>CM068375.1:203647655-204847655 GCA_034769895.1 Magicicada septendecula | reverse complement strand
GCAGAATCTGTATTTCTTATCAGCTTACATCAACCTAGTCCACTTCAAATACTGGTATCAAAATGTTGTAACAGGTTATTTGCTATAACAGAGCCCACCATCAAAACAGTCAAAGAGATTTGTGTATACTGTAGGCTGCAGAGATGACATTACTTTGTATAGTGCAGATGTACAGATACATGAACAGATTAAAAACATTAGAAGTATAGATGAGCTGGTTATGTTTTATATGAAAGTATGTAATTTTTTACAATATTTTCAACATTCATTGAAAACAGACATCTAAAGAATCACTGGAGTGATGAGCTCTATTCTATGTGCTTGAGACCAGAACAAACCATTTTTGGTTTATTCCTTGTTGGAGATGATGGTAATGATTTTCAACATTTTTTTAAATAACGGAGTATTTAAATACTGGCAACAATGATTTTCACTGTGATTTTAACTTAAGCTGACTACAATACAACATGAAGGCCAGGTGAGATATATTATAATACAGGCGAACAAGTTGCGATTGGAATTACAAGAAATTTAGACAAAACTTGATGCCAGAGTCACTTTTTTATTTTCAATACAATACAATTTTTTAACACAAAATTTTACTTATGAATATCCACATGATTTGTAAATAATTTACAAATATTTTATGATTAGTAATTATACCAATATTAATTATAGAACTGCAGTTGTACTAAACTACAAGTGAACTTATTTCATTAAATTTTTAAAAAATAACATGATTACATTAGGCCTACATAATAAATATGATGTTAGATTACAGAATAAAATAAAAAGTTATTACATTTTTTTTTTTTTAAATCATTTGTCCGATTTTCCTTGTAAGAACCATGCATTTTTTTGCATTTTTAAAAATTCAAAAGAAACTGGATTACTTTTTCTGATTCCCAAATGCTAAATGAAATAAATTTAAATAAATATTTAATTATATATTGTAACAAGACATATGAGCCCAATATTTAAGTAACCAAAATATTAACACATGTCATAATAATTGAGTCAACTAGACACACCAAGTATTTAATCTGGAAATGCCAAGAATGTAACTACATGAGCAACTCATCAAGAAGAATAAACTCAACGCAGGAGTTATAAAATGTAATGGTAATAAGCTATACTAATAACATATAAGAAGAAAGAAGATACAATAAAAAGTGATTATACCACAGGAACCAATAACCCAATAGATTCGGTCAGTAAGGAACAAATAAAAACAAGGAAGAAACATACTACGAGAAAGACACATAACAACCATGGCATAAAATATAGATTCCAAGAGCCAGTCAACTATAGATTAACATCTTACCCGTATAAATACTAACTGAAGAACTTAAGATTGAAAATAAAACAATAACTGACTGACTTAGATGACCCATATATAACTAATAATATTGTAAAGGAATAGGGCATCCTGTATTAGACAAAAGAGTGGAAGTAACAATTATGTTAACACAAAAGAAGCTGTAAATAAAAGCATAATGACATATTATGCACAGCATCAATGTAATATAAAGGAGAATTAAAATTGTCTCATAACTATAATAATTGTTAGTCAAGTAATCAAAAAATCATGTAAGATAAGAAAAAAGAACTAAATAATGAATTACCAGTTGTCATTAATAACATTAGACTTGAAAAAACAAGGTTAAAAAATGTAAATTTGTATCAACTGAATACACCCATTGTTGCTGCAAATAAGAACACCACATAACCTAGATACAGGTACTTTACACCTAATTTCATATTTAATAGTAGACAAAACATGTCTAAACTGAAATATTCTGTACCCTAAATCAAGTAGAAGTAATAAGGTTTCTACCAATACCAATATCAGATACCAAGAGTTATCTTTATCTAAGAATTCAAGTAAACAAAGTGAACAAAACCAGCCCAAATGAGATTCACCATGTGAAACATAGACAAAACCACATTGTAATGTTAGATAGGGATAACAGAAGGATACCTATGTAATAAGTAAGATATAATATCACTATTATAATGGTATAAAAGAATTATAATCAGTGACATAATGTCTAATAAGAATAAATAAGCACATCTGTCATATGACACCAGATGTAACTACTATTATCCAATGCTATACGCTAAGGAACAGACAAGTGTGTTAAAAACACAAGAATGACTATCAATATACTACTACTAATAAACTATTCTAAACTAAATAATGGTCTGAAAAGACAATACATTCCCAAATAAGAGTTAAAATAAATGTACACTTTATAGTGTCATATAGAGGTCATATTAATGACCAAAATGCCAAGGAATAACAATATATTCCAACAAACAAAGACAAACATTAGTTGTAACAACTCAATGTTTGCAACTGGGACAATTCAGAAGTTACCCAGATACCTTTTATCATAAATAATTTGTTAATATAATTCACTAGCTGTATACCCGTGCTTCGCTACGGTTTTTACTGAATAAACACATTGGTTCGGTGTTTTTTTTTAACCTTGGGTAACCAAGCACATTGTATAAATGTAATATTTACAAATTTTTAAAAGCATAAATGGGTGCTAATACTAAGTCTATTGAAATCGTTTTGTGAAACGAAATATGGCACTTATAAAACTTCCTTGTAGACAACGTTCTTTGTTTGACCCTGTGGCTGAAGGATAGTTAAACTCTCAGAAGAGCTAACTCGTGAGCAAGCAACATACAACTGGCCATGGGAGAAGCAGTCTTCCCTCAGATCAACACCGGCCATTTTCAAAGACTGCCCTTGTGATTTATTTATTGTCATAGCAAAGCAGAGCTTGACAGGGAACTGGAGTCTTTTAAACTGAAAATGGTAATCCGATGGAATTAAGGGAATGCGTGGAATGAAGACTGCTTCCCCCTGACCACATCCAGTGAATATTGTTGCTTCTATGACGTTGATGTGCAACGATTTAATCTGCAGCCTAGTACCGTTACAAAGCTTAGGCGGTACCAGATTTTGTAGCAGCATTATTGGAGCTTCAACTTTAAGGCAAAGATTGTGCGGTGGAATGCCTGGAGGATTAAGCGTGTGCAAGAACTCTACTGGGTAATGGACCGCATCTTCTACTTCCACCACAGAGTCCACGGATTGGTACTGGACAATCTCAGTTGGCAGTTTTTCCAATAATGTGTTATTGATATTTGCAGCAGTGTCATTCTTTGGAGTAAGGATAGCTCTTTCTTTCAGCCAAGATACATCTTTCAAGTAAAAATTAGTTAAATCTGGGTAAATTTTTTCAGCCAACATTGTCAAGTCGCATACAACTTCACATAAGTCTTTTGTAATATTGACTTTGCCATTTTCTTCAGATAGATTTCCATTACCGATCTGTAAAAGTAAACTTAAAAACTCGTCTGCCTTTAAACTGCCTTTAAGATGCACCCGCATGTTGACTCTCAAGGAATGAATTTGGACTTTAGGCCACAGGACAGAACTCTTTAGACAGGCGTTAACTTCATCTGCTCGAGTTCCCCTAGGTACAACAGGTAAGTTTTGTCTGAAGTCTCCGGCCATTAGAAGTGTGACTCCACCCATCAGGTTTTTATTGCTTCTAATGTTCTGCAGAGTTCTATCCAAAGCTTCAATTCCTCCCTTGTGAGCCATGGTGCACTCGTCCCAAATTATCAACTTACAATCCTTAAGTACCTTCGCTGTGTCGCTTTGTTTTGATATGTTGCAAAATGGGGTCTCAGAGTGGTTTAAGTTGAGAGGCAGTTTGAAGGCAGAATGAGCTGTCCTCCCTCCATCCAACAACGTTGCTGCTATACCTGACTAAGCCACAGATATAGCAATTTTCCTATCTTGTCTTACCATGGCTAATATTAAATTAATCAAAAAGGTTTTCCCTGTACCACCTGGTGCATCAAGGAAAAATAGTCGTCCAGCCTCTGATTGAATGCTCACAATTACTTCATTGTAGACATTTTTCTGCTCATCGTTCAGTTTAGGCACGTTTTCAGCAACCAATTCAGATAGATGGACCGTGTTGTAAGAGAGTTCTTTCAGGTACTCGCGGTTGACTGCAGAACTGTTGGGCTCTTGACTTGGAGAAGGAAGACCGAGTTGTTGGAGGGATTGATTGGACATTGAAGAGACTAAGTTTTCTAATGAATGTAGGCATTTGTTGTAAATGATGTTGTTCCGTAGTTCAAGCTCTATGCCCGGACATTCATACTCCATCTGTCTCTTGAAGTCCTCTGACATACTGTCTCTGTGTTTCTCCCACAGCACTAAGGGATCCGCTGCTTGACAAAACACCAAAATGACAGCAAACAGTTGTCTGATTTTCTGTGGTGACTCCGACGGAGCAGCTTCGTCCAAGGTGATGTCCCAATGATTGTCATCTTGAAGTAAACCCAACGCTCTGCAGGCAGACTGATAAGTGGAGTGAACTATGCCAGATATCCTGTTAAGATCATTAAAACTCGTAGGCCCTTTAACTTTATGAAGGAGAAGACGTAGGTAGTAACATTCTGCATTGTTAGGGTGTACAGTATAAACCCGACCGAGCACTTGATCTTTTTTCACTCCTGGATGTCCGGGAACGGCTTTGCCTTGTTTCCGCCGACTAAACTTATTGTTTTTCCAGGTGTAGTAAGATGGGACTTCACTGTAGATTATGGTTCTGGCAAAATTGTCTGATTTGCATAGTTCAAAGAATGCCAGTAGAGTGGTTTTGGGTGGATTTTGAACTTTGTCTTGAACGTTTCCGGGATTAAAATAAATTCTCTGGCCATTTTCAAGGTGTATAGCCAAATGTATTACGGGAGGATAGCTTTCATGGATTGGGAAGCAAAATATACGTCATGCCGCTTCGGAACTACTTATGTAACGGCCTGCTTCATATTTGGACACTTCGTCCCACTCATTTTCCAACACAAAAGCTGCTTGATCACTGCCCTTGTTCACGAATTTGCAAATATACTTTACCGATTTGACAGAGTTACACAACTCGACATTGATATGTGCCAAAAAGGTACGTGACAGAACAGGATTGTACGGTACCACCCACCGACTGTCTAGGTCTACTCCATTGATGTTGACTGTAAAACCACCATCAGCAGGAGACCTTCGACGGTACTGGGAGTAGCCATCGTCAGCAGTTTGGGTTTCTTTAGATAAGGGACGTGGATATCTTTTGGAGCATGAGCCGTTAACCATGCAGGGCGAGTTCCTGTTTAAGCTTCCGCAAGGGCCATGAATCATTGTCGACTTAATAATTTCATGAAGTTCAGGGTTCGTTTCAGGGGTCAGGTACCTCTGCGCTTATGACACTGTCAGTTTGGTTGGCCATGATCCTGTCCTGCAGCCATAGCAAGATGTGTGCGTGAGGCAAGCCACGCTTCTGCCACTCCACAGTATACATGTAACACCTACTTTGACCGAAAATGGAACCTTTAGTTAAAAGATGAATAAGTTTTTTAACTTTCAAATGAAACACTCGAGCTATGATGTCATGTCTGTCTTGAGGCTTTTGTCTGTCTCTTAAGGCAGCTCCAATTTCAGACCATTTCGGGTTACATGTAAATGTGATAAACAAATCAGGACGACCATAGTGACGAACATATGTCATGGCGTCCTGAGTTCTCTCGTGCATATAGCGGTGCCCACCAGTAAAACTGGATGGTAACACGACCCTCTTTCCCATATCTGAAACGTTAGCATCCCCCTTACACATGGCGTCTTTAAGAAGAACAAGTTTTCCGCTCGCAGATTACTCTGGTTGAATCTTATAAAGTTAAGCCTTTCTGTCTCTATCTTGGCATACATATCAACCAAAAACTGGTTGAAAAGACTACGATACAGCAATAGGTAACTTTCTTCACCTTGTCTTTCCATTATTCTGTAAGCGTAGAAGTATGAAGCGGAAACTGTTTTCTTGAGAGATGCTTTAGATATTGGATCATATTGTGGAATATTGATAGAGTAGCCGTCTTCTCCACGGCAGAACATAAGAGGGTACTGGAGAGCGTCGTATGCACGATGAGTTTCGCTGATCCGTACCAACTTTGTGTCTCTGCTGTGAAGAATTATGTCTCTCTTTTCAAACTCCTGTTCCACAATAACCAATGCTACCTCGCTTGTTGCTGGCGCGTTGTAACGACCCCTATGTTCAACTGCAGGCTTCCTGTCTGCATGAATAACAACTTTGAACTCCTGCCCCTCCGGAACATTTTCCATTGCGGTTTTAAAATCTCGTATGTAGGGATTGTTATCATGCAGACATTTTTGAAGTTGGCCAACTAACCAAGGCTTAACCACAGTAAAGAGGTTGGATCTGATTTCTGTTTCTTTTTCATCGTTTCCAACAAAATAATTTGTAGAAAAGAGGGGTCTTGCTGGGGAGAAGGTAACAAACTTCCTATTCTATGGTAAACCTGCCCTTGGACCTTAAAAGTTGGCATGAAATTTCCTTCGTGCACCTCTTTAGCTCCAAATGAAGTCATTTGAAAACATCCGTTATACTTTCTGGTATTTGCTAAAAAATTCTGAGACTGACGGTGACTGTAAGTAAGAAGACTATGGAGCGGCTCAGGTAGCTGTTGAGTAGAAGGAAGACGAACCTTGCCATTGCTGCAGCATAATCCAGGGCTCTCTTCTTTCCACTTTTTCGCATGGCACCACTTGCATTCAATGTGGTGACCAAGAGAAACAACCTTGTCATTATTGTAGGCTGTACTACGGTCATATTTAAATCCTGATAAAGACTTTGTTTTCCATGGGATCAGTTGCCTCTTCTCAGTGTACCTTCGAACAGCTTCCTGATTAACTTCCGGATGTTTCTTTGAGTATCTAGAAACTGAACCCCTGTTAACGTCAGGGTTTGCCTTGTTGTATCTTTTAACAGCCTCTCTATGAACTTCAGGATTTTTGCTATTGTATTTTCTTACAGACTCCCTATTTTTGTGTCTTTTGATTCTGTCATTAACTCTTGAACGTCGATTTTTTCTTCTTTTCTTCCCAACACTCGAATCAACTGTAGCACTGATCTCTGAGGAAGACGAAATTAGGTCAGTAGGGGGCGTCACACAACGGTTCTGGATATCACGTTTAGCAGAGTTTAGCAAATAAATAAGTGGTATATCATCCTCGGATTGGTCTTGGGCAGTTTGCTCGACAACGAATTTTTCTAGGCTCTCAGTACCAAGCGAGGTGCAGATGGGACGGTTAACAACAGTAAGTGGTATATCATCGTCGGATTGGTCTTGGGCAGTTTGCTCGACAACGATTTTTTCTAGGCTCTCAGTACCAAGCGAGGTGCAGATGGGACGGTTAACAACAGGTGATGTATGAGGAGGAATGTATTGAGGACTAAGAGGTTCAAAGTGGGCATTCATCATGGGTCCAGAACACTTGAATCGCAATATGGGCTTTCCCTCCTCATACTCATCAGGCTGTACAATCACCTCACCATCACGATACACCACCAGATGGTAAGGGTATATTTCGGTAGCAGCCTGAATTTCACAGTGGGTGGCATATGTTGTGTACAGAGACATGTGAGCACGGTATTCAGCCAAGCTTCTATAAATGTTACCACACGCCATCATTGTACGCTCCTCAAACAGTTGCCAGTTGTTACAAATGTACTGTACAACGCATGTTCGCACTTGAGATGCATGGGAGACAGTACCGTACATGAGGTAAGACAGGGAGTACAAGAAGCACGACCCATCTGCACCCACAGGCACAATACGGTGAGGTACCATGATCCCATCAACTTCAATTTGTTCCATCATGTATTAGGGATATAGAATTTATATAAAAAGCAGAAAAGAAAGCCTATTTAAAACAAACTAAAACAAAATTATTCTCTTCTTAACAAAAACTGTAAGAGCAACAACAGCGGTAGAACAAAAACCTATTTAATAAAGTGGAATCTACACTGCAAAAATAAGAAAAATAGTCAAACTTGCAAACTTGACAAATAAACTAAAAAATAAGATACAAACTAATAAAAAATCAAGAATATCCAATGCTCAAACTAAAACTAACAAAATAATCGTTTTAAACAAAGTAGCAGGAGTGTGCAGTGGCAGTGTAGCGACTGAACTGAACTGAACAAAGCAGCATTCTGGCCTGTTATCAGTGGCCTTTAGACTGAACCCCATGACGCAAGTGTGTCTGAGTTGTGTCCAGACCAGACTAAACATACCAGCTCTTTATGGACTACATTGCAACGTAAACAAATATGTTACGTAAATTGTGTGATAGTACTTCTGGGAATACGTTCTTATATCAGGAATGCATAAAATTCATGTGTTCATAAGTAATTAATATTTATTTAAGACAATAGTTAATATATCGTATAATATTGTTTTCTACCGACAAATGTTTTCTATATATTTATTACGCTCCTTTTACAACTTTGAATCAATTTACTCGGAAATATTTTCTTTGTAGGCCCTGTTGTTCTTGAGATACAGTGATGACTAAGTGAGTAAGTGGTATTTAGCAAATATATTATAGATTTCTTTAGGGTAGTTTTAATTAAAATTATTTAAGATTGACCTTTGAGTTCTTTAAAAGAGGGTTAAGTTAACTTGTAGAACAAATTTCATGATTCTATCTCATCTAGAAGCTGCCTAACAGTTGTCACGTTTTAACTGTCATGTATTTCTTATGAGAATATTCGGTCACTTTGACCCCTCCAAAACCCCCCTAAAATTTTGAATTTTGTCAAACCCCGTCTTATTGCACATCTACAGTATCTAGTGAATATCTATGTAAAGTTTCATCTTTCTAGGCCTTGTCATTGTTGAGATACAGTGATGAGTCAGTGAGTGGGCTTTGGCAAATATATATGTTGATAGACTCTTAGGCTAAATCAATGTTAGGATAAGAACTATATTTTGTCAATAGATATAAGTAACCAATAAGTGAGAAGTGTTGAAGGACTTGGAAGGCATGCTCCCAAAGAGATATGATTGACATTAAATAGTTTTAATTCATTAATAAATCAAATTAATAGTGAATAGTGTAGAGTGATTATCTCAAACATTAACTCCCTTAAAAATGAAAGAAAGCACACCATGAGTGGACTCTGAATAAAGAGCCAAATGTTACCAATACAGTGATAAACTTAGATTTAAAATCTATGCTAGAATAAGAAAGTTATTACAATTATAAAATATTTGTATCAATTCGAGCAAATGTGTATACTCTCAAACCCAGCCACCCCACGCTAATAACAACAATGAAAATATTGCGCGAAGGGGGTATGTGCATCAAATTAAAGATCGTCAACCAATCAAAACCGAGAAATTAGCCAATTTTACAACGATCGCAAAACGGAACGGCAGATTCTGATGCCATTTCGAGACACTTTTTAATCAACCTTAGAGGAGAGCAGACGGCTACTCGACACCGAAGGAAATCAGCTGTTTACATAATTTGTGCGCGTCACCGATGTCAACAAAGCAACATAACCTAAACTTGTGCAACATAACTACACTATTATTGAAGATGTTTTAAGTGTAACAGTGCGTTAATAAGGATTGCTAAGTGTATAATCCATAGCAATTCCGGGATTAAAAAGGGAGTACAGTGATTTTCTCAAAATTAGTTAAGAATTTGAAAAAGACGATATAATCGAACAACATTCTAATAATGTGTACAAAATAAAGTATGTAGGTCATTGTACCTTACTAATATCATTCAGTCAACAGTACTAATGATAATTGTCAATTTTAATTTAAATATTTCAGTATTAAGAATTTTGCAAACATTAATTATTTATTATGTATGAATACTGAGTGTGATATAACCACACCTGATTGAAGTTGTTGTTTAATAAACCTAGATCAAACGAACAAGCATTCATAAGCGATTGAAAATTGTCGACTGTCTGAAGCAATTAACGAAAGTTAATGAAAAATGCAAATGCTATTTATGTTTTGTAATTTAGGAAGAATCTACTATTACTACTATTTAAATATTTCTGTCTATTATGAATAAGAAGGTAATGTTGTTAAGCTATATAAACACTTACAACTAAACAATTACCTTTTACAGAGTCAAGTATGATGATTCAGATATTTATTTAAACAACACTGTTCCGAAATATTATTTTATTGTTCACATTTTAAATGTTTTCTCAAGAGTTCTTTTAACGTTAACCAACGTTCATTAAATCATTTATTGTCGGTTGACTAATAAATTAGTTAACCTAAAATGCCCCAAGCAGGCATGGTTATAATTTTAAATGTTAAATATTAATAGATGATTGAATTGTAATCATCCTCCAACTGCCTAATGACGGTAGAGTAAGAGCTCTAGTAAACTATTTGGTATCCTGCAAGCTAAAAGAACCCACACTTGAATTAATTTATTTAACTAAAAAGCATGTTAACGAAAGACTGACGTTGTAGATCAGTTATACCACCCTGAGATAATTTTTATAAAACAAATATCTAATATTAATTAATTTTAAACCCAAATTGTTAATGATATGTTAAATCATTAAAAGAAGTGTTAAAAAGAATAAATTCTCATTTTATATGATAAAGCGGAGTCAGTTAGTTCATTTCAGTAGACTAGGGTTTTCAGAATAGGTGAACGACTCTTATTGGATAGCACGACACGCAGCGGCGAATTTGAATACGGTAAGTCAATCTACAGATTAGATTGCTACACCGACCCTGCAAGATCGGCCAGACTCACTACAAGTAAGTGATCATTTATTACCAAATATTTGTACTTTCAGCGAGGAATCTACGTCACCAATTCACCTAGTCGACAGAAGGATAATAAATTAAAATAAATCAACCGAAGTTTAAATACTTCGCTAACTAACTTCAAGAGCAATTCATCGGATTTATTTACATTGGATTCAATGAAACGATTGAATTGAATTGAATAAATTAATAAAAATAATAAACTAAACCAAACTTCAAAACAAAAAGTTAAATACAATACAAATTACAAACTCTAAACGGATTAAAACACCGGTATCCGGTTACGTTACAATATTTATTATAATTAATGGAAATATATACTACTTCTATTTTGTAAAATACTGACCATGGTATACATATTTATGCTTTACTACAAAATAGGAGTTAACATCCATTTGAGGTGTGAGTTGACATGTGGGCTAAATACTGTATTATTCAGTAAAATTAAAATGGTTAAATCATGCCAAACAATCTAAAACAACTTCAAAACTACTCGTGTAACTAAACATGACAAAATAATCGAAATGCAAATTTGTGGTTCTTATGAAGGAACTAGACCAAATGTTTTGTTCTGAAAGAGATGAAATATCTCTGTTACTTAAGGGCTAAGGTTTTATGTAATAAGAATTTTGTTGTTGTAAGAAATAATTTTTTGGGGGGATTAAAATTTCTATCAGCCGCTATTTGGAAAATTTTAGACAATATTTGGTTTGTTTTTTACTTATAAGAAATGGTAAAAGTACTGTGTTTAACAAGTCTCATCTCGTTCAACAGCAATTACTTTTTTTTTAACACATACAGACGGAAAACGAAATATTTTTCGACACACGTTTACTCGATATTTTTCTGTCATTTTAGTGAGCACAATCATTTCCCGAAATTTGGAAACTTTCTGTATACAGTTATAACTAATTCATATTTGGTCATCTTATTCTTGTATATATTTTATTATTATTAGTAATAATAAATAAAACTTTTGTTATCAGAATAATAATACAAATTATAACTAAGTATAATTATGCATATAATTTACTTATTTTTATTCACTTTGCGATTAACTGTTTTACGGGAAAATAGGATTAATAAAGAAGTGTATTTTAAGTAAAAATTCATTCATTATGAGCGTCTGTATATGAATATGCATTTGTGTATGTATATATGTATAAAATCAACTAATTTATTTATTGAAATTCCGCGTACATTGCAAAGAATATTAGTAAAAATAAAAATCTTAAAAAATTGTTCACGATTCAAAATGTACAGTTTTGTCTGCCCATTTTTTATCTTCTCTATAATAAAAAACCTACATGTTTGATCTATATCTTGATATCTGCCTGTGACGGAATTTTACAATTTAGTAATACATGACACGACTGAGCTGTCTGTTATTTGTGTTCTACGCTACGGACGTGGGAAGTTAAAAAAAAAAACAAGATGTCTGTGGCCAATACGTGAACTACACAGTTTGAAACCACTGTGGTAAACTGCTTTATGCCTTCGTAGTTGTGTTAGTTCAACAGACGACGCATAGATGGCAGGTGCAAAGAAAAGGGAGGAAAGAGTTCTATATTGCTGTCTTATCAGCTACTACGTTTGTTTTAAAGTAAATTCTAAAAAAAATACAAATGAAGAGAAATATTATATTAAACAACTTTTTCGTTTTCTGCATATATACATTTTCTTTTTTTATATATCAAGAAAATAACTGTAAAGTGTTATTGTTTTTATTACTGTTAATAAAAAAGTGTTTAAATTACTTTTGTAAGTAAATCCCGCAAAACCTTAAATTATTATTGACACAGTAAAGATTACAATTATTTTTTTTAAGATGAGGTTTATTGATGTTGGTTACATCTTAAAGTTATGCGACTTTTTTTAACATCTGAAGACAAAACATGAATTTTTGTTGACAACATACAATTTCTCCCTCCGCGCAGGTTACAACTGAGTTACAAAAACCTTCACTACGAAACCTGTAATTAGAACCTGTACCCGTACTTTGTGTGATAGAACCTGCAATTCCACGTTTCGAGCTTATATTTAACATCAACAGATATCAATTTTGAGGAGTAATTTAAACCGTTCGAACCAAACGTAAAAGAAGAAATTTAAACATTTAAAATTAGCTGCGGAATTTTCTGTGACTTGTAATAACAAAAGTGATAGTTTTTTACGAGGAACACTGAGGAAAAATAATGTTCGCCGTAGGAGGTTCCGCACTCCTACGGTGTGTGGTACTCACAACCACTGACCCTTTTCCCATGGCATGGATCACCCCGGAACTCAGTTTTCACAATACTTCAGGATGGTGCCATTATACGCTGTCCAGGCAGTGAAGGCGGCTGGAGGGTTAGGAGACCACACACACACACACACACACACACACACACACACACACACACACACACACACACACACACACACACACACACACACACACACACACACACACACACACACACACACACACACACACACACACACACACACACACACACACACACACACACACACACACACACACACACACACACACACTGGCAGGCCGCCTAACAATAGACAGGGACAGGCCTTTGACCTGCGCTGCTGTCTTTTTAGTTACAGTCCACTACAATAAATTAAATTTTATTGTCGTGCTTAAACTTTTAATTTTGATTGTTCCATTGAATTCAGACTGTAATTTCATTTTAAATAAGTCCAAACACGAAGTTTTTATGGCGATATTCAAATGTTTTACATTTATTTGTTTATTTTAAACTATTGTTAATTATTGTTAAACTTTAGAACACCATCTAAGCGACTATTATTAAAAATGATGATTATTAAAAACTAAGTTACTGATCATCTTATTTATTTTTCAACTATTTTTCTGTGACACTCCCTTAATTTTTTTTTCTCCGATTCACCAATTGTGATACTCGATAAAGAGCAGATTGACGACCCACCTCTTTATTGTTATAATACTGAAAAAATTAATCAACATATGTAACAGATTTTAATATATAGATATAAAGATTATTTTCAAACCTCATATTTTTATTTCAAATAAACAATATATGAAATAATAGTTGTTATACGTTATCGAAATAATTGTTTGTCTTTTTACTAGCACGAACTTTTAAAAATGTTATTTATTATAAAAATATTATATATTATTGTTTTACAGACACACAAAATGAAGTGTGATATGTATCTATGTAAATATATTAAAAATTTACTGTCCATGTTATTAAACTTTAACTATAACTTGAGAGGACGAGGTAGCGCGTCAGGAATGAAATGTGTATTATTGTATCACGTAATTTGGAAAATAATTACCGGTATTACAGATTTCAGTAACATGCAAGAGAGACGTCCCTTCCTTACTTGGTTTACACTTGGTCGCTATAGTCATTTTTCCAGGTAGAGAGGGTGATTCACCCTCAAACCAACAAACAGTAGAGGTCATTGCTCGTGTACCGGGTACCCCGAGTGAGTCACTGATTACCCGCCGACTTTTTTTAGTCGTTAAATAGCTTGCACGGGGTAGTGAGACCAGCCAGTCTTGTCAGAGAGCCGATCTGTCGCGTATATTGTGAGTGAATCAGTTCATTTGTGGTTAGTGTATAGTTGATTTGTGATTATGAGTTCTTGTAAAAAACGCCACGTTTTACATACTCAATGCAGAACAATGATTGCTTCTGTTCTGTTCTATTTTGAGAAAGAGAAGTATAACGGAGGTCCTTTACTTGATACTAATAAAGTAATGCAGAGAACAGCAGATGCTTGTGGCATTTCGTTGAGAACAATACAACGTATCAACGCAGAGATTAAAAAAAGTTTGGAAAATCAAGAAGATCCCTGTGTAGTTGAAGATATTGATTTAATCACAGCTGAGGACGATCAACAAGAAAACACCTTAAACAGCACCAAAAGGGAAAATATTATTATTCATACTCCTCGGAAGAAAAGTTTGAAGAGAAAGCGGCCAGTAACAGACATGGATGACTTCGACAAAGGAGCTATTCGACGTCACATATTGAGCTACTATGCTCGAAAAGAAGCGCCTACCCTCAGACAACTTTGTGTGTCACTTCAAGAAGCTGGACTGTATATGGGAGGAAAATCTTCACTGAGCTCGCTTTTATCAGACATGGGATTTCAGTACAAGAAATTTAACAGCAGAAAAATCCTCATGGAAAAGCCGTCAGTGGCCCTGTTAAGGTGTCGTTTCTTAAGAAAAATGCTTGAAGTAAATATTAAAAACACTATATTTTTGGACGAGACCTGGATCAATGAAAACACGAGAAAGGACACTGGTTGGACTGATGGCACTATCCAAGGAACTCTCGGCGGCCCTTTGGGTAAAGGCAAACGATTGATCATCTGTCATGCTGGTGGCTCCAACGGATGGATTAGCGCTCCCCCTTTTGTGTTCCAATCTAAGAAGACAGGAGATTACCATGAAGACATGAATGCGACTGTTTTTGAATCATGGTTCTTCGATACATTACTGCCATCCATTCCTCAAGGAGCAACTATTGTTATGGACAATGCTCCGTATCATTCCAGGATTCTAAACAAACCACCGACATCGTCATCAACAAAAGCGGAAATGATCAGCTGGTTGAAAGCTCGAGGTGTCCCTTTCCCAGATAACCTTCTTAAGGTGGAACTATATGCGTTAGTTCGATTACATAAGCCACCAACGCCTACCTATGTGATCGATAAAAAAGCATCTGAGTTGGGTTTCAAAGTAATTCGTCTACCGCCCTATCACTGTCATTACAACCCTATTGAAATGGTTTGGGCGAATCTAAGAAATTACGTAAAGGTTAGGAATACAACCTTTAAACTGGCAGATATTGAAAACCTATTTAGAGAATCTGTTGTCAACTTTACTTCCGACATGTGGACTAAATACGTCGACCATGTACAGAAGTTGATTGATGAAGACTGGAGGAACGAGGGGTTAAATGAAGCAAGTGTTCAGGAACTGATTGTAAACTTAGCACCTGATGACTCCGATGAGGATGAATATGACGACACCACTGATGAAGACGATTTTGGTTGTGCACCTATAGTATAAAGTTGCACTCAACCCAAGCTACATTTAGCAAAACAACAAAATTGCTACATTTTGTAAATATTTTATTAGAATTTTGATTTTTAATTGTTGTAAATTTGTAAATATTGATAAACTTGTATATAACTTTTAATGCGGCCATCGGCAGTCTCAAGCCTGCAAAATAAGCATCAGAGTTTTGAACGCAGAGAGAAAGTTAATTTTAAAATTCCGAGTATATACTTAGTTGAATTTTGAGCTCGAGTTTAAAGCCTTGTATAAAAAAAGTAAAGTAGCCTAACTATTTAGAATTAATTTGACGTGTAGTATAAAAATATACTAAAAGTAATGCATCCGCTACGATGAATATACAAAAAGCCAGCGAGATCGGCCGCTGGCAGTTCTCAGTGTCATTTGACGGGCCGATTTAATCGGCCGCTAGCAGTTCCAACAATGAACCATAGGGCCATTTAACCGGCTTCTGGCATCCAAAGGGAGTGTATCAGAAAAATAGTTGAAAAGTAAATTAAATGATCAGAATCTTAGTTTTTAATAATAACATTTTTTTAATAACAGTCGCGTAAATAATTCTCAGAAGTTTAGCAATCACAATATTTCAAAATAAACAAATAAGAGAAAAACATTTGAAAATCGTCGTACAAACTTCGTGTTTGGACTTATTTTAAATGAAATCACAGTCTGAATTAAATGGAACGACCAAAACTATAAGATTAAGCAGAATAACAAAATTTAATTTATTATAGTAAACTGTATTTAAAAAGACAGAAGCACAGGTCAAGTGCCGTCCCCCGTCTATTGTTAGGCGGCCTGCCAGTGTGCGTGCGTGAGCCAAGGGTCTCCTAACCCTCCAGCCGCCTTCACTGCCTGGACAGCGTATAGTTCTTCCTCCATGTTGGCATTCATCTGTTAAATTCCTTCAGCAGGACCACATTATCTGCTTTCTACTATTCTGTCAGCAGAAAGACTATTTTCTGCTTTTTATTTTGCCTTAAAACCTCCTCTTTGTAGGTTGCTATATGATCCTAGTGGCTTTCGTTTTCCAGCATCAGTCCAGTGATATTGTCGGGCGTGATCTGTCCCATTGTATTCTCCAGAGTCTGTATTTTCCACTTTCCATCACGAGTGATAAATATGTGATGTACACCCTCTAATTCCTGTCTACAGAAAATGCAGTGTGGCCTGTGTACTTTCCCAATCCTATACGGATAAATTCGCAAGAGACCATGATCAGTTATAAATTGGTCATAAAATAATTTATCTCTTCACCTTCGTGGTCAATTCACTTAGCTGGCTACTTTATAAGTCTGGCAGTCCTTCTTCCCGTCACTGGTCCACCTTTCCTGTCACTGAGCCATAGTAAGGGGTCTGGCCTCCCTTTGAGCTTGTGATTTCCCTACTTCGGCCTTCCTCTTGTACACTCTTTTCCGCTTTTCCGCGAGTAGATCGACTGGAGTTATTCCCGCGGTTACAAGAACCGAGGACTCCGAGACGTGCGGTAGGAGTAAACCATTCAGTGCGCCACTTCGCCGCACTGCTGACATGCGTCTTCTATGCTTATGGACTTCGAGGGCATCGCCCAAGATCTCCGCACTATAAAGCAGTGTTGAATGCGTAATTGACATCAGTAATCGGCGCTTGAAATGTTTCGATGTGCTGGTGTTAGCCACGATTCTACTCAGCGCCGTGGTCACAGTTGCAGTCTGATCAGTCCTCGTTTTATTTGTCTCCAAAAGGTCAGCTTTGTATTATAATATCTAATTTCACAAAAATAAATAAATAAAATAAAAAATATAAATATATATAGAATCAAATAAATTTTCTTTTAGTTACGTTAAATGTCATTTGGACGTTGTGGCAAGTGATGTATGAGTTAGTTGTAGGGGTGGCGAACAAAAAAAAAGGTGAAGGCATCCGCTTTCGCCTACGCAAGCCTAATTGACACGCCATAAATCTAGTGTAACGAGTGGCCACATGTTAGATGGACAAGGTTATTGTGATGGGTATCTCTGGAAATGACGCTAGTGGTTAATAGTTTACAATCCGATGAAAGGCACGAGGGAGTGAATAAACTCATCAAATGAGAAATGTTTCGTCCGGACAAAGGATGGAAGGTTACACGACACGACAACAACAGACAGAAGACAATGAAGGGTGTTCCTTGACTGAGACGCGTAAACAGAGGATACGCCTAAACAATACTCAGATACCAGGAAAGAAATCGTACCCGAGGAACGAAGGAACTAAAAGGATGGGTTTTGTTGAGAACCAGACAAAAAAAAAAGAGGAAATACTTACGGAGAGAGTTGGGAAGGCCTCTATACAATAAAAGATAATACCATAGGCGCAACTAATTGGACAGGCAGACGTTGGAAGAGAAATCGAAGGGTTGTCCTTTGTGAAGAATAAGAAATACGACAACTAGATTTATTACTAGAGTATTCGGAAATGCCGTTGACCGAAGGGTAAAGTATCCAGGAGAGGAGTTTGGGGGAAAACGGTAGGCCTATCAGAACTTACTTTGGAAAAAATAGGTGGTCTCTGGGGTAGGTGGTACAGAAAGGAACCAATTAGGAAACGGCATTGCCGAAAACCAGAAGTCGAGTGGGGAAAATCCTCATGTTTGATATAGGCAAGCGACAGAGACGCGAAAGAGGAGTCTTTATTAAATTTTCGAGAGTATCGGAAGTAAGAGACGGAACGAAAGTGTTACGGAGTTCGTAAACGACTTAGAAAAATATCGCTATGATATGAACTATATGACATTTGCGAACCTAGCGTTCGAGTTTGCGATCATATAATAGTAAACGGTAGTGATACGTGATATAACGGCGGTACTCAAATGCTAAGAATGTTGTACAATAATTAGTCTTGAACAAATATCAGTAATTTACCGACAAGTGTATCGGTTAACAACATAAACCGAGTGTAATATACGTCTGTAACAATATCACGAGTAGATTTAATGACACCGTTACAAAATATCAGTGAATAACTGAAGCTATCGCAATAATAATTTAGACTCGAAATAAAGCCGATCCGAACACGCGTTGTGAAAAGTGCTATGTACGCGTATATGTGAAGTGCAACTGTGAAGTTTAAGCATGCCACTCGAGATCCATCAGATGATTTATCTTCAAAAACTCCAATGCTGATTAAGGAGCATCGCTTTCTACACTGGTGACCTCTACAAGAATTGGATAATCGAACCTCAAGTAAATTTTATATGTACTAATTAGATGTTACACCCACTGTCTGTTCACTAAAAGAACTCACGAAAGAAATTAATTTAAAGTAATAATTTAGAGACTTGATCTTAAGTAAGGTCATATTGAACCATTAGAGAAATCGTAGAGAATCTAATATTCATAAAATAGCTATATCAGATTTCACAATCGTTTGATTTAAATGAATCCGTTTATATATAAATTTTGTACTAAACTTAAGTTGATCAATTATAAACTAATAAAAAAAACAATGAATTATAGTAATAAGTAAATTCGTAAAGATTGAAGAAGTATTAACTTTGTTAAATGTGCTATTTGTTAATTGTATCTATTTATTAATATTTATAGCAAGAATTAAGTGTAACAGGAAATATGATATAATGATGTTTAGTTAATAAATTAACTAATAGAGAAAAATGAAGAATACATTTTATTAAAATTTACCCTGAGATATATCAAAACAGTAGTTGTATTATTATATAAGACGCACACGACGTTGGACAATCTAAGTTAAAGTTATTTGACGTTGCAACTTTTGTGGTATAATTCAAATCGTTATATTTGGCACCAAAAAACATGCGAGACATAAATAATTAAAATAAATGCAAATAAATTAAAATGTGTCAATCAACTTATGCTAATAAAATAAGCAGCATAAAATATCTTTATATTTTGCGCTCCAGAACGCTAAGCGCAGTATTATTATTATATTTGGCGTTCACCGCTGGGCATAAACGGGTACAACTCGTATTAGTATTATATTTGGCGTCCACACGCGGGACATTAAATAGATAATATAACAGTAATTACAAAATATAGTGTTATAGTATCCAGGGTTATCCTCAGGTACTTAACTGCGTCCTTTGCTTGAATTGAGAAGAGGTTGGTCAGGCGCCTCTTTGTAACACTATTTCTGTTTTTTGCCTGCCAGTTTTAAGCCGTGATCTGTCAACCAGAGACTCTTCCCGTAACTTGCCTTAGTCTCATCTGAGCCAGCTTTACATTTCGCGCTATAATAATCGTCGCAGTAAAGTCAGTAAAGTCAAGAGTAACTCACTAAGGATATTTCTCAGGCATATACTGTAGATCCGAAGGATGGCATAACATGAAGCACTCCAGAGGTTTGGTCCCTCTGGATCCCTGAGCTGCCCTTGCTACGAACCCTTTAATTCGACATCATTCGGCAGTATCATACAACATGGTCTCTATCACTTACGGAATCTTTAGTCGTACGCAATCAGGTATTTGGGTATGCGAAATATATGCTCCAAAACGCGTTTGGACGTCCAACGTAACCAATAAGCATACTGACCGCGAGAAGTCATTAACTCGTTTGGTTACCTTTGCGGCTTCCACTACTATATTAACTCTATATTAATTGCGTCTACTGTAGACTTGCCCTCCCGAAAACCATACAGCCTATCGGATGAATCCTACATCCTTTATAGTCTGCAGACGTCGAGGTTTTAACAATTTTTTTAACACCTTCCCAACAGTTTTCAGCATACACAAGGGTCTGTAAGATGCCGGCGAATCAACATCTCTTTTACCTTTCAGCATAAGGACCAGCCTTTCCCTTTTCTAACGTGTTCATGGTAGGAAAATCCTACTCTCATGGGAAATATTAAACATGTACAGCAAGAGTTGCGGATGGGTCGGGGTCACTGCTTTCAGCACTTCTACTGGTATGCCGTCGGCCCCTGGTGCTTTTTTATTTTGTAACGAGCTCAATGTTAGCATCAGTTCTTCCTCGCTGAATACTGGGATCTCTGACGACTCAATCGTTCCACTCTCTGTTATCCTGGGAGGGATAGTTGCAAAAAGCGGATCTACAATGTTCTGCATCCTCTCGGCATCCTGTGGCCCTTCCGATGCAGTAGCTCCCAGCTTGCGGGTTACAATTTTATATTCTAGTTCCCAATGTCCCCAGTTCATTTCTTCTTCTAGTGCTTTCCAGCAAAGTTCCTGTTGTCGTCTGATAACTTTACCCAAGCCTGCCACCTCATGGTCTGCTGTTCTAAGGTCATCTTCTGTCACACTTCTCGGTGCCCGTTAAGCTTTCACCTCAGTTTGAAACATTTCTTTCTGAGAGCAGCTATTTCTTCCGTGCACCAGTAGACTGGACACCTATTGTTTCAGGTCTTTTTGGGGGCATAGCCTCATCGCTCGATCACTGTCCCCATCACAGTCTCGATCACTGCCTCTGCAGCATCCCGGTTTTCTAGTCCCTTCAGAATCTCTTCCATCTTCCGCCGACTCTTTTGTAATACTGAATAAAATAACAGTAATAATAATAATAATAATAATAATAATAATACCGGTCTATAATTTGTAGTATTTCACACAACTGATTAACCGTATCAGAATGATTGGTTTTGGATATAGTTTATGGAAGTAAACTTTTAATTAATACTGAGACAGTCGGCAGTAAGGTTCTAAGCGTCAACTACGAGTATTTGTGGACCCGCAGGATTTTACAGCAAACATTAAATCAGGTTATCCTATTTTCATAAACATATCCTGATTGTGCAACTATTAACTAGTATGAGTAGCTATTACATAATGGAAGTCAAGCACTGGAAGGGAAGAAATTTTTAAAGAGGCAAGAGGTAAAATATTTAATGAAATGGAATATGTTGCTGCAACCATACCATCGTATAGACAAATTTGGCGTCCAACGTGCGCAGATGACAAATTTATATATGCGATGTTATGGATAAGAATAGATAAATTAGTATTGCCGAGAAAAATATATGGAATGATGGTTTGACTGAAAATTAATCAATTGAACAATGTTTGAAAATTAAAAGTTCTTATTATTGACTTAGGCTACTTTCCAAAATAGTCCGTTGATCAACACAAAATTGACTAAAATTGAATATCTTTTGATAGTTTGTTTTTACATACATTTTAGTCATTAAAAGTTCTTTAGAGTTTATGATTTGAATGTTAATTTAAAATATATTATAATTGGGTCTTCCCTTATACGTAGACTGTAGAACGATATCCGTAATCTCCGACAACCGTGTTGTTCGCCCGTTGCAATGTAGGTAGTACTTTTTCAAGGTCGTTTTCTGTTTGTTATCTGGTACGAAAATCTATGTTTTTTTCTGTAACTCGATACGAATTGTGTCGTCTGACTTTCACGTCTGAGGTGTATTGTGCTTACACCAAATTCGATACGCTTCAAATATCTTTCCAAAAGTCTATGCAGACGGTCTTTCAGTGACACGGAAAGCACGAGGTTTTAACTGGTGTTGAACTACACTTGGAGTATTGAAACAACTCGGAGGTTGTCTCCCGACATCGGGAGCGCTCAATGCGGTGAATTTGCCGACTTGTGTCCGTTTTCTCAAAAGTTGTCCTTTATACACAAGCTTATGCACGTCACAGCTGAGTAATCGAAATGGACTGACGTTACACCGACATATTGCATGTTCGTTGCTCTGATACTTGTGACCACTAGACGCTCGGTCTCGGTCTAGCCACCGAGGATTAGTGACGTAGAATGTTCGAAAAACAGAACATGCCTTTTATCTGAAAACAGCGTTGTTTTTAGTATAAACATTCATTATTGTAGCCAAGTATTTGAAATTGTAAATTGGAAATATCAGTGGTTGATAACTGCGATTTACATGTTGTCGTAGAACCGTATTTGTTTGGAACCCATCCAAATATTTTAAATGAGGAAATAAATCTAATATATTCTTATGTAAATCTTATTTAAATATCTCTACGCTGAAGACATGATTAATTAACATCTTGTCGTTAGTGAAAAATAAACCAAAATAAAAAGCTATATACAGTTATGAAACGTTATATGAAATTTCATGACGAATACAGAATTATATTTTCCTTTTTATTTTATCAACAAGTGGAGTGAACGGAGACATAAAAAATTCCCTATTATGTCATCTCAAATCACTGACCTATCTCATAATATTCAAGGTCGAAGATTGTATAAAAACGTTTTGGCGCACGCGCGCACGCCCACTCGCAGAAATATGCACATTCATAAACGAACCGTTTAAATGGGCGTAGGTTTTGTTGGGAAATTTGTTTCTTAAATAGAGAGAAGAGCTCTTACGAGAATAAACACTTTCGCCTACGAACAGTATGTCAGAGTTGCTTAATAATAATTGCAGTACGAATCATTTCCTGCAATTCAGCTTGTCTGTCAGAGTCCTAACGCATGCGGATGTTCTGTAACTCCTGCCCAAGGACGTTCTTTGTGACGAGACGTTGTCGAGTCTCTGACATTAGACAGCATCCTAGACGATAACTCAGCGACAGTCCTTGGTATTTTGAGGAGCACAGTATGACGTTCAAGAAATAGTAACGGTGTGAAACCGCAATTTATGATCGTTGAGTTTCAGATATTTTATCTCTGTATATTGAACTTTACGAGCATTCTTTGACTGAAAATAAGAAAGAAATGTATAAATTATGCGTGATTCGTAATTCTCTATTCCTCCCCTTCACCCCCCCACACACACACACTCTCTCACTCTCTCTCTCACGCGCGCGCGTGCGCAATTTCGAATTTTCTTGCCGGTCAGTCCATTTCCTACACGTATAGTTTCCTGTAACGATACCTTCGGGGGGGGGGGGGGTTAACATACTTTTTAATTTTGTTAACACAAAATGTTCCGCCCATTCAATTATTGCATCCCCTTTGGTCCACTGTCACTTGAGCTACAGAGGATGCCTCAAGTTGAATGGGCGAACGTTTTGTGTTGACAATGATTAACTGTTTCGTAAACACCAAAACACTGTTGTCCTTATGTCAGTTCTTACTCCCTCCCCCCTCTCACACTCGTTCCCTAGGTAATCCGGTAATCCCGATTGGAGTGACGCAACGTGTGCCTGTGAAGCCGTCGATATTTCCGCGTACTATCCGTGTTACAGCCCCATGAATTTTTCTGCGAGTTTTCCTGTCAGGGAACGTGATAGAACATACACTCAAACGCAGGTAAGAAGGCACTTCGGTCCGGCGAGACCCGGTTGGCGAAGGGGCGGTGGAGGTGAACAACGCCGTCTCGCAGACATTGACCTTCGCACATCCGCTGACTCACAGGGATGACTACCGCATGACTGAAAGGGGTGGCCGGTTTTAGGAATAGTACAGCGATTTTATCGATCGGCCAATTGCCTTCTTAGCTGCTGTCTGCTATAGAGTCTTTGATGTGCACCACTGCGTCCTTCGCACTAGGGAAAACAAGTGGCTGCTAGAGAATTCACGGAGCACCTCGAACAAGCCTTGGCGAGTATTTTTCGTGTAATGATCTATCTTTACGGTATGGATGAATGGAATCAGAAATAAAATTTACTAAACGGTTGTTGGAGACAAAGTAGAATGCGCGTGGATGAGTTATGGGGTTATACATAGATTAAACGTGCGTCAGTTCTCACGGCTACCAGATGGTGTCTGTTTCCACCATCGAGATGCTTGGTACGGAAAGAGCTGGATTTAGGAACCTTACAAGCGATAGAAATAAAATTACCGATAATTAAAGACAACAACAAGACTAGGAGCGTCATTAAAATATGAAGTGTTTGTAATTGCAGCTAGTCGAAAAAACAAGGGAGACGGCAAGAAACACATTCTAAGAGAGGATAGTGTCCCGTATTGAAGAAGAAATGCTATTTGAACGTTCAGTTACTGCGATGCGCTGAAAATGTGTGTACGTGTAATTGGCGCGTGTAACAGCTAATATATCATCACTCGCAGACACGCGCTGGGTTAGAAACGGGAAACATCCAGCGCTATCGTGATTTATTTTTTGTTATTGTCAGATTGTTAACTATTCACAGTCTGCCGTGTGACACTGAAAATACGCAACGTTCATCAACGTCACTTCTGTGGCAACTTATGTATCCATCACTACATACAACACTCTTGAAATTTACTTAATCTAAAAGTTGTAATGTAACATACCGTATAATCTATTTACATGTAAAGGTTTCTCTAAATTTTCCAGAGAAACGCGGAAGAGAAGATTACAATTTTATTATGTATAAAAGACATTTATTAAGAATGGGAAATAACAGATTAACGAAACCGATACAGTATATTTGGATGGTACAAAAAAGTACAGAAAGTTTTAGAACATATTCCAAATGTAGACGAAGAAACAATTAAGGAGGGAATGAGACAGAAATATAGAATTTTGTTTACGAGTTCTGCGAATTGTTCAGTCAAGCGATTGCATCGCGTATTAAAGTGTAGTGTTATCAGCGTGCGGTTGCAGATTTCAGACTAGTGAATTTAATAACTTGGTGACTTTCATTAGTTATTGAGTATAGTACTTAAAGTGAGTAAACTGTGCAGCTAGGAGAACTACTGAAATTTGAGTCCGATTGGTGTATAAACGCGTCAGTAAAGTCCTTTAACGTTTAATAATTCATTTTGACTGTTTTAGGATTAGGTGTCATGCGATCCATATTACAGAATTACTGTGGAAAAGTCTGAAACAGGCAATTACGTCTACACCTGAAAAGCCAGACGATTGTTTGATACATGGGAGCTTAGATGGAACATAACAGGTAATACACTCGAAAATTATTAAATATAAAATAAAATAAAATAAAATTAGGTAGAGGTAAAATATAAAGTTAAGCAATTACTGGATGTTAGGGAAGGAGATTATGTCACTTATATCCACCTCCAACGGTTCATGTACGGCCGAGGATTAGCCGTGTAGTCTGTTTTGCCTACACGTAAATACAGAATAGATCTTGATTCACGTGATCGAGTAAATTACGTTAATCATGTAATCACGTAAGCAAGTGGACACGTAATGACTTAAATAAAATACACGAATGACAGTTATATACGTTCTACGTGAATCTAACTACAACAGAAAACACCTCTGGCATCACATTATTGGAAAAGCAAAATCTGATTCAGAATGCGCGGCAAATAAAGAGACGCGTTTTGGAAGCAATACACAAGAGTATCATCGTGTTGCTATGGCACTAGCAGCTAACTAGAACACTCGCTTTGCCATTTATTCGTTGTGTTGAATACAAGCGATAGGGCTATAGTGTTGTCTGGGTGCCAACGGATGTCTTAATGATTCCTCCGGCTTTAGAACTCTGAAACTTTAATCTAAAATCCAGCGCAAGTATCGTTTCGAATTAATCCAACTATATTCCTATAACATATTCAGTTGAATGCCATTATTATTAGTTTGTAAATGTGGCTGTTATTATCGAGTATCCGCCCTTTCTCTTTCCGCTCCGGTGTGTTAAAATATCGGTATGGACAACCATACATGACTTCCATGTTCTAAGATTTATATTTAAAATCATTTTCGAAATGAAATATTTCCATAGAAACTACTTCTTTCTACTTCTTGCTTCAGCCTTATCCACAGCACTGTGGTCACTAACGTATACCACCTCACGTTAGCGCACTCGATTTTCACAGACAATGGCAGTCGATGGCACTGCCGAAACGTCTGGTTTTGCAAAAAACATTGGACCACGACCAAGCAGTCCAGGAATTAATTTTAACAATAAACTACTTCTTTGTTTCCGATAACGTAGTACAGATATAAAAAATTGTCCCCTCCTCCTTAAACTCTTATTTTCATTTATAGAAAATTACTCCCTCCTTCAACTACCCTTTCTATTTATAGATATTTCATCTGCCTTTCTACAGTGGATTATTTATGAGCTTTTTTCAGGATATTTTATTTATCAAAATTAAGTACTTTACTCTTATTAAAACATAAAACAAACAGAATTATCACTGTTGCACACCACTATAGAAAAATTATTCCGATTAGCGCTTTCAAGCTTCACAGCTCATGGACAGATCGCAATAATAACAGCAGGACAAACAACCTCTTCACACCCCTACCCGCCCCACCGCCCGCACACACCACCACAAACAAGCTATAAGTTAATTGTCCTTTCTTAACTACTGAGTTGTCACCTATGTCTTTACAGTTACATATTTTTCTAGCACATTATGTGTGTATGTGGTGTGTGTGTGTGTGTGTGTGTACATTCTTTTCAAACCTAACGTTGTAAAACCTTTCTCATTCACACTTTTAACTGGAATTTCCTTTTCGGTACAGTTTTACAATGTGCTATATTGTCAAAACCATCCATAACGCTTTTATTCTTTCCATATTCAATGCAAACAACAACCTTTCTCGTCCCTTCCTATCACCAACTATGGGCGCGGTCACTCACCCTTATTTCAAAACATCCATACATACAATGTAATTCTTAATATTATCTATCCGTCCTCTACCTTTTACTTCTTAATTATATTATAAAATATTTCTTCATATTCAAATTTAGTTTTAGTATTGTAGCATGACAGATAATGCCCATAGTTCTGAATGGAAAGAAAGATCATAAAATAAAATAAAAACAAATTTAAATCCAAGAAAGCAACATTAAAAATTAATTAAGAACCACCGTAAAGCACAATCATAGTTTGAAGTAAGAATTTCATTAAAACCAGATATACAATGAATGATGAGTAAGAAAAATAAACCAAAAAACTAAAAATAAAGTAAGGAAATACCCAGGTAAGATAGGAAGAAACCCGAACAAGACAACATCCACAATAAGAAGGAATGCTTTTAAAAGAAATTAAAACGAAACCCCAAAAGAAAGTAAAAATAACCAATGAAAGTATAACAAAAACCCAAATTTAGAAAACCATGTAAAATAGATATAAAGAAAAGTGTATAAAGTAGAATTAAAAGTGAACCAATGGGAATTAGTTATATAATGGAAAAAACAAACCTTCATTTCCTCTATAAATAATATTCTTGATTTTAATAAGACTATAAAACTGATTAGAAATAAAATCAAAGAATAAAAGGGGACCAGTGCAAGTTATTATATTATATTAAATAAACTTAATGTGTCAATGTTTAAGTTCATAAACTAAGTAAATTGTGCATTTATACAACTTTAAAGTTTATATATTGTGTCGAGAAATAATATTTAATAGAATATTACAATGACAAATAGGATACAAGTGTTTCTAAATAACTGCCACTCTTTAGCTAACAGCATTCATTAGAATGACAGTGATAAAACAAGAGCAGGCCATAAAGAAGTGAAGTGACCAAGAATAAATACCTAAAAGTCAAACAAAAACAGCTAGGACTGCAAATAAATTTAGTTATAAGAAATAGTTTAAATGATGGAAGGACAGATATGTTTTATTTATAATAAGTTCAAATAACTCAAGACTGAAATGTCAGAGTTGAGTACAATTCTTTTAGTATAAAACTTTTATTAAGTGTTAATAGTATTAATCAAGGTTGAAATGTCTGGGCTTGAGTACCATTTTATGTTATAAAATATTTGTTATGAGTTAATCGAATTAATCAATGTTAAATGTTAATATAACTAAGTAAGGGAATTGCAATTAAGATTGTATAAGAAAAGAAAGTCAGAAAGGGTATAAGCAGGCTGTAACATTCAAGAACCAAGTATATAAAAACATGTGAAATCTAGGCCAAATGGCAAATCTCAACAACATTAAAATTAATAAATACGAGAAGTAAATAATTGATAAATGGGAGGAAATTTGTATAATATAAATCCAACACAGTGTATTACAACTATACCAATACTTTATAAAGATAGTGAAGCAATATATGAAGTATTAATAGAAAAATAGTAAATGTATTAACAGTAGAACATAAGAGGAATTATTTAAATTAAAGCTAATAATTAATTTAGACAACCAATTCATAAAATTAAAAGGAATTAAGGGAAAACAAACATTTTATTTCAATCAAAGATTTTGTTCAATCATAATTATGACACAATAAAAATGGCAAACAGTTTAATGACAGGAAGTAAAATTTTAGAGCCTACATTTTCAAAATGCAGTAAATATGGCATTATAAAATCAAATAATAATAAAAATGTATTAAGCAATATAATGTAAGTGGCAACCATGTAACGGAAATGATAAAATTTTAAAACAACGTCTTGCTAATATTAACTGGGCTAAGACATTTCGAATGAAGAAGAAAATAAAGGAGTTGACTATTATATGTTGAGCAGTACACATCACACGAGCTCTCGCCAAAATATTTACATATAGTGAAGGAAGAAGCATGGCGTACATCAGCCCAAACCTATAAAATTTAAACTCGCGAATTTTGGAAAAAACCTTCAGTAACTATTAAAGTCAGTGAATTAAACCAGTTAAACAGTAAAAGTGAACCACTATTGAACAGTAAACCGATAATAACCATTTAAACACTAATAACGATAATTCCTAATATCGAGACGAAGCTTACCATTCTCGACCTTATTGACTGAAGTGAAATAAAACATTAACTAACACAATTTATCAAAGGGAATCACTAACAACTGATCCAGGACAACCACACTAACACTAGAGGAACGAATCACTATCGCTGGGACGAGAAACCATTGGAAAAGCAACATTTATTTGAAGCAGATTCTTCGAGGTGCAGTCGTCTACTACATCTGAATACGAAGCGGCCATATTTGAGTTCCCACAATTCTATGCGCCACAGCCAACATACGTTCGAATGGTTCGAAACATTTTCTTTACTAACCATTATATATTGAATAATATGTTTGTATTTTAATTAATAAGCTTGTAATTTGTAATGTTATACTTTCTATACTTTGCCCTTTCTCTGACTATATAAAATAACAGTTCAAAGAACCCGAGAATTAATAATTTGTATAATCTATTAATTTGCCCTGAGAGAGTCGATTCATCAATCGATATAAAATCGATTATTTTACTAATTGTCAATAAAAATCATTGAATATTATAATTTTGAATCCTATTTATTTCTAACGTATAAATAGAATAACATAACACAATATATGAGACATAAATACCAGAGCAGCTGAATTTAACAACTTTAAAGGAGGACAAACTTCAAATAAGGAAAGATCAAAAATCGATTGTTCCTGGAGACAATCCTATTAACATAATACGAGAATTTGCAACCCCTCTTTCTTTTTATGTCCCTTTTTTGTTTATGAGTATAAAACAACTTATTTTATTTTAATATTTTTTTTTTTTTTTGAAGGAGAAGTCACAAGTCAATTAGGACTAGGCTGGAGCCTAGAGAAGCAAAAATTGTGCCGGGTCCAGTATGACGGGACTTGCAATGAAACTCAGCTGTAATATAACAATAACAATTTTATTTTATGCCGAGAATTCATACATGCAGTCCAACCCTATGACATAGTTATCCCCCCCATGAATCATAAATATCACGAATAATTTAAGCCCTGCTTTAACAGTATTAAAGAAAAACAACATGTGTATATCATAACAAGTGTGTATAAATTCAGTATATATATAAATATAAAGTTCTCCCCCATCTTGTGACTAGCTAGACACGGACAAACATAACAACACACACAGAAACATAAGGCACATAGACTCACAATTACATTAATTCTAACACGAATGCCCCTGGAATGCACCCGCCTTGCAGGCAATGTAACTACAATACTCAGAACCCAGCAGTGATAAAATGTTCGCCCATCAACAACCCGTTTATGTAGAATTATATAAAAGCCAGAACCCCCAGAAAGGATGATTATTACACATAACGCATAAGTAAGACCGGACCGCCCCTTTGTATAGCATTCCACTGATCACAGACCCATCATGAGCGTATGAACCTTAAGTTCCTTCCACAGCATTAAATAAAAATTTACGGAAACTACATCACCTGATTTTTAAACAGTTGTTATACAATTCTAAAAGGTTAATTTTCTTCACAATTTCAGAAGGATTCAATAAATCAGTATACTTTACCAGTAGAAAATTAATCAGTTGAGGCTTTACAAAATTTTGAAAAAGGAATCAAACAGTATATGTTTTATAAGTAGAAAAAATTAATCATTATATGTTCTATAGTCAAAAATATTAATCAGTATGTTTTACAGTTAAAAAAAATAAATCAGTATATGCTACAAGTGGATAAGATTGATCATTATATGTTTTACAAGTAAAAGAAAAACAATCAGTCTAGACTTTTGTGAGGTACAAAATTAACTAGTATATGCCCAGAAAAATGTGCAAATTATTTTCTACTAAAACCCGACGGGCTATATAAATATAATTGAAATGAAAGTTCAATAAAACGGTTGTGCCCTAGCAGCTGTGGAAGCGCGCCAGCATGTGGTTGACAAAATTTGACAGGAATCTAACCTGCCTCAGGCTGCACAAACATGTGTCAGACAAAAACTAAGTTCCCTTTTTAAACTCCAGAAAACGGCAAAAAAAAAACAAGGAAAACCCCCAGCCCTTAAATGTTAAACCCAAGGTGAATTTAATATTTACTCATTTCTGTTCCAGCCGGAACAGAGTCCATAACATGTTCTATAATTTTTTGTAAAGAGTAATATAATAACTAGGTGCAAACTGTGAAATATCTAAGTGAACAAATATCTCTGGCACGCTCCCCCAGTGCAGCACACAATTATAAGCAGTGCACATAGTGTTAAGTAATTCAGTTATTAAAAGTGTTTCTGAAATTCACTCATGATGATCAGCTGTTCCCATTTATAGCAGACAGTCTGGACACGTGGTCACATGGATTCAAATGATATTTAATGTAAAACTGGCGCACTGCCGGCCCGGCCCCCAAAAGGAAAATAAAAGAGTGCATATCACCTTAATACTGCTGGCAAGGTGCTATATCGTGAACCGCTCACCAGCTCCCTCTCCGGACAGGATCTTGTCTAATGGTCCATGACTGATGCAGGTGTACGGCAATCAGCAAGGCCAAATCTCCGGCTTAATCAAGAACCCTGTTAATTCATATAAATTAGAGAAATGTTCACCAAAAATGTACACCCGAGTTCAGGTAATTAACCTCAGAACGGGCCATCAACTAACTCTCCATAAATGCACAAGTTTCATTAATAAAGTCTTTGCAACCAGCTTAAAGGGTAGAAAGTCAGCCATGGAATAAGTAAATTTTAATAATGAAACGACTACATCAAAAGTGGCGTAATGTAAAAGTCATCAGCACCAGATCTACATGCTTCGAGAGAAATTTGCAGGTTAAACAGCCACGTGGTGAGCAATAATCATTATTTGACCAAAAAATTCAACTGCAAGGCACTCACAGCATTAAGAATGTTTTAACATTAATAAAATTTCATCTAGGGAAGTTCTCACAAATAATTCTCTACTGTAAAGCTAATTAAAGAGCTCCCCGACAGTCTGCTGCATGCATGGACAGTTCATTCCCTGACTACGCACTAACTTTAGCCATTAATTTTTAATGTTGTACACCTTTATCATGACAATGACAATTGCAATACCTCTCACACTATTCTAGTAATAATAAACGGAACATTGGCTATATACTGAACATTAAGTAAATTACTGAACAATGAGTTTTCTCTTAATATAAAAACTGTCGGGTCGCACACACATAATTACGTGTTTTATATACGGTTGCATACACCTAGTTATTAATCATCCATTTAATATGAATTACTTATGAGACATAAAATAATGCAATTCTTACCGGGAGTCGTTTACGCTTCAGCCAGCCATGAATGTGCAGAAAACTACGCCGTAATTGTTCGAAGAGAGAGAGCGAGAGAGGCCAATGTATTTCGTAGCGGGCGGTGAGTTCAACTGCCGTCAGCAGCAGAGAAAAGCGACCCCTCACTACGAGTTGCGCACGCAACCGTCCATTTACATCGCAGTACAAGGGTCGCTTCAGCACTCTCGCATTCGCGTTATTTTACAATTAAAAAAAAACTTTAACTAAAACCTTCGATAGCCGGATTTACACCGGCACACCCTCACCCCGAAAGGGCAACCCGGTTGCCCCACTCAGAAACTTGGGAAAGTACCCTGCAGTGTACCCCCTTCTTAAATACTCCAGTGGACATCGTGGGTAAGTTGGCCAGGCGGCACTTGCTCTCATGAGAACAGAGGCTCAGAAGGGAAGACGAAAGAGACGAAAGAAGACGTGTAGAGTGTAAGTGTGTATAGGCGGCCCGCTGACCTGATCAGGGCCAGCCCACCGCAAAGAGGGACAGAGAAGAAAGACGAAAGAAAAGTTCGGGAGCTCCCTGAGTTCCGACCTCCTGAGGCTTGTCCACCCAAGCCAGAACACGATAGCCACCTAAACAGGGCATCTGCCCCATGTACCTACGGGGTAATTCTGTAATACGACCCCCCCATTCTACACAATACCATTACTGCACGGGCCAAGGGGAAAAGGGGCGATGACAGTCCCCATGATGCGGTGGTCCTCACTCGGGACCTGACGGGAAGCTATGCCAACTGTGCTTATGGCACCTATCCCATATACAGATAAGTTTTACATGTGTGCTCCAAGGGCATGCCTGGAACAGCAGGGGGGAAGAGGAGCACAACAGACCCCTGCCCCCTACTGCTCCACTTCTCTCGCTAACTCCTTTTTTTTTTGCTTTTTGTAGTTTTTTTTTTTCTCTGGGTAAGGTTAGGAAAATCGGAAGGTGGATGGTCAAGGATGTTTAAACGGTCATGGGCTGGGACTGAAGGTAAGGACATGGCTCCCTCCGCGCATAAGGACAATCGGAGAAAACCAAGGCTCGCGCAGGCAGGGGCGCATCCCTGAAGTAGACGAACCCCACTGGGACTGTGGGAAACATCTACCCGCTACCATAGCATTCTCAATACCGCCCCCGGAGCATACCCTCTCAAAACCAACAACATCCCCACTCGCACAGAGACCGCCATCGTTCCCCCCCCTTCTTTCAGCCCGTTTACCCTTTTCTAAATAATTTTAATTTGGAAATGTGTGTAGTAATCTCTTTAGGATTACTACCCTGCTCTTCCAATCGCGCCGTCACCGGAGACGTAAACCCGAGGATACGGTATGGTCCCGACCAACGATAGCACAATTTAGCGGCTCTTTTGTCCGCGGCTGAGCTGATCGGATGGCTCTGGCAGTAGACCCAGTCACCGGTCTGAAAGGGGTTCGGAATTCGCCCCTGATTATATCGTCGACGGACCCGCTCGTGCGCTCGCAGCAAATTCTTCCGAGCCTCCCTCCATCTCTCCGCAGTTCCATTATCGGGCTCCCGTGGTAGAAGATCGTCAATATTCCACAAGTTAGTCAACGGGAGTGCGGGCGAGAATCCAAACATGATCTCAAAGGGCACGGCCTTATGACTGTCATGCAGGGCCGTGTTAAAAGCTAGCTGCAACCACTTCAAGTTCTGGTCCCAGGTGGTCTGTTGCTCCGCGTGATAGGCAATAAGTGCGGACCGGAGGTTCCTATTGAACCTCTCCGCATGGGACGGCTGTGGGTAATACGGGGAAGTGGTTACATGTTTGATACCGCTGGCGAAACACATCCGCCGGAACTCACTCGAAATGAACTGTGGTCCTTTGTCGGAGACAATGATGGTCGGAAGACCGAAATGCTGAAAAACATGGTTCTGAAGCGCGCTTATGGTCAAACGAGCTGTTGCCTGCCGTAAGGGCAGTAGCCAGGCAAACTTCGAAAAAGCATCCACACAGACAAGTAGGTAAGCGTTACCTGACTTGCTACGCGGGAAGGGTCCCACGCAGTCGATGAATAGCTTCTCCATCGGTCTGCTCGCCACGTCTGATGACAACAACCCCAACTTAGTGTTTTGAGCAGGCTTGCTTAAGCCACACAGATGACAACTCTTAACCCTCGTCGCGATGTCCCTGTCCATGCCCTTCCAGATGAAGTGTTTCCTAATCCCGGAAATGGTCTTCGAAATTCCCTTGTGGCCTCCTACTGGGGAATTGTGATAATAGCTGAAGACCATGGGCACTAACTTGCTAGGCAGCACGATCTTCGGGGCACGTCCCTTTCTTTCTCGACAACACAGGACGCCCTTGGACAAGAAGTAAGGGGCCTGCGCGTTACCCTCCTTTATATTCTGGATGACAGGACCCAGCTCTTCATCATTCAACTGATGGGGTAACACATCAGTGAAGGCTAACGGAAAGTCTAGTAGAACAGAACAGGGTTGCTCAGATTGGACTTCACTGGGTTGGGAAAACATGCGTGACAAAGCATCTGCAACCACATTTTGAGTTCCCCTAATGTGTTGCACCTTGAACACTTGTTGCACTTGAAGGATGAGATTTTAACCACCCATCTACCAATTTTACCCAGTTGCCGGGGGTGAGCAAGAAGCCAAGAGAGAGCCTGATTGTCGGTCTCGAGCAGGAACTCAGCGTGTTCCAGAAAACGCCTGAACTTATCTAGAGCGTAAACCACCGCTAAACACTCTAGCTCATATACTGAAGACTTTCTTTCTTGCTGGGTCAGGGTTCGGGAAATAAAGGCCACAGGCTGCCTAGCACCATCAACGACTTGGGACAGAACCGCCCCTAGCGCCACCGAACTCGCGTCCGTCTGTAAGATAAACGGTTGAGAAAAATCCGGCATCCGGAGCACCGGCGGGGAAATAATAGCTTCCTTCAACGTTTCGAAAGCCTTCTGCTGGCTTTCGCCCCACACAAACTTAGCCCCCTTCTTTCTCAATTCATTTAGGGGTGCCGCTATCTCCGCTGCATTGGGGATAAACCGCCGATAAAAGTTAACCATCCCCACGAACCTGGCGATGCCTTTGGCATCCTTTGGCGGGGGAAAATCCCGGATACCCTGGGTCCTTTCAGGATCCACTGTAACGCCTTGGTGCGACACCAGATGCCCCAGAAATGAGATGCTGTCCTGGGCGATTCGCACTTTCTCCGGATTGACCGTGAGGCCCGCGCCTCTCAACCTGCTCATCACCTCCCTGAGATGACACAGATGTTCATCATAGGTTTTGCTGTAGACCAGCAAGTCGTCCAAATAGTTGAATATGAACTTAAATTTTACATCTTGAAACACTAGGTCAAGCAGACGCGTGAGCGTTTGGGCGCCCACCGCCAGACCCATAGAAACCCGCGTATACTGATATAAATTCCACGGGACACAGAACGCCGTGTACGGTCTACTTTCCTTGGACAGAGGGATCTGGTGATATGCAGCGTTGAGATCAATCACGGTGAAGTACTTGGCCTCACTAAACCAATCGAAAGCTGAGTGGAGATCCGGAAGGGGAACCGAATCCACCTCAATATTAGAATTTAACTTCCGGTAATCTATCACCATACGGTGCTTACCCCCAGGCTTGGGTACCAGGAACGCTGGACTGGCATAAGTGGAATTGGAAGGTTCAATTACCCCTTGCTCTAAAAGCTCTTGAACCTTCTCCCTCAGAACGGCCATTTTCGGAGGAGCGAACTTGTATGGGTGCGACCTCACTATCTTAGAGTCCGTTAAACGAATTTTATATTCTAATAAATGTGTGAGTCCCAACTTAGGAGTTAATACGGAGGGAAATTCCTCACACAATCGGTCTAAAGCTCTCTGCTGGGCGGGAGTGAGATGATCTCGTGCAGAATCGGGACAAGCTACCTCTTGGATACCTCCCTTAGCTCCCTGGTATCCAAGAAATGGAATAACAACACCCCGATTAAATTTAAAATAACACTGGTGCCCATGGATGTCCAACACGAGACCACTTTTAGCGATGAAATCGGCACCCACAATACAGTCAACTTCCAGAGCCGGAGAAACCAGAAAAGGCCACACCCAAGAAAAGCCATCTATCTTGAACTTAAAGGAGACCACCCGGGAGATGGGCAGAAGTTCCCTAGAAGCAGTCCAGCACACCACAGACGACCGATTCGACCCTTTTATTAAGCCCAGTTTTTCAAGGTCCGCGCACACTCGAGATGAGATGATAGATCGGGCTGACCCGGAGTCAACTAACGCTCTGAGTTGACCCTTCTTTACCTCGAGCGACAGGAAGGGGCATACAGAAGCCTTTTGCGGGACGGTAGCAAGGACCTTGACATTAGAAGAGTCAGGACCTATCCTCTGCCTGGAGGCACTTGACTTCTGAAAAGTCTTGTAACGAGGGGAAGACAACCTCCGATTTGTCCCCCCCTGGTAATTTAGTTTTTTGAGTACCGGACCCTCGGGGGAAGCGCCGGACGCATACCACCCTCCGGACAATCGCGGGCAACATGCCCCTGTCTGCGACAGCGAAAGCAAACAACACCTCTCACTTGTCCACCTCGATCACCGTTATTTCCCCCTGGCCGTGGTTGGGACTGAACGACCCGTCGTTCCACCACTCGGGGTTCGCCCAGACTGGCCCTTACTGGCCCACGGGATTCATCTATTGATTGTATAGCCCGGGATAACGCGCACAGCTTCTCGAGGTCTTCATAATTCCGCGGTCGCTCAGCAAAAGTTAAACGAGATCTCTCCTGAGGAGTAACCCCTTCGAATATCATCTGCACTACTTCATTCTCGGGCAGTCCCAACCCTAAAATCCGGACAGCATCACGGATACTCTGTACAAACTTCGCAAAATTCTTCCCGTGTGCTTGCACCCGATAACAATGTTTGTGCTGCAGCTGCTTTCGCAATAGGCCAGGCACGCATGCGTCCAACACCCCCCGATGGAAAGACGCCACACTGCCGCCATCTCGTATAGTCCGCGCGACCCGCTCAGCCACAGACCCACGACAATAGGGATACACGAGTTCGAGTAGAGTGCTATCCGACATCCCCGGGAAGTCGGACAGCTGAAACAAAATTCGGAAAAAGATCATCAATTTGTCCACGTCCAGTCCATCTACAACCGGAAGCTCCTGAATAATGGAGGACAGGGGGTTATGTAAGTTATTATAAGAGACGCTCGATCCTCCCGAGAGCGTCGGCAATGGAGTCGCAGGGTTCGGCGTCTGCGCTATGTCCATTTCAGGAGGCTGGGGAGAGCTCACGGAAAGCTGAGACTTCACGGGCTCGAAGTTCCGCAATGCTTTAGCCACCTGTTCCGAAATCAGCTTCAGCGTGGTATAACCTCTTCTCTTGAGTTATAACTTAGGGAACCAGTAATAATTGGATGTGCCAATTATACCGGCTGCCTTCGTTGTGAAGCACTGAAAATAATCACAACAAAAAAACAATTTATATAGCAGGAAATTAGGAAGGGGAGACTGTTGATTTATGCACCCATTTTACTCGGTACTTAGATGACATCTCTTTATTACATTTGGTGATTAAGTTCTCAATTGAAAGTTCTCAAACAATATAGTTTACTATATGATTAAATATATAAATTACTACTTTACAAAGGGCCCTCAAAATATGATGTACATCCTTTTTAATTAATTCCACGGATCCGGGATCAAATATATTAAATGAATAATGGTCACCTTGCCATGTACAATATTGAAACTCTAACCATTTGGAGAATGGTTTTTTAATAATCTTCTGAAACAACAAATATTAGATTACATGTTACCTATAATGTCAGTTTTCTAAAGTCTTTAATGTTATTACATTTAAAGCATAATTTTTTAAAGTCTTTAATATGATAATTTAAATTGTCTTTTGGGGTTTATAATTTTGTAACTCTTAACCATGGAAGACAAGCCTCCATGTCACCTGTGTGTTTCCTGAAGTTGCTGCAGAATTAGTTCTTCGGTCCTCCTGATGTTTCTTGAAGTTCAGTCGTTACATTATCATACTTTGGTGGTGAAGTTCTAGAAGTATGTGAAATCATCCCTGGTGTGGTACATTCATCTCAGGCGACTGTAGTTATTCTTAGTAATTCTTGTAGTTAGAACACATAGATAGAAAGTTTGTTTCACTGTTATACACTTCACATGATGATAGATTATTTTACTATCACCTTCTTGGTCGTAATACTGTATTATTTACATGGTCCGTTATTTTATAATATAGAGAGATGTCATCACCACACAACTTTACTTATTTAACAAGTCATTGTATCAAGATTTTCACATTTTTATAAACGCGTAGCGAAATAACGCTTTACGCTGCTTACGGCGTGAGCGCTCCATTCCAAGTGGCAGAAAATAGTTAAGGGGAGCGTAGTAATCTCAAGACAATTACTAGGCTACATAAAAGTAGTTCCGTTTTTTTTAATTTTAATTAAAGGACTACGGTTGATTAAATAATTAAATCGTGATATTCTTAGTTGCAGAAGTCTTCAAAGTACGTAACAATGGTCTTATTTAATTATTTAAATAATAACAAATTTACAATAATACTTAGTTTATTTAGGGGTCAGAAAACAAGTTAATTCTGGTCAGTTCCTGTTTATGCAGGAATAAATAATAAGCTTTACCCTTTCTGTTCAATTCAATTCCCATTTAATTTTATTATTAGACTTATATTAAATATTATTATTATTAGATGATTGCCATAAGATTTAGTTTACAATGTGAGATTTTATTAAGAATTTAAAGTTTCTCCGATTATATATTATCAAATCAATTAATTAACATATTTTTATTAATGAAATCGTCACAGTGGCGCTGACTTCAGCGATTGTAGTTTGCGCGGACAAGTTCTCCAGTCTATGTTGCAGGTGTTCCGCTCGCTGACGCACTCTCTGTCTTGCCCTGAGGCTGGAAGGGGCCGACTCAAAATCCTCCATCACCTCCCGCAACTCTCCCCACTTCTCCTGGCACAACTCGAGCTCCGCTGTCACATCAGTGACCTTTACGAGCGACGTCGTCCCTTCGGACGCGAGGGCGTCTCTTAACTGCTTCCTCAAAGAAGCAACATCCCCTTGGGGCCTCCCACCCCGGGACTTAATCTCGAACTCCAACTCGTGCTTCAAAAATAACTCGGCATTTATAACACTCATGCCGCCAATGCTCTACTTACTTCTCCTATAAACCACCAACAAACATAAAAACAAAAATCACTAAACCAGGAAAACCTTGAGTACTGTTCTTCCATCAAGAAGACCCCCGGGTTCTCTAGCGCTGCGGAGACCTGGCCTATTCTGAACCATTCACATCCACGACGGAAGGAGACAAGTGACAAGCAACAATACTACACACACATAACATCAAACAGCAATTCGACACACCCGCCATACCAACACATAACTCACAACAACCAACTAACAATTGAAAGTCATAATCCGGGAATTAATACTTCAACATCAACCGGACACAAGTCGGTGCCGGTACCGATTTCCGATCGGGCCATACCGCATCCCGCCAATATAACACGCTAAACTCCGACCCCGAATCAACCTTCCATCATCCGGGCCACACTTGAGACTCCCCGGCCGTACAACCATTACATTTTTCAAACACAAATAACCGCCTCAGTGGTGCGACCCGACTCACAAGTTATAGTACCTACAACTAGCCTACACGGCCATATACCAAAACTATGTCACAACAATGGCATTAATATTTCCGAGTTTGCAAGCCCCGTCACACACCAGGACCCAAGGGTTCAAGCCTAGGATGAACCACGCTCACTGCTACCATTTGCAACCCCTCTTTCCTTTTATGTCCCTTTTTTTGTTTATGAGTATAAAACAACTTATTTTATTTTAATTTTTTTTTTTTTTGAAGGAGAAGTCACAAGTCAATTAGGACTAGGCTGGAGCCTAGAGAAGCAAAAATTGTGCCGGGTCCAGTATGACGGGACTTGCAATGAAACTCAGCTGTAATATAACAATAACAATTTTATTTTATGCCGAGAATTCATACATGCAGTCCAACCCTATGACATAGTTATCCCCCCCATGAATCATAAATATCACGAATAATTTAAGCCCTGCTTTAACAGTATTAAAGAAAAACAACATGTGTATATCATAACAAGTGTGTATAAATTCAGTATATATATAAATATAAAGTTCTCCCCCATCTTGTGACTAGCTAGACACGGACAAACATAACAACACACACAGAAACATAAGGCACATAGACTCACAATTACATTAATTCTAACACGAATGCCCCTGGAATGCACCCGCCTTGCAGGCAATGTAACTACAATACTCAGAACCCAGCAGTGATAAAATGTTCGCCCATCAACAACCCGTTTATGTAGAATTATATAAAAGCCAGAACCCCCAGAAAGGATGATTATTACACATAACGCATAAGTAAGACCGGACCGCCCCTTTGTATAGCATTCCACTGATCACAGACCCATCATGAGCGTATGAACCTTAAGTTCCTTCCACAGCATTAAATAAAAATTTACGGAAACTACATCACCTGATTTTTAAACAGTTGTTATACAATTCTAAAAGGTTAATTTGCTTCACAATTTCAGAAGGATTCAATAAATCAGTATACTTTACCAGTAGAAAATTAATCAGTTGAGGCTTTACAAAATTTTGAAAAAGGAATCAAACAGTATATGTTTTATAAGTAGAAAAAATTAATCATTATATGTTCTATAGTCAAAAATATTAATCAGTATGTTTTACAGTTAAAAAAAAATAAATCAGTATATGCTACAAGTGGATAAGATTGATCATTATATGTTTTACAAGTAAAAGAAAAACAATCAGTCTAGACTTTTGTGAGGTACAAAATTAACTAGTATATGCCCAGAAAAATGTGCAAATTATTTTCCACTAAAACCCGACAAGCTATATAAATATAATTGAAATGAAAGTACAATAAAACGGTTGTGCCCTAGCAGCTGTGGAAGCGCGCCAGCATGTGGTTGACAAAATTTGACAGGAATCTAACCTGCCTCAGGCTGCACAAACATGTGTCAGACAAAAACTAAGTTCCCTTTTTAAACTCCAGAAAACGGCAAAAAAAAAAACAAGGAAAACCCCCAGCCCTTAAATGTTAAACCCAAGGTGAATTTAATATTTACTCATTTCTGTTCCAGCCGGAACAGAGTCCATAACATGTTCTATAATTTTTTGTAAAGAGTAATATAATAACTAGGTGCAAACTGTGAAATATCTAAGTGAACAAATATCTCTGGCACGCTCCCCCAGTGCAGCACACAATTACAAGCAGTGCACATAGTGTTAAGTAATTCAGTTATTAAAAGTGTTTCTGAAATTCACTCATGATGATCAGCTGTTCCCATTTATAGCAGACAGTCTGGACACGTGGTCACATGGATTCAAATGATATTTAATGTAAAACTGGCGCACTGCCGGCCCGGCCCCCAAAAGGAAAATAAAAGAGTGCATATCACCTTAATACTGCTGGCAAGGTGCTACATCGTGAACCGCTCACCAGCTCCCTCTCCGGACAGGATCTTGTCTAATGGTCCATGACTGATGCAGGTGTACGGCAATCAGCAAGGCCAAATCTCCGGCTTAATCAAGAACCCTGTTAATTCATATAAATTAGAGAAATGTTCACCAAAAATGTACACCCGAGTTCAGGTAATTAACCTCAGAACGGGCCATCAACTAACTCTCCATAAATGCACAAGTTTCATTAATAAAGTCTTTGCAACCAGCTTAAAGGGTAGAAAGTCAGCCATGGAATAAGTAAATTTTAATAATGAAACGACTACATCAAAAGTGGCGTAATGTAAAAGTCATCAGCACCAGATCTACATGCTTCGACAGAAATTTGCAGGTTAAACAGCCACGTGGTGAGCAATAATCATTATTTGACCAAAAAATTCAACTGCAAGGCACTCACAGCATTAAGAATGTTTTAACATTAATAAAATTTCATCTAGGGAAGTTCTCACAAATAATTCTCTACTGTAAAGCTAATTAAAGAGCTCCCCGACAGTCTGCTGCATGCATGGACAGTTCATTCCCTGACTACGCACTAACTTTAGCCATTAATTTTTAATGTTGTACACCTTTATCATGACAATGACAATTGCAATACCTCTCACACTATTCTAGTAATAATAAACGGAACATTGGCTATATACTGAACATTAAGTAAATTACTGAACAATGAGTTTTCTCTTAATATAAAAACTGTCGGGTCGCACACACATAATTACGTGTTTTATATACGGTTGCATACACCTAGTTATTAATCATCCATTTAATATGAATTACTTATGAGACATAAAATAATGCAATTCTTACCGGGAGTCGTTTACGCTTCAGCCAGCCATGAATGTGCAGAAAACTACGCCGTAATTGTTCGAAGTTAGAGAGCGAGAGAGGCCAATGTATTTCGTAGCGGGCGGTGAGTTCAACTGCCGTCAGCAGCAGAGAAAAGCGACCCCTCACTACGAGTTGCGCGCGCAACCGTCCATTTACATCGCAGTACAAGGGTCGCTTCAGCACTCTCGCATTCGCGTTATTTTACAATTAAAAAAAAACTTTAACTAAAACCTTCGATAGCCGGATTTACACCGGCACAAATTCTAATTACACAAAAGGCTATAATTTGACGAAAACAATCAATAAGAAGTTCCAAATACAACAAAACAGTTTAAAATAATTAATACTAAATTAATTGAAAATAAAAAAAAAATAATATAATAAACTAGCGGACCCGGCAGACGTTGTCCTGCCCGAACGTTGGCTTGCCTGCTATTAGCGGGTTCAGCAAACGTTTTTTCGATATTCGAATTTTCGATAAACTATATACTAAGTGACATTTGACATTGAGTTTGACATTTCAATCTTTTCGTTTCGTCATTGTGTGATTTGCTGTTGCCCAAAGCAAAATCAAAAAATGAGTGCAATTTCTCGTTATCCTGCGCCGTTCAATTCTCGTATCATGGCCGGACGATATTTGGTGCTTGTCATTGGCACATTTGGCGAAAGAGGCGGTACTTTTCTTGAGATTGGTGGTAAGTATAATAATGTGATTGCAAAAAAGATATTGCTGTTTTTGTATGTGTGTAAATGTCTGACAGTTTTTTTTCATATGTATTAGCTGTGTGGAGAAGACTGCGTGGAACTCAGTTGGTCCGTGAGCTCATAATGGATCTACAGGCGACTGGAGATGTGGCGACTCATGAAAATGGACGCTTCTACGCTGTGGATCCACTGAACCATATGTACACCGAAGATGGACTGCGAGTAGCAGAGGAATGTGACGCCTTACCAATAACATATGATGCAAATTTGGACGATTTTCATTTTGATTAAATAATAGCAAACAAAGAAAAAACTCAAATCATTTCCATGACAGTCATATTTTTATTAATGTAAAAAAAGTAAAGTATATTGAAATAAATGTTGAATCTTAATACTAAAAGAATTAAAGTTTGTTTTGTTTTTATCTTAATGCGAGTTGATGAACAATGTTTTTCGTCAATCTCTGAGGTGTATAAATGAACAAACTTGATGGTTTGCCAACGCGAGAACACGCGACATATAATTGGCCATGTGAGAAGCACGGATTTTCTAGATCCAACCCACAAATGGACATTGTTTGGCCTTGTGACTTATTAATAGTCATTGCGAATGCCAAGCGAATTGGAAATTGCAGGCGTCTGAATGGAATGGGCGAGTCTGAAGGGATCATTGGAATCCGTGCCAGGAGAACAACTTCACCTTGAAACTTGCCGTTCAAAATGGTAGCTTCAAGAACATTGCCCATGATTTTTTTAATGACCAATCGCGTGCCATGGCATAGCTTTGGTGCATTTAAATTTCGAAGCAAAATGATTGGTGAACCAATTTTTAATCGCAAGTTATGTGGTGGCATTCCCGGTAAATCCAGTGAATTCAAGAATTCAACAGGATAGTTGACTGCTTCGTCAGGATCGACAACAGTGTCGATCGATTTGAACGACATCTCATTGCCAGGCAATGACTGTTGTATTTTGAAATTAATAGCGTCAACATCGATATTTTTTGCGGCCAAAATAGCTCGTTCACGTAGCCACGCATGATTAATGTAATTAGCGCGCAAATCTGGGAATATGCTTTCAATCAAAGCATCTTTCGTGGCTACCATGTTGCAAAAATTGTCTGGCAATTTGATGCATTGTGTATTTCCATGCAATAGAATTTTTCCGTTGCCAATGTTGAGCAATTGTTCGGAGAATGACAGTGCCAATGGATCGTTTTGCAGTTGAACACGCATATTTATGGTAAGGCGTAATGTATTGACATTTCGCCATAGGTATAATTGTTTCAAACATGCGTTAATTTCGTCCGCATATGAAACCCTTTCTCTCTTTCTTTCAACATTTCTAACTCCTCCCTAAGCTTTCTTTCAACTGTGTTATTCACTACTTTTAAAATTTCATAGTCTTCCAAAGGATTAACAACCTTATGGTTCACTTCTATGAAACATAAGAAGTGAAACTAAGAAATATATAAATGTGAAACATATTACATAACTCTGAGTTGCCCTTCGACGTACTCTTAAGGCAAGCTCGCATTCGTTTTGTACAGTACAGCTATGAAGTAAATTCAAATGTTCAATACCATTTACCTCATAAAAACTTAAAACTTACAGTTTAAAAAAGAGATAGGAGGTAAGAAAATAAATTACTTAGATTTAAACGTAGAAATTAAAAATAATGAAAAACTACAATTTGAGATATTTAGAAAAGAATCGGATTATAATATAATTATACCAAAAGAATCTTACCACTCTTATAGATATAAAATGGCGGCAATAAATTCATTTTGTTATAGAGTTCAGAAGTGTTTAAAAGAGACAGAAACAAAAGATAAAGGGAATTGCAAGGAATAATAACTACAACACCAACATAGTGGATAAAGTTATGATAAGCATTAACATACAAAAAGTTAAAAAAGAACCAAAAGAAAAGAATTATGCAGGGCCATTGACATACGTAGGAAAATTATAAAATGTTTTAATAAATACAAAGTAGATATAGCAATTAAAAAATGTTGAAAGAAAGCTTACGGAGGAGTCAGAAATGTTGAAAGAAAGAGAGAAAGGGTTAGGCAATTTAATGAATACTAAAACTAAATTTGAAAATGAAGAAATGTTTTATAATATAATTAAGAAGCAAAAGGTAGAGGACGGATAGATATTATTAAGAATTAAATTGCATATATGGATGTTTTGAAATAAGGGTGAGTGACCGCACCCATAGTTGGTGATAGGAAGGGACGAGAAGGGTTATTGTTTGCATTGAATACGGAAAGAATAAAAGTGTTATGGATGGTTTTGACAATATAACGCATTGTAAAACTGTACCGAAAAGGAAATTCCAGTTAAAAGTGTGAATGAGAAAGGTTTTACAACGTTAGGTTTGAAAAGAATGCACACACACGCGCACACACACACACACACACACACACACACACACACACACAGAATGTGCTAGAAAAATATGTACCTGTAATAGGTGACTGAACTCGGTAGTTAAGAAAGGACAATTAACTTATAGCTTGTTTGCGGGGGCGTGTGCGGGCGGTTGGGCGGGTAGGGGTGTGGAGAGGTTGTTTGTCCTGCTACTATTATTTCCGATCTGTCGATGAGCTATGACGCTTGAAAGCGCTAATCGGAATAATTTTTCTATAGTGGTGTGCAACAGTGATAATTCTGTTTGCGAATATAACCACTAACACAACTTTCTTAATTAAAAAATATAACTTTGAAACAGTTAGGTGACTTCGTCTTACGTCTGGACTACTAGCGGCAGCCATCACTGATTACCCACAATACAACGCAACACTGCCTTTACAACTGAATGGTTTGAAATCTGCTCACTTACCATTATATATTAACTATCATATCTGTATTTTAATCTTTAAGGTGATGTATTTGTAATGTTATACTTTATAAACTTTGCCCTTATTTCTCTGACTTTACCTAAAATAACTGCTAAAAGAATCCTAATACAAATAACTGTACAAATTAACGATACCCTGAGAATCGATTTACATATCGATAAAGAGTCGAATGATAAATAATTGTTAATAAAGTTTCTTATATATTACATAATTGAACATTTTTTCATTACTAAAATATAATTAACTTAATAGGTAAATTTAATAGAGTTAACTACCAGAATCTCACCACCCGAAGGAAGATAACCTCCAAATAAGAAAAATCTACAAATCGATTGTTATTGGAGACAATTCTATCAAGTGGCGAGAGGATTTTAAAAATCCTGGAAAGGCATTAAAATAATAAAAACAAATAACAAAAGTTTCGGAACACGACAGAACATAATTAATTAATTGATTTTAATTAATTATAAAACAAAAAAAAATTTATAAACAACAAAATTTTTTTTTACACAAACAAAATTAACAAATTTATATATTTGAATTTGTAACAGGATCGTTACAAATTGGCGACCAACTGAGGGGCTTTAATTAGCGATTGACAGGCCACTACAATTTGCCCAATCCCTAATTGGAGCTTGGCAGCAGCTATAAGGTTAGAGAGAAGGGAAAATCCAACGACGAGCAACGTCAAAGAAACGGGCGGCGGAGGCCGAAAAGGAAATTGGAATTGATAGGGAAGACAAAGAGGCAACGCCAGTGGAAGATGTAGAAAGGTTATTACCACCAGTATTATCAAAACAACCCGTACAACCAGAAGAAAAACTGAGATGCCCACACAGAGAGGGGAGGTCAATCTCCAGGAGAAGGAGGTAGAGAAATCCAAGACCACTGAAGATACGAAGATGGATAAGATGATGGAAATGTTCCTACGAGAATTCAAATCCTTGAAGGAAGACAGTAGTAAAAAGATGGAAGGAATAAGTAAGAACATAGAATCCACAAAAGAAGAATTAAGGAAGGACATAGGAGAAACCAGTAAGAAAATGGGAAGTGACAACCAGTCTTTAAAGGAAGAACTGGGTAATAAAATTGAAGAAAACAGTAAGAAGATGGAAGAGAAGATGGGAGAAAAAAGTAAGAAGATGGAGGAAGAAATGGGTAAAAAGTTAGAAGAATTGAAGGAAGACAACTAATCTTTTAAGGAAGAATTTAAATCAACTAAGGAAGAATTGATTAACAAAATTGAGAATACCAATAAGAGAATTGAAGAAAACAGTAAGAAGATGGAAGAGAAAATGGGGGAGAAGTTGGAAGAACTGAGGGAGGATAACCAACTACTAAGAGAAGAATTAAGGGAGGTCAACCAGGAGAATCTGGACAAGTTAGACGAAAGGATGGAGTTGTTAAGAGAAGAAATGAACAAGGAACTAACAATAATAAGAAATCTCTAAATAAAAAATTGGAAGAAGAGACCATATCAATAAACCAACAAATCAGGGAAATTGACGGAAAATGTAACCAAACCGAAAGGGAAGTACAGGAGTTCAAGGAAGTGGTAAACATTAAGTTTACTAATATTGAAGAGCCCAGTCACAGGAAAGCGGAAGAACAACGGAAGGAAACTCAGGAAGAATTCGGGAGAGTACGGAGCCAAGTCGTGGAAAGGTGTGACGGGATGGAAGAGGCTATGACCAATATCACGGGTCAGGTACGGCAGAGCCAAGATGAAATGGAAGCCTTGAGGAATCGACCCACTAATTTTGCCGGGATACCCATAAATGAAAACCGGGAATGGCTGAACTTCCGGCAATACAAGAGGAAACCCATGGAGTTCCTGGCCAGGATAGAAGAATATTTTGCCAAGCATAGAGGGGGAGTCGATGGAATAATAACCGGGAAATTTTGGACGAGTCATTCAGGGAGATGACAGATAACTGGTGGATGGCGAACCGTAGCGAGATTGCGGACTACCAACAGTTCAGGGACCTGTTTAAGACTAAATACTGGTCAGAAACAACTCAGAACCTGATAAGAGATAATATTTGCCACGGACGATACAGGGCCCAACTAGGCAGTACCATGACAGCCTATTTCCTAGGGAAGGTGTGCCTGGCAAAACACCTAGAAGCGGCAATACCCGAAGAATGTCTAGTGAACAAGCTATCATCACTATGATGACGATATTATCAGAGCGAGGAGAGGTAGCCAGATTAAAACAGTGCAGGCCATGACCGAGTTGTTGGAAAGCTACGAAAACGAAGAATACATACATACATACATCCTCGGCGCTACAGCCCAGTCCGGGCCCTGGCCTCCAAAAGAAATCTTCCCCACTGGTCTCTACTCCCGGCCAATGTCCACCAGTTTGCTGCACCCAGCCTCACTGCCTCCTTACCAACCTGGTCCAGCCATCTTCTACGCGGTCTTCCCTTCCTTCTCCTTCCCATCGGCAAATAATTCATCACTCTTTTTGGGATTCTATCCTCCGCCATTCTCTGCACATGACCAGCCCAACGCAATCTGTTAATTTGTATGAGTTGCACGATCGGAAGATCTTTAAACCTTTCGTACAACTCTCGATTATGCAGTCGCCTCCAAATGTCGTTTTCCCTCACAGGGCCATAGATTCTCCTCAGTACCCTCCTCTCAAAAACGGATAGTTTCTGCTCATCTAGTTTTTTTAACACCCAGAATTCCGAGCCATACATCAGGACTGGTCTAATCAAGGTCTTGTATGGGTGGCTTTTGTATCTTTACTTATTAACTTTGACTTAAAATGTTTCACCAGTCCGTAGTAACACCTATTAGCAGATAATATCCGTTTTTTAATATCTCTAGAGGAGTCATTTCCAGAGTCCACATATGACCCGAGATATGGAAATCCCTGAACCTTTTCAAATTCATAATCGTTAATGCGCAGGGACAGGGCACGAGTGTTGGCACCTACAACCATATATTTGGTTTTGCTTTTGTTTATAACCAAGCCCATAGCCTTAGCGGACAACTCCAGTTCCTGAAAGGCTTCCTGTAAGCCAGATTCAGACCTACTTATGACGTCAATGTCATCGGCATAGGCCAGAAGCTGTACCTCCTTGTGAAATATGTGTCCGCTAGTTTGAATTCCTGAATCCCTGATAACATTTTCTAGAGCTATGTTGAACAACAGACACGCTAAGGCATCTCCTTGTTTCAACCCATTCAATGTTTTTAAGGAGTTAGATACATTTGATTGTATTCTGATTTGGCACTTAGAATTGGACATAACTACTCCAACCATACGCACCAACTTAGATGGTATATTCAACTCCTTCATAGCTCTATATAGCATTTTCCGGTCGATTGAATCATATGCCGACTGGAAATCCACAAAGAGATGGTGAGTGGCCACTCCATATTCCAACGTTTTTTCCAGGATTTGCCTTAGTGTAAATATTTGGTCTGTTGTTGACCTATTCCTAGTGAATCCACACTGATATTCTTTTATTTTTTCCTCAGCGTAGGGAAGCAGCCTAGAAAACATGACGTTGGACAATACCTTATATGCTGTATTAAGTAGAGAGATGCCCCTATAATTTTTACATATGAGCGGATCACCCTTTTTATGTATTAAACACACCACCCCATTGTTCCACTCATCAGGCATTACCTCCTCCAGCCATATTCGCTCTATGAGATGGGCAAATTCCTTTATGAAATCTCCTCCTGCGCTCTTTAATAGTTCCCCTGGTAAACCATCGGAACCTGCTGCCTTGTTATTTTTAAGCTTTTCTAGAGATTCATACACCTCGTCATAGGATGGCACCAACTCCTCTCTATCATCCTCGAATTCTCCTGCTTCCTCTTCATTCTCAGATGCCTCCATCGAAGCCTCCCCAACTGAGCCTAGCAACTCTTCGAAGTGTTCTGTCCATCTCCTGATTACGCCAGCATTATCACTCACAAGGCCACCATTATTATCCCTACAGGCATTTGTTCTAGGCTGAAATTCCTGTCTCATATCATTCACCTTCCTGTACATATCTCGGCTCAGCCTTTTACTCTTATATTCCTCTATCTTTTTTATCTGTCTCATCATATACTCCCTCTTTTTTCCTCTATGAATCTTCTTTTCCCTCCGCTTGACCTTCCTGTATTCCTCTTGAACAGCCCTAGTGCATTCCCTTTGGATCATAAATTTGTATGTCTTGTTTTTGAAGTCAGTTGCCTCTTCACACTCCTTATCAAACCACTCATCTCGCCCATGTCTCTTCTTCAAACCAACGATTTCTTCTCCCGTGGTCACTAACATGTTTTTTAGAATAAGCCAGTGGTTTTCTATATCTTGTTCCTCACGGCATTCAAGTCTCCACTGTCTAATTTTCTCATTAGTAACTTCCTCGAACCTCCGTTTTATTTCTTCTTCCTTTAGTATTTCTGTATTGTATCTAACAGTCTTTATTCCTTTTTCATTTCTATTATTGGAGATTCTAGCTCTCAGTTTTGCAACTACGAGATAGTGATCGCTATCCATGTTGGCACTTCTATAAACTCTAAGTCTTGTAAGTCTGACTTATGGCGGCCATCCAATAGGACATGATCTATTTGATTGACCGTTCTCCCGTCTGGAGAGATCCATGTGCCCTTATGTATGTCTTTGTGGTCGAAGAAAGTCCCTCCTATGATCATATTTTGACCAACTGCGAAGTTCAATAGTCGGAAACCATTGTCTGAGTGTTCAGAGTGTAAACTATACTTTCCTATATTACTACAAGCATGGCTGCTTCCCACTTTAGCATTTAAGTCGCCTGTGATTATTTTTATGTCATGTCTAGGGCTGCTAGCATACGCATTCTCCAGCAAGTCATAAAAATCATCTTTCTCCTCCTCAGGCTTATCATCAGTTGGGGCAATCACGTTTATTATAGTATAATTAAAGAAGATTCCCCTAAGTCTTATTTTACACATTCTAGGTGTAAGGGGTTTAAAATCAATGATATTTGCTTTCATTCTACGGCTTACCAAGAAGCCAGTTCCAAGCACATGGTCCCGGTTCTGACAGTTGTAATACACCGAGTAGTCCCTTCGATCCATGATTCCAGCACCAGTCCATCTCATCTCCTGCATAGCCAAAACATCTATCTTATATTTGAGAACCTCTCCTATTAATATCTTCAAGGCTCCAGGTCTGTATAAGGAACGCAAGTTCCACGTCGCAAGTTTAAAATCTTTGTCCTTTTTCCACGATCCAGTCCCAATTCCATTAATCCGTCCGGCTTTTCCTTTTTCTCTTGGTTTCATAACAATATTATTTTATGGGGTGGGTTGTTAACCCTACGCCCAACCCCCAACCTGGAGGACCAGGGGTTTTATGTTTAGAGTTCCCGTCTCTTAGATGAGTTGCCTTCACTGAGCTAACGAGTCTCATCCACCCGTCCGCAGTAGACCATACTCACTAGATCTATGGGCGCCGCCGTTGACATTTTTATGTTCTTCCGCCGCCAACCCCGCCATGCATCCTGCTGACGACACACTACATCTTGGTAAGCTGGGTCCCTGATTACCTCAGGGCCACCTCGCCCAGACCCCCATCTCTCGTTGGCTCGCCGACCAAGCTGCCGAAGGGATTGGTTACCACAACCTTAGCATGGGTTGCTCGACTTAACAGGGCCCACCGCTTGTAGGTGAGAGTTGGAGTTGGAGAGGAGAGGCTAGTGACCAGCTCTTGTATGCAGGCCATCACTCCCCCATTTGAGCCCCACGAAAACGAAGAATACTACCGTCAAAGTAGGAGGAGGAATGATAGACCAGAGGTGAGAACTAACCAGTACCCCAGTAACGGTAATAACTATCCAGGAAACCGCAACCAGCAAAATAATTACAACGGCAACAATAACCCGCCGAACAATAACAATAACTTTAACGGCAACCAGAACAGTAATAGGAATAATAACCAATACCCGAATAACCGTAATAATTTTTATCAACCCCCTAACAATCCATATAGTCAGAGAAACCCCTACCCCGGTAATAACGAACGGTATTACCAAAACAATAGGAATTACAATACTAACTATAATAATAATAATAATAGAGTTTCCCGTCCAAGAGTTAATTTTATAAGAGTCGAAGATCGAGGGCCGAGAAGATACAACCGTCAACGGAGGAATAGTTTCCACAATGGAGATCGCCGACGAAGAACCGACGCAAGGTTTCCAAAACGACGCCTCGGTTAATCCGAGTGCCAACGATGACAACAATAATTTAAACGGGAGGAGGCAGTGATAAACTATCACGACCCATTTCTGCTCCTATCTCCTGGGTATAAAAATGAGTTGCAAGAGACAACCGAATTAAAAAGCATCACCATCATAAGTAACAACTACTTAAAAAACATAAGAACGGAACTATTAGAGGAAAACGAAACTAGCCTCGATAGTCAAAACAATGAGATATTGTATATAAAAGCGGAAGTAGAAGGAATCCCCGCGAAAATCATGATTTATACCGGTGCGAATATCTCTATAATAAATGTAAACGAACTGGAAAGAATCCAGAAAGAGTGTGGTAAAACTTTGCCTATGTTACCAGTAAATAATATTGTCTTAATAGGTGCAACTGGCTGCCAGAACAAAACTATTCGAAAACAAGTTTCCGTAAATGTCGTTAGCCGTGGTATAGCTTTGGATATGGAATTTTTGATCGCCACCGGATTGCCATTCAATATAATGATAGGTTGCAATATTTTAAGAAGGTACTCCGCCATTATCGACCTTAACCAAGGAAAAGTATCACTATTTCCAGACGGAATAACGTGGACAGCAGATTTGGTAGGAGGCGCGAATATACTTCCCAGTACAATACACCAACAACTTCGTAAGATAAATTTTGTAGAGAACAGCTCCCTTCATAAACCAATAATATATAATAATGGAGAAGAGTATTTATGGTCAGTGAAGATACAAGAAATACGAGACTTCCAGTGCGGAACCAACAACGAAAAAATACCCATACACCAAGCAAATCGTTTAATAAGAGTGTACAAAAGATATAAGTCAGTATTTTCAGATGAACCGGGTAAAGTCAAGAACTACCAGTGTAAACTTGAGTTTAAGGAAAACGTGGAATTTAACCGGAGGTCATACCCAATCGCGCATTCACTAAAAGAGGCCGTGAGAACGGAAATTAATAAGATGATCAGCAGTGACATAATTGAGATTAGTCAATCTCCATACACTAGTCCAATCATTGCTGTTCCCAAGAAAAACGGACAAGTCCGGCTCTGTTTGGATGCGCGCGAGCTAAATAAAACTATTGTTAATGACCGAACATCACCCGGTGAGATAGAGGAAATCCTAAAACGATTTCACAGCACCAAGTTTATCAGTACATGGGACACTGTATGTGGTTACTGGCAAGTGGAGTTGCATCCACAAAGTACGTGGCGTTCATTTTCGAAGGGCGCAATTACCAGTTCAAGAGATTGCCCTTCGGACTTGTAAATTAAGTAGCCATCTTTGTGGCCTGTATGGACCAAATACTTGGACAGGAAGCACTCCAATTTACCACAGTCTATGTAGACGATCTGCTCATTACTTCGGAGACCTGGGAGGAACACTGTTACCGAGTAGAACATGTACTAGAAAAGTTAGCCAAGAACAATATAACTCTGAAATTGGAGAAATCCAAGTTCATTGCTCGAGAAGTACAGTTCTTAGGTTTCAACCTAGACGATAGAGGTATTACTCCATCAGCAGAAAAAGTGGAGGCAATTCAGAAGTTCCCTAAACCAAAGAACAGGAAACAGTTACAATCTTTCCTCGGACTCTGTAACTATTACAGAAAGTTCCAGCACAAATATTCCGAGCTGACAGCTAAGTTTCAACCACAATTGTCTGCAAAACACAAATGGACTTGGGGTGAAGAACAGGATATTACCTTCCAACTGATCAAAGAAAAGTTTTTAGAGAGTGTTATACTTCGTCACCCGGATTTTAAGAAACCTTTCTTTTTGAATTGTGATGCTAGCGACATCAGCTTAGGAACAACATTATATAAGGAAGATGAGGAGGGTCACCATCTGGTGATAAGCTTTGCTAGTCGTACCCTGAATCAATGCGAAAAGAATTATAAACTGACCGAGAAAGAATTGCTGAGCGTAGTATTTGCATGTAGCAAATTCCGGACATATATTCTCGGGTATCCAGTTACTGTCTGCACTGATCATAAATCCATCTCATTTCTACGTAGGTGCAAGCTGAGTCACGGCCGATTGGCTAGATGGGTACTCGCCCTACAAGAATACAACTTACAATGGGAGTATATCCGGGGAAAAGAATGTGGTAGCCGATGTGTTGTCACGGATCAATTTGGAAGACCAGACCTTCGAGGAAGAGAAGGAGAGCTTAGTCAAAATTTACAACCTGATTAAAACCAGATCCGATTTAGAAGCTTTATTGATAAACATCCGTATCCACCAACAATCTGACCCTAAACTAAAAAACATTATCAATCGATTGGAAGCCGACGATGACACCGTTTCTAAATACTACCATGTTAATAAAGGTATACTATTCGTCAAAACAGCCTTGAATGAAGAAACATGGAAGGTGATTATTCCGAACCAAATCGAGAAGGAGATTATAATCGATTACCATATAAGGTATGGCCATATGGGAGCGCTGAAAGTGATACAGGCTTTAGATGAGAATTGTAAAATAAAAAACATTAACCGAAAGATAAGAAATTACCTGAAGTCATGTAATATTTGCCAGTGCGTTAAAATTAACAACGAAAAGAAAGAAGGTATAAGAAACTGGAAAAAGTGTTTTTAGACATCTGCGGGCCATTTCCCCGTAGTGGTGGTCGACACAGGTACAAATACCTAATCATAATAATGGACCATTTTACAAAATACGTAAAGCTATATCCGGTTAATCGGGCAACCACAGTAAAAGTTCTTGGAGTCATAACAGAGTTATATGTGCCAGAAATAGGTAAACCATCTTCAATCATTACCGACCATGATACTCAGTTTAAAGGGAGAAGATGGCGGGACACATTATTATCACTTGGGATTAAAACATATAAGACGTCAGTCTACCACCCAAGTAGTAATCCAGCTGAAAGGGTACTGAGAGAAGTGGGTAGAATCTTGCGAACGTACTGTCACAACCAACAGAAAAAGTGGCAAGAGTACTTAGCAGCAACAGAGAAATTCCTAAATTTCGCCCACCATCCAGCCATAGGAATTACCCCTTACTCCGCCATGTATGAGAAACCAACCCCCCGAGAGATTGAAGAAATAATAGAGTTCCCAACGAACGATGGTCGTAAGTTTGACCAGATGAAGTTCTATAACAAGGTGACCGAAGACCAAGAGAAACGGCAAGCCAAATATCAAAAGGCAATTGGACGAATTATAACTTATGAAGAGGGTGAAAAGGTTCTGTTAAAAAACCGAGAAATACCCAGCACCCTAGAAGGGATAACAAAAAAGCTATTGTTACTATATACTGGACCATATGTCGTTGTCAAAAATAATCATAGTAATACATACGAACTGAAAGAAATAGTTTCCGGAAGAGTTAAAGGAGTGTACAACCAAGCCTCTATAAAAAAGTATTATGAAGAATGAATTTAGAATAAACAACTAAATTCTTAAAAATATGTAAGGACAACTTACCACTAATTTTTGAAAGAAAACATTTGAGATTAAATAAAAAAGAAGAATTTTGTAAAAAAAAAACATCAAAATTCCAAAATAGGAATCAGAACAACTTACACATTAATTTTGAAAGAGAACATTTGGAATAATTGAAAAGAAGAAAATGAATTTAGAATAAATGTCTAACTTCCAAAAGATTAGTAAGATCAGCTTACACAAACAATTTTGAAAGAAAAACTTAAATTGGAAATAAATGAATTAAATAGAATTTGAATTTTGAATATAAAACATCAAAATTTAAAAACATAATAAGATCAACTTATTACAAATGATTTATGAAAAAATTATGGGAATAAATAAAAAGAAGAATTTGAATTTTGTGTAAAGCTAACAAAGTTCTAAAAATAGATAAGATCCAATTATAAATAAATTTAGAAGAAAATAATAAAATTAATTAAGAAAAAAGAATTAAAAATAATCCAGAATAAATGTGAATATCTAACATTTGAAGGAGCAGAGAAGAAAAACAAAAAAGAGTGTGTTATACAAGAGAAGGCAATAATTTGGAAACAAAGAGAAGAATCCATTAATATAATAAAATTATAAAATCTAAAAAAGAAAAACAACAATATAATAAGAACGACCTATGACTAACTACTTATGAAACAATTATGGAAACAGATAATCAAGAAAGATGATTATGATATTACTCAGTTCTGAAGAAACAAAGAAGAACAACTCATACCAAACATATGGAGAACATGATTTTGAAGAAATAATAATAATAAGACATATATGAAACGCAAAGAGAAGAAGTACCACATGAAATATAATATAAATAAATTAATTTTAATGAATGCAAAGGCGGATTAATAACTTTCTGTGAGAAAAGAAAGAAAAATATGTTTAAATAATATGATCAAAATAACAAATTGAACACCAATTACAAAGAAACAAATTGAAAAATTAACTAACATAAAATAAGACCATTCAAATAATGAATAAGAACCAAAGAGAAAATACATATAAAAAAGTATGCTATCAATGTAAATAACCAGAAGAAAATGTAATGAGAATTCAGTACAAGAAGGAAAAAGTTACATAATAACCAGTAACAAAAGTATTCACAAAAGTTTCCAACCATAATTGAAATGAATATATCAGACGAGCTAAAAGTTAGAAGAATATATATAATGAGAATAATAAATATTAAGAAGAATAATTGAGATAGAAAATGTGAGATAATCTGAGAAACAACGAAGTGAAGAATCCAAAGATATTTTTAAAAAATAGTCATAAGGTGGACTATTCTTAGGTAATTTTTATTCGATGACTGTCTGTAGATAATTCCAGCAGCATTATGTTTTTGAGCAGAGATGATTTGCCTCTGGACTCAATTTGAAGTGATGTATGGCCAACAGAGTATGTTGCCCACAGTGCCTCTCTAGACTGCCCCAGCTCACACGTTAGGGAACGTTAGGGAATTAATATCCCAGGGATAAAACACGAAGTTTATAAGAAAAAGAAAGTATATAATAATAATAATAATAATAATATATCTCAGAAAACACTAACTTTCCAAGAAGAATCAAAGTAAAATAAGTGACTATAAAATTTATTAAGCTCAAATATGAAAAAATCGATATAGAAATGGAGAGGAAAATAAAGAATAAAAAATAATACAATTGTCATAAGCAATTATTTCATCCATAATCAAGTCTGAAATAATCACTTCTGGAGGAGAGCAATCTGTAGCATGACAGATAAGCCCATAAAAATGAATAGTAAAATGATCATAAAAATAAAATAATAACATTGTTAAATCCGAGAAAGCAAAATAATATAAAGAATTAATTAAGAACCACCGTGGAATACAATCATTGATTAAAATAAAAGTTCATGTAAAACTAAGGTTACAACGAGTGATGAATCATCAACATAAATTTAAAAACTAAATATGAAAAAAAGGTAATACCCAGGTAGGATAGGAGTAGGTAAGGAAGAAACCCAGAAAATGACTAAACCCACAACAAGAAAAGAAAATATGTTGTAAGAAACGATAGGAGTAGGTAAGGAAGAAACCTAGAAAATGACTAAACCCACAACAAGAAGAGAAAATATGTTGCAAGAAACAAGAAGAGTAGGTGAGGAAGAAACACAAAACCTGATGACATCCACAAGAAGATGAAGGAAATAATTTTATAAGAAACAAGAAGAACAGAAGGGATCAATGAAGAAACAAGGACAAGACAGCATCCACAAGAAGAAGGAGTGCTCTTATAAAATAAAAACCAAACCCCTAAAGAAACTAATAATAATAACGTTAAAGGAAAGTATAACAAAATATGGAATGTAGCAACCACATGTAAAATAGATGTAAGCCAAAAAGTGTATAGAGTAAGTATTGAAAGTGAACCAATGTGAGATAATAATATAATACCAAAAAACAAACCTTCATTGTACTCTATAAATAGATTTCTTGATTCTAGTAGAACTATATAACTTTTTAGAAATAAAATCAAGGAATAAAAAGAGAATCAGTGCAAGTTTTAGTGTTATAAAAAATAAAACTTATGTTTCAATATTGATGTTCACAAACTAAGTAGATGGTGAAATATTACAACTTTAAAGTGCTTTAATTTGTGTTCATGAATAATGTAAATAAAGTATTATCATGACCGATAATACATGTGTTTTTTAGATAACTGCCATTCTTTTTATATAACATTCATTAGAATGACAAAAATAAAACAAGAGCAGGCCATAATAAAAGTGAAGTGACAAGGTATCATTACCCCAAAAAACCAAAAAAAAAACAGATCAAAACTGATAATCAAACCTAGTATAAGAAATATAGTATAAGATTGGGATAATTATGTTTGTTTATATAGAATAAGGTATTAGAAATAAGTAAGTTTAAACATGTCAGAATCTAACAATCATTATTTATAATATTTCTTATGTATTAATATTAATCAATAAGTATAAAATGTCTGATTTGGAAAGACAAATGTTAATTAGATTTATATGTTATGTATTAATAGTATGAACCATATACTAATTGTTAACTTGTTAAAATAAGAAAATGTTAATTTATGTCACAATAGCAATGAAAGTCAGAGAGGGTATAAACCAATATGTATTATTTAAAAATCTTTGTATGTAAAAAATGTTAGAAATCTAGGCTAAATGTTAAAAACTAAACAGCATCAAATTTGATGAAACAAGTACAGAAATACAATTAAACTGAAGGAATTTATATAAAGTAAATCAGTAATAAAGTCATGTAATTGGAAATATAAGTAAGAAAGATTTTGTAATTATAGCCAGAATTATTGTTAAAAATGGAAATGTAAAAACTCAGAATTTAGAGAGGGGAGTCATATATTACTGTATAATATTTTAAAACATAACCGATTAATCTAATTGCAAGAAATTAAGGGAAGATAAACCTTTTATTACAATCTGAGATTTAATATAATCATTAATATAACTTATAATATGGCATCATTTGGGAAGACAAGGACAGGAAGTGAATGTAAAACTAACAATTACAAAAAGAAGTAAAAAATACCATTTTAGGTCAAAAACTTAATAAAACTACATTATTTGGTATAGAATTAAGCAGAATGAACTGAAGAAGAAGATTAAATATTTACTAGTTAATAAATTTGAAGAATAACAAAAATATAATCAGTTATATAATGTAACTTTCTCACATGCACAGGATGCAAATAAATTTGGAACAATGTATTGAATAAGATTGGTTTGGCTAAGACTTTAACCGAAGACGGAGGAAGTAATTTAGTTGATTATTAGATGTTGAATAGCACACTCGATCCGAGTACTTTGTAAACCTTAACCTAATTTCTACTACCGTAATGGCGAATGTTTTATAAGCCTAAAGTGGAAAAACGAGAGTTTCGGTAAAAACACATTTTTAAACGGAGACCAAGTGAAATAAATACCTACAGACATTCAATTAATACTACACAGAACGGAACACCAGTGAAAATAACATTTAAACAATTAAAACAGTAATTACACTTCACCACACAAAAATGCAAACACAAGAAGGAAGAATTGCAGCCACAAGGAAGAAAATTCAGAGGGAAAGCATCTTTTATTGAACTTTGAAACAGCGAGGTGACTTCGTCTTACGTCTGGTCTACTAGCGGCAGCCATCACTGATTACCCACAATACAACGCAACACTGCCTTTACAACTGAATGTTTTGAAATCTGCTCACTTACCATTATATATTAACTATCATATCTGTATTTTAATCTTTAAGGTGATGTATTTGTAATGTTATACTTTATAAACTTTGCCCTTATTTCTCTGACTTTACCTAAAATAACTGCTAAAAGAATCCTAATATAAATAACTGTACAAATTAACGATACCCTGAGAATCGATTTACATATCGATAAAGTGTCGAATGATAAATAATTGTTAATAAAGTTTCTTATATATTACATAATTGAACATTTTTTCATTACTAAAATATAATTAACTTAATAGGTAAATTTAATAGAGTTAACTACCAGAATCTCACCACCCGAAGGAAGATAACCTCCAATTAAGAAAAATCTACAAATCGATTGTTATTGGAGACAATTCTATCAAGTGGCGAGAGGATTTTAAAAATCCTGAAAAGGCATTAAAATAATAAAAACAAATAACAAAAGTTTCTGAACACGACAGAACATAATTAATTAATTATAAAATAAAATAAAAAAATTATAAACAACAAAATTTTTTTATTTACACAAACAAAATTAACAAATTTATATATTTGAATTTGTAACAGGATCGTTACAATATATATATATATATATATATATATATATATATACAATTTTATAATGCAATAGACCATACCCTTAACATTTATTCAGAACAATATGACATTTACTTAGTGATTACAATTGCAACTATATATATATATGTATTATGCACATATGCCGGAGGGCAGTATGTTACTCACTCTTGCTATGAATCAGTAATTGTACACCAGATCGTGGGCATGGATTAGCACTCATTTTTCAGATCCTGATTTATTAAGTTTTTAAATTATTTTCCTGGGGAGTTAGAATATAGGGTGAGGAACACGAAACACTAAGAAGGTTTGAAAGAAAAATTGTCAGACGTGTTTATGGTCCGATTAAAGAAGATGATGAATGGAGAATAAAAAATAACCAGGAGATAGATGAGCTATTGAAGCATGAGGACATTGTAAGATCCGTAAAGGCTCAACGAATACAATGGCTAGGTCACCTAGAGCGGATGGATGATCAGTGTATGCCACAGAAAATCCTGAGGGTGCAAGACTGTAAAAGCAGGAAGAGGGGCCAACCTAGGATAAGATGGTTGGATGATGTGTTGAAGACTTCGGAAGAATGGATGTGAGTTGGTAACACTGACAGGGCGATGGCTAGGAGACATTGGAGAAGATTGGTGTTGGAAGCCAGTGGCTCACATTGGGCTAAAGTGGTAAAGAAGAACAACAATTGGGAAAATGGGCACAGAGAAAGACTTACACAAATTTAGAATAAAACAAAATATTGACAAAAATACTGTCCAGAAACATAGGCTTGTCCTGTCTATACATTACACCTCAGGAAATCAGAACATGTTGCTTCGTTATCAAAACACAATCTTAAATACTAACATTAAAAAGTATAGTATTTTAATGTATATACGTAATCGTAGATCTTAACTAGCTTTAAGGCAATATAAAAAAATGTAATGACTTATTACTTAAATTTTTTTAAATAATTACACATAGTAGTCGCAAATAAAATAATGTACTTTGAGTTTTACGTTTACAACATATAAGTTCATCATACAGATCGTTAGGTCCGAGATTTAACAATGTTCTGATGAAGTATTAAAGCTTTTAGTGTTTTTGTCTCTAATAAGGAATAAATCCAGCGTTTTAATATTCCATTGACATAACATTCGGGGTGAAATTTGTAATACTATGAGTGCCGCAGTTGTAACAGCAGAGCGTGATGGCAGTGTAAGTGTGGTTGTGCATGATAAGGAAGGTTTGTCCTAATTAGTTTAAAAAACTTATAATTTTAAACATAAAATTTTGATCGTTGCATTAAATATTCCGAACCATACTTCTGGAAGACTGTGGCGCTACTTTAAAGAAATTGCGGCCACGCCATTTGCTTATTTGTTATCGGGGCGTTTTCGGAAATTCCGTAGAATTTCGAATCAGTACGTTCGGGTAACTTTCGAACTAGTGTCGGGGTAGTGCCGTGATCGGCACGCATTCTGGTGGACGCCTTGAAGCAATCTCTGCTGCGCGTCGCGTGGAAGAAAAATTTGTCAGTCATCTTCTTGCCTTTATCCTGTTCGTCTCACTCCAGCTGGCGGCGCATTTTCTTCTCGTTTTCTCAATTCTTTATGACGTGCTAAGCCAATAAAGTACTCCTGGGTTCCTGAATCAGACGAAGGCTCCATGGAGTCCATGGGCGACACCGTCTTCAGTTGTCATGCCTGAGCGAACTTGATGGCTCCCCTGCACGCCACTGGAGTGAACAGGATCCCGCAAATGTCTCCTGCACAATCATCATCATGGGACTAAGATCAACCCCTGACTGAGGCTTCTGAAATTCTGCTGTGGTAACCTATGCTCTCCAGGTGATGAATTTCCAATTTTTAAAACGACACGACATTTTCACGACATTTCGGAACAGACATAGTGTTTTATACTTGTATATACAATTTTATAATGCAATAGACCTTACCCTTAACATTATAACGAAAAGAAATAGTGTGGTGTGATGTGTTGTAATTGTGTTGTAAAATGTCGGGCGTTACCTCCGCGCACTTTTTGTTACTTACTGTTGACTGGATCCTCTGCGGTGATGTAGTCCTGTAACACAACTTAATACTATGTTTTTTGTGGGCGCCACTTGGAATCGTTTGTTCCAAGAAATAAATGTGATTATTAAAGTAATTAAAATTTTTAAATCTTACTTCTATGAAAAAGTATAAACAAGTCAGTTTAGCTTGGAAAAATCAGGTAAGTTTAATGATTCTTCAAAAACAAACAAATCGTCTGAAGGACTAATATTCATAAAAAAATTATACAATTGCAGAGTTAATAAAAAAATTCACAAGTTATTATTATTATTATTGACAATTTTATTTATATCCAATCAAGTATCGGCTAGTGTTTTTTTTTTTTAATTTTTTACTCAGTTGAAAAGCATGAGTTTAATATGTGAAAAAATCTTTACTCTCAGGACGTGACTCCTTTGAACTACCAAGACATATCAATAAGATGCCTTACAAGAAAATCTAAGTGATTTGAAGGTGTGTGGCATGTGTAGTACAACTGTGGGATAAATGTAACCAGGTAAAAAAATTGACTTTAATTTCGGTAACTCACGTTCCAATGGTTAATTAATCTCGCACTGGACACTCCTCTCGGGTAGTTTTTCAATCTCGCCTCTTCACGTGTGCACTGAATCTATTTTAAGTCAAAATTGCGATCATTTACTATTTCCGCACTTTTTGTAAAAACGTTTGGCAGTAGATTATCGTTCAAACGCCGCCACTACGAAACATCTGTTCCGCGTTGATTCAGAAATTGGCCGCCGTAGCGCTGATTCCCATGCAGTGTCGAGAAAGGCTTTGTGTATTGTTTGTTTACGTTAAGGGGATTATTGTCAAGTTAGTCAGTCTATGCGAACACAGCAGAATTCGTTCTCTATTTAAAGTTTTGGTCCCTCCTGGGCCGTTGACGTTCTGGCTGCGTGATTTCTATTAAAATTTGCCGTGTCGCTGCTCTATTTCAGCAACACTTTGGCGTAGATTCTTGTAGAGGTTATGTCAGTCTGTTTGTCTATGTACGGGAAAAGCCTTTCTTCGGGTCTTGTGTCGATTTCTCGCCTCTCGGTTTCGCCTTAGCTGCGTTGATCAGTGTCGTGGGTGATGCATCAGTTCTGGAGTTCAAGTTTCAAGTGTTTTTGGGTCGAATTTGGTCTCTCTTTTATACTAATTCAGGCTGACTGTTTTCATCGACTTCCGGTATATTTGTGTAAAAATTCTTTCTAGATTGTTCGAGAATAAACGAAATGGAATGTCATGGAACAATTTTCACTTCCGTAGAAGCTTTTAGAACGAATTTCTTATTCTTCATACTAAGGATATTTCAAAAATTACACTGGTATTTATCAAACAGTTTTACATTAGTACTCACAATTTGTATGCCATTATTACATTTAGATTCTCTGTTTTCAACTGAATCTAGCGATACTAATTATGATTGGTTTTTAATTAAATTAAGTCTAATAAGTAACACAATATACAACTCCCACCTTGGGTTGTTGTCATGAAAATTCAATTTTTATAACAAAAATTGTTGTGGAATTATTATGTTCCTTCCACAATCTGAACATCCAACATTACTACCTTCCTATAACAAAACAAACAAATTTTAACATAGATAATACTTATATAATTACAATTTTACATGGCCTCTGCTCATGGCCTAGATTTTTTGTTAATGTTATAACACAATAATTAGTCTCTTTCTTTAATATATGTAGTATTTCACTAGTGTACACTCAGAGTTTATTATATTGTCTATCTTTTGTGATACCTGGTTACTCTTTACATATATTATTTTTTATCACAGGATGACATAGCATCATTGATTGGTCTTGAGATGTCCTTTTTTCATAGTGTGACAAATCTCACTCTCGTAAGTTAAATTCTTTTATAATTGACTTTATTTTCAACTGAGTTTGTTCGTCTTTAAGGTATACAGAAGTATTGTACCATTCTATTTTATTTTTGTTAGCATTTTTGTAAATATTTAGCCAGATATGATTATTTTTGTACTGGATGATTGGCTCCAGCCATATATGGTATAGGTAAATATGTTGCTAACTCGATTATTACAATGTTAAAGTTAGTCAGATACATTAGTATAGTCGCTTTATATCATATTTCAACTTTCTAGTGCAATTTGGTTGCATTTTGGCAACATTAAATCCATAAATTATACAATATTATGTGCCTACCACATGTTTTTAGTTAATACTGTTTTTGGCTATTTCGACTGACTTTTATTCATTTGACAGCTGTCTTTATTTAAGATAAATTGTTCACTTTTGTCTGCTTGACAATTACACATAGTTTCTATTTCAATCTGATAATAATTAATTTTTTCATGAAATCTGGGTGTATGGTCTCAAATCCAACACATTAATATTTTTTGTCATAACAAATATATAATTTTTATTTTAACTTAAACTCTTTCTAATAATGTATTTAAGTCATTTAATACATTTATTTTATTTACATTACATAATATAATAATGGATCATGCCCATTCATTCACAAAAAATAGTTCTTAATACTCTATTCAGAGTTATAAAACTTAATAATTAATGACTTTATTTTGGTTGATTCTGACATTATTTGTCTCTCTTATAGTGTCTTATGGTTTTTTCACTGTTATTCACTTTAATAATATATATGGGGTTTGTGTATTAGTCAAAGTTTGGTCGTTTTTCATGTTAGTAGAAATAATTATTAGACAAAATTACACAATTTTTTAGGACTACTTGGGTTCGATACTTTTCACCTCACTTTCCTCTTATGATAACTTACTATGTAAATGGTTTCCTTTATGGAACGTTCTGTGACGTTACATATGCCTCTCCGTTAAAGTTGATAATTTTTGAAAAAACATATCTTTGGTTTTGATGAAATTATCATCTCTATATTAACCCTTTATTAGCTTCTTTATATTTCATTGTTTTATCTTATAATTAAATTCCTGTACTACTCCTTTAATATATTAATCCAACTCAATATTCCTATTTCGTTCTTTGTCGTATCACCTATTCCTTTCCTTTTTACCTTGATGTTATTTAATTTATCTTTGATATAATTCCCTATCAATTCCCTAACTTTCATAGAGGGTTGGGAGTCAGGGTGGCTCGCTATGGCATACATTCTCTGCCCTTCCTATCTATAACTACTGAAATCAGAGGCAACACATCCCTGTCCAGAAAATAATAATTGCACCTTTGCAACAAATAATAATAATAATAATAAAAGAAAATACAATATTCAAAGATCATAGGCTCCTACACATAAATTCCCTTTCTTAAACTCTTCTGATTAATTCACAATTATATTAATATATCGTTCTCTGCAGGTTAAATTATCGTTTAAAATCATTCAATGTTAATAGCTATATTTATATTCATCATTACCTCCTTATGTAACACACTGTTCTCCTTTTTTTTTTTTCATTTATCATTTCCATTTAGTATCAAATATATGACAGTATTTCTCCTTCTTTCCTCCTTTACTAAGTGTCCATCTCGTAATATTTATTAATAATAATCTCTCTCCTTCTCTAAGTACGGGTAAGCTGGTAAATATACGTTGACATGGCTATTGGAAATAAATCTATATTTTATATATATCTTTATGCCTTTGGTGTAAGGTGTCCTTCTCGTAATATTTATTAATAATAATCGTTATACAATAATATTTATATTTATTTAATAATCTCTACCTCCTTTCTAATTCTGGGTAAGTTGAAAAAATTCACGTTAACATGTTTAGTCAAGGTACCTTCTCAATGATGCTGTATTTGACTTGGGTTTTTGGTCATGGTACTTGCTCACTGATTGAGTATTTGACTTGTGATTTTTAATCATGGTACTTTTTCAATGATGTTTGGTTATACGTGCCTTTTACTTTGTTACTAATCGTGTCAGTTACCTCGTAGGTATTGTTTTTATTGTCTCTGGTTATCGTGAAGGGTCCTGTATACAAGAGTAGCAATTTCCTCGTTATGCCTTGTATAGCACTGGGAAATTCTCTATTTTTAACTAACACCTTTTCTCCTACCTCATATTTAATTGCCTTGGGCTGTGATTTGACATATTTTTTCCGCTGCTGTTCCGTTTTTTCTAACACCTTGTTATAAAATTTTGCCCTTTCAAATTGGTATGCGGGTTCGTCGGGAAAATTAATAATTTCTTTTATCTCTCGTGGTGGGGGTCTTTCGAACATGACTGTGTATGGCGACACCTCGATGGTATTGTGATATGAAAAATTGAGAAAATCCTCGGTAGATGCTACATATTCATGCCATCTTTTCTGCTCGTTATGGCAGTATGTTCTCAGTAACCGTCCTACCTCCCTTAACACTCTCTCGGCTGGGTTACTATTCGGGTGATATACGGACGTCTTGTACGTTTTTATTCCGTGTTCTCCCAGGTTTTCCTTCCAAAGTTTTCCCCTAAACTGGGTACCGTGGTCCGTAATTATAGAATACGGTCGGCCTACGTCCATTATATAACGCTCTATTATTATGTCTATTATTTTCCTGGTCGTTGCCCTAGTTATTGGGTATAGCTTTGTATATTTGCTAAAATGGTCGAAGATGATTACGATAAATTTATATCGGTGTCTCCCACCGCTGCGTGGAAATGGTCCGCAGATATCGAGAAATACCTTTTCCAATTTTTCGGTGGATGATATGGGTATCATGGCACCTTCTTATTCATCCCCTTGATGTATGTTTGCTCTTCCAATGCCTTCCTTACTTTGAGGGCACCCATATGTCCGTACCTATCGTGATAGTCGATTATTAGCGGTCTCTCTATCGCTGGTGGAATTACTAATTTCCAATTCTCTTGGTGCGGGGTATTCTTTATAAACAAAGTGTCGTTGTGTATACAATGAAATCTGTTTATGACCTCATCGCCTTCCTGTACTCTTTTTCTAATATCCCCTAATTTTGGATCGGCCTCTTGTTGTGACTTTATATCGTTTAAAATATTTTTTAAATCTTCCCTGCTCTTAATAATGTGGTAAACCTTAGCTAATTGTTCCTTTTCGCCGTCAAAGGTTTGGTCTGGTATATAGACGCGAGATAGGACGTCGGCTGCTACGTTCTGTTTGCCGGGTATATATTCCCATGTGATATTATACTCTTGCAAGGCCAACACCCATCTTGTCAGCCTTCCGTGGTTCAGTTTACAATGCTTTAAAAATGATATAGATTTGTGGTTGCTTCTAACTGTTATGGGGTACCCTAATATATATGTCCTAAATTTACCGCATGCGAAAACTACACTCAACAATTCTTTTTCGGTAGTATTGTAGTTTCGTTCGCAACTGTTCAGCACGCGGCTAGCAAAGCTAATTACTAAATGGTTACCGTCCTGATCTTCCTGATATAGGGCTGCACCTAAACTCACGTTACTGGCATCGCAGTTTAGAAAAAATGGTTTTGTAAAGTCGGGATGATGCAACATTACTGTTTCTAAAAACTTTTCCTTTATGATATTGAGCACTCCATCTTGCTCTGGTCCCCAAGTCCATTTGTCTTTAGCTGATAACTGCTTTTGGAACCTGGCAGTTAGTTCTGAGTAATTGGACCGAAACTTTCTGTAATAGTTACAGATTCCTAAAAATGACTGCAGCTGTTTCCTGTTCTTTGGGGTGGGGAACTTCTGTATGGGCTCTACCTTCTCTTTGGATGGAGTAATCCCTTGTTCTGTTAAATTAAAGCCTAAAAATTTCACCTCATTTGCAATGAATTGGGACTTGTCTAATTTGAGGGTGATATTATTCTCTGATAATTTCTCTAACACCTGTTCAACCCTATTACAACGGTCGTCCCAATTCGCTGAAGTCACCAGTAGGTCGTCGACGTATACTGTCGTAAACTTCAGTACTTCCTGCCCCAATATTCTGTCCATTATCTTTACAAACACCGCCACAGAATTTATTAAGCCAAAAGGTAACCGCTTAAACTGATAGTTTCTGCCCTCGAATATGAATGCCATATATTTCCTTCTATCAGGGTGGAGTTCTACCTGCCAGTAACCGCATACCGTATCCCATGAGCTTATATATTTGGTTCCGTGAAACTTTTTCAATATCTCCTCTATCTCCCCAGGTGATGTGCGGTCGTTAACAATCATTTTGTTGATCTCCCTAGCATCGAGACATATACGTACCTTTCCGTTCTTTTTTGGCACAGCTATGATTGGGCTGGTAAAGGGCGAATGACTATACTCGATTATGTCGTCCTCTATCATCCTGTTCAATTCTTCCCTGACTTCGTTCTTTAGCGAGTATGCGATCGGGTACGATTTCCTGTTAAATTCCACCGGAGTTTTGAATTTTATGGTGCATTGATAATCTCTGGCTTTACCTGGAGCGTTCGAGAATATGTGTTTATAATTGTTGTATACCTCGATTAATTGTTCCGCCTGTTTTTCGCTGATCAGACCCCTTGCTTTCGTCCTTTGGAAATCCCGTATTTCTTCTAACTTTTCTAACCACAACTCTGGGTTTTCCTCCTGATATAATGCCATATTGATTGGACGATCGGCACAATAATAATGGTTCACTATCGCTTGATAAGGTGTATTGTCGGTACCATTTCCTTGGGCATCGATTAAATTATTGGTCCAAATTCCCTTGTTAGTTTTTAAAGTTATCACCTTACCTTCCAAATCTATTACTGCATTGTATGGCCTAAGTATATCGCAGCCTATTAGGATACTCATGGGTAAATTATTCGCCACTAATAAACCTATTGGTATCGTTACCCCATTACTAGTCATCTCTAATGACACCTGTTTCTTTATTGATTTATTTTGCCTCCCCGTTGCTCCGACTAAAATGATGTTATTTATAGGCAGAGTGGGTATTGGTAAATTACTATTTTGTTTGATCCTCTCTAACTCAACACTATCGATAAGTGATACGTTTGACCCCGTGTCAATGAGTAATATCGCTTCTATGCCATTGATATTTGCTTTGATCTGCACGATACTATTATTCCCTTGGTTACTATTTTTAATGATATTGTCACCCTCTTCTAATAACTCCTCTCTAATATCCTTAAGATAATTATTTATTCTTATAGTCCCGTCTTTGTCCTGTCTATGTTCGTAATTTGTCACCCCATAATATTGGTTCAGTGAAGGGCGGTTTTCCTTTTCCACTGCCGCGTTTAGTTTAAATGAGCCACGGTTTCGTTGGCCCGGTCTCCCGGAACATTGGGTTGCTGACCCGTCTGTGTTTCCTGCCTGACTTCGGGATTACCATTAATAGGTTGGCTATTCGTCGTGTTACCCTGGCTACCTGGCGCCTGTTGTGGGTAAAACATGTAAGTGGGTACATTGGGTGGATATGGCCGTCGGTTATTGGCCATTGTATAATTTACCTGGGACCTATATTCGTGATTTCTCCTATCGCCTCCTCCTTGGTCTCCCCCGTTACGATAACTATTGCGTTGACCATAATTATTTCCCCTATAGTTATTTCCGCGATAACTATTTCCCTGGTGGAAGTTTCTACCGTAATATTCCCGGTGTAATTACCTCAGTTTGGTCCCGGATAGTTGCGGTTATTTGGACCCTGAGTGTTATCACTTCGGCCATTTGGTGGGGTATTATTATTCTGACTGTTTGTGTTCAGGTTGTTACCGTTTCCACCTCCATTCCGGTTTGGTCCGTTATTGTTGTTATTGTATTCTACCTTACGATTGGGGGGTTGGTAATCCTGGAACCTTCCAGTGGATTCACAATTTTCTAGTAATTTGGCCAGATCAGCTATTTTACTGAGCTGTTGGTATAATTGGGCATCTTTGATACCATAACTGTAATGTCCAGCTAATTGCCTTACCAAACATTCTTCTGGGATCGGCGGTATCAACTTCCGTGCTAAACATACCTTTCCTAGGAAATAAGACGTCGGGGACTGTCCATTGGACGCGTCGTATTTGCCATAGAATATGTCCATTCTTACCCTGTTTTGTGCAGTCTCCGACCAATACTTCTCCTTAAACTGGCGTTTAAACTCTGCTAAATTCGTGATTTCGGGTCGTACCGCTATCCACCAGTTATCCCTAGTGTTTTTAAACGTCTCGTCAAGCATCTCCCTTATCCTGTCCCACCTTGTTTCTCTATTTCTCCCAATAAACTCCTCCATTCTTTCTAAAAATTCCATTGGGTTTCGTCGATAGTTTTGGAAGTTGATTACTTCCCTGTTTTCACCATGACACGTATGAGTATTTACTATAGGTGTGTCTCTCAGCGCCTCTAATCTTTCCTACAGGTTCTTCTCTCTCTGGTCTATTTCCAGTATACTATTTTTGTTAGTTTTTATTTGTTCGTCCAGCCTGTTAGCGATATCATATGTTTTCTGCATCCTCTCGCTAACGTCTTTCTGGACTTCTCCCACCTCCTGCATGATGGCGTCTTGGTTCTGCCTTACCATGTTTTCGAGATTTCTAACATCTTGTTTTGTCTCTACTGTTTGCTCCTCTATATTTTCGAAACGTGTATTGTTTCCCTCCTGTAACCTTTCCAACTGTTTCTCCATGTTTTCGACCTTCCTGTCACTATCGATTTTATTATCATTGATCGTTTTGTTTACTGTTTCGTACTTTATGCTAATTTCTTTTTTCAGGGACTCTATACATTTTTTGTTCTCCTCCTGAAATAGCTCTAGCTTTTTCCCATTGTCATCTATTTTCTCAGTTATATCCTTCCTTAAAGATTCTATGTTTTTGTCTAATTTCTCCTTATTTCTGTTCATATTTTCTTCCATTCTTTGGAACATTTGTTCATTACTTTTTTTAGTATTTTCGCTCATATCCTCCTTCAAGGATTTGATTATTTCCTCCTTATCTTCCCGTCTCTTTTTATTACTCTCCTCCTTATCTTCCTGTCTGTTTTTATTCATGGATTATATTACTTCCTCCTTATCTTCCTTCATTCTTTGGAGCATCATCATTATTATATTCGTGTCAACGCTCCCTGTTATTTTCTCTGATTCGGGATTCTCTGTTTGTTCTACCATTTGTATGGGTTCTTCTCCCGTTTGTTCCTCTATTTCATCTGCCGTTTGTACCGGTCTTTCCATTTCTAGTGTAGGCGGTTCTAATTTCGTTTCCTCCATTTGTACTGCCTCTCCGTCTTCCACACTTAACTCGGGTTCCACATTCTTCTTCACCTTTTTTCCCTTAGGTTGCGGCATTTTGATCTGTTGGTAGTTGCCGGGCTTGTTCCGCCTTTCTCAAGCCTCACTAGTTGGGCTGCCAATTTATAACGAAAAGAAATAGTGTGGTGTGATGTGTTGTAATTGTGTTGTAAAATGTCGGGCGTTACCTCCGCGCACTTTTTGTTACTTACTGTTGACTGGATCCTCTGCGGTGATGTAGTCCTGTAACACAACTTAATACTATGTTTTTTGTGGGCGCCACTTGGAATCGTTTGTTCCAAGAAATAAATGTGATTATTAAAGTAATTAAAATTTTTAAATCTTACTTCTATGAAAAAGTATAAACAAGTCAGTTTAGCTTGGAAAAATCAGGTAAGTTTAATGATTCTTCAAAAACAAACAAATCGTCTGAAGGACTAATATTCATAAAAAAATTATACAATTGCAGAGTTAATAAAAAAATTCACAAGTTATTATTATTATTATTGACAATCAATTATTATTTATATCCAATCAAGTATCGGCTAGTGTTTTTTTTTTTAATTTTTTACTCAGTTGAAAAGCATGAGTTTAATATGTGAAAAAATCTTTACTCTCAGGACGTGACTCCTTTGAACTACCAAGACATATCAATAAGATGCCTTACAAGAAAATCTAAGTGATTTGAAGGTGTGTGGCATGTGTAGTACAACTGTGGGATAAATGTAACCAGGTAAAAAAATTGACTTTAATTTCGGTAACTCACGTTCCAATGGTTAATTAATCTCGCACTGGACACTCCTCTCGGGTAGTTTTTCAATCTCGCCTCTTCACGTGTGCACTGAATCTATTTTAAGTCAAAATTGCGATCATTTACTATTTCCGCACTTTTTGTAAAAACGTTTGGCAGTAGATTATCGTTCAAACGCCGCCACTACGAAACATCTGTTCCGCGTTGATTCAGAAATTGGCCGCCGTAGCGCTGATTCCCATGCAGTGTCGAGAAAGGCTTTGTGTATTGTTTGTTTACGTTAAGGGGATTATTGTCAAGTTAGTCAGTCTATGCGAACACAGCAGAATTCGTTCTCTATTTAAAGTTTTGGTCCCTCCTGGGCCGTTGACGTTCTGGCTGCGTGATTTCTATTAAAATTTGCCGTGTCGCTGCTCTATTTCAGCAACACTTTGGCGTAGATTCTTGTAGAGGTTATGTCAGTCTGTTTGTCTATGTACGGGAAAAGCCTTTCTTCGGGTCTTGTGTCGATTTCTCGCCTCTCGGTTTCGCCTTAGCTGCGTTGATCAGTGTCGTGGGTGATGCATCAGTTCTGGAGTTCAAGTTTCAAGTGTTTTTGGGTCGAATTTGGTCTCTCTTTTATACTAATTCAGGCTGACTGTTTTCATCGACTTCCGGTATATTTGTGTAAAAATTCTTTCTAGATTGTTCGAGAATAAACGAAATGGAATGTCATGGAACAATTTTCACTTCCGTAGAAGCTTTTAAAACGAATTTCTTATTCTTCATACTAAGGATATTTCAAAAATTACACTGGTATTTATCAAACAGTTTTACATTAGTACTCACAATTTGTATGCCATTATTACATTTAGATTCTCTGTTTTCAACTGAATCTAGCGATACTAATTATGATTGGTTTTTAATTAAATTAAGTCTAATAAGTAACACAATATACAACTCCCACCTTGGGTTGTTGTCATGAAAATTCAATTTTTATAACAAAAATTGTTGTGGAATTATTATGTTCCTTCCACAATCTGAACATCCAACATTACTACCTTCCTATAACAAAACAAACAAATTTTAACATAGATAATACTTATATAATTACAATTTTACATGGCCTCTGCTCATGGCCTAGATTTTTTGTTAATGTTATAACACAATAATTAGTCTCTTTCTTTAATATATGTAGTATTTCACTAGTGTACACTCAGGGTTTATTATATTGTCTATCTTTTGTGATACCTGGTTACTCTTTACATATATTATTTTTTATCACAGGATGACATAGCATCATTGATTGGTCTTGAGATGTCCTTTTTTCATAGTGTGACAAATCTCACTCTCGTAAGTTAAATTCTTTTATAATTGACTTTATTTTCAACTGAGTTTGTTCGTCTTTAAGGTATACAGAAGTATTGTACCATTCTATTTTATTTTTGTTAGCATTTTTGTAAATATTTAGCCAGATATGATTATTTTTGTACTGGATGATCCATAAATTATACAATATTATGTGCCTACCACATATTTTTAGTTAATACTGTTTTTGGCTATTTCGACTGACTTTTATTCATTTGACAGCTTTCTTTATTTAAGATAAATTGTTCACTTTTGTCTGCTTGACAATTACACATAGTTTCTATTTCAATCTGATAATAATTAATTTTTTCATGAAATCTGGGTGTATGGTCTCAAATCCAACACACTAATATTTTTTGTCATAACAAATATATAATTTTTATTTTAACTTAAACTCTTTCTAATAATGTATTTAAGTCATTTAATACATTTATTTTATTTACATTACATAATATAATAATGGATCATGCCCATTCATTCACAAAAAATAGTTCTTAATACTCTATTCAGAGTTATAAAACTTAATAATTAATGACTTTATTTTGGTTGATTCTGACAGTATTTGTCTCTCTTATAGTGTCTAATGGTTTTTTCACTGTTATTCACTTTAATAATATATATGGGGTTTGTGTATTAGTCAAAGTTTGGTCGTTTTTCATGTTAGTAGAAATAATTATTAGACAAAATTACACAATTTTTTAGGACTACTTGGGTTCGATACTGTTCACCTCACTTTCCTCTTATGATAACTTACTATGTAAATGGTTTCCTTTATGGAACGTTCTGTGACGTTACAACATTTATTCAGAACAATATGACGTTTATTTAGTGATTACAATTGCAACTATATATATATTTATTATAACGCTACCTTTCGTCTAACACAATTATCTAATATTTGTGATGTTAGATAAAAAGTTACTTACCCGTGATATTACTTTACCTGGGCGCCGGAACAAATCCCAGATACAAATGACACGGTTTCAGCTTAGCTCAGCGCATGGAGACACTCTTTCTCAGGATTCGTTCAGTGATTGTGGTTTTCAAGGGGAATCGTTACAAATAACACTTTAATATTTCTTGATTATTTTAATGAACGTTTAGTTAATTATTTTTAAACTTTAAATTGTTAATGGTAGGACCCTAACACTTATAATTATTGAGTGAGTGTGAAAAGTAATGATTAAGACGCTCAAACGACCTATAGCTCTTATCTGGTTTGATTAAGAGATTTCTATCTCCCCAACCAGTGCTAAAGAACAGGTCTGCAATAATTTGCACTTCCAATATTTCACACCACTTTCCATTCAACACTCCTATACTATATTAGAGCTAATCTTATAGTTAAAATACAAAGTGTGCTTTTCTTAGTGTCCTTTTAAAATTGTTTATTGTTTATTATTTGTTTAGTGCTTATTTCATTGATCAATGAATCTATTTCTTACTGTTTGATGCGTTGACCGAAGATAGGAATCCGTAGAGGTCCTCCTTTTGATGGTGTTGCACAGAAGAATTGATATTGATCAATGCTGTTGAAGATGTCCTGGCAATTACAGATGCTGTAGCCTTCTGTAGCACAGGTCCTTCACTGCTAATGCTTAATTAATTAATTGTTTAATTAATTAACGGTTGTTTTACGCAGCGAGTGTTATTGAACGATATTAATTCTTCTACACTGCTGACTACTTCTCGAATTAGATGATTAAATTGCACTTTTGCGTGATTTAAAAATTTCTGTACGTGAATTATACACGTCTAGTGTGTTTAAGTACCGAACGAAGAGTGATGCTACCCCTCGCTTTGAGCTGGCGTCAGTTTTAAATACGGGCTGCTGATTGGTTGTACAAATAAATCATGCGTTTTTCCAGTTTTGACAATCTCGAACAGGTCTGTCAAACACTCCGTGACAGGTTCCAAACGGCAGAGAATTTCTTGTCAAAATCGTACTTCCTGTATTTGCAAATCGATTGATTACAGGTATTTGCAAATGTGTTTCCAAAGATCTGACCACAGAATATTGTTGCTTAGGTCTTTATCCGTGTGTGTGTGTGAAAACACCTTATTCCTACGTAGCATAATTCTCTCGTTATTCCTGTTGGCGTGCGTCATCCGTATAACTTCTTCAATTGTTAATTATATTAACTGAGATTGCGGCTACTTATAAAGCTTTTCTTGCTGAATACAATGCTGTTTTCAGAATTGCCGTATATTTATAACTTTTGAAGTTATCGCAGGTTGAACTGATAATTTGCTTTGAGTAAAATAACATGTTTTAACTGGATTCTGATGTAGCGGTGACGTGTTAGAGTGAGATGGCTACGATTATACGCTCTCTCTCTCTTTCTTACGGCGTTACACTCGTACCGTCTATAGCTTTCATATAACGCTCTGATAGGACGCTACTATGAATCGTTATAATATATATATATATATATATATATATATATATATATGTATTATGCACATATGCCGGAGGGCTGTATGTTACTCACTCTTGCTATGAATCAGTAATTGTACACCAGATCATGGATATGGATTAGCACTCATTATTCAGATACTGATTTACTAAGTTTTTAAATTATTTTCCTGGGGAGTTAGATATATAGGGTGAGGTACAATTCCAGACCGGCTGGCTGGAATTTAAGAAATTGCCTTGAGTATTTTGGTGGATAATGCCTGCACAGTTATATTGCTTTCTAGTTCTCATTTTCCTTCTTTTTTCCATTTATTTCTGCTGGTTTCTTCGCATAAGTGTTCATGCAGAAATGTGCAGGTTTGTGGCGTGTTATTTTGTGTCAATGCACTCCCTGGGTATGTCCATTCATGTTCTGTCTATTCCTTGCTTGTATTTTCCTTTTGCTCCATATTATGGTTAGTAGGTACTTCTCTTTTAAAGTCGTGTTGTCAATGCCTACGGTCAAGCTGGGCTGTTGTGATTGTAAAAGAAAAACTTTAAATAAAATATTTGCCCATATGGTAGGGCTGTCCTGGACACATGGTACACAAGCAGTTAATTCAGTGATATTCTAATTTTTTTTTACACTCACGTTTTTGGAAAATTATTAAACATGGAAATTAGTCCGTTTTTCTGGTGTTCAGGTTGTAAGGGTTAAAATGATTACCATCCTTAGTTGTGTTGCATGTGCTGGGGGACCATCAGCTTATGATGATAGTGCTAGTCTAATTATGTTAATGTAATAATGATTTATTTCATTTTATTAATGTAAATTTTAAAACAAAGATGTTATGTATTACAGGAATGTCAAGGGACCCTTACTGCTAATTGTCGGATCCATGATTAGAATATTAAATTAAATGTTGATTGTTGATTGATATTAAATGTTGATTGTATAATTGATTAAATACAAAATTGTTATTTGTTAGTAAGCTTGAGTTACTTTTTGCAAGTCCTGTGATATGGGGCCCGTCACTTTTATGCTTCCTTCTAGGTGATTCTGCCTAGTCTTAAATATCGCGAGACGTCTCTCTCCCCTTTTCAAAAAAAAAAAAATGTTTTGTTTGGCACAAAATTTACAAAATATGAGAAAGGGGATAGGGCCGAAATCAAGACAAGAAACGTCACTTCCTAAATCTACATCCACGGGGTACAATAACAACACCGAGTGGGCAGACTTCGTGACTTCGGACCATCTCCATATAGCACGGAAACATTTACTGCAACAGACAACACCTCATTTGATGTTGTGATCAAATTTTGGAGAAGAAAGGAAGATAAGAAGGATCTAATAACTGAAGGAAGAGAGAAAGGAAAGTTAAAGAAAAAGAAGAAAATGACGAGGTGGACAGTGGCGAATCCAAGTGGCATTCTACGGGCACCAAATTTTGTAACGGAAAAAATAACGTTGCAGATTATTAACGAATTTTTGCACTGAAGATTTAAAAAGTAACGAATATGCAACCGTAATAATAAATCAAGGCTAATGATTTAACGACAGTAAAAAAGCGGTGAAGTGTTGACTTGTCCTAATTAGTTTCGAAAATTTTTAGGCTTCGAAAAGTAAAATTTTGCTTGTTGCATTAAAAAATTTCGGAACCATATTTTTGGAAGCAAGAAATGTCACGGGAGTAAGTCAAACAACCACCGGGTGGGTGACTTGTGTGACAACGGGCCACGAAACCTTTAATGCAACAGACAACACCGGATACAAAAATTGTAATGTTGTGATAAAATTTTGCATCTGAAAAAGTGGAAGTGCAAAATCTAAATTGGAATTTAAAAAAAATCTGAAAACTAGTTTTAAATTAACTCCCACTAAGTTAACTTCCGATCACTGGATCCGCCACTGTGACCGGATAAAGTGTAGGGTGTGGGCGAATGGGGTGAATGTAACACGCCTGTGCTTCAACGGCGACACTCACAGCGATAAACATTCCCAATTAACCTTAAGTATTATGTAGAAGAAATATAAAACGCCAACTTATTCCTTACTAGAGACATCTTCGCCTGTGCCAGTCGCAAACGTGTCTGTACTGATGGTTTCTTGGAAATAAAATAAATAATTTGTTGAAATATTTTTGTTTCTTAGAAACGGACTGTTATTTATAACAATAACAATTAGTATTGTTAAAGAAAATTTTACAAATTTGTATACATTTTTTTAAATATTAGTGAGAATATTTGCCACGCATTGTATAAATAATAAACATCAATTTCCCGACATTGAAAATATCAAATTAATTAAAAACATACAAAAAGATCAAAAAATGAATATTTTGGAAAATCTTAATATCCACAAACGCAATAAAAGTAATTTACTAATTAAAGAACAAACTCAAGTAAAAACAAAAAACACGATCTATTTAAAATTATAAATTTATTTAAATAAATTAAATATAAACATAAAACATTTCAAATAGAACCAACAAAACGGCTGAGTGAATGGATAAACATTAAAACAATCGATAAATAAAAATCAAATTAAATACATCATTTCTTTTATATTAAATTAGATTACTCGTTATTTTTTAATATTGAAATCGAATCAATTCAATTGTTTGTTAATTCATTTATAAACCTCTGATGATACTGATGTGATCAATGAAACGTGCGTCAGGTGTAAATACAATAATAATTTTACTTGCAGAAATAGTTAACATTTGAAGAACTATTCATAATACAGAAACCTGCATGAAATATATAAGAGTTACTTACAAAATAAAGATGAATGAAAACACCATACAAGGTGATGTTACTCATTTCTATAACTTATTTTTTTGACGTAAAAAACAATTAATTAATTGTCTTGGAGACAACTATTTCAATTGAAAATGGCTAAAACTGAATCCTATAATATTAAGCGGGCAATAATAATTGTATGTATCTATGTTTTTTTTTCTCGAAAATGGCTCTAACGATTTTCTCGGAAGTTGGTACTTAAGGGTATTTTGACACCAGGAATCGATTGGACTCGGTCTCATTTTCTGCAAAATTCGTCTAAGGGCCACATCTGAGGGCCTTTATTTTAAAATATCGCGGGACCGATACCGCGCGACAATTAATTATTGCTAGGCAAATGTAATTTCTAACCGGCTTTCTTACCGTACAGATAAATAAATTACAGAAACCGTCGATAAATGCAAACGGCCCAGTATCAATATGTTTATATATGAAGAAGAATAAATAGCTGTTATAATCAATGTAAATAAACAAAATAAGAGTTGAGACGAGCAATAATTGTATACCCTTCCTAATAATATTACGCGAGCAATAACGTATTTAATTTATAACGTGTTTCCTGTGTTTTCTGTGTTCTCCGAGGTAAGTATTAATACACGGACACGTCATGGACAAAAAATTCAATAATTGTATTGAAACGTTCGAAAAAGGTTTTTAGTAAGCTAAAGTTAATAATAATTTATGATTTTTTTGAAACTGTTGCTTTTCCTTTTTTGTGACTTAGAACAGAAAGGTACGTTTTATTAAAGAGTAAAACGCTCGGATTGGTAAACGAGCTTATCGAATAATTGCTTATAAGTTAAATACTGAAGCCACAGAAGGTAGGAGTTTTCGTTTCTGGGTGCAACGATACAACATGTATGATATTGAGGTCTATGAAAACCAACGAAACCAAGATCTTTTAAACATCTGGCAATGGAGGTTTGCCAGTCAATGCTATGGATGAGATTGAACTACCAGAGGATAATCTTTCAAACGGCAATCTTATTGAAGAAGTATTTGGAGACTGTCTGGCTAATAACGGATATGAAGGACAGGGTTATACTAGCACCATTAAATAAAGATAAATAAAGATGTTAATAAAATTAATGCAGAAATTATTGAAAAGCTTCCTGGAGAGTACAAGGTTTACAAAAGTGATGATTCTGTCAAAGATCAACCAGAAGGAGGTCTCGAATTTACTTCTGAATTCCGTCGAAATGGCTGGTCTACCACCACATGAACTGAAACTTAAAAAAAATACAATAATAATGCTCTTGCGAAACTTGGATGTCTCCGAAGGACTATACAGTGGGACAAGGATAATAGTTACTGAGTTGTGTAACAATATTATTAAATCAAAGATTATCACTGGAGAGAATGTAGGACGAGAAGTCCATATCCCAAGAATCACATTAGATTCTAATAAATTAGCAAAAATCAACTTGGATGTACTATGCAACGGCATCAGTTCCCCATAAGACCTGCTTTTGCTATGAGCATCCACAAAGCTCAAGGACAAACGTTTGAATTCATTGGTATCTACTTACTTATATCAGTTTTTATGTATGGAATGTTGTACGTAGCATTTTCTAGAGTAAAAAGACGAAGCAGCTTAAAAGTTCTTTTGCCACCAGAAAATCCTCACCATACACGAAATGTTGTATGGAAAGAAATACTAAATACTAGAAGACTAGAAAGACTAGAAGACTTTACTATAACTTTCCAATAATTTTGTATTAATTTTGTATTATACTGTACTGTATTTTGATTTATTCTATTTACTTGTATTTTATATATATATATATTACATTTAATATTTATAATTAAATTTACCTCAAGATGTTATTTTTTTCCTTCCTTCCAAAAAAGGAAAAAAAATAACATCTTGAGCTAAATTTAATTATAAATATTAAATGTATTATATACATCAAGAAACGGACTGTAGCAGAAAGTGACTAAATATATATATATATATATATGTATAATGCAATTGCTATTATTTTAAATGTTTATACAATATACATATAGTTTCTGTTTATGTTTACAAATCCTAGACAATTTAATGTAAAAGTCTGTAGGCCTATATATATATACATAAATATCAAAACCGAGCAAAGCTCAGTCCCCCGATGTTATTCTTTCTAAACGTACTAGAATAATTGTAAAAAACTACAAAAATAATAAATTAAACAAACACATTCTTCAGGCTCAATATAATTGGATTAAAGACGAAATAACAAATAATTACACAAGATTTTACTACCTTAATCAACAGTCAATTAATTTGCACCTTCTTTTAGCCAACACACTTAATTATCATAGTTGGAACAATAAATATAATAATATGTTATCAATCCTACAGAAATACAAAACAAATAAAGTTAATACAATCAATAAAAAACTTACCAGTCTTCTAAAAAATTATAAACCTAATTAAACTACCCAAAACATCAAAAATTAAACAATATCCACACTTTTTACCCTAAATTTATAAATTGATCTATCGCTAACTTTACTAAAAACGAAATAACAATTTTAGAAACCTCAAATAAAACAAATCTTAAAAATGTAAATTCACATCTAATAGAAAATATTACAGGGGGGGGGGTACCCAAAAATAACCGAAAATTTTTTTTTAAAGCTATGTATTTAATTTTTTTTACACAACAACCTTATCACCTTCAAAGTACTCCCCATTACACTTAATACATTTGTCCAATCTGCGATCCCATTCCTGGAAACATTTTTCAAATTCGTCTGTTGTGATGGCCAACAGCTCCTGCCTCGTTTTTTTCTTTACCGCTTCCACGTCATAAAAACGTTGCCCTTTCATGTCCCTCTTCATTCGCGGAAACAAGAAGAAATCGCACGGAGCGAGGTCAGGTGAGTAAGGGGCGTGGAGCAAGGGAGTCATGTTGTTTTTTGCTAAAAACTGGCGCACTGAAATGGCTACGTGAGCAGGTGCATTGTCATGGTGGAAAAACCAGTCCCTCGTCTGCCACAGATCGGGCCTTTTTTGCCGCATATTGTTACGCAATATTTTTGAAACCTCCAAATAGAAAGCCTGATTAACAGTCTGACCTGGTGGGACGAATTCAGAATGCACTACCCCTCTCACATCGAAAAAACAAATGAGCATCGTCTTGATGTTTGATTTCACTTGACGAGCTTCTTTTGGGCGAGGCGACAATGATGTTTTCCACATGCTTGACTGTTGTTTAGTTTCGGGGTCGTAACCATAGCACCATGACTCGTCACCAGTAATGACCTTGGAAAAAATCTGGGTCGGTTCGGAGCTGGTCTTTCAATGCACGGCATGTTTCAACTCGATCATCTTTTTGCTGTTCAGTCAGGACCCGAGGCACAAATTTTGCAGTGACCTTTCTCATCCCCAAATCTTCTGACAAAATTCGCTGAACTGAGCTCCAAGTTATTCCAGATAACTTACTAATCTCTTCAATGGTCCGTCGTCAGCCTTCAAGCACGATTGCATGAACTTTTTCAACATTTTCGTCAATTTTGGAAGTTGACGGACGTCCAGAACGAGGTTTGTCATCAATTGACATTTTACCTTCTTTGAAACGAGAAAACCATTGGTACACTTGAGTTTTTCCCATAGCACTATCCTTGTAAGCTGTTTTCAACATCACAACAGTTTCTGCGGCGTTTTTTCCAAGCAGGAAGCAACATTTCACAGCAGCCACTTAAATCCGCCATGGCAAAAAACGAGGAGCAAGCGAAACTGCTTTTACAAAACGAATTACTGTGACCGGACACAACCTTCCCAGGCGACAACAATGACAGCACTGAACTCGGAACGAGTTGCGTTACGCTCGCCTAGTGGGAGAAATGCGTACTACGTAAGCTCCGCCAATCGCAGCGCTATTCCGGTTATTTTTGGGTACCCCCTCGTATATTTGAAACAGAACACACCAATAATACTATAGACCAAGAAAAACAATATAAAATAAGAAGCCTTAATGGAAATCATAAAATTTATCAAAACATAAAACACAGACTAATAGCAAATAACCTTACTTTAACCAAAGCAGATAAAAGCAATACAACAATAATAATTTCTAATAAAGTTTTAAACGATAAAACTGAAGAATGTATAAGTAACAATAATTGTATCTTATTAAATAAGGATCCTACAAGTAAATATCAAACACAAATATTAAATGTAACACAAACGAATATAAACCCTAAAGAATCATACAAATAATATAAAGTGGACAATCCAAGTGCACCAAAATTAAATTCCCTAATAAAATTACACAATGTTGAGAAACCTGTTACACTTATTAATATATGCTACAAAATCGCCAAATTATAAAATATCTAAATTACAATCACAAATTTTAAAACATAAAATAAAACTTCAGTTACTTCATGTACAACATAAAAAACAGTATCGAACTCACGGAACAACTAAAAAACATACAAGTAAACAAAAATACCAAATTATAATATTCTTTTCATTTTTCAAACATGTACAGAAATATTCCCGTTGACGATGCTATAAATATTATAACAAACACACTGAATACAAATAATGAAAACGACACATACATTACGCAATTAACTAACAGTTTGAAAATTATTTTCAATATAATAATAAATCATACCAACAATCAGACGGCCTTGCTATGGGATCCCCAACCTCCGCTATCATATTCGAAATCTTTTTACAAAAACTTGATGAAGAAATATAATATAATATAATTAAATTAAACGACTAATCCGGAACCTACCTTACATACGTCGATGGCGTTAAATATATATATCCCAAAATAAGGCCATTAACATATATTTAAATTCTATATATTCTATTTGCTATAAATTCTAATGTATTAAATTTAATTAATAACTTATATAACAAAATAAAATTCACGCTAGAAGAAGAATCAGATAATTTAAATTACTTAGACTTAACCATAAATAGAAATTAAAATACTTTTGATTACTTGATATACAGAAAACCATCTCAAACTGATTCAATCAATAAACATTAAAACATACGATAAGTAAAATCAAATTAAATCAATCGTTTCTTTTATATGAAATTCTTTTATCTTTTATTTTTTATATTGAAATCGAATCAATTCAATTGTTTGTTTATTTATATATTAACCTCTGACGATGCTGATTTAATCAGTGAAACGTTAGTAAGGTGATAATACAATATAATTTTACTTGTAGAAATTTTTAATATTTTAAGAACTGTTCATATATTGTAGCATGACAGATAATCCACTTAAATCAATTACCAGATGATCATTAGTAAAAATCAAGTATATGGAATATCCAGAAAGATCCAAATGAAAACCAAATAAAAAGCACAATAAATTACCATTATAACAAGAAAAAGTAAACATAAAGAAAAAAATCTGCAATTAATATGAATGTACAACAAAATAAAACCACAAAAAACTAAAATTAAAGGAACAATAATACCCAGGTAGGATAGGAGTAGGTAAGGAAGCTACCCAGACCAAGTAAACAGACCAGTATAAACAAAAGTAAATAATAACGAAATGCTACTGAAGAAACCAAGAATGAAGAAGGAATTATTGTACAAATGTCCGGAAGGGTGCACACTTCCAAGGTTTGTGGGTTTGAGTATTATACCCGACCCACTAAAAAACCTCGTCCCATGCCTCTTCTAGGACACTAACCTGGAACTGTTTGACGCACTACTTCGGGTTTGGCCTATTGTTCTTCAGGCCTACGGCTCACATTTGACTGACTTGTTATCCCTCTACATTGTATTGTCCAAAGCTATCTTCTTCGACCGAAGAATCTCTTCTGCGAAGCGTGCCACACAGTTGCAGGTGTCTCCCCTTGAAGCATCGTTTCAACGATGTTATAAGGGGAGATCTCCTACCCAATATCATCCTGCAACGATATACTATGTTACTTCCAACAGTCACAGACGAAGAACGTATGGCTGCCATCGTCAGCCCCTCCCGGGAAGTACAGGCACTCTGGTGACTCGGCCTTTCCAACTTTCTTCAGGTAAGGTCGAAAATACCCGTGCCCAGTCAGAAACTGTGTGAGGTGGTAGTCGATGTCGCCATTCTTCATCTCCACCCACGTCTGCACCTGCTTGATGAGCCTTCTTGTCCATCGACCTCTCTCTTCTTGCTCCCAAGCTCTACCATCTAGCTTCAGACCTCTTGGTGTGTAGCTTCACTACCTATCCCCTTCTTCATCTGAAAGACGATCTTACGTTCCTTGGCGAGATCGGCATCACTTCAACCATGCGGTAGGCCGACGCAACTCTAAGGGCACTTCGTCTTTGCACCTGGGCTAGTTTTTTCCTGTAAATCCTACTATTCAGGGAGTCTGCCCACACTTCCGCTCCATACAGTAGGACTGATTAGACAGCTGCCATCAAAAGTTTTCTTCTACTTGACTGCGGGTCGCCGATGTATGGAAATGAGTACTTGGGATACCATCCTGATACAATAATGTCCGTTTGTAGTGTAATTCATATACGGCAACCTGTGCTGCCCAACTCTTAAACTAATTTAGTGATACAAAAAGGAGCCATTATTATTATTGCTATTATTATTATTATTATTGTTATGTTGTTGTTGTTATTGTCATTATTATTATTATTATTATTATTATTATTACTGGCTAATAATAATAATAAAAATAATAATCAACCGGCATCAAGTTCAATTATATTATTTTTTCGCGTCCCAAATATACTATAGCCTTGCCCGTCTACCGTATCCAAATCTGAACACCTGCTAATCCTTTATAGGCTATGCATCTCTTGAATGCATCTGTTCCTAGATCTCTTCGTATGCATGATTTCAAAAAATGACGCTGCAGATTAAAATAAGTTTTAGTTGCTGGATCATCCAGGCAACCGGCGATTTTTTTTTTTTTTTTCTATAAGCGGAAATAAATTTCAGCTGAATAATAAAGCTTCTGATCCACTAATCTTAAACCACTATTTTATTAACTACCGTAAACAATATTGTTTTAAAATTATGTAAGTTATGTAAAGATGGTATATCGGAGGGACAGAATGTGTCACTGCTCACCGACATGTATTGTTTGTAACTCGACAGCTGGCTACCAGAGTCATCCGGACATGTGTACTTTACTGCATATGTATATAACTTACTGGGAACATTTGATTTGATTTTCTCGGTAAGTTATTATGTTTGTCTTCATGTTTACGCCGTATAATTGAATGCCGTTGTACTCTACTAGCTTGGTTAATGAATGTGAAAAATTAGATACTGATTTTGAACGCCACCTGTGATGTTTGCCGACAGATCAGCAGTGACTTCTCATATGTATTTTTATGAAATTTTAAAAGTCATACGTTTGTGGTAATTCATTTCTAATCCAAGACGTATACTTGGATTATGACCAAGCAACTAACTTTATAACCAAGACCTATATAACTTTTGTACGTACAGTATATAGATAGTAACCTCAAAAATATTCAGTGTGGATGATACACCGATTATACACATAACAACAGTTTTAGTACAATTTCTTCTGATGAAACGTCAGTTCGTGTGAATCAGTCAGTATATACACTGCGTAGAATATGCGATCATTAGTTATACAGTTTCAGTGTGTAGGCCTATATATATTGCAACTTGGTAATATCCGGCGACTTTCACGACATCCCTTGATGAACGTCTTAACGGGGATTAATTGTACTGCTTTACTTTAAACAAACAGCTAATGTTAAAGTCGGTGTGAAGAACCATACACGACTTCCATGTTCTAAGATTTATATTTAAAACAATTTACTTGAATTCGGTTCGATAATTTCTAAAAAAATATCCCACACCTAGTTAATAGAGTTTTATGTTTGACAAATTGAAACAGGAAGCAGAGCTAGATATGATGACGAAACATCAAATAAGTGGATGCTTGAGTTCTGGAGAAATTACTTATCAGCTAAAATGGTACCCCCATGTCAGGTGGGTGAAGACTATCCTCAACCTTCTTGAGGAAGGACTGTACTTTTGAATAAAATGTTTGTTGGTCGAACGAAGAGCTGGCCAAAGGGAGCTGTGATCTGATCCTGTAATGAAATTGGACTCTCGCTGCGAGTTATCGGCCGAGGGTGAATGATCTCTATAGTGTTATCAAAGTCTTTCCTGCCAATACCATACTAGTCATTTTTCTTTTTTTAAATCGAGCCTTTTTTCCTTTCCATTCGTCTTCTGATTTCCTGAACGACGATTCTGTTCACCCGTAGAATTATAAATTTCTCAGCAAAACATTTGTTTCTTAATATGTGTGCCTTCTGATTGTTTAATACCCACCATTGTGATCCATATCATAACGCTACATTCCATACAGGCTAGTAAATAACTAGCCATCAGTGAGGTCAAAATATTTTCCAGGAGGGGCAAACAATTTTCCAGGGGAGAAAAATATTTATATATTTTTCATATATGTATACACACATGCACATATTAGTTTGTAATTCTTATATCATAATAGAAAGAAGTACACAGATTGTATTAATTTGTTAAAACATTTGTTGCTTCAAAATATGCATAAAATTAATGGCTTGTAAAAGTTAATGTTTGATCTCCATTAGTTATTGCTCAAGTTTCCAAAGTTTTAATATTATGATGTCCATAATCAAAACATCAGAGCAGGTTTTAGTGTGTATGAGGGTATACCGTGGACAAAAATTTTCAACATTCCCTATGGAGCGTTGCTCAGAGTAAAGCTGCGAATCTACAGTGTAGATGTGTAGTGTAGAATCTACAGTGTGTGTTTCACAGAACAAACACGCGGAAAAGAAGGAGCGCTCCGAAGTCTCTCATGGATCCAGAGCATCTTGCAGAGGGTTCATTTCCTAAAAACGAAAAGTCTGTCTAAGAACACTTCCTCTGTAAACACGTGCAGTTACTCTGGCCAGCGATCCACAGGAAGGAAATCGCTGTCCACACTGGACACCTTTTCGGCTTGCACGCGTTGTGTTGGTGTGGGTATCGACACTTTCCATTTAAGAAGCATGCAAACGTAAGAAAATAAACATGGGTGAGGCCAGAAATAACATAAATTGTGTGTCCTGCCTGCCTTTTTATTGCGGTAATCACAATAATAAAACTTTGGAAACGTAAACATTACATAACTGAGATATGCTTGTCTGCCAGGAACGATATATTTTCACGCATGCATGATTTAAATTAAAGTGGAAAAATTATAATTTTATTCCCTGGCAACAAAATTATTTTATTCTTAACAATTACCATTGTTTGAAAAAGTTTCAATGAATTTTCAAGTACTTTGTTCTTGATAAAACGTAAAACGTTGCCGGTAAACTACCCCTTCCCCTTAACCGATCTTCATCAAAATGAATAGGCCTTGAGTCCTCTAAAACTCAGGCGGGGATGCAAAAAGTTATTTTATTCTGTTTGAATTTGCGGCAGTTATTGTTTGCCATTAAAAAAATTCTACACACAGAGACACAAACACTAGACGCACAGACACACAGACACACAGACACACAGACGCACAGACACACAGACACATACACAGAAACTTTTCGAAAAATGACTTTTCTTCATGTTTTGAGGGTAGTACACTCAGAATCAGCCCTTATCTCGAACACGATTTTTTCGCCATCACCATACTTCCATTTCCTTATGGAACATGGAAGTAAAAATAAAAGATGCAGGTTATAGTTGTTATGTACAATTAGGTTTTTAGGTAGTTAATTATATATCAAAACCAAAGTAAAAAAATTATATTTATACGTTCACTGTAAGTTATCTCAAAATGCGTGTTTATTGATTTACACCAATTTGAATTTTATTTACTACTTCTGGAGTTGCTTTAATGGTGTCGTTTAAGTTCGATAACATGTGAACGTATAGTCAGCAGGACTATTCCTCCTACCGCTGCGCAAGTCATCTCCAAAATTTGTCCGGTTCATGATACAAACCAGGTCATCTCTCCGTCTTTGCATCGTCGTTGTCTTTTGGCCATCAATCCAGAAACCTTGCACACTTATGTTTTATTTTCTTAATTTCAAAATTCGTCTATTCTTAATTCTGTCTATTCTAGTTTAGTTGTGCATCCGTTGTTTCCTTTTTCTATTTGTTAATCCCAGCTCAGTTCTTAGCATGTTTCTCTGTGCAATTACCCAGATACTCATCAGTTTCCTACTCAGTGTCTATGTTTCTAACTCATTTACTAACTCTAACATTGTTAGAGAGCGAATTGACATTTGACTTTTCTTGACTTTGGGTTTTCTTGCGTACTGTTACCATAAGCTAATTTTACTATTATTAAGCTAAACACGCAGATATTGTACGTGCGCGAGCGCGCTAGAGAGAGAGAGAGAGAAAGAGAGGGAGAGAGAGAGAGAGAGAGAGAGAGAGAGAGAGAGAGAGAGAGAGAGAGAGAGAGAGTATTCCGTGTATCTCGTGACTGTGGCTTACACGTAAACGTTATTACATCGTAACGAGAATCATAAATAACAAAAATACCAATCGCGTGTAGCCGGCATTTCGAAAACTCAATAATGTATTTTTATTGCAGTGTAAAAAATAACAAACGCCTTATATAACTTTCTGCATTTATATATTATAAATGCTACCTGGAGTTTTTATTGTTTTTATGTTTATGTATGGATATAAAACATAGGCCTACACCCAAAGCAAGAGAAAGCGCACACGTGCGCGCGCGCACACACACTCATACTCACACACACATTCATTACTTGTTTCAACTTTTCAACTTTTGTTATTTTCTTAGACGTAAATGTATCTTTACAGTTTCATTATATAAATACTACACTTCTATGCTATATGTTCTACAGGGGGAGGCTTTTTTTAAATGAGGAGGTTAATCATGCGTCCTGTCCCAAAAGTTTTGAAGTTTTGCCACCAAAGTTTTAGAATATATTTATGATTTTCACCTATAAATGTCCACGAAAATATCGCGGATAAAGAAATTCAGACAGTGATACATGAAGGGGGTACTGAGAACGAGCCTTTCTGAGGCAAAACGAACATCAGCATTCGGAAAGGTGATTCGGCACTCTGGAGGAATTGAAAACACACTTTATGTTACATATGCCGTTGGCAATGAACAGTTATGAAGACACTTGTTTTACCAAATTAGTTTGTAACCTATAAGAAATATGATTCAAAGTGATAAAACCAAGGACAATTGCTTCTGCGGCGAACCCCGCTGAGTTGAGGTCAAACTCTGATAGGCTACTGGAATCTGAGAAAGAAAAGCTCTTCAGCGATTTCATCGCTTATTGTACGTAAAGAACAGTCTAGTCAATTGTCAAAGAATAATGTTACGGTATTTGGAACTCTTTTACACAGACATGTCAGTTATCCCTAAAATAAATTCGACGAAGTGACTGTCAGTTGGTGTTTTTGTAAACTGGTGTCACCAATAAAGATGTCAAGACATCTAGAACTGAAGGTGGAAAGGAAATAAATATCCTTTTCGGATTAGTCTAAACGATGATCGTGAGAAGCGGAAGCAAGTAGAAATTCCATATTTTACACGGTTTTTCGAGATTCGAGTAATACAAGCTTTAACAGAGGGCGTGCCACAGTGCTACAGGTAAGGTTGGAAGTCGTTAACTAGAATTACTAATAATAAAGTTGCGGAATAATTAGTATCGTATATCCGTATATCCGTCTGAGGAGCAGGTGTCAGTAGTGGTGTGTTATATTATCAAGGACTCGACAGACACGATGCCTCAGGGATCACATATGCAGATTTTCAGACGGTGATCATTGCGTAACACGTTGAGGTCAAGGTGAGGTCTCGCATATGTAATCTATGCTTGATGTATCTGTTCTGTCCCCTTCAGGCAAACCGTTTACTACAGTTTCCTCATTGTGACGGCGTTAAGTCATATTACCTGTTGGTATGGTATTGTTACAATTACAATTCCTCCTCTACTTTTTCTACTACTGCTACTACTACTACTACTACTACTAATACTACTACTAATACTAATACTACTATAAACGATATACTACGTATCGTATCCGCAGTGCCTCTAGCTTAAAACGGTTTCGAACAACTAAATCGATTATGCTGTTGCTAGTTAAAGATACTAGATAAACAGCTGATTTGCCATCGCCTTTTGATATGATGAATGGTGTATTTTATAACACGAAATTAAGCCTTTAAAAGGGTGAGTATAGCTTTGTTATGTTAGACGAGGCAGACGAATGTGTGAATGTGGGATAAAATATTAACAAAAAGAAGATTGGTTTAATAAAATAACATTTATATAGTGGCTCAACGGCGAGGGCTTTGGGTCTTAAACCCCTCTCCAGCTGGATAAAGAAAAAGGAAATGTAAAAAAATGTGAATGTAAAAACGTAGGAATAAATTTAATTGAATAATAAATATGCCATTATCATCATCACCACCATCATCATCATCATCATCTTCATCTTCATCATCTTCGCAATACGGCATAGGAGGTGCTGCCTGTTCCGCCTTCAAAGATCTCTTCCTGGGACTACCCACATATTTGTGACCTATAGGTTTGTATTTTCAGACTTGTTTGGCCAGTCTGGAATCTGACATTCTTTCTAAGTGTTCTTTCCACCGTTGTTTGCAATCTTAGATTTTTCGTTCAAGTTAAAAACTTGTAACTCTTCTCTTATGGCCTCATTCTTTATACGGTCAAGTTTAGAACACTTTTTAACTCTTCTTAAAAAAAAAAATTCTAAGGTGTTTATTTTACTGTCTTGTGTCTTGTTGTCCATAATTCACGCCCATAGGAGAGTACAGGGTCTAAGCAGAATTAGATATTATAACAGTACATATACGTAAATTGTGAACAAATTTAAATGTATTTTAATTTGTGTAGCCCCACGTTCTTTGGGACGACAATTCAATACAACGATACATATTATTTAATGTAAGCGTGTCGATCCCCTAGTTAACGGGCAACAAAATTATATAACAACACAATTATATATGCAGGTTGTAAGTAATTATAACAATACCAGGTGTAACTATAATAAGAGTAGTAGATTTATGAGTAGTTAAACTTCATATTTATTGTTTTATCAAGCATTATAAATAATAAAACATTGTTAATAATCTCCGATCAAGATACTCCGATCACTCATTATTAAATTTAAGATTCATTAAATCAGGAGTGAAACACCTGATGATGAGACATACGTCTTGAAACGCGTCGTAACAACAAAAAAGTAAGTCACTGACGGAATTATTAACGTAAGTTTTTGAACATTATTAAATGTTTATCTCTTGCGCTATACGTGTTACACACCTTTAAAACACTCTTACCTCTAGACATGTTAATAATCTTACTATAGACATGTATTCTATTTGATTTACTAACAGAAAATAAACTTTAAATGTAATTTTAATTGAATTCTTTTAATTTAGATCTGACCTCAGCTTGCTCAGTCTATACCAATGAAAAAAAAATTTTAAATTATATTAATTACTTTTAGACTGGCATTTGTTTCATATTCAAAATTTAAATTATTCTTTTCTACAAAATGCAAATATCAAATCATTTCAATTATTTACTTGGATAAACAAAAATATACTATCTCAAATTTAAACTCTTTTTTTCTATATTTTTCTTTATATGCGATCGCTCATTCTTACGACTAAACCATTTATCTATGATTCTAATACATTATTTCTAATTACAACTTTTTAATTCATTGTCTTTTTATATAGTCTTTATGAGCTCTTTTAAAAAATCATTTATAAATGCATTATGCATGTCACCTCGAGTTTTGATGATCTTAGACTTATTGACGGGGTCCAGCGTTGTCCAGAGTTGTATTTCCGTTACTCCTGGCTTGGCGTAGTCCTGGATATGTTCAGAGTCCAGCGTCGTTCTCCAGCAGTGTGTGGTCCGTGCCAGAGAATTGCTATCTGCTGCAAGGTGGATCTCAGTCGTCGGTTAGGCGTCTAAAAAGCATCTCCTAACGTCCAGCATCCCGCGTCGCTCTTGTAGCTTCTCCGTAGATACTCTGCTGACTTAAACGGTCCCGGTACTTTACGTTTCCCGAACTATCGTAAACATCATTACTGAACGTCTTTATTCGTTCATAGATGAGACTTATAATAAAATAAAACTGTTCTGCCGACGGACAGCGTGTCCGACTGCAACTGTGTCTTGAAATGAAGAGAAGGGTTTTCAGTCGAACCCTTAATTTATACCCTCTCGAGATTCCGCACCTGTTGGCTCCGAAATTATCATGTCAAGACCTGCAGATCACATGCTAGCCCCCACTCCCGAACCTTTTCATATATTTGCAATTTTTTGCAAATGGCAATGTTTTGTACGGAATCGAGATAGCACAAATCATAGCTAATTTGATTAAGCACTCACTGTATTAATTTGAGCGTCTTAGGGTAATTTGCGTATTTTTGGCACGTTTATTTTGCACTGTCTTCGCGTAGTGTGTCCTATTTAAGTCATTTTCTCACTGAGGATAACTATAAAATTTACACACACTTTGGTGCCTTTTGTTTGTTTATACACTAATTAGTTTTCACACAGTGAATTAAAATAATTATTTTATTAATTACTTGGGGAGGGTAGCTGAGATTCCTGTCTGTACATGCATCACTAACACACACAAGATACATGCGTAACACACATACACTCGAGCAGGTGTTCCTTGCCTGTTGAAACAGGTTAGTTTCTCCCTTAGTATAACAACGAAACATTTTTACAATCTCAGACCTGTCCATTTACCCCAAACTTATATTAATTTTACAAATTTTATATTTATTTAAATTAATGCTCAATACAGCATATGGCTGTATCGTTGCAATATGTTTTATATATATATTGTAACGTTCAGTCATATATAATCCTCCTTATGTATCCAATGAATGTGGAAGGCCCCACTTCTGAGCGTCAATATGTAATATCAAAACAAATTAGTATCTCTTACTAATAAAGTATAACCTGTTTTATTTTTAAATAGAGGATTATTCATCTGAACCTCAGGGTCAACATACAATTTACATATAGAACAAACAATACAACTTTGATGCATGAGACTCGGTATTACAGTGTTGTTAATGTCTGTTGAATGTTTGTGGGTCCTTTTAAACTACTATTAACTAGAACAAAAAACTCTTATAATTAACAACCATTTTCATAATAGTGTACTAACGCAAGTCACAATTATTATTATTATTATTTATTTGTTTATTGTTTATTCAGTTATTGTTTTTGTTGTATGATCTCACCAACTTTGCAAGTTTCACAATGGATTCATTCGTTGATTCCGCTCCTGGACATCTGGTTTTTCGCTCTCTCTCTATCAAAACATCACTCCTCTAGGTCCCGGATTGGTTCTCCTGGTCATCTCAGCTTCCACCGGTCCTCAATTTCTATCAACTCAGCAGTCCCTTATCTTAAACGTTCTCTTGCAATTCCCAATTTTTTTAACAACAATCATAATCTTCTTCACTCAAAACATTAATTTCATTAGTTAAAGGCCATGGCTATATTTTTTATGGGTCACAGGTTCGGTTTACCATTTCTAATTAGTAATATTCTGTTGACCTTTACTTTATTTTTCCTTCGTAACTATATTATTATAAGTTTTTTAACGTAAGAGTTTCTATCTTTTAAATTATTTACACTTGGTTTGATCTCACTATATGGGCTACATAACTGTTTCATATAGATTATATGTTTCATTCAATGCTCATATTATAATAATGTTTAATCACTTTCCTTATACATGATTTTTTCCTTTTTAAAGTCTATCACTGTTATTTTCACTTTCTAGCACTATCACACAACCTAACTTATATAATTATAGTTTGATTTATTATATTTGTAAAATTTATAACATTCACTGTTTGTAGTTCAATGATACAAAACAACTGTCTGAGGCACGCAGACCTCCTCATAGTTTTAATCTAATGCTTATGAACTAACAAATGTCTTTTTACTTATTTTCTACGTTTAACATTTGTACCTTATAATTCTATTAATTAATCATTATTTACATGTTAACGAGTATGTTATGTTTTATGTTTAGTGAAACGACACGTTACAATATATATATAAACAAATAATATATGTTAAAAATAAATAATTAATTATGTGAGGATGAAATTTTTTAATTGCGATCATGAGAGTATGAAATCGCTCCGTATTAACGTTGTTAGTCGTTTTTGATTAAGGGATGGTTCAAACTTTTATTCTAGTTTTTAAGGTTATGTCTTCTCAGCGAGAGATGAAGTCTTCGATGTATGAGTCTTCGAATGTTTATTCAGCCTGCAGGATAACCATCTCGGTTTATGATATTTATAGTGCAGTGATTTATTGCACAGTAACACAAAACATTTCTATATTAAACAGTTTTTTGCTTGTTATTCGAATCTTATTCAAACGTGCTTATTGGTATAGACGGGTTTTCATTCGTATTTTATGTCTGTGTACATTTTAATTCGTGCTTTATTATCATTTTGAGAGCAAGTCAACAACTAGAGTCTTAGAGCGTGTCCATTACTTCGTACAGACCTAAACGGGTACGTCTATCGAGACCATCGATACCCATTTGTGATAAAACTTGATTGGGTATGTGAAAAATTGGGAACTTTGCGAATATTTCCGAAATGTATAAATATCTTAATTTAAAGAACGTTAAGTCTACCGCAACACAAACAAGAAGACAGAATGAATCAAAACCAAAACGACAGGGATAGAGTATGAGAGGATATGGTCTACGTAAGAAAATCGAGGCGGCCGAGCGCCAACAGTACAGCTAATGCCTTTGGAGATAGAGCGAATGCATGCTCAGAGACAAGATTCACAACAAGACGAAGGCGCCGAACTTGAAGTTGTCGTAAGAGATATTAACAAATTGCGACGATCAAATGAGTTTCAGACAATTTGGCAAGCAGGGGCTAAACGCTTCAAAGGCACGTTCTTTGAAAATGAATCCGAATTCGCGTGCTACGTATGCGGTTCAACAAAGATGTGAAATCGGCGACAGCAAAATCCATTCCGATCTTGCCCGCCGACTTCCCGAACGAGGACTTCGCGAATTTTGAGGTTTGCATCTACTGTCGCACACACTTGTACAAAGGCAAGATCCTCCTCTCTCGAAATCAAACGGCTTCCGCCAAAGCCAATCCACTGACTCCTCTCGATGCCATCATGGAGACATTGATTTTTCCACGCTTGCCTTTCATCCAAATACGTCGATTGAGACACGAAGGTGCTCACGAAATCATTTGACAAGTCATAAACGTAGCGGTGAATGTTAACACCATGGTCACGTCAGCTTGACGACGATTACTTGACAACTTGCCGGAGTGAAATGTGTGATAATTGACGAAACCAGCATGATCGGCTTGGATCTCTTTCACCGAGTAAATCAGAGACTAAAAAAATCACAGTCGCATACGATCAGCCATTCGAAGGACTACACATGATAGCAATTTCTGACCAGTACACCACCGGTAAACACGAACCCAATATATAAAGGTAGCCGAGACATGTTTTACGGAGCGACGTGTGACATTCGCTTAACTACTTTGAATTAGTTCAAGTAATGCGGTAAAGCGATGAGAAATATTCCATCATCCTCACCAAGATCGGAAACGGCGGTAGACTGCTACAGGACGAAACTGAGTAGACTGAGAGTTGATTCCAAATAGGAGTGGTGTAGTGAGAATTTCCCGATTGTAGTAACACTACACCACCGCAGTAGCAGCGTTAACGCTAATAATAGCGATCGGGATTTCCATACTCGATCAAACTAGCGACGGGTTTCCATATATGATCAAGACGAATATAGACGACGATGATGGGCTAGCAAACGGAGGGATCGGCTCTTTGAGATGCATTGAGGAACTACTCGAAGACGACATCACAACAGGAACCGAAAACAAGGCCAACACCAGTAACGAGACATCTTCGAAACGGATTAGACTCTGGCTCGATTTTCCAACATCAGGCGCGGGCAAAGCGGCGCCAATTAAATGCAAACCTCACGTTTTCTCAAAACCAGGTGAACCAAGTTTGGCGTGGACACAGATCAGCAAACGCTCGGCAACCAATGGACTCGACGGCTCCATTAAACGCAACCAAAGACAATTTCCATTAGTTCCAGCATCAGCGGTCACGACCTATATATCACAAGGAGGTTTGACCAAGTGGGTCTTTGATTGCGATAAAGCACAAAGGTTTACCTCGTTAACATGGCAAGAGTCACGACACTGGACGGATTATAAGCATATATCGCAAATTACAAAGGCGACTTCAAATTCTACAGTGGCGCAGGAAGCACTCCTCCGACAGTGAAAGAGATCCGAGACGAGTACGCGAGATTACAACAGCACAAGTTGCCAGCCACCACGTAACGGGTAAAGGTTTGCGTTCTTCGACAGCGTCACGATCATGATAACGAATATAAACGCTGAAATCAGATTATCTCGCGATCTCGGAGACTTATATGAACATGTCGCAACCGATTCAACTCGAGGGATTCGAATTAAAGACACAAATGAACATGTAATAAAACATTTTTTTTCAACCTTCCACCCCAAAACAAGTGTCGTCGACCAAAAGGCGACGAATAACCGGAGGCGTTGCAATCTACAGGAACGTAAACAGTCCCACCGAATGGAGAGTGATCGTCGTGCCTCGTCGACATCACACTAAACGGCAACTCACGTTGGGTTTACATTCATGCGTACGTCTCCACCTCGAATCTTGAAATTTTTGTCTTTGCGATGATGATCAAGTACTCCAGAACGCCAAGAAAGTCAGCACGAATATAGTTGTGGACATGAGGTACCGATGGGAGACTTTACCGTCAACATTGAAACGAATCTACACGCGCTCGATTTCATGAAGACTCAGCGTTGATCTTACGCCATACGTGAGCTACTTCTAGTACCATCGGCAGCAATACCATTCTCAGTCTAGAATAAGAAATCTATTCTCTGAAAACATATTACTGTCTGCACAAGATTTTTGTAAACAAAACAAAAATTAATATATAAAATTTCTTTAAACCTCAACTCTGGGAATTCACTCACTTTAACACCCACTGAATACCCAACAGCTAAACGACGATTCTACGCCCAAAAAACATGCGCCAGTGGCTCCGACAGAGCTCCCACCCTTCATTTTTGTTCACAAAAAATCTACCCTCCTCCCAGAAGCCGTCAGAAGGAAAGATGTGATTTGGTTAACAATAGCATGGTTACACTGTGTCGAGACGTTCAATTTCAATTGTGCAGTTATGTAACGTAATTTTGTTCTTTCATTTAGTATGAAGAAAAAGCAAATTTTTAAAGACTGATGTTTTATAGCTATGTGCGTTTTAATTAATCTAAAATCTATAATTGTCTGTTTGTTTGCTAGTTATCGAAAAACGTAAATGAATAATTTTTAAACCTCGAAACTATTTTATTATAAGAGAGATATGGATAACTAAATACAAAATAAACAAGTACATAATTTAGACATTGTGCAACTTAGTTTTAATTACGTTAGTCGGATATTGTAAATGCAAATTTTGGATATTGTAAGTGCAACTTTGTATTATTTATATTAATTTTAATATGTGCAATTAATATTAATTATATTGGTTGTGGAACTTATATGAAACTTATTTTCAATTACTTTAGTTGGACAACATAATTTAAACTTAGTTTTAATTACATTAGTTGAACATGTATGTGAAACTTAGTTTTAATTATAATAATTATACAACGTAAGTTCAACTAGTATCAATTACATTGATCGTGCAACTTAAACGAATCGTAGTTGTAATTATATTAGTTGTACAATGTAAGTAGAAAGTAATTTCTATGTAGTTGTACAGTAAATGTACATTAGTTGTGTGCAAAGCTGTACGAAATATTTTGTAACTGGATCATGATAAATATTTTATTTAACAATATAACTGTACAGGACATCAAGGATCACGGCTAATACGATGGAACAGGATGCTCATGTTTTATAAACTGTGAATCATTCAATGTAAATGTAGAATGAAATTTATATGGTTACTGGTCACTAATATCGGTTATACATTTTATGTAGGATGTCTTTCATTTTTTTTTTTTAATTGTTACACAAGCGAAACGCAATCGGAATGTTCTGTTTAGTTACACGACATTATACAAAATTCTTGCAGATTGTAATGTTAGATTGCGCGTACTTCCATAATTTGTTCTTAAATTGACTGAAAGAATGTGCGATAACATTTCCTGCATTAATAGACGAACTTTCCTTAGCGGCGTGTCGAAGAAAGGAACACTACGAAATCCTGGTTGTTTTGTAATTCAAGGTCAACTAAAGAATTAACCAAGGATTACGTCAACGAGCAAGGTCGTTCAAATAAATTTAGTGTGATGATTTAATTTTTTTGTTCTAACAAAATTTCAGTTTAGCTAAAGGTTAACACAGAAAAAATTTCTCGTAGAATAAATCATCTGGCTGGCTGTTTATAAATAGAACGACAGAATTTTTAGTCGCCGTTTAAAACCTGATACGATTACAGTCACGTATTTGTCACATGGCGGTCTGAGTTAGAGGAAACATTAATAATAATAATGAAATGTTATAAACTTCCTTCTTGTGAAACCATCAATTACAGAATATTTCTTTGTTGATAAATACTCATGCACTCATGCCAGACCAAGGTGGTCTGGGTATACAGTCAAAAGCTCTTGAACCTCTTAGAATTTAACATCTCCTGAGTAATGAGGGACGGTATGGTTTCTATAATTGCCATGAAAAACTACAGAGGTATCCATCTGTATAGAATATTTCAACTGAGGTTCTGCCAATGAGTGTTAATCGAAAAGATAGTGAGTCTTCCGGCTTGGGACTCTTACAAACTCTTCTTTACCTACTTTCATTACGGGAAACTAAAATCCTGTAAAGGAACTTAGAGCACAAACTCTAAGCTGCACAGGGAGTCTTGCACCCTGGTGTGTTTGTGTGTCCAGGTTGGAGAACGCAGTGTTCCTCAGGTCCAACGCGGATTTTTGTTCTCAGCACAAAGAATTAGGTTGCGGTTCCCCTTTGCACGATGTGGCGTGCAGAAGTGGATTACGTTGATTCCTACGGCCTATTTCCACGCTCGTGGCGCAGCTCCGTGGATCCCTTAAGAAGCTAAGGGCCGCGCTGACGTGGACGATACGACGTGGCCGTATGGCGTCGGCGGATCGATGAGCTGTCACGCCAGGCGGATGCTTCCTGCAATTAGTCGCTTGCACACCTCGCGGTTTCCCATACCGCATCCGAAGCGGCTCGAGTACGTACGTAACACTGCAGAATTGAATATGTTGCGGTGCACCGACCTGGCCCCACGTCTGAGGTACGTGGGCTCCACGGTTCCCTTGAGGAATCGCCCGCAGGAGCTTAGACCGTAGTAACGTGGGCGGTAGGCGCGGCCGCCACGAGCCGTTGGCTGGAAAGGTGAACTGCCAAATCGTTCGTCTAATTTTGTTATGGAGGTGTCTACATTTTAAAATATTTATTTTAAAATTGCTTTCTGGATCAGTGATGAGTTCAGCCATAACCTCATAGTTCAAAAATCTTTTTCTGGGACGAGGACGGGTAGGTATGGGAAATTCAGTTTCGGTATCAACTTCTTCGGCAACAGTTTTTATGTTACTAATCATTTCTTTGAACGCGGACTCAGTACGCGTTATGATTATTTACTGTTTTACTTGAGATATTATTTTGATTGCATCTGAAGGAGCAACGTCAGATTTTTGTAAAACTTTGCTGACAATATTAATTTTGGACAATATATTTATTGTACCAAATAACGAGAGACCAAATGATTTTATACGACTTCAATTTTGGTATTAACGAACTGGCTAAGCTTGTTGGGTCATCAACGATACGGTGTATCTCTTTTGTCATCAGAATACATTTTTTATAAAGCATCGTAATTTTTTTCTAGATTGAAACGAAATGCCTTCAGTGCTTCTACTCTGCTCTCTCATCTAATGGTAGACAATGGTTTTCAATTTGCAGTAGGTACCTCAATCATAAGTGTTTGCCAACGCGAAGTTGATTCCGAAAAAACACATAAATTTCTTGAACAATAGAATTTTATTTCCAGTGAAATTTGTTATTTCCAATGAACATTTGGCTGCATAGTTAACTACAAAATTGAGACTGTGTGCCGCACAAGGAACATACAAACCGCGTAGGTTTATTTCTTGGATTTCTTTCTGAAGACCTTGCCTTTTATATTTGGGACATTATCATACCCCTGACCGCGCATATCCTCTAGGTCATGAAGAAACTGGTTTCTGCGCATGTGCTTTTAGCTTTCAATTTTGCCAATTTTGCTATACCTAGAATTAAGGATACATTTTTTCGCATGCACGTAAATGTCACCATCTAATAACATTTAGGTATCGTACACCAGTAATACGTCGTATGACATATCGTTGTAATAAGGTTGATTTTGCAATAAAAGGTCACGCCAAATCTGCTGTACAGCCAAATAATGATTAGTAGAGTGAAATTGCGTTAGGTTGTACCTATAAAAAATTAACATAAATTAATTAGAGTGCATTGCCTACTTAGGGCTTTGGCGCCCCCCTGGTAGAGCCGGCTCTGCACATGCGTATGGGAGCGAGAATGCGTGCTTCAGTCAATGGAAGGCGCTCGCTTGCATTGGCCCCGACACGCAAACTGTGTGCAGGCATGTGTCCGCCAAACGGGTGTGTGTAAGTGAGATGCTCGTGTCCTAATCGTAGCAATCAAAACAGTAACATTCCCATGTACCTCGAGTGGATAAACAGGCCACGAGATGAATTTACCTGCAGAGACACAGACAGGACATCCGTCTTCGTTGCCTGTTTGAATTAAACTAAACAAATTAGTTACATTTCTGTGAATTGCCTAGAAACGGAAAAATGATTGTAATTAACAATTACAACAATACATAGACATTTTAATATTTTTCTATACGAGGCTTACTGCTATGCAAGGAATTAATTCTTATCACATCACTTCTGCTTCTAATCATATTTGACGAGACAAAGGCTAACCAAGGCTGGGGAGGCCTTTTATTTTGGCTCCTCATATATGGATATTTTATTGCATTATAGTTCAAGATTATCGATCCGCTATGGCCCGTTCTCACATGTAACTACCAAAATCCTCGTCAAGAACTTCCTTCCAGTTAATCTGATTTTCGTCTTTTTTACTCTCTCCATGTCCCAGTGGCATAAGGTAAAATGGGTAAACATAATTATTTCACTATCGACTCGGAACACAAAGTTTTTTATGGGTAAAAACGTAAAAGTTTTACCTTATAGCCTGAACAAGTTTTCGCTTTTAAAAAAAACTCTGAATAAGCTTTTTAAAAGTGAAAACCGGTTCAGGCTATAAGGTAAACTTTTACGTATTTACCCATAAAAAACTTTGTGTTTCGAGACGGTAGTGAAATAATTATATTTAGTTAAGTAACGGACACGTCATGGACAACGAAATCCAAGAAAGTAAAATGGTTCTTACCAAGGTTTTGCAGATAGAGATTTTTCACTGCTTTTTAAGAGTATACTTATAAAGTAATTTAAGAGACCCTATTAAGCTCTTTTTGCTGCAACGAGTTTTCTCTAATTTCCCCCGATACATCATTGTTCCAGACTACTAGAGAACCCAAAGAAGAAAATTTTCTAGTAGATGGGTTTCTTGGTTTTTCTGCTTCTCTTACCGTCATATAGGCCTACTTGGTTTTAGTATGTTTATATAAAATCTTAGGACAAACGATAATGATAATTGTAAATGATAGTTTATTAATATTGCAGTAATAATTTTTATTTTAAGAGAACTGTTCTGTTGGAATAAATCCTAACGTTTTAAATCCGCTAAAGTAAATGTTAAAATAAAGTAAAATATACTGTAGTATAAACATTGTACTCGATACAGTTTTTAATTATTTAAGTACTCTGTTTACTCTATCATTAAATCTCAGATTCACAAAAAAAGAAATGTTTACAAGCAGAATTATCACTGTTGCACACCACTATATAAAAATTATTCCGATAGCGCTTTCAAGCTTCACAGCTCATCGTCAGATCGTATATGAAACAAATAACCTGAAAACAAACCCTTCACCCCCACCCCACCCCGCCAAGCTCACACACAACAAGCTATATTCAATGTCCCTTCCCCACCTTCAGCCCTGTCCCTCCATCTGGAAAGTTACATATTTTTCTAGCAAATTCCTTGTGTTTCAGTGTTGTGTGTGTGTGTGTGTGTGTGTGTGTGTGTGTGCATTCCTTTTAAACCTAGTCTTTCTCATCCACACATGTGTCCCAGTCACACACCCTTATTTTAAAAACACCTAATTAGTCCTATGCAATTTAATTCTTAATCTTATCTATCTGTCCTCTATCATTTACTTCTTAATTATGTTATAAAATATTTCTTCATTATCAAATTTAATTTTAGTATTAATTAAATTGTCTAACCTTTTTCTCTTTCTTTCGATATTTCTAACTCCTCCCTTTCAACTGTGTTATTTACTACTTTTACAATTTCGTAGTCTTCCAAAGGATTAACAAACTTATGGTTGTCTTCTATGAAATGTCTTGCATATAACGAATTCGTTGTTCTATTACCTTCTCCACGTTTGTGGTCAGACAACCTGCATACGAATTTTCGTCCTGTCTCACCTAGGTACACTTTGTTGCATCTTTACATTTTAATTTATAAATTCCGCTTTTCTGTAATACTGTGATTTTTTCTATATTTTTATTCCTTATCTTTTCAAATACCGTTTCACATTTTTTAATAGCTATATCTACTCCGTATTTATTAAAACATTTTATAATTTTTCTAGTATGTGAACCTATGTATGTCAATGGCCCTGCATAATTCTTTTGTTCTGGTTCTATTTTAGCTTTTTGTATGTTAACCCTTTTCATAACTTTATCCACTATGTTGGTGTTATAGTTATTATTCCTTACAATTCCCTTTATCGTTTTTAACTCCCTATCTTTTGATTCGGTCTCTTTTAAACACTTCTGAGCTCTATAACAAAATTAATTGATTGCTGCCATTTTATATCTATAAGGGTGGTAAGACTCTCTTGTTATAATTATATCCGAATACGATTCTTTCCTAAATATCCCAAACTGTAGTTTCTCATTATCTTTAATTTCTATGTTTAAATCTAAGTAATTTATTTTCTTACCTCCTATCTCTTCTTTAAATTGTAAGTTTTTATCTTTATTACTTACCTCATTTATAAACTCATGCACTTCTTCTATGCTTCCTTCCCAAATTACTAATACATCGTCAACGTATCTAGTCCATAATTTTATTGAAGTTAAATTGAAGAGGGTTTTAAGTAAAATATGGTTTAATAAACAATGTCTGGATAATAATGTCATCCCAAAATACGCGCAAGTTAAAATTAAAAATAAGAACACAGTAGCTAAAAAGTAAAAGAACAAAGCGAGAAGTTGTGGATAAAATTAGAAATAAGGTCACTTTACAGCTTAATCAATAGATATAATAGGGAATTATATGACAGACATATAGAATTGTTAAGAATATACTCGTATGTAGAGTTAGAAGAAATATTATATAATTTTGGTTTGGAGTACGTAGAAAATAATTTGGAAAAAAAAAATGGTAGATAAGTTAAATAAATTAATAAGAAAGAACGAAGTAAAAAAGGAACACCTCTATAAGAATAACTATGAAAATATCGGTATGGAGAACCATACATGACTTCCATGTTCTAAGATTTATATTTAAAATCATATTCGAAATGAAATATTTCCATAGAGACTACTTCTTTCTACTTATTGCTGCAACCTTAACCACAGTACTGTGGTCACTAACGTATACCACCTCGCGTTTTCGCACTCGATCTTCACTGATGATGGCAGTCGATGGCACTGCCGAAAAGTCTGGTTTTTCAGAAAACATTGAACTAAAGCTTAACAGCCCGGGAAGGAATTTTAGCAAAGAACTACTTCTTAGTTGCCGATAACGTAGTACACATATACAAAATTCTCCCCTCTCCCTTCAACTATAATTTTCATTTATAGAAAATTACCCCCACCCCGTTCACCTAACCTCTTCATTTATAGATATTTCATCTACGTTTCTACAGTGGATTATTATGAGCTTCTTATCAGGATACTTTATTTATAAAAATGAAGTACTTTACTCTTGTTAAAACATAAAATGTTGCAGGTAAAGTACCCCTATCTCTTAACCGATCTTCACCAAAATCAATAGACCTTCAGTCCTCTACAATGCAGGGGTGCATGCAGAAAAATATAAACGCGGAAATCAGATTATCTCGCGATCTCGGAGACTTAATGTACATGTCGCAACCGATTCAACTCGAGGGATTCGAATTAAAGACACAAATGAACATGTAATAAAACATTTTTTTTTTCAACCTTCCACCCCAAAACAAGTGTCGTCGACCAAAAGGCGACGAATAACCGGAGGCGTCGCAATCTACAGGAACGTAAACAGTCCCACCGAATGGAGAGTGATCGTCGTGCCTCGTCGACATCACACTAAACGGCAACTCACGTTGGGTTTACATTCATGCGTACGTCTCCACCTCGGATCTTGAAATTTTTGTCTTTGCGATGATGATCAAGTACTCCAGAACGCCAAGAAAGTCAGCACGAATATAGTTGTGGACACGAGGTACCGATGGGAGACTTTACCGTCAACATTGAAACGAATCTACACGCGCTCGATTTCATGAAGACTCAGCGTTGATCTTACGCCATACGTGAGCTACTTATAGTACCATCGGCAGCAATACCATTCTCAGTCTAGAATAAGAAATCTATTCTCTGAAAACATATTACTGTCTGCACAAGATTTTTGTAAACAAAACAAAAATATCGGTATGGAGAACCATACATGACTTCCATATTCTAAGATTTATATTTAAAATCATTTTCGAAATGAAATATTACCATAGAAACTACTTCTTTCTACTTACTGCTTCAGCCTTAACCACAGTACTGTGGTCACTAACGTATACCACCTCACGTTATCGCACTAGATTTTCACTGATGATGGAAGTCGATGGCATTGCCGAAACGTCTGGTTTTGTAGAAAACATTGGACTACGGCCAAATATCCCGGGAAGGAATTTTAACAAAAACTACTTCTTTGTTGCCGATAACGTTGTACACATATATATATATATAAAATATGCATAAAATTAATGGCTTGTATAGGTTAATGATTGATCTCCATTAAGTAGTGCTCAAGTTTCCAAAGTTTTAATATTATGATGTCCGTAATTAAAACATCAGAGCAGGTTTAGTGTGAATGAGGGTACACTGTGGACAAAAATTTTCAACATTTCCTATTGAGCGTTGCTTAGAGTAAAGCTGCGAATCTACAGTGTATGTTTCACAGAACAAACACGCGAAAAAGAAGGAGCGCTCCGAAGTCACTCATGGACCCTCAGCATCTTGCAGAGGGTTCATTCCCTAAAGACGAAAAGTCTGTCTATGAATCGTTCCTCTGTAAACACGTGCAGTTACACTGCCCAGCGATCCACAGGAAGCAAATTGATGTCCATTTTTTCGGCTTGCACGCGTTATGTTGGTGTGGGTTTCGGCACTTTCCATTTAAAAAGCGTGCAAATGTAAGAAAATAAACATGAGTGAGGCCAGAAATAACGTGAATTGTGTGTGTGTGTGTGTGTCTTACCTGCCTTTTTATTGCTGTAGGCATAATAATAAAATGGAAACGTAAACATTACATAACTGAGATATGCTTACCTGCCACGAACGATATATTATTTTATACATGGAGGAGTTCAGTGACATACACACGTACAGAAGATATATATATATATATATATATATATATATATATATAAAGATATTAACTCATACATAATTTACATTAAAATGAAAAAATTATAATTTTATTGCCTGGCAACAAAATTATTTTATTTTTAACAATTACCATTGTTTCAAAAAGTTTAAATGAATTTTCAAGTACTTTACTCTTGTTAAAACGTAAAAGGTTGTAGGTAAACTACCCCTTTCCCTTAACCGATCTTCACCAAAATCGAAAGTCCTTGAGACCTCTACAATTCAGGGACGTATGCAAAACATTATTTGATTCTGTTTGAATTTGCGGCTGTTATCGTTTGCCATAGAAAATACGCTTGATAAAAAGCGTTGCAGGTAAACTACCCCTTCCCCTTAACCGATCTCCACCAAAACGAACAGGTCTTGAGAACTCTACAATTGTGGGCTGTATGCAGAACATTATTTGATTTTGTTTGAATTTGCGGCAGTTATCTTTCGCAAAATAATTACCCTTCTTAAAACATAAAATGTTGCTAGTAAACTACCCGTTTTCTTTAACCGATCTTCAACAAAATCAACAGATCTTGAGTTCTCTTTAATTCAAAAAGGTATGCAAAAACGTAGTCGATTCTGTTTGAATTTGCGGCAGTTATCGTTCGTCATATAAAAAATTACCCTTGTTAAAACATAAAATGTTGCAGGTAAACTACCCCTTTCCCTTAACCGATCTTCACCAAAACCAACAGATCTTGAGAACCCTATAATTTAGGGTTGTATGCAAAAGAGTAGTTGATTCTGTTTGAATTTGCGGCTGTTATCGTTTGCCATAGGAAAAAATTACCGTTGCTGGTAAACTACCCCTTTCCCTAAACCGATCTTCACCAAAATCAAGAGGTCTTGAATACTCTACAAATCAGGGCTGAATGCAAAACATTATTTGATTCTGTTTGAATTTGCGACTCTTATCGTTTGCCATATAAAATACCCTTTTAAAACATAAAACGTTGCAGGTAAACTACTCCTTTTCCTTAACCGATCTTCACCAAGATCAATAAGTCTTGAGAACTCTACACTTTAGGGCTATATGCAAACAGTCATTTGATTCTGTTTGAATTTGCGGCTGTTATCGTTTGCCATATAAAATACCCTTGTTAAAACATAAAACGTTGCTGGTAAACTACCCCTTTCCCTCAACCGATCTTCACCAAAAACAACAGGTCGTGAGTGCTCTACAAATGAGGACTATATGCAAAAAATGATTTGATTCAGTTTGAATTTGCGGCTGTGATCGTTTGCCAAAAAAAAATGTTAGCAAAAGGCTTAAAATACGCGCCGCCACCAGAATTAAATCATGAAAAAACGATTATTGAATGGAAAAGCATAATACAAAAACTAGGAAATGAAAATGATAAAAAAAGAATAAGGTGGGAAGTAGGGAATGTAGTAGATAAAATATTTAAGAAAAATTTGTATAATTCAAAAAATGAACAAAAAATCAAATCAGCTGTAACTAGACTAAAGAATAAAATAAAAAAGAATGATATTATAGTTACGAAGGCAGACAAAGGAAATACAATGGTACTACTGAGAAAGGACGAATACATAAAGAAAATGGAAGAATTTATAAGTGAAGGACCAAATGAAGAAATAAAGTATGATTATACAAGTCAAGGATAAAACAAATGATGAAACAGATAACATTTATAGAAGAAAATAAGAAAAAGTATTTATTAGAAAGTAATCCAACAGCACCAACTTTTAAAAGTCAGGTTAAGATACATAAAGAAGGAAAACCAATTAGACCGATTGTTTCTTTTATTAATGCACCTATTTATAAATTATCAAAGGAAGTTAGCAGAGTACTGAAAGAGAAATATGAATTTGGGACAAAATACAACATAGAGAATAATGTGAAATTGATAGAAAAATTAGAAAATATTAGAATTAATGAAAATACAAAATTGATATGACTGGATGTTAAGGACATGTTTACCAATATCACAGTAAATAAAGTTATTAAGTTAATAAACGATAATAATATGGGGGAATACAGGTACAAAAAGCAATTGATTAAAGTAATTAAAGAATGTGTAAATCAGAACTATTTTAGGTTTAATAACAAGTTTTATATACAGAAAAAAGGATTACCTATGGGGTCTTCATTATCCCCTATTCTTGTAGAAATATACATGAATGATTTTGAAAAGCAATTAATAAGTTTCACTAAGTATAAAGACAATATAAAATTATGGACTAGATAACGTTGACGATGTATTAGTAATTTGGGAAGGAAGCATAGAAGAAGTGCATGAGTTTATAAATGAGGTAAGTAATAAAGATAAAAACTTACAATTTAAAGAAGAGATAGGAGGTAAGAAAATAAATTACTTAGATTTAAACATAGAAATTAAAGATAATGAGAAACTACAGTTTGGGATATTTAGGAAAGAATCGTATTCGGATATAATTATAACAAGAGAGTCTTACCACCCTTATAGATATAAAATGGCAGCAATCAATTCATTTTGTTATAGAGCTCAGAAGTGTTTAAAAGAGACCGAATCAAAAGATAGGGAGTTAAAAACGATAAAGGGAATTGTAAGGAATAATAACTATAACACCAACATAGTGGATAAAGTTATGAAAAGGGTTAACATACAAAAAGCTAAAATAGAACCAGAACAAAAGAATTATGCAGGGTCATTGACATACATAGGTTCACATACTAGAAAAATTATAAAATGTTTTAATAAATACGGAGTAGATATAGCTATTAAAAAATGTGAAACGGTATTTGAAAAGATAAGGAATAAAAATATAGAAAAAATCACAGTATTACAGAAAAGCGGAATTTATAAATTAAAATGTAAAGATGCAACAAAGTGTACCTAGGTGAGACAGGACGAAAATTCGTATGCAGGTTGTCTGACCACAAACGTGGAGAAGGTAATAGAACAACGAATTCGTTATATGCAAGACATTTCATAGAAGACAACCATAAGTTTGTTAATCCTTTGGAAGACTACGAAATTGTAAAAGTAGTAAATAACACAGTTGAAAGGGAGGAGTTAGAAATATCGAAAGAAAGTGAAAAAGGTTAGACAATTTAATTAATACTAAAATTAAATTTGATAATGAAGAAATATTTTATAACATAATTAAGAAGTAAATGATAGAGGACAGATAGATAAGATTAAGAATTAAATTGCATAGGACTAATTAGGTGTTTTTAAAATAAGGGTGTGTGACTGGGACACATGTGTGGATGAGAAAGACTAGGTTTAAAAGGAATGCACACACACACACACACACACACACACACACACACACACACACACACACACACACACACACACACACACACAACACTGAAACACAAGGAATTTGCTAGAAAAATATGTAACTCTCCAGATGGAGGGACAGGGCTGAAGGTGGGGAAGGGACATTGAATATAGCTTGTTGTGTGTGAGCTTGGCGGGGTGGGGTGGGGGTGAAGGGTTTGTTTTCAGGTTATTTGTTTCATATACGATCTGACGATGAGCTGTGAAGCTTGAAAGCGCTAATCGGAATAATTTTTATATAGTGGTGTGCAACAGTGATAATTCTGCTTGTGATTTTAACCACTAACCCAACTCTCTTCATTAAAGAAATGTTTATTTTGTGTTGTCAACTGTACTAGATACTTATTTACTCATTTTGTTTCATGCACGGGTACCTTGTGAGAAGATTATCCTGTTACACATAACGCACAACGACTGATGATGTTGATGTCATGCGTTGTCACAAATATTTGGTCGATTTGAGTAAAGAACATCATGCAAAATTCGTACCCGTCAGACAGATGAAAAAGTTACTGTAAATACCTCTTGTTAGGTCGTTGTTGATCTGTAATTAGAAAATCTATAGTGTTTGCCTAAAAAAAGAAAAGTGGAATATTATATATTAGAGTATAACGAGCAAAAATTTAAAAATTCCAAATTTTCTCCTCGACGGATTTTGTTCACACGAAGTTTTGTCAACGACATCTGGTCGATGCAATAAATAAAACTTAATGTGAAGATGTCAGAACAGCGTCGCTAACAAGACAATAGGAAGACGTTAAGTTCTACTCAACAATAGAAATTGGATGTACGAGATGACAGGGGAAATTTAGCTAAAAATTATTACCCACAACAGTCGACACAAAGCAGGCGAGGACACTCACACGTGTACTGAGAAATAAGGCATACGTTCAGTCAGGTTACGTCAGAATACGAGGTGCTGCAAAAAAGGGGACAAGATGTTTACAAAGGAGTGTACATACAGCACTTTAAGAGACAATGTATGAAGTGGATAATTGACAGGACTCTAGCCAAGCTGCACAGCTGGAGGTAACGTCTAAGTGACAGACGCAATTTACGATTAGAAAGTCAGGGTGACTTCACCAGCCAACATATGTCAAGAATTATTAATTGTTACAAAAAAGGGGTGTAAGAGGGAACAATGCTTCAGAAGGACCCAAGAACAGATGAAGGCGACTTCGAAAAACACTGCGTATATTACACACAAAAGAGTGATCGACAGGCGCTTAATAGCTAGAAATTCTGCGAAATAGGTCAACGTTCGAACAGGAAAAATCTGGGAATGTCTGACAACCTATCAGAGTACAACTCTTGTGAAGAACACCGGTGGAGAGGACAGTTTCTATAGCAACCAAAAGCCAAAGCGTATCAGGAGATAGAAACCAAAAAACTCTGGTGTAGTGGGACGAAATATTCCGAGAAAACTATGAGCTGACCTATCACAAGTGAGAAAAGGCGTGGACAGACCAGAAGACAAAATTTGAGTAGGGACAAGCTGATAAAACTATGTGTCTAACACAGAGACGCGGCTAGTATATTTTAGATTTTAGTGGCTAGTATATTTTTAAATTCCAAGTGGATAGTGGCTAGTAGCTAGTAGATATTATTTTGTGGAAGCTAGAATATTACAATTTTGCGACTAGTATATTTTGTACCAATCGGTATTTCTCAGTCTTAGTATCAAGTCTAAAATCAGTATGCGTTTGATTACCATTCGTGAACATTTATTTTGACGCGGTATTACTGTGTTCAGTTTCATATAAAATTAACAGACTTAGTGACATCGTCATGTCATAATATTCGGACTTAGTGATTTTCTAATAATGGAATTCAAAGTGCGATTTAACGGACTCGTGTATTAATCAATCAAGTGAACAATACAATCTCGACACGTACAAATATCATTACTAGTGTATTGTACAGAATAGACGAACTTACAATTAGTCAGTGCTACTAAATCACATTAAACATAATAGAACATGAAACATTTGAACGAACTAATCTAATCATATATAGATTGATAGAAAGTGAAATAAGTGACGAACGGACATAAACATTAATGTTGCAAAATGAACATACAACACTTATTTTAGAATGAATTATTCAAACTAACACAAAATCCATTACTTATCTATACAACTCCATTTCGACGCGAGTTCTCGGGGATGTATACAAGTGTTTGTGCTATCGACGGCAGTCAACAAGATGTGTCTTTCTGTCATCATCACCACAAGGACCGGACATCGCTGGACACTAAATGGATATTCTAAAATCTCAAGTAACCATTATTAATTTATTACTTTAAGTAAATACCACTGACCTGATTCTTTCAAAGAATTCCTACCCTGGAAAGTTATAAATAAATGTAATGAATACAATTAGAGTTAAAAGTTATAAATAACGAATATGTTAACAAAGACTATCTGGGATTAATGAACGCATCAATAATTAGTATTTGAATTATTGTATTCTATGATTTATGTATGTATGTATTTTTCAGCGAATATATAAACTAGAACTTGTTTTTTGAAATATGTATGTATTTACAGGTGCGACGACGTTTTTATATGTATGATTATAATTTATGAATGAATAATAAATTAGCTATTTAAGCTGATTTTACACATGCGTTCATTATTACAGATAACACACATATTAAATTAATCTTTGAAAACATAAATTAATTTTCTAAGAGTCTTTTTGCTAAGTGATTTGATTGAATTCACAATATTAATTGTTAACTGATATCAATGTAAATGGCGGTACCAATCGCAAGGCTAATGAAGGATATCATTTTATAAATAAGTAAAGTAATTAATTATTCAATTAATTCACAATTTAATTAATTGCACACTGTAGTTTAATGGCTTCCAACTGAGGGGCAAGTTAAAACTAGAAACATACGATAAAGTTTATACAGACAGCTCACTCATAAACATTAAATAAGATTTTAATCAGAAGCAATTAAATTATGCAAACAATAAAATTTGCATTAATATCATAGTAGTTAATGGCGCTCCAAGATCGTGGGGCTCCACAAGTATAAATTACATTTACATTATAATATATATAATATATTATATAACAAAAATATATTCCAATATCACCGTGTATTCATATAAATCACTGATTACCTCGGTCCCAAAATACCTCTGTGTTTTTGATTTTACATCTCTTTTAACTGACAATTGTTTATTTCAAACTTAAGATTCCTTTGACAGAGACCATACAATTTTCTGTAACGTTCCGTGATTGACAAATTTATTCAATAATTTTTTATTGTATTTTCCAAACATTTGTGAATATGATAGAAGCTGAAAATGCATATAACGCAATCATACAATTCTCGTAAATATTAGAATGTTGTGAGCATAGTGAAATAACGAAATTTTTTTAATGCAGAAAATAATTTTAAAATACAGCCCCACTCGATATGAAACGGCCCTATAATACCTGCTGTACATTTGTAATCAGTATCCAGATAGAATATAATTTTCACACTTTGTTGCATTAATCGGGTGACATGTAATACAGGGTTTGTGCGACCCTGGATGTACGTACTTTCATTAGTCGTCGAGTGACCTTGTCGAGAATTAGCTCAATAGGCACTCACGATGCACTATCTGCTAGTCTACTTGACCTGTTTAGATCGGTTTACAGTGGAAGAAATACTACGAAATCCAAGAACAAAGAAAACATAAAAAAAGGAAACAGGATGTCACGAATAAACTAAACTGCGCCACAGGAGAAACAGTAACCAAGGATGTTTCAGATAGTTTTATCTATTTTCATATTAAATCATCAAAGTGTAACGAATTTCAATTATACTCCTATAAAATTTACGACTGTAAACAAAAACAGTCACAGATAGTTAATAGTTTTGTTGTTATTGTTAGTGAAAGAGAACGGAAGCGAACCTGAACTATGAACTGGATTAAGGTCAGCGGGTTGACCTTTCCCGTAACGGTCGTTAATTCGTGCGAAACGGAGTCGCAAAAGCGGTGTTTGATTTGTTCGACTATACGGAAGCTGGGAAGCAGGAAATGGCGTTCAGCGTCTACAAGGTCGCTCTCCGTCCGGACCGGAAACGGAACGACAATTAATCTGAAGTGAATCGACTGGAGCGGCCGCAAGGACACACCTGTTTCGCCGCGGTGAAATTAACACTCTGTAATTTAACACTTATTTCATTGTTAATCTACATATACATTACTATTACTATTCGTAATACTATTCTTAGTATACTATTTACTGATCATAATAATAAAAGTCGATACTATTTTTAAGGTGATCAAGCGCACACTACAATCAACCGCTATGAAGTTGATGACGATAATGACGATTATTATTATCTCCTAGCTTTTACTGTGGATTTACGCGTTTTTACACACACGCACGCGCGCGCGCGTACTATCCTTGACTAGACATACTTTGTATTAAACTGTTAAATCGAGTTGTAGGGAACAGGGATATTGCTACAAATACAATAAGGGGATTATACGACAACGCCATGTAAAAATTCGAAGTCGAAAACAGGGCAATAAATAAAAAAGCAAAATTATTGCGAGTAAGTTGGATTTCGTGCTGCAGAATTTCAAGAAGGGCGTCATTAGTTACGTGAAAGTTAGGAATAAATAGACGATAAAATGTAACAAATTATATCGAATGGAAATATAACGTGCGGTAAATGTTAGAAGAGTAAAAAATAAGAGAATATCAAGTTTAATGGTGTGGATATACGTATGAAGAAGAAGAAAAAAGAAGATGAAGAGGAGGAAGAAGGAGGAAGAGTAGGAGCGGGAGGAGGAGGAGGAGGAGGAGTAGGAGAGAAAGAAGAAGAAGAGAAAGAACGGGCTGATCCGAAAGCTTGGAGAGATGAATGATGCTGTGAAAAGGCGAAACATCTGTTTGAAGGTAGGCAAAAAAGAGACGGATAGAAACAAAGAAGTAGTTAAGACAAGAGAGGTAGCATCAATTTTTATCATTATTACCATACAGAGATAATAATTAATATATTTTTATTCATAGATTTACGTATATAATACTACTCGTAAGAATTGTAGTGTTTGAACAGTGAAAACAGAATAATTGAACACAAAGAAATCACTAGTTAGAATTCCAATTACAGTTTAAATAAACAAAGGCAACAATAAACACTCATATACGAACAATATTCAGTCTACGACTGCCGAAAACATTTCCATATTAAGCAATTAATCAATTGTTAAATTAATTGAAATAAGTATTTTCCATGCAAATATTTTCCTGGATAGCGTTAACTACATACACTTAAAACAGACCTATCATCTTTACACCGGGAATTATAAGGATGTCATTCGTTCGTCTGGGAAGGATATAATTTTGTAATTTGTATAATTGAAGTTTCTCCTCTCACACAAATAACAACAAGTACGCGCGCACGCGCCCGTGATTGTGTTGCCGGATACAGTAGTTACAGGGAACTTGGCGTAATTGTGAAGCTGCAAAACAATTAACAGAAAGTCAGGAGATAAAAAACAGAACGACGCTTAAAGCTTGCAAATGTTGTAATTATTTCTTACAAAATCTTATTGCTTCTATTTCTTGGAAGACTTTGACGTACTAAGCACACAGAAGAAGGAGGAGAAGAAGTAAAAGAAGAAAGAAGGGGAGAGAAGGAGAAGATGAAAGAACAAGGGTTTGGAGTAGAAGAATGAGGAGGAAAACTTTATAATCTGTAGTCATGAACAGTCATTTAAGCTACAGAAAGAAAGTTCATCCTTTAGAGACAGAAGATGATGGTAGAAGCAAGAAGAAATGATGGAATAATATCTGACAAACATTTTAAATTAGGTATGAAAGCGAACACAGACAAAGCGTATTCTGTGCATGACACTATTAAAAACACATTATGGGTCTAATAAATCTTGTTACAGCCCAAAATGAAACCTGGGGCGTTACAGAGAGAAATGTCTAAGAAAAACCGAATTAATAAAGGGATTAGGCTATTACGTAAATCCTATGGAAAGCCGACGATAGACAATTTGGCACGTGCAGACAGTTAACAAAACAAAAACAAGAATGCTTCACATAAAATAAAGATTTCGATACAAGTACAAACAAGCACCACGTTTGCATAATGTAAAAATATCGGTATGGAGAACCATACATGACTTCCATATTCTAAGATTTATATTTAAAATCATTTTCAGCCAAACAGCCAGGGAAGGAATTTTAACAAAAAAATACTTCTTTGTTGCCAATAACGTAGTACACATATAAAAAAAATTATCCCCTCCCCCTTCAACTATAATTTTGATTTATAGAAAATTACCCCCAGCCCGTTCAACTAGCCTCTTCATTTATAGATATTTCATCTACGTTTCTACAGTGGATTATTAAGATCTTATCAGGATACTTTATCAAAATTAAGTACTTTACTCATGTTACAACAAAAAATGTTTCAGGTAAACTGCCCTTTCCCCGTATCCGATCTTCACCAAAATCAACAGACATTGAGTTCTCTATAGCTCAGGCACATATGTAAAAAATTATTTGATTCTGTTTGAATTTACGGCAGTTATGGTTCGTCATATAAAAAATTACCCATGTTAAAACATAAAACATGAGATTTATAAAACATATCTAAGATTTATATTTAAAATCATTTTTGAAATAAAATATTTTCATAGAACCTACTAACGCTGGGGAAATCTGAGGAGCCAATCAGAGTTGGGCCTACCTGTCACTCTGCTGAATTTGGTGGAAAGCCAAAGTATCAGTGGAAAGCCACTGTCGTCAAAGTATCAGCCTTGACAGGGTCCTCTTTTTCTGCAAAATGGGAGAGGCTTGAGATGGAGTGAGTGACATGGTCCCCACCTCAATGAAGAACCCATTGTTTTATAAAAATATATTTAAATTTTGAAAACTAAAAATTCTTTTCTTGTTGTAAATATTTATATTTTATAATCAAAATGACTTTATTTTTGTTACCTGGCAACAAAATTATTTTATTTTCAACAATTACCATTGTTTCAAAAAGTTTAAATACATTTTCAAGTACTTTACTCTTGTTAAAACGTAAAAGGTTGCAGGTAAACTACCCTTTTACAATTCACTGACGTATGAAAAAAATTATTTGATTCTGTTTGAATTTGCGGCTGTTATCGTTTGCCATAGAAAATACGCTTGATAAAAAACGTTGCAGGTAAACTACCCCTTCCCCTCAATCGATCTTCACCAAAAACAATAGGTCTTGAGTACTCTCCAATTTAGGGCTGTATGCAAATAATCTTTTGATTCTGTTTGAATTTGCGGCTGTTATCGTTTGCCATAGGAAATACCCTTGTTAAAACATAAAACGTTACAGGTAAACTACCCCTTTCCCTTAACCGATCTTCACCAAAAACAATAGGTCTTGAGAACTCTACAATTCAGGGCTGTATGCGAAACATTATTTGATTCTGTTTGAATTTGCGGCTGTTATCGTTTGCCAAAAAAAAAAATTTCCATGATAAAAAAAAACCGTTGCTGGTAAACTACCCCTTTCCCTCAACCGATCTTCACCAAAAACAATAGGTCGTACTCTACAAATCAGGGCTGTATGCAAAAAATTATTTGATTCTGTTTGAATTTGCGGCAGTTATCGTTTGCCATAGAAAAAAAACCTACAGACACACAGACAGACACACACACAGACACTTTTCGGAAAACGACTTTTTTCATGTTTTGAGTGTAGTAGAATCAGAATCTGCAATAATCTCGAACACGATTTTTTTTGCCATCACCATACTTCCATTCCTTAAGGAATATGGAAGTAATAAGCTAAAAAATATTTATGTTTTGCGCTTTCCTATCGGAATAATAAGTGTAATATACAAGAGTACGTTGACGTATATTAATAAGGTGTTTCTATAGAAAGTTGTTTCCATTGTTTTTGGTTACCACAGATATCTTGTGTTTAATACAAATTGAAAATTTAACAATCAATATGGAAATTAAATAGATAATGACAATAATAGTAGTAATAATAATTGTTAATTACTGTAACTGAATCGGCACCTAGTTTTGAAAAAATGTTTTAAGTGCAATTAGTTTTTCATGATGATCGTAATATCACCAGCCTATTGCAGTAATTTAGGGTTTTATTTGTAAGTTTTAAACATTTAGAAATTCTACACTGTTCAACAGGATGAGGGAAACCGTAATTTGAAGCGGTAAATCTAATTTTTTTAAAGTCAATAGCACTGTTTGGTACAAATAGTTTTGTGCAACCCTTTTCAATAGCAAGAAATAATAGAATTCGTTTCCAGTGTTTTATAAGTGGCGTAATAAAAAAAAATAATTAAATAACGAGTCCTTAAAAGAGAACTACCGGTAAAATAAAAACACTGTTTCACCGGTTCGTGAAGCCTCAGAATTAATGGGAGCCTTGTGTTTTTTCATTTTATCTTCCCAAGGTCTACTTGTGCTATAACTGTAACTCTAACGTTTTGATTAAAAACTATAACCGAGCCATACCTCCGGGCTGCTTTTGTATTTGTTTTATTTTTTATTTTTGCAGAAATAATTCGTATTGAAGGCTGACACGTAGCAAACTCACCTTGCTTCCATCCGTACATAAGGTAAGTTAAGAAGAACAAAACCGCTTCTCGGGCCGGATAAATAAAAATGATGCTTGAACCGTTACTCTTCACGCGTGATTGTCCCGGGAGGACTATGCTGCCATTTTGTTCTACAACTGTATATTCTCTGTGTATTGATGATTCGTTATCGTTATTCTGTCCTGGAGAGATTGTTAATTATATTTGATGCAAAGAGATAACATAAAACGTACACAACGAATCACTTTCGATATAGCCTATAGCTAGTTTACACGTACATGGAATTTGTTATACAATCGCTTCAAAATTGTTTAATGATTAAACAACGAGCCTTCTTCATTGGAGACGAGTTGAATGTCGGTGGAAGCTTAGATGGCCAGCTCCAGTTTCTAGATATATTACCCTGTACAGAGCCTTTCTAAGCGTGACCGACATCTAACCATACACAAAGAGTGGCAGTCGTGATTATCCAAAACACGTAAGAATAGATGGAAGTTTTGCTTAAAAATGGGACGATTGCAAGTCTAGTGGGACAGCGTTAAATCTTATGGCTCTACATCAAGACGAAAACTATATGTCTAAGGCTAGATTTGTTTATTCGTATTGGAACTATAAACGAAGACAAGTTTTTAGGTTTGTAGTCGGTGTACTAATACTGGGACAAACAAACAAAAAAAAAAACAAAAAAAAACACGACGCCGAGGATCAGAAGATATGAAGATATGTCAACTCAGGTATTGACATAGACGCTCCATCGTGAGTATATAGAAGATGAAAGAAGTCCGAATAAAACTTATTCGCCTGATTGTTTTCTGTGTGTTGGTACGGCTAGTGTATTATCTATAGAATAGAGAAGGAAGTTATATACCATAGACCTACTATTTTGGATTCAATACAATTTTTATTGTGACTAACACAGTCAAGAAGCTGTGAGAAATTTCGTCCATTGGTATCATCAACAGCTAGACTGCAACTGATGGTACTGATCAGCTTAAGATTGCCACATAGACAAATAGATAAAACGTTTGGCAGAGAGTCTCAGAACAAAACTGTTTTGTATCCAAAATTTTAGTGTTGTTTTTAGCAATCAAAACCATTAAGACTTACGACTGAGATTACGAAAAATTTGAAATATTTCACTTGAAATACGGTTGTAGTAGGCGACATTATTTTTCAAACTTGGTCAAAATTTATTTTAAGCAAACATAAGAACTATATTTTTGGTTTTGGGAGGAACATTTCAAAATTTGGAGATATTAATAATGATAATTGATAATATGAGTGTGATTGTCTCAGACTTTATATAAAGGGTAAAAAGAATCTTATTATTGCTAAGATAGCGCAGACATCGGTGGTTACGCCGCTCAAATTTAAAAACTGTGATCTGGGCTCATCCAACCGGGTACCTGATCTCATCAGCTGGGGACGTTAAAGCTTGTCTCTATAAAAATTTTTGTACCACGAGGTCCCTCTTTTACACAGTACGGACAAAATAATACAGTTTGACTTAAACTGACCTTGAACGTTTAAGACATAACAGTTGTAATTGTAACTCAAATAAGGCTACCTTAATTAATAACGATGTCTTCAAAGTATGTAAAAATTCTGAAGGTAAAGTAACTGATGTTTTATGGGTAAATAAGAAGAGAATAACAGACAATTGTCAGCACTGAAGTAGCACCTGAAGCGTCGCCTGTCGTTATCCATGTTTCCTAACCGTTTCGTATGAAACGGCCTTCAACGACCTTGATTTTTTCGATTATGGTGACATGCAAAAACATGTAACAAGAGTTTTTTTGTATGATGAGTTTAATCAAAACTTTAATTTAGGTTAAACTAGGTAAACTATAATTTAGATTAAACACACACACTAGCGACCTTACTTTTCCTTACACGCCTTGCCCACGCAGGTCTACGTAGGCCCATGAGGCAGTAAAATATATATTAACCCTAAAAATACAGCCATAACATCTAAAGGCTTAATTCTCCGTTTATGTGTCTGCATCAGAGGGAGAAGAGAGAGAGAGAGAGAGAGAGAGAGAGAGAGAGAGAGAGAGCAAAAGGGAAGTAAAGAGTGACCAGATTACCAGCGTTTCCCGTGTGTCCTCGATTTCAATTATTTCAACATTGCTGTTATTTTTAAAGGCAGGTGACTTTTATTCATTTTGAGTTTACTTTCGAAACACCTGTAGAACTATAATAAAAAAAAGTAGTTCAATAAAACAGGTCTAGGTGAACAGACGCTCGGGATACCTTACTTCAAACTTCAAGATCGTCCGTCCGTCACCGTGAATGTGACCTACACCCGTGTCGACAGTTAAATAAAATCTGCCCTCGATTAGTTAATGATAGGTGCGCTAAGTACGTACATTAACAAATACACGGTATTGTGAGAGAATATATTTATCTGTAATTACAGTAACTTGAACGAAGAATTAATTATTTTGATTACTAGTGTGGCGTAAGGGTCCACGTAGTAATTGTTGCTACCCCTGTTTATTATTAAAGTTCAACTCTGATTCATCGTAATAATGAATCTGTCCCTGGACAGACCGCAAAGAGGCTGTCGTTTGCTCTTCAGCCCGATCCATTTACCTTTGCAGAGGATGTATGAACAAATATATGATAATGGCAGTATCTACAGAGAAAAATATTCCCTCTATTCTAATTATTATTATCCTGGCTGTACAATGTTTACACATTTTCCGAAACCAAAGATTACAGAAGTGATTGAATTCTCATGTTCCACTGTTGCTTGTCCATCCAAAGATCTTCGATTTCTCGTTCCCTCAATATAGTCTGAATTTCTTCTATCCAGGTGATAGGTGGTCTTTCTCTTTTCCTTCTTCCTGGTGGGGTCCATTCCATATCTCTCCTTGGCAGTCTTTCCTGTACCATTCTTTTCGTGTGTCCATACCATTGTAATTTCATAATAAAATATATGATAAAATCAACAATTGAATTTTTCATATTCATTCTGTCCTTAATAACTTCATTTCTAATTTTCTCATGTCTAATTTTCTCTTGCCGAACGTCTCCAAAAGTCCACCTCTCCTGTCATTAATTTTGTTCTTTGTGTTTATTAGTAGTCCAAACTTCTGTGCGCTAAGTCACGATACTTCTAACAATGGTTTTAAATATTTTGGTTTTAGTTTCTGCTGTAATTTGGTTATCCCACAGGATTCAATTTAATCTAGATATAGCCATCTTTCCTAAACTAATTCTGGATTGAATTTCTTTGTCTTGCTCCCCACTGGCCGTAATTTTCACTCGTAAGTACTTGTGAAATGTGAAATGTGAAAGTACTTCCTCTGTATGTAAAATCTTCCCCATGTCTTCCTACAATATAAGTCTTGATGAAGGTCACCTATTGCAATGTACTTTGTTTTATTCATATTTACTTTCAGTCCCCATTTCTGATATCCTCGTATCAATTTTCTAGTCATGTACTCTGTGTCTTCAAAACCTTGAGGTAAAAGTAATTGGTCATCAGCAAACTGTAACGAATAAACTGTATCACCATCAAGTGGAATTCCCATGTTCCTGCACATTTTTTTGCAAGTCTCTATTGCTTTCACCGTACAAAAGTTTTTAAAAGCGTGTAGCGTTCTTTTCACGCTTCTATTCTAATACCTTCTTCATTCTCACCCATCAACCTGGCTGTACGTTTAGTTCAGTTCCATTTCAACCCATTTGACATAACACCTGCGTGAGTTATCTTGTATCGCTGTCTGACGTTGGCCGCTTCTGTTCTGTGTCTCAGTGTTTTACTGCCAGTCGCTTAACATAGACGTATTGTCGCCGTAGCCTAGACTGTATATTGGTCAAACGTCCTCCTCCTCCTCCTTAACTATTACCCTCGCGAGGCTGCAATGCTACTAGTTGTAGATTTCAACTGTCAGTTCCAGGAACCACAATCTCAGGCTACCTGTGCTGCTTCGTGTAGTGACTGTCCTTTTGTTTCTACAATTCCATCCGCCCATCCCAATAAAAATGCACCAGGTCTTTTATCCGCCCATCCCAATAAAAACCTCTAGGTCTTTCATATCCTACTTTACTTTCTATAATTTCTCCCGTATTTATGGCTACGTGTTCAGAGTAGTTTAGGACATCTACTTACCTACATCTACAATAACGTGACAGGTACTGGTCTAATGTCGTAGATGGTATATAAAGCTGATGGATGATTGTCAATTTATATTGGGGTTGTACGCAACAGGATTATCACAAGTCAACGAATTTGGAAATTCAGAATAAGAGTTTTCTTATTTATTTACTCGATATGATTGTACAAACTATAATCATCTCTCTCAGCTGATAACTGGCATGAACTGAACTAGTACAGTCGAAGTGCAGAATTAGTACTAGTTCTCTATACTGTCATTATAATAGGGTTGTTTTGTATTTATGCATAGTGTTTTTGACCAAAAGGTAAGTCCTATGGATTGATCATTTTTAGTCCTCTTGTCTGATTACTATTATCTAAGAGGTTTACAGCCAAAATATTTGGATGTTTCTTCTTTCTTAAGTATCTGTTCATGTGCTGTACTAAGGCATAATTAACTGTGGATATCTGCAGACACTGTTCTTATCTGAGACAAACCAAAGGTTATTAGCAATGGGACCTAGTACCTTGACCAGCCATCTGTTGGGAATTGGAGGCGGACGCCTTTTCTCAAAGCTGAATCCTGATATTATACGCCAACGGTTTATTACGGAATGATAGTTGCTATTTCCTATCCAGAAACCAACAGTATTTGCCGGGACTTTGCGGCAAGTAATTTCCTCTTCTTCTGTGTGGGCACGCGCGCGTTCGCCATATCAGCTCTTCATTAAGTGAATCGAGGTATTCTCCTCAGTCAGTTGTTGGGTTGGGCTTATAGTCAATTCTTTATTCTTTGTCGTACAAAATGACATTCAATAAATGTTACATAAACTGTTTTAACCTAATTGCACTTCAACTATTCAGTATTGCACTCATAGATACGGAAAGTAAAAAATTGATTCGAAAATCATTTGACGGTGATCGACTGTTCACTTTTTTTACGGAATACTTCTAATTCTAATGAAAAAAGTAGAAATATACACTTTTGTAACATAAATAATGGAACGCTGTTTTTGTGTATCTACGTGCCACGCGAATGTAAAAACTGGTCAAGTTAATCGACAATCGCCCACGTGGTAATCCTGGGAGAACTGAAGTAATAGGCGATAGTTGCTGGCGGCAACTAAAAGTAATCTGGACTCGAGTCATGCAAGTCTGGTTAGACCGAAGTCTAATTTTCCAGTGACACTGTGCTACTGTGCTACGTGAGTTGAAATAATGCAAAACAAATAATTCAATTGAGAACATCGCCTGTTCCTATCATCCAAACATACGGAAATGTATTGAGAACCATATAACAGAACAATCGGAAATGAAGAAGAAATAAGAGGGAATGATCACTATAGTTGAATATGTGGAAAAGAGCAAATGAATTCAGATAGAAAAAGAGGACCCAAAACAACAGATGAGCAGGACGAGGAAAGGAATATCTTGATGTACTTGCGCGGAATCGCTTGTAACTTTCAACTACAAAGCTACTAAGTGAATTAGCTGTGCAAAGACTGATAATATAAATACAAAATAATGCGAAAAAGAAACATTAACAAGAAATATATAGCAAAAAAGTTACAAGACTTACGACATAAGAAGACTAAAGTCTAACAACAACAATTAATGAAATCAGGCTTGGTCAGAAGAAACTTAGAAATATGATTATATAATTACCTTATTATCCACTTTAGCGATACAAAGTTTCGTCAGTTATGACGCGTTTCGGGACTAAGTCCCATCCTCAGATAACACTTAATTAATAAACTAATACATTAAAATCGCAACCATGATACTGGTCAAGTCAATTTAAATAAAATAAAATAAATTACAAATCGCATGTGATATGTTTTACTAACCACGGACGGAGCTCCCGCATGCGTTCACCCACAACCGCGATCGTCACGCGACTGGTCAAAGATTAATCCAAACTGATTGCAGTGTCGAACAAGTAATTTGATGCAAAATTTATCTGGTCATTTAGTAAACTGTTTTTAGTGGTACTATCTTTTATAGCTTTATAAATTTCAAATTCCTCCAGACTATTCATCCGTTTACCCTTTTTACAAAAATGCAACGCTATTAAATTTTCTTCGAAGCTCGTATATTTATGTCCGCTTGATATTAAATGTTGTGCAAAATTGAACTTAGTATTACTTGGCTTAGGAATATGTTCTAAAAATCTTTTATAAAAACATCTGCCTGATTGACCGATACAGAACGCATCACAATCATCACATTTTATTTTATATACACCACATTTCTTTTTTAATGGTAATTTGTTTTTGTTTTTGAAATAATTTCCTAAATTATTATTTGTTTTAAATGATAAAATATAGTTACAGTATTATCTTTGAAAACGGGTCTTAAAATATTTGGCATAATACCTGTGAAATTAGCAGAAAGATATTTATAATTTTTATTACTTGCTTTTATACAGTTTGAATTTTTATTTTCTAAACGTTTCCTATGTCTATTTATTATTTTGTCAAGTATTGTAGATTTATACCCGTTATTTATTGCTATTTGTTTGATAGTGCTAACCTCATTCAAGTAGTCCTCCTTTTCGAGGAGAACATTTAAAATTCTGTTGACAAGACTGTTAAATACTGCCATTTTTTTTGTAACGGGATGATGTGAATCATAGTGTATTACTATGTCAGTACTAGTGTGTTTTCTAAAGATTTTGTATTTTAAATTATTCCCGTTATGTAATACAGTTAGGTCTAAAAAATTGATACTTTTGTTGTTTTCGATCTCCATAGTAAATTTTAATTTGTTATGAATTTTGTTTAGGTAATTTTTAAATAATTCTATTTGTCTGGCATTCCCGTTAAAAATAATAAAGGTATCATCAACATATCTGGAATAATAGATGATTTTATTGGCGAAATAATTATCTTTTAAAATTTTTGTATTTTCTAAATGGTTTAGATATAGGTCCGCCAGGATGCCAGAAAATGGAGATCCCATGGCAAGTCCTTCATCCTGGCGGACCTATATCTAAACCATTTAGAAAATACAAAAATTTTAAAAGATAATTATTTCGCCAATAAAATCATCCATTATTCCAGATATGTTGATGATACCTTTATTATTTTTAACGGGAATGCCAGACAAATAGAATTATTTAAAAATTACCTAAACAAAATTCATAACAAATTAAAATTTACTATGGAGATCGAAAACAAAAAAAGTATCAATTTTTTAGACCTAACTGTATTACATAACGGGAATAATTTAGAATACAAAATCTTTAGAAAACACACTAGTACTGACACAGTAATACACTATGATTCACATCATCCCGTTACAAAAAAAATGGCAGTATTTAACAGTCTTGTCAACAGACTTTTAAATGTTCCCCTCGAAAAGGAGGACTACTTGAATGAGGTTAGCACTATCAAACAAATAGCAATAAATAACGGGTATAAATTTACAATACTTGACAAAATAATAAATAGACATAGGAAACGTTTAGAAAATAAAAATTCAAACTCTATAAAAGCAAGTAATAAAAATTATAAATATCTTTCTGCTAATTTCACAGGTATTATGCCAAATATTTTAAGACCCGTTTTCAAAGATAATAACTATATTTTATCATTTAAAACAAATAATAATTTAGGAAATTATTTCAAAAACAAAAACAAATTACCATTAAAAAAGAAATGTGGTGTATATAAAATAAAATGTGATGATTGTGATGCGTTCTATATCGGTCAATCAGGCAGATGTTTTTATAAAAGACTAGCGAGTACCCGGCATGCGTTGCAATGCCACTCAAAGAAAGAAAGTGTTTGTATATATATAATATATAAAGACTTCGTTCGCGTGGTCTTCAATTTTATGCGATAATATATTTAGAACAGAATCTATTCCATTGGGTTGCCATAGTAACCAGATCTAATAAGTTAGTTTTTTAAGACTCCAAAGGACCCCCCAGAGGATCGTATCGAAAAAAAAACACCTGTCCTATGTTGGTTCTTCCGTTGCGTAAAATATTTGTGCCAAGTTTGGTTGAAATCGGTCCAGTGGTTTAGGAGGAGATGTGGAAGACCCCAAAGAACCCCCAAAAGAACCCCATCCAAAAAACACGTATCCTATGTTGGTTCTCCCTTTGCGTAAAATATTTTGTGCCAAGTTTGGTTGAAATCGGTCCAGTGGTTTAGGAGGAGATGTTGAAGACCCCAAAGGACCCCCCGAAGTATCATATCGAAAAAACACATATCCTATGTTGGTTCTCCCGTTGCGTAAAATATTTGTGCCAAGTTTGGTTGAAATCGGTCCAGTGGTTTAGGAGGAGATGTGGAAGACCCCAAAGAACCCCCAAAAGAACCCCATTGAAAAAACACCTATCCTATGTTGGTTCTCCCTTTGCGTAAAATATTTGTGCCAAGTTTGGTTGAAATCGGTCCAGTGGTTTAGGAGGAGATGTGAAAGACCCCAAAGGACCCCCCGAAAGATCATATCGAAAAAACACATATCCTATGTTGGTTCTCCCGTTGTGTAAAATATTTGTGCCAAGTTTGGTTGAAATCGGTCCCGTGGTTTAGGAGGAGATGTGGAAGACCCCAAAGGACCCCCCAATGGACCCCGTCGAAAAAAACACCTATCCTATGTTGGTTCTCCCGTTGCGTAAAATATTTGTGCCAAGTTTGGTTGAAATCGGTCAGTGGTTTAGGAGGAGATGTGGAAGACCCCAAAGGACCCCCCAAAGGACCCCATCGAAAAAACACCTACCCTATGTTGGTTCTCCCGTTGCATAAAATATTTGTGCCAAGTTTGGTTGAAATCGGTCCAGTGGTTTAGGAGGAGATGTGGAAGACCCAAAGAACCCCCCAAAGGACCCCATCGAAAAAAATTCATAAACCTTCGCGGGCGTGCGCACAACAACTCACCGAAGTTTCATCGCAATCGGATGAATGGTATAGGAACGCATCCGGGACAAAGAAAGAAACAAACATTCATTTTTATAGATATAGATTTTTAGAACATATTCCTAAGCCAAGTAATACTAAGTCCAATTTTTCACAACATTTAATATCAAGCGGACATAAATATACGAGCTTCGAAGAAAATTTAACAGCGTTGCATTTTTGTAAAAAGGGTAAACGGATGGATAGTCTGGAGGAATTTGAAATTTATAAAGCTATAAAAGATAGTACCACTAAAAACAGTTTACTAAATGACCAGATAAATTTTGCATCAAATTACTTGTTCGACACTGCAATCAGTTTGGATTAATCTTTGACCAGTCGCGTGACGATCGCGGTTGTGGGTGAACGCATGCGGGAGCTCCGTCCGTGGTTAGTAAAACATATCACATGCGATTTGTAATTTATTTTATTTTATTTAAATTGACTTGACCAGTATCATGGTTGCGATTTTAATGTATTAGTTTATTAATTAAGTGTTATCTGAGGATGGGACTTAGTCCCGAAACGCGTCATAACTGACGAAACTTTGTATCGCTAAAGTTTATAATAAGGTAATTATATAATCATATAATAAGTGGTACGCAAAAAAAAATAAGTAATTGAACTTTGAAATACCCTTTTATATAATCACCAAATACTCACAGAAAAAGAAAATCTCTAACAAATGTGTTATCTAAGATACATTTTCGACTGTGAAAATGAAGAGCGTTATTTTTGTCTAAAAGGGAAATTGGCTGAAAGAGTGGAGCGAATAAAAAACGACGTCAGGACCCTGAAGAGTACTGTATCTCACAGACCTGTCCGGGGATTACTGAGGTGCTCTGAATCTCACGACAGCATTCCGGGGATGAGTTGTACAAGAGAAATTGTCGGGAGGAATTTTTGCGATACACTTCATTCACGCTGCACAGTGCTGTAAGCGGTACACTGTTCTTATGTACGTATCGGATTAAAATGTGGTCATACAAAATTGGTAGATTGGGCGAGGAGTAATAGAAAATAAATTTCGTATTCATATACGGAACGTGAGTACTTGTGCTCAAGTATACTAGAGTAAGCTGTTTAATTCTGAAGACGAATTGAAAAATCGTTGTCCGCAGTACGGCATTCAGTCGCTTTCATTTTGTAAGAAATAATCTTCAATAAGTTTGTTTTAGTGTTATTTGTTCTTACTTTAAAAAGTCTCAACCAAACAACGTGCAATAAAAACGACAGAAATGTACTGAATTGAGGTGAACCTAAACATGTCACATAAAATAAAAATAAATGACTTGACGAATGACAAAAGTAAAATATGTGAGTGAATCACGAGGCATGTGGCGACTCCCGTATTTGGTATGAAATCAATTAACTCTGGTTGTATTTTTGTAACCAAGGTCGGATGTCTTGTGTTCAGAAGGCGCGACAAAATATTTTATGCGTACGCTATCCACCGTGCTCTGTTCAGTAATTCGGCAGTCAGAAAAGTTCCCTTCTCAAAACGAAACGAGTTATAGTGAAAAGTATGCAGTCACCCACACACATGACTCACGCATCAGGCGCGTTTTAGGTCAACTCCCTCACATGGAGGATTTCCAGTATTTCCGTATTCAAATTTTATAGTATGTTATGAACTTAAATTTGCGAGGAATTTTGTTAATGTAGAATGAACCTCCACCAATTTATAGGCCTATGTTGTTAGCTTATGTTGGGAAGTTGGAAAATGCTGCAATAAGAGGGGAGGTTAGTCGACTGTGTCTTCTTTTTGTAACTTCAGGTTAGTGTTGGCTGCGTCCGCCAAGTCCTATTAATCATTTCTGTTTAATCTCCAGTAGTCCTTCTAATCCATCTCTGCCGGTGCTTGATTCAAGATCCTCTTTCTCGCCATTAGGCCATCAACATTTTAAAACAGCATTTTTCCTACAACCATTTCCCTCCAAATCGTAGTCGTACACCTGTTGTACTTAATTACATGCCTCAGTGGTCAATCGGGATTTTCTCTCTTTCTCATGATTTAGAGTCAGAAAATGGTGCTTCGCACACTCTTGACGAAACGTTTTCTTATTTTGATTCCAGTGATGTTACCTTCATTTTCATAAAATGACGTCATGATAGTCGAGCATTAATATTATTTCATGTTTTATACAATGGAAACAAGTCACTCCAAAAATTGTGAGTGACGTTTAAAAAAATGTTAATTATTTAAGGCAGATTACTGTAGACTACCTTCACAAAACCCGGTTGCGTGTTAATTATTATCGTTATTATTTTAGTAGCAACTTAATTGAGAGTTTCAGACATTAGTTATTATATTGTTTATCAATACTCTTGAAATGTTAGAAAAATATATTGGTAAACGTTTACACAAGTTTTAGCTTCAACAGATAAATTAGAGTGCATCTAACAGAGAAATCTACCGTGCACAATTTTTAATGTTTTTAAAGATAGACCTAATAAAAATTTATGATTTAACTTATAAGGATATTTATTGTTTACTGTAATTACCAATTGTACAAGAACGTTGCAGTTGATCCAAGAACGTGTTGCAACAGGTCTTGTCATTGCCACGGGTTACAATATAAGTTTGACAATTGAAATCATTAAAAAAAATTCAATTAAATATTGTTTTTCCCTATTAAGTGTTTCACAAAAGTAGATCTCGAGCTGCAGTTACTAAACATAATTCTAACATAATTGCGACGAGATATTTATTAACTTTTCTTTGATCGTTTATTTGGTTTCCTTATTACCCTCTTTCATCATTACTGCATCCACCTTTTACTTCGGATGACTTAGACCTTTTCTTTCAGGCGTTTGTCTATCGCACGTATTGGTCTAATATGTGGCATTATTTCGAAGTATATTTAATAAATTTAAAATATAAGATGTAATAGTCCCTGATAATAATATTTTCACTCAAAGACGGGCGTGAGCATGTAAATATACAAATGCTCCAACATCCGTGAAACTGAATGTTTGGCGACACAGCATTCCGTCCATGCACAAAGATCCCGTTGTAGAAACAGCCTATATCGTCCGGTTGCGACAGCCTACTACAACCATATCTCTTTGTGACTGGATCTAACAAAGGAGGATGATCCCTAATCACGATAAGTCAATACAATCAAAACAATGTTTACCGTAAGACTTGGGTTTTGGTAGCCAGCTGGCATCAACGAAGCTCCCATTCTAATGAGAACCCAGCCAAGTACATGGAATCTGTCCGGAACAACTGCTAAACTGCAAAGTCAAACGAAAGCAACTAGACTTAAAATTCAACCATGTTCTTTGATAAAAAATCTAAATTTAAACAAAATAATGTATAAAATAATAACTATAAAAACAAATTTGGACAGACCTATACGGAATGTTGTTGTAGGGATGTGAAACAGACACAGACACTTTAACAAGACAACAGTGTGCTCGAAAATGTCATTTTCCAAAAATTTGTATTTGAAGGACAAAAATATGTACTTGAATTTGTCTCTGAATTCAAGAACTTCTGAATTCTCTTGAATGAATTTAAAGAGGTCTTGACTGATCATTGACACCACTGAAGCATAAAGTTTAACGCTAAGACGGCTGCGTTCAGGAGTCCACAGATTCTTCATGGCATTAAAAATCCTCTCGGTAAGTAATAATTAGTAATGGAAAGAATAATTAGTACAAACTTTACTACCTTCAGCAATAGGGAGTTGCAGAAGCAGATTGTTCATGACTGGTTAACGAGGAGAAAACTTACGTCATCTATGTGCTGCCGTGTGGCTGAATTTCTTATAAAAGTTTTCATTGGGCAAATGTCATCAAACAAACAATTAGTATCCAGTTGAAGGCTGAAGTCATCTATAACCGGTCAACATTTTAGTTTATCTTTTACGGCAAGCGCAATCATTGAGCCTGATCATATTAGAGAGGAGTCAAACTATAGTTCTGTCAGCGATAGGACTATTGCCATGGTGTCAGAGTCAAAATTTTAAAATCTCCTTCTACAGAAATGTTTTCGATGCAATGGTTTTCACTCTGATTAATCGTCCCTGAGACTAAAAGGCGTGACTAGAAAATACTCTTTGTTAATTTTGTATGTTCCGCATCTGCTCCCACTTCCTATTGAGAGTTAATACAGGATAATATTAACCAACATTTTTTAACAACTCATCGAATTTTTTCCTACCTATAGTTTGGAAACTGCTTATACAAGGAAACTAAACGGGAAGGGAATATAAACAAGAATTCACGTGTGGATGACACAATGTGCTTTTGTGGTCTATGCATTTCTTACAGGTAGAAAGACGTACAGTGTTATCAAGAATAACACAAACTCTTCATACAGCTATGAAAACACGTGTTTCTTTTCTCTCTTGATTACCACTACACCACTTGGTAAGATATATGTTTTATGTACGTATGGTTTGAAAGAGAAACTTCTGTGGAATGTAATGGTTTCACCTCGATACAATTAAAATTTCCCTGAGTTTCATATAGCATGATAATTTTTGGAAATATGAAAGTACAAATTATACTGTGACTTAAAAAGAAGCAGTAAGCGAGGAACATTGTTATTTTTTTACGAGGTACAAATTCAAAATGGGAAATTTAGTATAGATAAATTATTATTATAGTTTATATTTTGTTTCAGTAATTCTTTGAAACGAACGCAAGTTTGCCCATAACGAATTTAAAATAATTCACGGCATAGATTGTGTAACTTGCTGTCCCCAGGCGTTCAAGTTTTCAACCGTTCGGCCGACATACAGAACTCTAATCACGTTAATTATTGAAGGAGCGAAAGATTTGTCTGTCTATTTGGGGTATGTCTCATGATAACTTTTGAATCAATCAAACAATATTCGCAAACCTTGGCATGAGTGCACATACTTTTATCCTACAGAAGCTTGTTGTTTTTGAGATGGATCCCCCCATAATTATGGTGGGGGGGGGGGGCAAAAATGGGAGGGAGTAAAAATCGTAAAAAAATCGAAAAATCCAAGTATGGTATCAAACTAAACGAAATTTAAACTAAAATCTGATTGCAGTGTTCGTTTTTAAAAATTTCAAAATTTTTGGACGCTAGGTCTCAAAAAGTCGATTAAAAGTTTGATACTCGATGTGGCGTATCAAATTAAAGGAAATTTAAACCGAAATCTGAAGACAGTGTGCTGTTTTGGTAATAAAAGTTTTGGACGTCGGAGTGCAAAACGTAGGTCAAAATTTTGATAAAATTTAAAAAGTCCTGTGCATATCAAAATAAAGAGAATTTTATCCTTAACGTGAATATTGTACTTAGTTTTAGAATTTTCATAATTTTAGGACACCAGGCCCCACAAAACCGATTAAATACTGTTTTTTCTTGTAAAATTCGAGCCGGGAGTCAGATTAATGGAAGGTTAAAGCCAACTCTACATGTTGGCTTTACTATAAAAATTTTTAACTTCAGAGCCAGCAAAACACAAAAATTGAACACAAAATTTTAAGAAAATTGTAACAGTCTGTGTGGAGGATCAAATTATAGAAGTCTCATTCAAAATACAAACTCGTTATCTTTCATAGTTTGACAGAATTAATATATCTCAGCACTCCTTGGAAATTTAGGATCGCCTTCAGAACGTTTAGGCCTATATATAAAAAAATTATACATTTTTAACGGTTATATATATCTGTGATAAGTATTAGATCCGTTTAAAGACGAAACGTACGTAAACTTAAATGATAGAAAAATTTAGACATTATGGTTATAATTTTAACTAAAAGTGATGGAGTAGTTGAGAGTCCATTGTAATTATTAACATGCATTGTTTGTGTTCATTGAATGACTGTTGGTTTTACAGTTGTTATTTTACTAAACGAAATTACTAGAGTAATCGGAACTTTCGTAAGGTATACTGAAAAATTCCTAAGGTATATTGGTTTAATCTTCAAATTTGCCTTGTAATAAATGTATTTCGTTGAAAATAGCGAGGAGCGAGTTCTTCGGCTCAGGGAGCTTCACAGTTTAGATTATACAGAGTCCGCCAGTGAAGCGGGAAATTTTGAAAGTCCAATAGTTCATTTTCTGCTCACGAGAGGGCGTGGAGGTTTTCGATTGTTGTTTTACATTTAATGCCATTTAGTAAACATGGAGCAGTGGTCCGGTGGACAGCGTGCTTTCTGCGTAAAATCGTTTTATAAGAATGGTGACTGTGTGACTTCTGTACAACGATTGTTTCGTAATCATTTCAATATTCTACGACACGGAAGAGTGCCGTCCGCTCATGCAATTATGTTATGGGTGAAAAAGTTTGAAGAAACTGGTTCCACATTAAACTTAAAGCACAGAGGAGCAACAAGGCTGTAAGAACAGAGGAAAACATTGAAAGAGTTCGAGTAGCATTGACGCGTAGTCCACAACGTTCTGCAATGAAACATGCATCCGCACTAAACATTAGTGACACATCGTTACGACGAATTTTGCATAAAGCCTTATCTTTTCATCCTTACAAAATTCAAGTAATCCAGGAGTTGAAAGATGGCGATATGCTGGCTCGCAGGATTTTCAGCGAAGAAATATTGCTACGTGTAAATGATGATATAAAACTTTATTCACCGCATGTTTATGTCAGATGAAGCACATTTTCATTTGAATGGATATGTAAACAAACAAAATAGTCGATATTGGAATGATGAAAACCCAGGTGAGTTGCATGGAAAGCCATTACATAGTCCGAAAGTTACGGTGTGGTGTGCAGTTTCATCATCTGGCATTATTGGGCCATATTTTTTCCAAGACGATACAGGAAACACAACTGTCAATACCGCTAGACACACATGGTCAGAACATTTTTGATGCAACAGCTCCCTAGGTTTCCGGAAATTAATTTTTCCAGCAGGATTTTTCCACAAGTCATACTGCTCTTGTGTCCATGGCTGCTTTAAGAGAACTCTTCCCGGACGGACTCATATCCAGATATGGCGACATCTCGTGGCCTGCAAGATCCCCAGATTTGTCCGCATGCGACTTTTTTCTTTGGGGATTTCTGAAGAGCAGGGTGTACATTGATAGACCGCACACCATACCGGAATTAAAAACGAATATCAGACAAGAAATTGCACGGATTCAACCTGACCTGCTTCGTCGAGTGATGGAAAAATTTCGGTCAAGATTAAAAGAATGTTTACACAGAAATGGCTCTCACTTGAGCGGCGTTATTTTTAAAAAGTAAAATAATGGCATACTTTACTCAACTCAAATCTGTAAAAAAAATTCTGATAATAAATGTTTCATGAAAAAATTGGGTACTTTTAATTTTCCCGCTTCACTGGCGGACCCTGTATAAACAATAAAAACCTTGATCGTATTCACTGATATAGATAGGCCTACATTAGCTACTTAAATTGCTTTCTTACATTTTTGAGAAAAACGTCTTTACGTGAATTTTAACGTTTTATAAATATTTACTTTTTTTGGTATTTTCCCATATAATGAATAACTATGACTAGGCCAATGTCCGCACGAGATTGTGTAGTTCAATATACGTTTATTATATGGTTATGGATTTAAAAAAAAAATATATATATATATATATATATTTATATATGGTATGCACATTATTTTATGTAATTAATAACAATGATTTTCGTTGCGTCTTGTGCGCACACATTTTTATTTGTATTTGACTAGCAGCACAGTCTGGCGAATTTAATATCTGTATATAAACTTATTGTGTTTAACATATTGTGGCCCGGTATCTTTACGCTGATGTTTACATATTATGACTGTCGGGGTATTTAAACTGTACACATGGGTAGTATACATTTAGTCTCGTGCCGAAGTTTGGAAACGTTGGGACGTTCTTCCACATACAGTGGAAAACGTTTAACACAAAAACGGTTAACACAAAGTATCGGTTAACAGCAAATATCATTAAGGTCCCGACCGCTGTTTATATTTTACAGTTATAGTTTGTACGGTTAACACGAAAGTTCTACCTGCAAAATATCGGTTAACACGAAAGTTCTACCTGCAAAATATCGGTTAACACGAAAAAGTTTTTTTGAAATAATTTTGTTACTGGGTTTCAATAGCTGCATAATAAAATATAAATCCATATATGGACACCCCAAAACAGCGCAAGTTAAAAAGAGTGAAGGTGATAAGGGTGTCGATGAACTTGACACAGAAATTACGATTTCTTACCGCTACCGTTATGCTTTCGTTCCTGAATCGTGTTCGTCAATATTTAGAAGCCAACTCGGCACGTGGAATGTTTGACCGTATTGATAAGTTAAAACAATATGTTGAAACTAAAGTAGTGCAGAACTGTGAGAAAAAGAAAACGGAATATTTTAAAAAGACATACTACATTACTGTACAAGAAAACCTACATCATAATACTAAGTCAAGATCAGCTACAGTGTGTATACCAAATTTTATGAAAAATTACCCATAAATTATCCATGGAGATAAATAAAACTTTTAAGTGTAAGTACCTTCAGAATATTCTTTATTGCTTTATTTAACTACACAATACATTAAGTAATGTATACAGTATGTTCATTTATCTCATTTTGATTCACTTTTTATCCATTTGAAATGACATTCTATCAACAGGAAATTCGGTTAACACGGAACAACGTTTTCCACTGTAATCTAACTGGCTTCTAGAACACTGAAACAGTCACGATTTGTTTGCCGATGGAGGAGATACGGAGTAGGAGAATACAAAAACGTTTCTTGTGAAACAAACTTCTTTTGTTAGCGTCGTGTTAACAGCTGAGTTATCCTTGTTGTCGACAGACATAATTACAGTAGTTTGACTGTTAAGACATAAATAACAGCAGAGCTACAGAGCAAGTTCGTTTGTGATGGCGGTCACCAGGTGACCTTGTGACTATTGAGCAACGTGCTACCGGTTTACAGAAGACCTGTTCCTCGTTACCTATTGTCTTACATAAAAACAGTTCGAAATTGTTTGTTTCAGTTTCGAATTATGATCTCGTTCGATAAGTAACAGACCACTTCATTTCCTTATTCACGTCTTATACTTGAAATACAATAATTTTTATTAACTATTGTTATTGTATTTCATTAAATAAGTTTTTATTCTGTTATTATTTGAGATCCGTCAAGGATAAGGTGAACATCTATTTTGCAAATATTTACGTCGATCGTCCTTAGCTGTTTTTGTAAATTATTGGGTAAAATCTTGTTCCTCTCAAGGTAAAAGAATATTATGTTCCGTAACACCTATAGAGTTAATCCTGATCAAACCAATGTCAGTCGCTAATAGTGAACTACTATTTTACTCAGCTATACAGAACATGTCAAGACTGTGTTTAACGTCAGCGCAGCAGACTCTAACCTCACGCCGATTGTAGCCTAATTTGTAAGGAAAACGAATGAGGAGAAAGTAACAGAATAAAGAAAATGCACAGGAAAACCTGCTTGGAAAATTAGCGAGTGCAAATGGCAACAAATTTTTCTATTCTTATATTTTTCCCATCGCCAGGGGTCCACAACGAAATGCAAAAAACAACATGCAGCAAATTTCTTGGTATGGTCAGATAAAGTTCAATTGATAATGTTATAAAACATTTGAATATTATTAATTATTTACTCAGACTTTAAATGAATGCACAAAGAGAACTGGCGGAATATTCATGGTTGAAAACCCCAATTAGGCTACAAAAACTATTCAAATAATTCTAGTATTTCATTTCTAATATCACAGTTATTAGAAATAACAACGGAACTCGTATAAACATCATCTATTAGGACAGAACATCCAGAGAACGCCATTATTCAAATCCAGCTGTAGAAAGTGTTGATGAGATCACAGAGGGATTAACAATGTATCCGGCTTTGATGCAATATAATCTGACCTATTCGCCACTTTGCTGCGAATATATCGTACGATATGTGCCATATATCGTATACGTATAGGATTATACTCTACGTACAGGTAACATCAACTCTGTACACATTTGGAACAAAGATTCTTTTAAATTAGGTTTCCTGAAGGGGTAAAAGATGATGACTAGATAAGAAACTCTCCAAACAGTACTGTGCCAAGTCTCAAATTAATTTCCCCATTCAAACAACACAGAAATTGTTTATGTAAATAAATGTAAACTGTGATCAATTTACAGCAAAGGTACAATTTAAATCAAATTGATTCGTACTTCAATGGTTTAAATGCATAGTCATAAGAATTGTATATCATAAATATGCATCGTAACATATAAAATCAATTTTATTAATAATTATTGTTTCACGAAGTGAAAATTTGGAACTTGAAACGGTTGTCAAGTTGATGTAATTGCTAACCTAAAAAAAGTTAATTCGGTCCACTTGTTTTTTCAATAGATCAATGCGTCATACTAGTCACATAACATAAAAGTGCTATGTGTTTCATATTTGATTCTTGGTTTTTCATTACGTTTTACCGGTAAAAATGTTCACGTCCACACAGCAATGATTTTAGCTCTTAAGAGTGGCACGGACCAAAGTACATATTGTATGTAGAGTACATACTTTCATCCAAGTTCTCGTATGCTATCCAGCAAAGGACGTGTATCTCTTCTAAGTTAATTACCTGGTAAAAAATGTTCACGGTCAGACAAAAGTGATGTAGCGCTTAAAAGCAGCACCGACCAAACCGTGCGCATACTTTCATCCAGGCTCTCGTATCCTATCCAGCAAAAAACGTGGACTTTCTCTTGCTAAAAATTAAATTAGACTTTCATACTCAATTTGATTTTGCATATAAAAACACTGTTAACTGTTAACATTGTAAATTTAAAATATTTTATTTTATTATTAATGTATTTTTTAGGATTTACAATTTACGTTAATTACATTAAAAAATATAATTAGGCCTAATTGTTACCGCATTCCTCATAAGTTTTAAATGGAAGCAATAAAATATGAATTATATTAACACACTATGTCGGCAATTAACAGTAGTCGTTAATAAGATTATGGTTCGATTTGTTCAAGTATGGAACTTCAATTGAAAGAGAAATTAAAAATTAATTAATTGTGTTATACTAATAAATAAATTACTTATACTATATTAATATTCAACCGATATGTTTTTTCCTTACTTGGAACATGTTTCGAGCATCAAGCAATATGGTTATCGCCAGCCGTGTTGGTTTTTAATCTAGCGAGGTACCTACGTACTGGTTGGCTGCTGCCGCTGGCTTTTGGTTGGTTTTGGTTGTTTGCGGCTTATTGATATACAACATGGTTGACGTCGTGCATACTCGAAACATGTTCCAAGTACAGAAAAAACATCTTGATTTTACACTAGTATACTATAAATAATTCTTATCTCAAGAAAAAAATTATGACAACATGTGTTTGAAGTAATAAATAAACGATTTATTTATTTATTATTTTATTTACCATTAATAAATACACACAATTTAAGCGTTAATAACTGAATTGAACTTGAAACGTAAACGAATAAGAATTACTGAATAATTTATACAGTTGACTACACTCAAGACGGTGTAGAAAGGCGACAAATCAGTTTAAGCACATTGTCGTCTTCAAGGGCACATGCGCGTCTATTCTAGCCCAACTATAATACTTTTATCTTTATTTTTGTTACACGAATGAGTGACATGAAATTTATGCTGTTTTGACAACCGTGAAAGGTCACCATTTCGGTTGTAAACTAACGGTGTGAATAATGATTACATTTCTATTGTGAACGTAATTGGTTACAGTAAGTACGGCTGCTAAGTAACTTTTGGTTCGTTACCACTAACATAATTTGTTCTTGTGTGTTTGTTCATCTTTCGCACTCGCACGCGCTGGAATGTGCGAATCGTAATCATCACGATCATTATAGTAACACGTGTCCGCCCACTGCTGAGAGAAAAACCTCGTTAGTTATTTTCCACTGATTACAAAATACTCGAGGTGCCCGAGGGTTCCCTTCTCTACAATTGTACAGTCCCTTTTCTAGCTGCATTAATAATTTACTAATGTATGTATTAATAGTTTTCTATCTAGATGGTTTTTTGTTGTACTCGAGATCTGTTTCGAGATTTTTTTTGAGTTCAAGTTCATCTTTAGCCACATTGAAACACTGGTGAATACTCTTGTTTTGGCTGACTGCTGCTGTTGGATAGTGTATTTCTTGGTTCCACTTTCGTAATTGGTTTTGCTGGATAATCTTTTTGTGTTTCTAATGCCAAAAATGTAGTAAGGTTTGGTATTTGTTTGTATTTGTTCAGTTATTAATTTATTTTGTTCTTTATGATTAGGCTATATATTTGTAGGTTTTCCTAAATGCCCGGTGTAGTGCTTTTGTTTTGTACTTTTGTTAATGTCATATTATTAATGAATAGGAATTCACTTTCTGTATTTACGGTATGTATTATTAATTACAGTTGGAATGCTTTCGGCTTTCGTGTGCATTTCACTGTCTAAAACAGCGATTTTAATTGTTTTCTTTTTTTGTCTTGCCCATGTAAAATTTGTTGCAATCTTTGCATTCAATTTTGTAAATTCTATTATTTCCAGTATTATTGTATGAGTTATTTACTTTTTGTGTGTTAATGTTTGTTTTGTTTGCTATTTTAGTATCTGTGTTTTTGAAGTTTAGTAATTTTTGAACGAGTTCCTCACAGTTTTGTTAAGAAAGTGAATGCGACCTTTTTCTTTGTGTTATTATTTGTGTTTGTTTCAGGGTTAGTGCTAAAAAGTACTGTTTTTATTTTATTTGGCTGTAGTGTTTTTATTATATCCGTTTTATATAGCACTTTTATACATTTTCTAGTTTTTATTTTATATAGATTCAGAGGAATTTTGTACATTTTTATTGAAAAGTGCGTGGAAAGCTGTAATTCTTATGTTGGATAGTTTGAACTGTTTGGTATGATCAGACTAGCGCAAATTAGATTCCTGTATATGTCCTACTGTAATTGTAATGGACTATAGAAATGGTAAAGACTAAATAATTGATCTTATTAAGGAATTCTCAGCCGGCGTCAACATAGCTGATGTTGCTTTCTGCCTGGCTATTAAGCCGTGGTCTACTGTTTACATTGATAACAGACGTTTTGACCCCACCTTTCGGAAGCCATCTTCAGTGTAAAACAGCTTCAGTCCGGCACAAAGCAATTTCAACATATTGATCTTATTGTTTTTGCTTTTTCTTCTGTAAGAGAGAGAAGGTAGGGTGTACGTTATTCGGGTATTTTAATATTCCGTCTGCATGTAGCTCTTTAGTATTAGACATATTGACCGTCATTAACATATCTTATTCAAATAAATCGGGGTGAAAAGCTTTTTTGCATTTTAGTGTCTACGAATTGTCTATATAATAGATGAACATTCCCCCCCCCAACACACACGCACATTCACATATACACACATACAGATATATAAATCGTGTGTGTGTAGAAATTTTGTATGGCGATAATTTTTTAGTATTTTTATTTTATTTACTTGGATGTGTAACATGCTTTCCATAAAAGTATGTTTACCATAAGGAATTTAAAGTTCTATTTACAAAGAATATGAACACTGAACACTGTACCTAAGTAATAATTACGGATTTCTTGGATTTTAGTAAACCAACTGAACGCAATTATATTGTGTACAACCACACAATAATTTTTACAGTCGCATTAAATATAGAAAACACGTATATTTATAGTACTAAACATAAGGTTTCATTTTTTTAAATTAATCAGGCTAATTTGTTTTCATGATTTATCACAAAAAATTAATTTATAATTTACTAATAAGACTAAAAAATATTGTTTGACGTTAGACTTACCTAGATCTTGAAACTTAGTCATTTCTCAAAAAATATTATTGGCAATAACCCATCACATTTAATCTTCAAAGCCATCAGAATGTAAGAAATAGTAATTATAACACTACCGACTCGGAACACAAGTGTTCAAAGCCATCAGAATGTAAGAAATAGTAATTATAACACTACCGACTAGGAACACAAGTGTTCAAAGCCATCAGAATGTAAGAAATAGTAATTATAACACTACCGACTCGGAACACAAGTGTTCAAAGCCATCAGAATGTAAGAAATAGTAATTATAACACTACCGACTCGGAACACAAGTGTTCAAAGCCATCAGAATGTAAGAAATAGTAATTATAACACTACCGACTAGGAACACAAGTGTTCAAAGCCATCAGAATGTAAGAAATAGTAATTATAACACTACCGACTCGGAACACAAGTGTTCAAAGCCATCAGAATGTAAGAAATAGTAATTATAACACTACCGACTCGGAACACAAGTGTTCAAAGCCATCAGAATGTAAGAAATAGTAATTATAACACTACCGACTCGGAACACAAGTGTTCAAAGCCATCAGAATGTAAGAAATAGTAATTATAACACTACCGACTCGGAACACAAGTGTTCAAAGCCATCAGAATGTAAGAAATAGTAATTATAACACTACCGACTCGGAACACAAGTGTTCAAAGCCATCAGAATGTAAGAAATAGTAATTATAACACTACCGACTCGGAACACAAGTGTTCCGAACTTGTGTTCCGAGTCGGTAGTGTTATAATTAGTTAATCAACGGACACGTCATGTACAACAAAATCCAAGTAAAAAATAGGCTAATTTAATTTCCGTGTCTTCCTTTTTCGCGCTGCTGGTCGTGAAGTGGATACAATTATGGTTTTGTTGCTCTTCATGTATATTGGCGTAGGGAGTGTCCGTTAACTCAGTTGTAAGTCTATCTGTATTTTCTTACCGTTTCTCATTGTTCTGTTTCTTTTTACTTTTCATTGCTACTTATTCTTGTCTTTCTTCGCCTCCCTCCACGAGCTTTATACCGCCGAGGTCACTTTTGTAATTTCGAAATAATTAACCAGTGGCTTTTTTGTTTGATGTCTTTCAATGTGCTCGCGTTTGTTGCAATTATTTACTCGTTAATACGTGTACCGTGTATTCATTAGAGAGCATTACCCGTCAGTAATCTGTGTACTTGAATCAGTCTACATAGATAATTTACTTAATGATTTTTCTCATTAAGTGTGAAATATTTCGATTAAATCTATGTAAACTCTTGAATAAAACTTGTCAAACCTTGACAAAACTTGAATAAAACTGAATAAAAATTAAATGGAAATTGAAACTTGCCGTCACGTTGACCCTTCATTAATGCTTGCTACGGAAAATACATTTATACAAATTCGTCTTTGATCCAGAAGTTACTTCGTTTCCTTCAGATCTGTAGTTCAATTCGTGCTCACATTCTTGTAGCTAGCATTTCTTAACCTCGACTCTGGCGCAGCAAAGTACAATTTGTGTATGACATGCCGCCCAGCATGTAAATTTATTCTTGCTTTGACAAATTCTCTTTATTTTTATTCGAGTCCTTACTAGTGCTTCCCGACCAACGAGCCGTCTTGTCATTCGTTCGTTTTATATTTACGCATATGGCGTTTGACTTTTAAGATCAAAGTAAAGGGTAAAATTATTCCAACGGGTAACAGCACACGCCGTACCCCTGGATATTCTTTTTGATTTTTCAAATTTTGTGAAATGTCTAACATCCTTCCGCCATCCTTCCGTCACAGTAGTGTCTACACGGAAATAACAAATTGCAAACGAGTGGTATTAAAAAAACTGTAATAGCAGAAAAATGTTCATGTAAACAGTGCAGTTATCTGTATTAATCCGCAGACTGTTCTCTACAGTTCAAAAAAAGAAATAAAATATGTTTTTTTTTTATGTTTTCCGGGCTTTAAACATCTAGAGTACTACTTTTTTGCAAACATCACATCGGTTGCTCACAACAGAGGATTTTCCAATTTGCACGCTGCAAGCTGAAACCGGCTTTTCGCTATTGTTTGTTAAGAGTTTTGGTTGTGAGCGGTTAATTTACGGCGCTACTTGGTTCCGTTGGGAGGACTGTTTAAAGGTTGTGAATACTTTAATACTTTGGTTTGTAACATTTATGTTTTGTTTATAAATTCATGTTTGATTTCTTAAATATTTTGCATGATGTTTAGATTTTGGTGTGACTATCCGTTTTTTGATTGAGGGTATCTTTTCTACGTCAGTTTCTTACTAAGCGTATTGACTGGGAATTGGTGACACTGCCAACGGATTGTCAACGATAAGTGTACAATTTTAGTGTTTATTTTATTTTAGTTTTTTATTGTATTCCGTGTTTCTGTATTTGGGAACATTGTAGACTATGTATTTTTGGTTTTAACAGACGTTAAGTTAAATTTCATAACACACGAAGAGAACACAGGCTTATAATGATTCCAATTTATTGTGTTTGTTAAAATTTACGATAGCTGTACGATATTAGAATGTATGATAGTTAGCGTCAAATTTAATGGGTTGAACTACGACAATATACCACCGAATATTAAGTTTAAAGAACATGTTCTAAGATACGAATGATTGATTCCAAGATAACTGACAATGGATAATCCCAGACTAAGATTCGTGGAAACCCTCTTGTGAATTAAGTTCTTGTTGTGGGAGTTAGAGATAAAGTGCAAGAAAGCATGTAGTGGGATCACCTGGGAGAAGTTTACAATCTACGGTGTGATCACATGAAGTGAGGAGAGAATGAAGAATGTCTAAGGACGGTTCACCAGCAATGTGAAGTGTCATCTTGTCATTATTAATATTTATGGCGTCTATCGTTACGAATGTTGGAAGTCCCTTACTATCGAGGCGCCATGTGCTTGTCTACTCAGGTTTTCAAGGATGTGACTCTTAATTTACAAAGTGGCTTACGATACTTTAACAACACTCCTGTAAAGAAGGGGCACGAACATTTTTATTGCTTACTGAAGAAAATATAACTGTTACACAAGAGTATATTTCCTATATTTCCACAAATACAAAAGAGAAAAACCATTTCTAAAAGAATGTAGTTTTACCCAAAATTTTTGTATCCAAGATAGAATCAGACAACATCAACGCATGCCAATCCTTTGATCCAACCACTTGTGCAAGAGCATCACACCAGAATTTTGATAAGAAATTTTATAGGGTACGAAAGGTTCCCTTACTGAAGAATTCTCATCACGCCAAAAGAGGAATTAACAACGAATTCCTAAGCCACCAAAGTAGCTTATTGTAATTTCTGATTAATATTGTAAACAAATTAATGAAAAAATGTCTTTCAGAACCATAGCATTTACTGAAAAGTTATGTGATTAACAGTAGTCTATAAACAATGACATAATATGTATTGTTTTAATATAATTTTATTAAAATTCTATTTGTAATAAAAGTTCTATTTGAAGAGTATATTGAAGTAACCTAATATTATACACTGTTCATTCGTCTATTATTAAGGTTTTTATTAACCTTAATAATCAAACTTCCAACCTTTCTTTTTCTCCGTCATTTCTTTCTTCCCATCTTAGATCCTTAGACAGTTTTATGCAATATATGCCCCAACCAAGATGCTTTTCTCTTTTATACTACTTCCAGCAGGTGTATTTCATTTCTATTCTCGTCAATACTTCATCGTTTCTCACTCTAACACTCTGTTTGGCCTTAATCGTTCTTCGCCACAACCTCTCATTTCGAAGCTCTCTATGTACCTTACTTCTTTTTCTTTTTTGACGGTTCATGCCTCACTGACGTCTAAAATCACACCCCAAATAAAAAATTTAACAAATCTCTTTCTCACTTCGTTCGGAATCCTTCTCGCTGGCAATGATCTTTTTACCTTTCCAAAGCTCTCTTATCCATAGATATTCGACCTCTGATTTACTTCTCACAGCTTCCATTCCATGTACTTCCCGAATATTTAATGAGTTCATTTGCACTACACTTTTTTCTTCCAAGAATATATTAACGAAGCCTTCGTTCTTATATACATACGTATGGTTTTGTAAATAGCATAATAATTTAAAATAAAGGTTTTGTAACACAACGAAAATAATACATATCAAGATGATGGTAATTGAGGACAGGAAAATAGGCTAGAAGAAGTAAGCCTTGCTCACAGCATCATTTTACACCAGATAGTGGTGTATGAATGGGACAAATTATAGGTAAATATCTTAATAACAACAACGTCATTGGGACGAATGCAAGGTCTGGAGATCACCAGCAAAACAATGTGTGCAGTGCGATCGATGTAGGAAGTGCACGGCTTAACGAGTGATGTCAACCTTGGGGAACACGTTTCGACAAGACAGATGCACGGGATGACATTGAAATACCTCTGTGGCATCGTCTGTCATACGCGTCATACATCAGGATGGAATCGATTAACTCGGGGTCCGTTATAAGAATGTTAAGGTGAAAATCAAGGCCAAACGTGACTGGTAATCCACAAATGTGCTACTGGAATACAATGACAACGATTTTTTGAATATGAAAATAAAATGTTTGCAGGCGATTTGGAGGCAAACCGTTGGTATGTGAAGTCTTATCTGCAAACAATGCTTATTCACAAATTTAAGACATTATACAATTTCAGTGATTTAGTAACTTCTTGAACTCGCCTGTCTAAACTAATGTTGAAAAGGTAGTTTTTGTCAACAGATGACTGCTGCTTTTACAGCCGCTCATACATCGCTTACACAAAATGTTATATGTTCTAACCACTATGTGAAGTGAACAGCAATAAGAGCTTTTAGTTTCTAACTCATCTTAGCCGCAAGCCTACCTTCGACTAATATACCTTTAATAAATAGGACTACTTGTTTCAAGCGAGGGAATTCACGAAAATATATACTATTATTTATATATATATATTATAAATACACGAAAATATATTGTAACGAAGAGTCGAGAGCGTCCTTCCACCCGTTTCTCCACTAGCCGAACGGGTGTAGCGTCCTCAGTCAAGGCCGCACTCAAGTACTTTCGAGACTGTTCTGGAGAGCACTTGAAATACGCATTATGCTGGCATGCAGCAGTAAGGATGGAAAGTTATTCTGGACACCTGCGCAACCTATAAAAGAGACAGCGTCTGGCTTTGTCGGGCAGTTACAGTGAGCGATTTCTTTAGTCCGGATCGAATCATTGTTGAGGATTAGTGAAAAGTGATTATTGTGTTATAATTAATCAACTTCCTATAGTTGACATTACTTTTGCGTGTGGACAAATTTAACTTGAATTACTATATAAGAATATCTTGTGATTACAGATTTTTATTTGTGACTCATTAAAGCTGGTAATTAGTGATTTAATTGGTATCTGTATTTTGTTTCCACTGTACCATACGACGATCAGTGATACCGTCACAACAATATATATATATATATATATATATATATATATATATATATATATAACTGCTACCTCGGGCAGCCTTTTCTGGAAATAATGGTGAACTTTACAGAACTGAAAAAAATAAAAGGAATAACAACCCCGGTAAACTATCGCAAGGTTCCACATGTAAGAAATAGAAGGAGAGGAAACGTGCGAATTGTCGTTATCTCCGCCCTATTCAATAGTTTTAAGGTGAAGGGACATTTAGGGACATCACAACGGGCTTTTGTGAACTTCTTTGCTCTAGACAGTTATGTAAAGATATCGTCATTTATTTATCCCCCCGTATTGGGATCTAAAGATGAGATGTAAGCTCGAAAGCGCTTAGCGATAATTACATAAAACAGTGATTTAGAACATTTTATTAATCAGTTTACTTCAAGTAGTAAATTTTTACGTTTTTTGTTCTCTTTATAGATAAATCAGTTGCTTATTGTCACCTCGTTTTTTCTTCGTGGCTCAAAAGCTCCACCTTAAAAGGAATACCGAAATATTGGTTTTATTTAAAGAAGTTATAACTTAACGTTAAAAGGTATGTAGTGACTTATAATCGTGAGATATGGATTACGTAATCACGATGTGAAAACAATCTGATAGATGGATACTGAGAAAGAACTATGGACTTGCACAAGAAATCAACAGAACGGAGAGAAGAAGAGTCAATAATTGATGGAGATCAATTAACTGATGATGCAGACGCGTTGATATTTTTTAAGACACAAAAAGACACGGACAAAAGCGTAGATTTGATATTCGGAAATAAGGATTGCAAATAGGAAGGATGAAAATAATTGTATAGTGGAGATTACAAAGTGCCAGAGCCAGAAGAAAGTCGAGTGATTGATGGTTGGATGACATTTTAAAAGAGACGAAAAAATGAGATTGAATGAGTGGCTGGCTCGAGGAGTAAAGCATCTAACGGAAGAAGAAGATGAATAAAAACCTGTTATGATTATTAGTTGATTACTAGTCTGATTAGAAAACGGAAGGCCGAGTTGCCTAAGTGATTATATTGGTAAGTCTTATGTATTAGTAAAATATTATTTGTCACGCATCATCTCGTCACTTTTTTGATGACCATAATCACTTAATTCAGGTCAGTGCAATGAAATATTTACGGAATCAGTATCAACTTACACGACACAAATTTTAATTAAAGCTCCAAATCAGTAGGACTTAAGATATGAGTAAGATGCTTTGTAGTGCAACGGGAATGTCGTTTGGTTATTAATCAAGAAGTCCCACTGAAGCTAAAATTCAGAAGACGTATTCTCAGGTGTCTCAAATGATAAAATAAAATCCTAATTGTAAAACTGCAACAATACCAATGTGGACACACGGGATTCAGATGTGAAGTGCAACTAGCGACTAGCAATCTTAGATGTTCCAACGATTTTGAGAATTATGACTTATGTCCTTAGGTATACATCTGACAAGGTAGTTAGTTTCAAAAGACCTGAAGATTCTATCAAGTCAGCATCATCGAGTACGGCGCGGGAACAGTGATAGTAGGTGAGTTTTAGGTATGACCTGCTATCGGCCGTAGGGCTTCTAACGTCTAATTGAGGGTTAACGTACGCCAACTGACACAGACATGTGTTGACCAAGCGTGCTGATGAGGGGATTGCCCTGGTAACTAGCGCAGTGGCGGTAGAATTTACGGGAAAGTATCCGTATGGACACCGAGGCCAATGAGAATGGTCGGGTTTGAAGTTAGGTAATAGGCTTTGCAAGTCTAGCGCAAACCTCGGCCCATTGAGACAGGAGTTGTCGATTATGGGTCTTTGCCAAGTAGCCCTATACTAGGATCGCGTAGATCCATCGATGACTTTGCCTGCATTGGGACATTGCATTGTGGCAAAGGTAGGGACTGAGTTGATAAAGAAAACGAGCTATTTTAATAAAGACGACTTGGCCCGGAATATTTCACCAAGTGGGAAGTACTAATGCATCATGTTAAGTACTGTGCTAGCACGATCGTCATAAATTGCTCTTCAAATTGTTGGGTATTGCTGGTAAAACGTACTGTTTAAAGGAAAGATGTCACAAACTGATTTACACCGTTTTTAACAAAGTTTACTGGATTTTTTATTTACATTCAATTAAGCTCTCTGTTATAAGTGACGTATGCTGACATTTTGGAGAGAAACTGGAACACTCTCTGCTTGGAGTTTTTTGAATAGAAAAATCTTCATTACGTCGTAGGTTTAAATACAATAAACCTATGTCTATGTTACACACAGAATGGAGAGTAGAAAAACGATTGTAGTCACCTGCCCTGTTATAATATAAAGAGGAGGTGGAGGAAAAATCGAAGTAATACTTAGCTTTATAACGACGCCGACGTAATAGACACTGTACATTAAGTGGATGCAAATTGATAACAATAAATAAAAACATTTAGCCAACAACGTTTGCGCGAGTTTCGAGTTTACTGGACAAGTCGACGCACAATACCTCTTGTAGCTGGTCATGCAACTGCTACGATAATATGTAATTATCGTTATCAGTAAGTCGTGAGTTACTGAAACTGCCCACAGCCGATGTTTCGTAACATGTCCACAAGGTTTGAAATGTCGCCAATACAGTATGCAGTCGATCGGTAGTACCTGCATCCCGTAGGTAGTTCTAAGGACAGTAGTCGGTGATATATGTATAAAAGTCCGCTAAAACACACAAACTCGCAAACAAACAAAATCCATGCACATTAATACTGTAATGCATGATACAGACATATTCCAAATATATTCTTGAATCGAGAGGATCTGTAACTCGTTATTTCTGAAGCAGCGGTGGAGATATGTAATGATTAAAATTTACATTCTCTTAGTGTCACTTAACGTAGAAAACGTTTTTGAGATATACAGTTTGTAGTAATTAACACTGTTAACATCAGAAGTAGTAGTAATGTACTTGACTCATAAGGAGTTACACGGGTTGGTACGGAAATGTGGTAAGAGTAAATGCTTTAAACTGAAAACATTCGTTGAGCACTGAACGAGTATTGTTTCTACTTGAAACAATATTAGGATAATCTAATGTTTGCAGATTAGCCAGTAGTTGGTGGGATACAGAGGTAAACCGTCGACCTTACTGTTTCTCGCGTTTAACCTCTTGTGACTAACGTACTGTAGTAACACAGTGACAGTTGTCAGTGTCTATTGAGCAGTAAGCTGAAAATTATTGGACAGTCTGCACGTGAAACAGTTGTTTTCGTCAACTTGCTATGGCGGAATAGATGCGCGTAGAACTGTGAAACTGCGCGCGAATCGCAAGACTTGAAAGAAACCTTGCACCTTCCCACTTAAACGTACAGCAGAGAGAGAGAGAGAGAGAGAGAGAGAGAGAGAGAGAGAGAGAGAGAGAGAGAGAGAGTGAGAGAGATTACGAGGTAACCGTTTGCTCACTCTCTCTCATGCTTATGATGTTCCGCCAGCCGGTATGTACGTTATGAAATACTCTTCAAGACTGTTGTGTACATGTGCGAAATAAGTGGAAACTTTTTATGCTCACAACGAGGAGTTTGTCCAATGCGCATCTCCAAGTCGTTGTTCAAAATTGACTTTATAGAGCACGGTATTTATACCGTCAGGTCTATAAATATCGTATAATTTACGTACTGCGCCTTACATATGTTAAGTATCAAATACTTATAATGTAAAAAACGTTAAGATTGAGATAATTGCGCAGGAATGATTATTTGTTACTTTTTTAGTTACTTTATTTTCTTATTTAGTTTCTCAACCATTGCTTACGTCCTTCAATTTTTGTATTAAAATTTTCATTTGTTCTTGTGTATTACATGCATTTGTTCTTGTGTATTACATGCACTTACTTTCTTTCGCTTGCTGCCTTGTTTATTTAATTTTTCTTTGGTAAGTCGATTTTTTCTTGATTAAATTTTTGTCGGTTTTCGATTTTTTCGCTCTGTTTGTCTCTACGTGGATAACACACGTGAAGTCACAAATCCTTAACGTTTACCTAATTTATATTCTCCGAAATAATACAATTCTACACACCGTTTATTCATTGTTTTTTTTTCAGAATTATATGCTTCATTACATCACGGAAACAAGCTCACCCAATGAATTAATATTAATTCAGTTTACAGAATTCTGTGGGTTTATAATCACAAGGGAAACCTGAATGAAGATAACAATAATCTTCTTCTTAATTTTAATGGAAGGGGTAGTTCTATAGGAGGACTGAAATTGAGATAGCAGGAGCAGGTGCGAAAAAGATCTCAGAATCTTGGAAGTAATAAAGTGGAGAGTAGCTTAAATTATAAAAGAAATAATTACTAGGAAAGTGAGCTATGAAATCAAATAAATAACTTTGTGTCCTATGTTCTGTTTTCCGTTTCTTCTTTTGCCGCGAAAACAACAGTATCGCGGGCAAGCTCCAGTATGCGTAGGGTCATAAGCCTGGTAAATGTATGGCCTAATAATGCATAATAGTAAAAAATAGACAGTTACACAACTAATTACATTATACGTAGCCTTTTAGGCTTATATTTCTAGAAAAATTCTAATAATAGTGCTGTGATAACAGAAATAGTGCAGAGCTAAATTTCATAACTTCAGGCATTCTTCCAGTTGTAGAAACTCCAAACGTAGCTGAGAGCCTTTCTTCCACACTAAGTGATTAATATCTCGTCATAGTGTCTCTACATAATCGAACCGCGTTATGCGTTTCTCGACGCAGTTATTACCCAAAATACGTGAAACATATCCAAAACTGGTTACATAAGAGTACTGTAGAAATCTTGCCTAGTAAACGTATTGCTATTATTATTATTTTCTTGACCCATGAAGTCATGATGTCAGATTAAAATTTATATGAATTTACGTGTACAAACAAATATGTTCACAGTCAGCCTTTTACAAAATTTCCTAAAACATCATTATGTATATTGAAATTTGAGACTGTATCTTGTTTCAGAGGTTTCTGTATACAACCACTCGCACCGCATTTTTCCATTCTATTCCAAATTTTTACGCTAAATATTCTTCGATAGCGTTTCAAGGCTTTCCCAGAACTCCCACCGATTCTCTTTACCATTACTTCACTTTTCCATCCTACCTTTGGTAATCTACAGCCAGTATGCTCCCTGAGGTGCAGAAGTCGCTGATTATTTTGAACGAAGTAAATTTATTATTGCTTAATTTTGATATCAGATAATTTTTAATTATCAGGAAAATTACGAAAAATCATATTGCCCTACTATTTTTTTATTAATAATAAACACTTGCAGAGTAATCATCCTATAAACGCTAAAAATTCCAAACAATCGTATTTATGTTGAAATCCCCTTAAAAAGGCCCTTTTTTGGGCCCTGGGTTCAAAAATGTTGAAGCTTTTAAAACTACACACTATATTCAGATTTTGGTTAAAATTCTCTTTAATTTGATATCTCACACGGAATTTGCAGTTTTATCGAACACTTTGTGTTTTGGAGTCCCAAAATTTTGAAATTTTCAAAAAATAAACTTTAAATTAATTTCTTTAATTTGATGTCCCAAATGGATTTTGCGACTTTTTTCAAAATTTTTACTTCCTCATATTTTGCTCCCACTTACTTTTTTTGAGATTAATCTAAAAAACAATAGGATTCTGTAAGGTAAAAGTATGGACACGCGTGCCAAATTTTACGAAAATCGGTTGATGCGTTCAGACGTTATCGTGAGACATAGCCCAAGTAGGCAGACAGACAGCTAGATAGATATACAGACAGACAAATGCAAAACGATCGAGTTAAAACTGAGAAGACGGTTGAATCCTTTTTCTTCAGTTACGTCCCTTACATGCTTTATACGTACTTCTTTCCTTATTTAAACATGGTTAATACAGTCTCTCCTTGTTACTCCTTTTATTTTCCCTTTTATTTCCACCTTGACCCTCTTCTAACCGAGGCCTGCAGTTCAGGATCCAGGATAAGCTGCTGTAGGTACAAGTTAGTGTATACGCTGCTCTGCATACTTTTGTGCTGATCTGTTCGTTCTCAAAATACGGAATATTTTAACCGCATTTTAAGTCTTGTTAACAATTTCTCCTTCTATTTCTCCATTTGCTCCTACTCCACCAAGAAATAACTTTACAGCCATCCAGTCATTTAAGACTTTTCGCTCTACTTCTATACGAATCTCGATTTACTTTTAGTGATGCAATCGTAACTTTTGTTTTGCGAGATTTATCATTTTCAAAGTCTTCTGTGTAATGTTCCAGTAAATACTAGTTCTGTTGGTTCATTCACTGCAAAATAGTCTACGTACATAAAATATTTTGTTATGACTTTCATTATTATATTAGCAAAGAGGTGAAAAATACTTGCTTACTGCTTCACAGTCTTGAGGCAACTCCAGTTAAACCGTTTTGCTGTACAATTTTCGGGTTCAAAAATATAATTTCTATCAAAATTACGTAGGCCTATAAAGTTTTCCACTAATAGTGTTTTTGTTTTATGTATATTTTTAAAATTTGGAATTAGTTAACACCAGCAGAGTAAAATATCACCACTCTTTACAATCCCAAGCAGCAGAATGGATCATATGGAATGGATCGTGAGGGGCAAGAAATGATTTCGAAATTCAGACAAAGGTAAATCAGACTACGCGAGAAAAATTGGTTCTCTGGAACTCCAAAGACTGTGCGAGGTTCCTAAAGCCTCTCGAATTCGATACACTTTCAATTTTGAATATTACATTTATTTAACTTTAGATATTACTTTAAGCCTTCTCTCTTACCAGTCCTTTAAAGTTACCTGCGAGGGACCACATAGAAGTTGACTGCATTGTAAGTTAGTGACTGGGGTAGGGTCAGAGCGGGCGCCGCACGAGTCTAGAATAAATTTTTACCGACCTAACGCGCTCTTTAAAAATTGTTCGCCAATTTCGAATCATGATTTTTATTTTTCAAAATCTCATAGAATTCAAAAATCAGATAAATTATGAAAAACTAGTAATTAAACATCTGTTGATTTAGATAGCGAAATAAAACAAATTATAGAATTACCAACGCATCATGTTGCATGATGGGAATGTTTTTAAAGTAGCCATCATTTTACACATGGATGTGCCGTGTATGTTACCCGTGGAATAAAGAAAGAAACAGTGTTAGTTTTGTTAGAAGACAGTTGTTGTGATAAGCACGGTAAGTGAATGCATCATCGGGCAATTGCGAAGTTGAAATAATTTTTGCTAATATGGATAATGTGGGTGGCCCCTACAATGGTCTCTGGTGGATGACGTAATCCACGAAGGACAGTTCGGTAGTAAGCGGAGCACTCGACTACTTTTATGCTAGTGAGTGTCGTTATTGAGCAGCAAACGCCTCCAACATGCATCAGTCCGCGCTGTCCTGTTGGAGGTGAGCAAAGCCTTCAACAAAGTCTGGTTTTACAAACTGATCCACACATCAATACAAGCATCCATTCTGCTTCTCGTACTGTCGTATCTAACCGACCGGATCTTCAGGACGAGCATCGATGGAGCGTGCTCTCGCCGCCCGTCGCCGCTGATGTTCCTTCAGGATATGTGCTCTGCCCCGTTCTGTACCACGTGACATCAACGATCTGCCAATGTGCCCATTATAGCTTCATGTTCCCCCTACAGGAATGTTCGATTTGGTGCAATGCCAATCGAACATTCCTGCGGACTGTCTGCTTTGGCGAAGCGATCTACTTTGCGCTTAAGTACACTTCTACATGCCAATCTTGTAGGGGAGACCTAACCAGTGGGCTGAATCGGTGAAGTACCTGGGCGTTCGGTTAGGCTGGCGCCTTAACTTTCTAAGAAAGCCTCGAGGCGTTAGAGCTAAACTTTTTCACATGCTTACCTGCTGCCAGTCCGCGCTAAGATACAATTGCAGTTGTTGTCCTTACGGGCAGCAATCACGTACGGGCGTCGGTTTGGTGGCCTTCCCTGTCCGTTACCAACAAACATATCATCTCAGACCGTATACTCCGGTTCCTCTCGGGGACACTGTGATACGTCAAAAATGATGTTCCACATCGGAGCTTTCGTATTCCTTCCCAAACGAATTTCATATGAGCCCTTCCAACAAATTTCTTCGTAAAAGCCGGGAAATTCACCTTCCTGTATAGCCTATCTATGAGCTAAACAGTATAGACAACGCTCTGGGACGATACTTGACAATCTATCGTAGACCATTCTTCACATGAACACCGAAAGAATCGACCACCTAATTCTATTCCCCCATGAACCGTTGGCTGGAACAACCCAGAAAAAGTCGCATGGCCCCGGTTTGTCCATGGCCCAGCATCAGCAACAGACGGAACAGAAACAGCTGGATACACCTCGGCTGCACTGTCGTCCGGGCACGGGAAACTGTGAGGTGTGCAAGTGCCTCCACCCGCCTCGGCGTGGCAGCTCATCGATCCGGCCGACCATACGGCAGCAGTGTCTAACGTCAGAGTCAGAGTGGCTCTCTAGCATCTACGGGTGAATCCTTATGAGAACAACGGAGCTACACCTTCGGGTGTGGAGTCAGGCTGTAGCAAAGCATTCAAACGCGAAAGTCCTTACATGCCCTATCGTCCAGGAGGAGCCACATCTTATCAGTCTCGTGCTGCGAACGCGTGACCGCGCTACCCCGCAAGAAAGTGACGTTCTTCAAGCTGGAGCCTGGGCAATTCTACCTAGTATCAATTGAAGAACTCGTGGTTGTCAAAATTTATGTAAAGAGTCTTGGAGACAATAAAAGGTGAAGGCAAAGTGTGGTCTTTCCGAAGTACTAAGATGGGAATAAAATTAAACTGAGGAATAAAAGCATCAGTGAACTACTGAATTATTTGTGTTACAAAATGTGACTTTTCAAATTTTCTTTCAATTGATCACGAATATAACAGAAATGTGATTAATTTCGTCTGCAAGTTAGATTTAGGCCTATTTGTAATCCATGCATATTTCATCGATGAAAGCACAATCAGCACAGATGACAGGGGAATCACAAACTAATTCGTGCGCACTCACGCAGGCAAGCTGAAGAAAAACGGATCATTCTAAAATAAACAGAAGGAAGGTGATGTTCGCAGACTGGAAATCATTAAGAAATAAAACTTGATTACATATTCCGTAAAATTAAAAGATACAGATTTTATTATTTTTTAACGTGTATATAAAAGTAAAACTTATATAAGAATGGAATGCAGGTTGATGAAATATGAGGAAGTTGTAGGCAATCGGGCCCTTGACACACAAACACACGTAACCACATTCACGTAGCAGACACTTCGTCCCATTTACCTCGCGCACGGCCGTCGTTCAGTGAACACACTGTATTACAAAACAGCTGAACCACACAGCTCGTAGTAGTAGAATCGAACGCATGGAACAGGTTTGTAGTGTGAAGGCCAAGGACAGGGTTCGAACTTCACAGAAAGATAATGTATATATGCTCGTACACACGAAGAAAAAGAATCGGTGAAGAAATTAAATTTTTACTGGAGGAATAAAATAAGTAACAGTATTTAGCAAGCAGCGATACCCTGTTACAAAATACGCGCATGAAGTCGATAATGAAAACGTATTTTCTTAAAGTTACCTATGCTTGCTGAGTGTTGTTATTATTATGTAATGGGTGTGTTATCTTTGTTCTGCGATATCGTTTAGATTACTTCATCTGTCTGTCATAAATACATTCACCAGATCCGGGTTTTTGCATACTTTTTATACTGAGATTGTCAGTCTTCGCATAGTTTAAAGAACGTAGTCAAGGTTGATAACTTTTTACCATATCGCTTAATACATTAATATATTATTAGAAGTAATTCAAAACGTCTTTTTTTTATAGATAGCTTTCTATGCCGAGCAGACACAAGAAGAGATATTGTTATATCAAGAGTTTATTAATTCTCATCAATCTATGGAAAATGAATTTCAATTTCTTATCTTTATTGTACAGTATGAAGTAGATGATACAGAAGAAAGACCAGGAAGTGATAGTCTGCGCATGGTGCGTCAGGTGAGTTTCGAGTCGAAATGCAATTCGAGATATTTGGCCGTGGTGTTGGTCCTCGGCAACTCGACTGTTCCTATTTTTAGGGGACGAGGCAGTTTCCGTAGTCGCGAGAACATTACCACTGGCTATCCATTTGTCGGAACATGTGCGCACAGAGTTGAATCTGGAACTTGACAGCCACAAACGTTTAGTTCTGTTCGGCGGCAAAAGTTGTCGTGTTTTCCGCAAATAGAGGGAGAAAATTATTCCAGCGGTACCAAACACCGAGAATAAGAGAGACCCAATGACGCTGCCCTGAGGGTCACAGTAACGGTAATACTCCTCTCCGAAGAGAGAACGTGATCTATTCTTAATTTGGAATTATAGTCTCGCAGAAAGCTATCAATGGTCAAAAGTGACAGCTGCGGAAATGGAATTTAGTAGTTTGTATAGGACATCGTCATGCCACATGTAGTCAAATGATTTTCTGATCCATAAGAACGTTGTCTGTTTGTCCTGGAAGCCGATCTTGGTTGTGCCCTCATCAGCTGATGCGTAGAGCACTGTCACTTACGAAAGCCGAACCGTTCGGGAATCAGCACGTCCAGTCTTTCTAGATGGTCGCGACACTGTACGAGTTGTTCAAAGACTTTTGAAATAGCTGACAGGAAGGCGGTTCTTCGCACGAGAAAGGTTTTGTAGAACAACAGTCGCGTTACCCGTCTTCCAGTTTGAGGGGAAGTAAGTCAACCCCAGGCAGGCGTTAAACAGGTCAACTAGGAACTACGTTTCACGTTCCGGAAAGCGTTAAAACATCGTCCCGGCCAGATGCCCTTCGGGATTCGAGTTGGATCGGTGGTCGCCGGTGATTGGAGCGATAGAAACGCTCTACTTCAACGTGGATCTGGTCAGTGAAGTCCTGGTTCTTGGGAAGTTAAAAGCAAACTGTCGCTGGAAGCAGTCAGCGGAGGGGAGTTTTAGGCATTGACCACTGTGTTCTTTGAATGTGGGGATGGGCGCGAGTCCGCGCTTACCCGTTAGATCATTGGGAATCCGCCAGACGTTACGATACTCGGACGGACCGTAGAAACACGGCGGATTTCTCCGCTCCTGCTAAAGAAGTTACCATCCTTAAAAACCTATGTCTGTTCCCTACGAATTTAAGAGAAGTAAAGGTTTTATTGGAGGGGGTGCTAAAGTGCTGCGTCTTCTCGAACAGAACGGCGTGATTTACACTTAGTCACAACTAACTTCACCGACTGACCCAGTTGGTTCACAGCGAGGAACAAAAACTCACTACGGCTCTGCACTGCAATATTTAATTTTATCTGCGATTAGTATTAAACTAGATTCTCGGTTCTTACTCCTGCATGTTAACAGCAACTACACTTTTTCAACAGCTGTTTATTAAAAAAAAATTTGTTATGTCTTGTACACGTTTAATATCGAAACCTCGTTTTATAAAAGTAAATAAATATTAAGTAAAAGATTAGAAATGAATCGCATTTTAAACAAACAAAAAATTAAATTTGAATTATAAATTAATGTTGTTACGCTTCAAATAATATCAAATTTTAAAAGAGCAGTAATAGTTTTTACATTTAATGGCTTGCGGTATGGAAGTTATGAAATTTTGTAAAAAAACTCTGCACCGCAACATTTATTATAAATTCATGTACTTCGTATCTTACGCTGCGTGGCTAAAAAAAAGAGCTTGCATATAACTTTATCCCAACACGCTTCTTGAAATCGGCGCCAAGTTACTTTTTGAAGTGAGAACAGTGAGCTACAGTGAGGAGTGTGTCATGACATAAAAGAAAAGTGGTAAAATTCAGAGTACTGAAATGCAGTGTCTTCGAAATACTTTAAACTATAAAGATATCAGGTATATCTTTATAATTTCGAAACTCTGCTCTGATAAATATAATGAAGATATCAGAGTAGAACTCGAAGTAAAGGACATAAATGAAATTATTTAAATTTACAGAAGACAATGGTGGGATCATTTGCAAAGGATGACAGAGGATCGATTGCCGGAAGCGGCACTGACCTATAAAACCAATGGTAGAAGAGACGTTGGTCGTCCGAGGATGAGATGGGTGCTGGAACAGGTTTATATAATCTAATCCTTGAAGAGGAAAAGAAGAAGAACTTCATATACGGCACTATGGTGCCCGGTTCACACTCGTACACCTCGCCCTTTTAGCGCAGTAAACAAATTCAACGTGTAACGGAATAGATGAAACGAAAAATCAGTATTGCCAATCAATCACTGAGTGCTACAATATTTCACCCTCATAAGGAATATCTTAAACATAAGGTAGAAAAGACGAATTCACATTTGTAGCGTCTCATACGTATACCCTACCGTCACTAATCTCTTGCGGGTGCGCAAACTCCCTTCTCGCTAACACTGTTCACACTCTATGCGACTTCTAGCGGTTTCTAACGTAACTATGACTTGGCTATTAATTTCGTAAAACGTTATTTGGTCTTACGTTTAACAGTAAAAAATTACTTGGCACCGACTTCAAAAAGTGTATTGGGATAAAGTTATATGAAAGCTTGTATTTTTAGCCACGTAACATAATATACTGAGTACATAAATTGTCTGCAATAAATGTTGCGGTACAGAGAGGGGTTTTTTATAACGAAAGTTCATAATTTCCATATTGCATAGCACTGAATATAAAAATTATTTTTCACTTTTTAGAACTGTTTATAAAATTATTTCAGGTGTGTTAAAATACTTCTCTCCTTTTTGAAGTTGGTTTAATTTCCTTGTTACGACTCTGTCCTGTTCTATAACAACTATTTGCGCACCTACAAACAACAGGTCCTACATGCTGTCACTCCACCTCTTCCTTGGGCGACCAATGGCCCTCTTGGTGTTTGGTTGGCTATCTCTCTTGGCTTTTTACTAGCCTCATGTCATCCATTTTTGATATGTGTTCATTCCATATCCTTCTTCTTTCCGTAATCCAATAATTAATAGCTGTTACATTAGACGTTTCTCTTATACTATTGTTTGGTAGTCTACCGTACCTTCCCTTTCCTAGTATCCTCCGTAATATAGTCATGTCTATAGTTTGTCGTTTTCTTTTAGTTGTTCTCTATCTGGCTTGGTCTGTGATGCATAGCATTTTACTGGACGTATTGTGCTTTTGTAAACCCTAGTTTTTGCTTTTTCTGTAAGGTCTGCTTTTTTGCTTTGCTGCTGCTTTTTGTTTTGTGTCTGCATTACCTTTGTATAATGCAGAATTAGTAATTATAGCAGAAAGTCGCGAAAATTTGCAGCAGCATAGAGTATTCCAAATAAATATTGAACGAATAAGAATTGGACTTCAGTGGTTACTAAAGCATAACAATTTATATCTTGGCCCTAGACCCAACCTTGCCAACGTATTGAATTACAATATTTCTGAGATAGTCCAGGTGATAGACAATGCAGACTCATTACCACATGCAAATGCAGACTCAAGAGATCCAACAAAGAAATTTCAAAGCACCATTTGATGAGTCAAATAAATATGTAACTATAAACAATAACGTGTCGATTTTACGTGGTTCATTTTATCAAGATGATGAATGGTTTAACATCGATTCATGTGGTAAACAGTATACTGACATAGCAGCAGCTGCTTGTGTAGCTTTTTCTTATTAGATCCAAATACTTAGACTATAAATGACATATATTACATAGTTATACTGGGTGATAGGTATTATAGATAATACATCATTATATCATTGAGAGAAAATCCTAATACTCAAGAGTAAAATAGGGAGTAGTTAGCGATGACAGACCTTCAGTCATGGTTGTATTTTAATAATCGTTGGATAAATTTGAATGTACGTTTTGACATATCTGTTGATGGCCATATTGATGAAGATCAAGGTAAAGAAGATTTTCCAAATTTGAAAAATGTTTGGTCGTTTTTTCAAAAATCACAAGTATAGGATTATTAATACTAATTCATTGTCAATAGCTACTGTATGTATAGAACAGAGAGATAAAGAACATTTTGGTTTGCTTCATTCACATACAAGAGGGCTTAAGGGTCATAGAGCAACATCCAGAGTTCTATCGTGCTGTATGCGTTTTGTGAGTATTGAACAACTCCATACAGGTTTACATAGGTCGTTTTTGCCTCTTTTTCTCATGTTCCTGTATTTACTTGACCACTTTCTCACTGTTCTACCTTCATTTTTTCTGTATTTCCTAGCCTCTGTAGTCATCTTGATTTTATCACCATACAATTTTGCGGAGCACTGTAAGTATTGTGTAGCTTCTAGTTTATTTTCGTAATTTTCCGTTTACCATTTTTTCTTGTCAGTGTTTGTTTCTCATCTTTTTAGTGTCTCCTATATATTCTTTTTTAGAATTCATATTGTCCGTTGTGTAATTTCCATCCTCTAATTACTGTCTAATAAATTCTAAACGTTGCTCCTCCAGACAGCTGTTTCCCTTTTATAAATAATTATTGCCCCATTATGTCTGTTTGGTTTTGACAATCTCGCATCAAGCTCTTTGTCTTCTCCTTCACTTGTCACTATTACTCCCAAATTTACAGATATATCCAATTTTTCTAAATCAATTTTAAATATTTTTCATTTATTTAATAAAAATTTCTCGTTCGAAAATGTTGTTGGGGTTTTACAAATCACAGTTTTTATTACAAACTATATAGTAATTGCTGATTTTTGCTGACGATCAGGTCATAATAGCCGACAATGAAAATAGCCTGCAGAGGGCCCGCGATGAACAGCAGCAGATAATCAGATGCATGGTCTGGAAATTTTTGTTATCAAGACTAAGTCCATAGCTTTTAAAGGTTAGGTTGCTTTCCTGTAAGGTGTAAATTAGTACTCAATGATCAACTAATTGAGCAAGTGCATTCATTAAGGTTCCTTGGATGTGACTTGTCTTATGTTGGCGAGGTAGATGTGGACCAAAAAATAGAGAAATTTAATCACATGTGTCGAACGATAAGAAGAACACTGAATGGGAAGGTCAGAAGAGATACTCTTTTAAAATTTTATAACGTGATGGCAGTGCCATGCGGCAGTGAGACTTGGACACTGAACGCAAATATCTAAAGCCGGATACATGCTAGTGAAATGAGACTTTTAGGATCAGTACTAGGAGTATCACGGAGGACCGGCTAAGAAATTATGATATAAGGAACATCCTTGGAATATACGCTACAATCTAAATGAAAGGATAAAGAAATACAGACAGGATTGGATAGGATGCTGAAAGGATGCGTGAGAATAGGATACTAAAACAAATTTTGTCAGACCAAGGAGTGAGCAACGGGTCGTAAGGTTCACAGCCTGAAGACGAAGACGAAGAAGAAGTAGAAGAAGAAGAAGACCGTAATTCATAAACTTGTGAACATCAGCCGACAAAATACATCAATCGTTAGAGTAAATGCAAACGATTTTTTACCGTTTTCTATTCAAACACGAATAACTCCATTCGTGTTTGGCAGACATTACTAACAGTCTAGCGATTTGGGATTGTCTGCTGAATGAACACAAACGTGTCGCTGTTCCTTATTTGTCACCAGTAGGTTCGACTAAATCTAATTTTTCCTTCCTCTCCAGAATATTCTCTACTGCACTTTCTAATGTTTTCTTTGGTCTTCCTCTCTTCTTCTTTGTTCTTATCGTGGACTCCCACATTTTCGTTGTCTGTCTTGTCGTTCATTCTATGCAGCTGCTTTTGTTCTACGTATTCAAATAACGGTTATACTGCCAGATCATTTCTTATTTGTTCAATTTAACTCTGTCTTTATCAGTTACCGCTCTTACGCGTCTCAAATATTTAATTTCTTAGCTTGTACACTACTTTTCTAGTTCTTGGTCATTGTTCATGGTTCTATGTATGGAGTGATCGAAAAGTCATAACATATAAATGTATCACGTGTCATAAAATGAAAAGTAAGCAATAACGAGTGCGTACAAGTTAACAGATACACTTAACTGTGAACAGAATTCTATAGTTCGTGTTGAAAACACTTAAACGAAAAATAATAAACAGGCATAGCTCTTGGGAAAAACTCAGTACCCAAGTATTTGAATTACAATATTTCTGAGATAGTCCAGGTGATAGACAATGCAGACTCATTACCACATGCAAATGCAGACTCAAGAGATCCAACAAAGAAATTTCAAAGCACCATTTGATGAGTCAAATAAATATGTAACTATAAACAATAACGTGTCGATTTTACGTGGTTCATTTTATCAAGATGATGAATGGTTTAACATCGATTCATGTGGTAAACAGTATACTGACATAGCAGCAGCTGCTTGTGTAGCTTTTTCTTATTAGATCCAAATACTTAGACTATAAATGACATATATTACATAGTTATACTGGGTGATAGGTATTATAGATAATACATCATTATATCATTGAGAGAAAATCCTAATACTCAAGAGCAAAATAGGGAGTAGTTAGCGATGACAGACCTTCAGTCATGGTTGTATTTTAATAATCGTTGGATAAATTTGAATGTACGTTTTGACATATCTGTTGATGGCCATATTGATGAAGATCAAGGTAAAGAAGATTTTCCAAATTTGAAAAATGTTTGGTCGTTTTTTCAAAAATCACAAGTATAGGATTATTAATACTAATTCATTGTCAATAGCTACTGTATGTATAGAACAGAGAGATAAAGAACATTTTGGTTTGCTTCATTCACATACAAGAGGGCTTAAGGGTCATAGAGCAACATCCAGAGTTCTATCGTGCTGTATACGTTTTGTGAGTATTGAACAACTCCATACAGGTTTACATAGGTCGTTTTTGCCTCTTTTTCTCATGTTCCTGTATTTACTTGACCACTTTCTCACTGTTCTACCTTCATTTTTTCTGTATTTCCTAGCCTCTGTAGTCATCTTGATTTTATCACCATACAATTTTGCGGAGCACTGTAAGTATTGTGTAGCTTCTAGTTTATTTTCGTAATTTTCCGTTTACCATTTTTTCTTGTCAGTGTTTGTTTCTCATCTTTTTAGTGTCTCCTATATATTCTTTTTTAGAATTCATATTGTCCGTTGTGTAATTTCCATCCTCTAATTACTGTCTAATAAATTCTAAACGTTGCTCCTCCAGACAGCTGTTTCCCTTTTATAAATAATTATTGCCCCATTATGTCTGTTTGGTTTTGACAATCTCGCATCAAGCTCTTTGTCTTCTCCTTCACTTGTCACTATTACTCCCAAATTTACAGATATGTCCAATTTTTCTAAATCAATTTTAAATATTTTTCATTTATTTAATAAAAATTTCTCGTTCGAAAATGTTGTTGGGGTTTTACAAATCACAGTTTTTATTACAAACTATATAGTAATTGCTGATTTTTGCTGACGATCAGGTCATAATAGCCGACAATGAAAATAGCCTGCAGAGGGCCCGCGATGAACAGCAGCAGATAATCAGATGCATGGTCTGGAAATTTTTGTTATCAAGACTAAGTCCATAGCTTTTAAAGGTTAGGTTGCTTTCCTGTAAGGTGTAAATTAGTACTCAATGATCAACTAATTGAGCAAGTGCATTCATTAAGGTTCCTTGGATGTGACTTGTCTTATGTTGGCGAGGTAGATGTGGACCAAAAAATAGAGAAATTTAATCACATGTGTCGAACGATAAGAAGAACACTGAATGGGAAGGTCAGAAGAGATACTCTTTTAAAATTTTATAACGTGATGGCAGTGCCATGCGGCAGTGAGACTTGGACACTGAACGCAAATATCTAAAGCCGGATACATGCTAGTGAAATGAGACTTTTAGGATCAGTACTAGGAGTATCACGGAGGACCGGCTAAGAAATTATGATATAAGGAACATCCTTGGAATATACGCTACAATCTAAATGAAAGGATAAAGAAATACAGACAGGATTGGATAGGATGCTGAAAGGATGCGTGAGAATAGGATACTAAAACAAATTTTGTCAGACCAAGGAGTGAGCAACGGGTCGTAAGGTTCACAGCCTGAAGACGAAGACGAAGAAGAAGTAGAAGAAGAAGAAGACCGTAATTCATAAACTTGTGAACATCAGCCGACAAAATACATCAATCGTTAGAGTAAATGCAAACGATTTTTTACCGTTTTCTATTCAAACACGAATAACTCCATTCGTGTTTGGCAGACATTACTAACAGTCTAGCGATTTGGGATTGTCTGCTGAATGAACACAAACGTGTCGCTGTTCCTTATTTGTCACCAGTAGGTTCGACTAAATCTAATTTTTCCTTCCTCTCCAGAATATTCTCTACTGCACTTTCTAATGTTTTCTTTGGTCTTCCTCTCTTCTTCTTTGTTCTTATCGTGGACTCCCACATTTTCGTTGTCTGTCTTGTCGTTCATTCTATGCAGCTGCTTTTGTTCTACGTATTCAAATAACGGTTATACTGCCAGATCATTTCTTATTTGTTCAATTTAACTCTGTCTTTATCAGTTACCGCTCTTACGCGTCTCAAATATTTAATTTCTTAGCTTGTACACTACTTTTCTAGTTCTTGGTCATTGTTCATGGTTCTATGTATGGAGTGATCGAAAAGTCATAACATATAAATGTATCACGTGTCATAAAATGAAAAGTAAGCAATAACGAGTGCGTACAAGTTAACAGATACACTTAACTGTGAACAGAATTCTATAGTACGTGTTGAAAACACTTAAACGAAAAATAATAAACAGGCATAGCTCTTGGGAAAAACTCAGTACCCAAGTATTTGAATTACAATATTTCTGAGATAGTCCAGGTGATAGACAATGCAGACTCATTACCACATGCAAATGCAGACTCAAGAGATCCAACAAAGAAATTTCAAAGCACCATTTGATGAGTCAAATAAATATGTAACTATAAACAATAACGTGTCGATTTTACGTGGTTCATTTTATCAAGATGATGAATGGTTTAACATCGATTCATGTGGTAAACAGTATACTGACATAGCAGCAGCTGCTTGTGTAGCTTTTTCTTATTAGATCCAAATACTTAGACTATAAATGACATATATTACATAGTTATACTGGGTGATAGGTATTATAGATAATACATCATTATATCATTGAGAGAAAATCCTAATACTCAAGAGTAAAATAGGGAGTAGTTAGCGATGACAGACCTTCAGTCATGGTTGTATTTTAATAATCGTTGGATAAATTTGAATGTACGTTTTGACATATCTGTTGATGGCCATATTGATGAAGATCAAGGTAAAGAAGATTTTCCAAATTTGAAAAATGTTTGGTCGTTTTTTCAAAAATCACAAGTATAGGATTATTAATACTAATTCATTGTCAATAGCTACTGTATGTATAGAACAGAGAGATAAAGAACATTTTGGTTTGCTTCATTCACATACAAGAGGGCTTAAGGGTCATAGAGCAACATCCAGAGTTCTATCGTGCTGTATGCGTTTTGTGAGTATTGAACAACTCCATACAGGTTTACATAGGTCGTTTTTGCCTCTTTTTCTCATGTTCCTGTATTTACTTGACCACTTTCTCACTGTTCTACCTTCATTTTTTCTGTATTTCCTAGCCTCTGTAGTCATCTTGATTTTATCACCATACAATTTTGCGGAGCACTGTAAGTATTGTGTAGCTTCTAGTTTATTTTCGTAATTTTCCGTTTACCATTTTTTCTTGTCAGTGTTTGTTTCTCATCTTTTTAGTGTCTCCTATATATTCTTTTTTAGAATTCATATTGTCCGTTGTGTAATTTCCATCCTCTAATTACTGTCTAATAAATTCTAAACGTTGCTCCTCCAGACAGCTGTTTCCCTTTTATAAATAATTATTGCCCCATTATGTCTGTTTGGTTTTGACAATCTCGCATCAAGCTCTTTGTCTTCTCCTTCACTTGTCACTATTACTCCCAAATTTACAGATATATCCAATTTTTCTAAATCAATTTTAAATATTTTTCATTTATTTAATAAAAATTTCTCGTTCGAAAATGTTGTTGGGGTTTTACAAATCACAGTTTTTATTACAAACTATATAGTAATTGCTGATTTTTGCTGACGATCAGGTCATAATAGCCGACAATGAAAATAGCCTGCAGAGGGCCCGCGATGAACAGCAGCAGATAATCAGATGCATGGTCTGGAAATTTTTGTTATCAAGACTAAGTCCATAGCTTTTAAAGGTTAGGTTGCTTTCCTGTAAGGTGTAAATTAGTACTCAATGATCAACTAATTGAGCAAGTGCATTCATTAAGGTTCCTTGGATGTGACTTGTCTTATGTTGGCGAGGTAGATGTGGACCAAAAAATAGAGAAATTTAATCACATGTGTCGAACGATAAGAAGAACACTGAATGGGAAGGTCAGAAGAGATACTCTTTTAAAATTTTATAACGTGATGGCAGTGCCATGCGGCAGTGAGACTTGGACACTGAACGCAAATATCTAAAGCCGGATACATGCTAGTGAAATGAGACTTTTAGGATCAGTACTAGGAGTATCACGGAGGACCGGCTAAGAAATTATGATATAAGGAACATCCTTGGAATATACGCTACAATCTAAATGAAAGGATAAAGAAATACAGACAGGATTGGATAGGATGCTGAAAGGATGCGTGAGAATAGGATACTAAAACAAATTTTGTCAGACCAAGGAGTGAGCAACGGGTCGTAAGGTTCACAGCCTGAAGACGAAGACGAAGAAGAAGTAGAAGAAGAAGAAGACCGTAATTCATAAACTTGTGAACATCAGCCGACAAAATACATCAATCGTTAGAGTAAATGCAAACGATTTTTTACCGTTTTCTATTCAAACACGAATAACTCCATTCGTGTTTGGCAGACATTACTAACAGTCTAGCGATTTGGGATTGTCTGCTGAATGAACACAAACGTGTCGCTGTTCCTTATTTGTCACCAGTAGGTTCGACTAAATCTAATTTTTCCTTCCTCTCCAGAATATTCTCTACTGCACTTTCTAATGTTTTCTTTGGTCTTCCTCTCTTCTTCTTTGTTCTTATCGTGGACTCCCACATTTTCGTTGTCTGTCTTGTCGTTCATTCTATGCAGCTGCTTTTGTTCTACGTATTCAAATAACGGTTATACTGCCAGATCATTTCTTATTTGTTCAATTTAACTCTGTCTTTATCAGTTACCGCTCTTACGCGTCTCAAATATTTAATTTCTTAGCTTGTACACTACTTTTCTAGTTCTTGGTCATTGTTCATGGTTCTATGTATGGAGTGATCGAAAAGTCATAACATATAAATGTATCACGTGTCATAAAATGAAAAGTAAGCAATAACGAGTGCGTACAAGTTAACAGATACACTTAACTGTGAACAGAATTCTATAGTTCGTGTTGAAAACACTTAAACGAAAAATAATAAACAGGCATAGCTCTTGGGAAAAACTCAGTACCCAAGTATTTGAATTACAATATTTCTGAGATAGTCCAGGTGATAGACAATGCAGACTCATTACCACATGCAAATGCAGACTCAAGAGATCCAACAAAGAAATTTCAAAGCACCATTTGATGAGTCAAATAAATATGTAACTATAAACAATAACGTGTCGATTTTACGTGGTTCATTTTATCAAGATGATGAATGGTTTAACATCGATTCATGTGGTAAACAGTATACTGACATAGCAGCAGCTGCTTGTGTAGCTTTTTCTTATTAGATCCAAATACTTAGACTATAAATGACATATATTACATAGTTATACTGGGTGATAGGTATTATAGATAATACATCATTATATCATTGAGAGAAAATCCTAATACTCAAGAGTAAAATAGGGAGTAGTTAGCGATGACAGACCTTCAGTCATGGTTGTATTTTAATAATCGTTGGATAAATTTGAATGTACGTTTTGACATATCTGTTGATGGCCATATTGATGAAGATCAAGGTAAAGAAGATTTTCCAAATTTGAAAAATGTTTGGTCGTTTTTTCAAAAATCACAAGTATAGGATTATTAATACTAATTCATTGTCAATAGCTACTGTATGTATAGAACAGAGAGATAAAGAACATTTTGGTTTGCTTCATTCACATACAAGAGGGCTTAAGGGTCATAGAGCAACATCCAGAGTTCTATCGTGCTGTATGCGTTTTGTGAGTATTGAACAACTCCATACAGGTTTACATAGGTCGTTTTTGCCTCTTTTTCTCATGTTCCTGTATTTACTTGACCACTTTCTCACTGTTCTACCTTCATTTTTTCTGTATTTCCTAGCCTCTGTAGTCATCTTGATTTTATCACCATACAATTTTGCGGAGCACTGTAAGTATTGTGTAGCTTCTAGTTTATTTTCGTAATTTTCCGTTTACCATTTTTTCTTGTCAGTGTTTGTTTCTCATCTTTTTAGTGTCTCCTATATATTCTTTTTTAGAATTCATATTGTCCGTTGTGTAATTTCCATCCTCTAATTACTGTCTAATAAATTCTAAACGTTGCTCCTCCAGACAGCTGTTTCCCTTTTATAAATAATTATTGCCCCATTATGTCTGTTTGGTTTTGACAATCTCGCATCAAGCTCTTTGTCTTCTCCTTCACTTGTCACTATTACTCCCAAATTTACAGATATATCCAATTTTTCGAAATCAATTTTAAATATTTTTCATTTATTTAATAAAAATTTCTCGTTCGAAAATGTTGTTGGGGTTTTACAAATCACAGTTTTTATTACAAACTATATAGTAATTGCTGATTTTTGCTGACGATCAGGTCATAATAGCCGACAATGAAAATAGCCTGCAGAGGGCCCGCGATGAACAGCAGCAGATAATCAGATGCATGGTCTGGAAATTTTTGTTATCAAGACTAAGTCCATAGCTTTTAAAGGTTAGGTTGCTTTCCTGTAAGGTGTAAATTAGTACTCAATGATCAACTAATTGAGCAAGTGCATTCATTAAGGTTCCTTGGATGTGACTTGTCTTATGTTGGCGAGGTAGATGTGGACCAAAAAATAGAGAAATTTAATCACATGTGTCGAACGATAAGAAGAACACTGAATGGGAAGGTCAGAAGAGATACTCTTTTAAAATTTTATAACGTGATGGCAGTGCCATGCGGCAGTGAGACTTGGACACTGAACGCAAATATCTAAAGCCGGATACATGCTAGTGAAATGAGACTTTTAGGATCAGTACTAGGAGTATCACGGAGGACCGGCTAAGAAATTATGATATAAGGAACATCCTTGGAATATACGCTACAATCTAAATGAAAGGATAAAGAAATACAGACAGGATTGGATAGGATGCTGAAAGGATGCGTGAGAATAGGATACTAAAACAAATTTTGTCAGACCAAGGAGTGAGCAACGGGTCGTAAGGTTCACAGCCTGAAGACGAAGACGAAGAAGAAGTAGAAGAAGAAGAAGACCGTAATTCATAAACTTGTGAACATCAGCCGACAAAATACATCAATCGTTAGAGTAAATGCAAACGATTTTTTACCGTTTTCTATTCAAACACGAATAACTCCATTCGTGTTTGGCAGACATTACTAACAGTCTAGCGATTTGGGATTGTCTGCTGAATGAACACAAACGTGTCGCTGTTCCTTATTTGTCACCAGTAGGTTCGACTAAATCTAATTTTTCCTTCCTCTCCAGAATATTCTCTACTGCACTTTCTAATGTTTTCTTTGGTCTTCCTCTCTTCTTCTTTGTTCTTATCGTGGACTCCCACATTTTCGTTGTCTGTCTTGTCGTTCATTCTATGCAGCTGCTTTTGTTCTACGTATTCAAATAACGGTTATACTGCCAGATCATTTCTTATTTGTTCAATTTAACTCTGTCTTTATCAGTTACCGCTCTTACGCGTCTCAAATATTTAATTTCTTAGCTTGTACACTACTTTTCTAGTTCTTGGTCATTGTTCATGGTTCTATGTATGGAGTGATCGAAAAGTCATAACATATAAATGTATCACGTGTCATAAAATGAAAAGTAAGCAATAACGAGTGCGTACAAGTTAACAGATACACTTAACTGTGAACAGAATTCTATAGTACGTGTTGAAAACACTTAAACGAAAAATAATAAACAGGCATAGCTCTTGGGAAAAACTCCTCAGTACCAACTATTCACAAAACAATTATGCTGAGTGCGACCGGTTGTTGAAAACGATTGCTGCAATACGGAAAATATTCAGAACTATTAATACCTGACAACTCTAATTACCTGTATGTAGTCTTAAAATGGTTTTGTAATCCTTCTCTTGATTTCTAATTCTTTCTTTCCCATGCCTTCTGTTTTTCCTTAACTATTCAAAATCTTGTCTTGCTCTATGTTGTCGCCTTCTGTATGTATGTTCAGTGTACGATTTTCGTCTTCTACAATCTTTAATTTCGTTTTCCTCTTATTTATGCTCATATCATATTTCTCTAAATTTAGTCCACTCCTCTAGGTTTTTAAATTTTATACTATGTTTCCAACCATTATTACTACATCATCTGCAAATTCACTTTGCTATATTTCTGCTCTTTCCAGACTTATAAGCCTAATACCTTATATATTAGACTTTTGTTCTGATTCTGTTCTTGAAAATTTATTATTTCGTGTTCTGCCCTAAGACAGGTCTTCAAATGGTAAGAGCTCTCCAAGCTGTCCTATCGCATGCCAGTCTTTTCGTTTCTTCGTAACACCCTCTGATTTTAATGCTATCTATTAACTTCATTCTTCTACGCCCTCTTCTTTTTCCTCCTTCTATGACACCCTCTATGGCAGTTGTAAGCAAGGAGTCTCTTCTTAAACAATGACCTAACTTTCCTATTTTCCTATTTTCTATTAGGTTCAGGATTCTTCTCTCTTCCCCTATTCTTCTTAAAACTTCATCATTCCTTAGTTTATCAACCCACCTCACTTTTTCTATTGCTCGCCAAACTCACATCTCGAATGCTTCTAATCTTTTCTCATCTTCCTTCCTCAGTGTCCATGTCTCTGCAACATATAAAGGAATTCTCTTTATACGCTCCACACATAACACTTGGCCAACGTTTTTCCTTAATTCTTATTAATTGTGCCACACAGCAGTCTTTTTTTCCCATTAAATGCCTCTTTCGCTATAGCAATTATTGCTCTAATTACACGAGTGCGGGACATATCTTCACTTATCAAGCTTCCAAGGTGATAAACATAAATTACCCATATAATGAAATGTTCAGTTTTTTGTTGCTCAATGTGACGCAGGTAGGAATTAGGAATGTTGCGATATTCTTAGTTACAGCCGGAGCCGGATACGCGTGTACAGCCAAAGTGTGGGTGGCCGTACGCTATAATGTATCACGCCTATTCCTTTTTACAACGTTTTGTTTCGCCCACAATTAGGGTGCTCTCACCCCAGTTCTTTATAAGTGTTTAATTATATACCCAATGTTTGGCCTTGCAATAGCTTATAACTTCAGCACTCATACACGTGCGACCGGCATGTTGTCTCGATTACGTAGTATGGAGCAAATAAGCAACAATACAGTAGGCTACGTATTTATAACGGTTTAGTTTCGGGTTAGTTCTCTCCTCTTTTAATAAGTAATTAAAGCACTATACCCGTAAGTTTAATCACAACGAGGCCTCAAAAACAACGTTATTATTACTATTATTGTTATTATTATTATCGACGAAGTTGTCAATTTGCGTTGGCAAAACTGCTAATCGCTTTGTTCTGACGAGGGTTTCCGGTTCTCTTCACCATTCTCAAATCCTGTTCTGCATTAACAATTTTACTGCCGGTCGTAAGTCCGGACATAAGTACGTCACGGTCTAGAAAAATGTGGAATCTAGGTATAAGATACAAGATACAAGATACAAGTTCTCGGAAGAAGAATGAGCAGGAGAGAGCCAGAGAATGAAGGAATAGGCCTACTGGTGAAGGAGTAAATAACTTCTTCTATTGGGAAGTTTTAATATATTATTCTCGATTCAAAGAACCGTAACTTTTATAAAATTACATACATTTTTACTGATGAATTTGTCTCCAAGTTATTAGAAAACAAGAATATACATATCTCTCTCTCTCTCTCTCTCTCTCTCTCACACACACACACACACACACACACACACACACAAGTTTATAATTAAGAGGATACTAATATATCATAAGTTGAGACCCTGTGTGGAGACCCATTTTTTGTATGTATGTAAAATACAATTTAATGTGTACAAAAAGTGCTAACAGATGCGTACAAACTTATTTAAAATAAATTACAGAGGAACAAGGAGAATATTTAGGCTAACTGAAAAAGCAATAATTTTTCCTATTTTGTAGTGCCTCATCAGTACACACACCTTTCGTGAATAAAATGTATTGTTTATTTTATTAGACAAAAATAATAAGCCCAGTATAAGAAACAATCGAAATCACTCTGATTAATTAAATAAAGACTATATTGTTAGTATCCATTTATATGGGTTTTTAGCTTTCCTTTACGTGTTTATAATATTTACTAATAATCACTGACAGGCATCTGTAATATCAGTGATACGTTACTGTATGTTGTGTTACGTTACACTGAGTTTGTAGAACCACAAAAATCTGTGGTTTCAATAACCAGTGGCGGTTAGAAATTAGAGTAATTTAGTTTCGGCATTATAACTTAATAGCGGTAAAAATGGAGGACTAACAATGTATCACACACACACAAAATAAACTTTTTTAGTAGAAAACACAATAAACATAAATTAAGGAAAATGTTATTCCTTAAATTAACATAAGTTAAGGAATTTGTGTCGACCATCTAAAATACTGGCACTTTGTATACTTCAAGTCGTATATTCTGTTTGTTATTGTATTATTCTATTCTATTAATATTACAACTCGCGTTTACTTTTTTTTGTTAGTCAAGTTTTCACTTGTTCGATTAATACTATTTAGAAAAGTAAACTATAACAATAACTATAACTATAATTTCAATATTGTAACAGTAATAAAATTACTTTTTACTTTTTGACAAAAAATAATTCAGAAATTTGTTAAAGTTTGTCGCTTAGCTAGAGAGTGACTGGAGAAGTATCGGTGTTTAGAAGAGGAAGAAAGGGACCAGGAAAAAGAGTCCAGAGAAGGAAGCCAGCTATCCCTATAAAAGTTGGAATAGTATCCCATCTTATAATATTTAGAGTGATTGTTCCAGTGGAGACTAGTTTATAAGGAAAAAAGAGAACTATAGAACTAACGGTAGGCTGTGTCTCATCGATCATCGTATTTGTTTAGCTGCAGAAATCTGCAGATTAGCTAAGTACATATAGGAAATAAATTAAATTCAGACACTTCTTCAGAGGCAAGTATAGGCCAAGTCATACTGCAAAGTCCACAAGGAAAACAATGCACATGTATTTCATTTTTGATTATAAACTATTCTCAGGAAGTAGTCCGCACCCGTACCTGTCTAATCGACCTTATAGTCTTAAAATCTTAAATGGATTTGAAATAACGAACGGAATTGAAAGAGTGGTTGGCCACTTTCCATATAATCTTAAAACGTAAGTGAAACTAAATAAACAGTGAAAGGAGTATGAATTAAAATGTAATGGTGCAGAAAATGACGTTCAGAAGTAATAAACGTCATTCAATTGAATAAAATTGAATATAATAAAATATAAATATAATAAGTAATATAATATATAAAATACAATAATATAATATTAATATAAATAATATAGTGAACTGTATAAAATAATGTGAAAAAGAATGAAGTAAAGGTGAGGAGAAAAACAAAAGAAGGATAACCAGAGAAAACGAACGTCTTTATGAAACCACGTGGATGCGTTTTGTAGTACTGGATAATAAAGTTGGCGAGATATTGTTTTGTAACGAACGGTTCGTTAGTGCTGTCCGTTAGTGGTGTGTTATCGGGCAGATCCACTTGTAAGACGACAGTAGCATACAAGGGCGAATACATAACGTACGCGTTATATAACGAGTTGTCACGATGAGCTCACTGCCTCCGAGCTGTACGTTTTGTCGCTGATGAGTCAGTTACGTAATCAATACTTTATTATTGTCGATACCCTGTAACGTGGTGTGACACTGAGAAATTACGATTTGTCATAAAATCACAAATCCCTTTCAAAGTGCAGTCCTTGAGACCATTAAAGTTATGGTCTTTTTTAAATTACGTCAGTCGTCCTTTTGTCTGATGCACTGTGAAAGCTTGAGTCATGAAAAATTAATGTTTATGTCTTCCAAAGAAGAAATAAAAGTTAGTACACTTTTGATAAATGAAGAAAAGGGTGTAAAACTCGCCAGTAGAACAATATTAACTCCAGTTTATCTAATAAGGTTTAGAGAAACTAGAATTAAAAAGAGAATGAGAGAGACTTACATAAATAATAAGGAATACGTACGTAAGAATAAACCACATGTCTGGAGATCAAATTGAAATATTCACTTGACATCAAATATGAAATTTCTTTTTTATCAACTAGCTTAATTACTTATTCGGAGTCACCTGAGTAAAATATTACAAACTCCAATAAACAATTCTAACTTTATATCAGAAGGCAGTAACACAAATTATCCTACCGCCCACGATTTTGTTTTTTAATGCAAAACTATTTGCAGACAACTGTTTGATAAAAGTTGATGAAAGCGTTTTCTATGGGTGGAAACTAGGAATCGAAGCGTTCATGGAACAACTGCGGTTGTTTTTGTCTCTTTTAACAGATTTCTCGGTTTTTCGAAACATGAACTGTTTTGCGATAACAGTAAGCGATTTGTAAAATTGTACAATTTTCGTAATAGATTGAAAATTACGATTGCATTAACCATTTTTATAAAATATAATAAAAAGTACGAGTAAGTTACTTGAACTGCAGAACTTGCTCACTATTTTGAATTACATACGTAAAACTGAATTCGTATGACTGCGGTACACATGCAATTATAGTTTCATGTAGTAGTAATTATTTACTAATGTAGTGTATTCATTTTTTCAGCTTATAGTCGTGTAAAGTGCGTTATTTTAATAATAATACATATTAAAGTTACGGATATTCGCAAACTCTCTCAAACATTGGTATTTTTCTATTTCATTTGAAATCTCGCTATCTCGCTATCAGCATTTTTCTTAGCAGGTATTTTATGATGGTAATACCAACATTTTTCCCACGACAAAGACTAATTCGTTCATATGTTTTAATATTATGTGTAATTCGTATGTTTTTTTCTTGCAAATCTTACCTCGTCATACACTGGCTGAAATTTATAAATAAGCAAATATTAGCATATGCACACTGATTATTACCTAAGTCTGTGAAACTCGGTAGTTAAGTAAAAGAATCAAAACCCGTTTAATAGAAATGAAGGTGAACAAGTGAAGATTATCGGGAGAAAATTTGACAATAGAAAACCGCAAAAAAAAAAATGGAGTCAGGCAGATAAATATTAAGTCTTAAATTCCACAACGTAAAAATAATGTACTTAGTACAAACACTTCATCCGTGTGTATGAGGAAAGATAGAATAAGATCCTGGAATGACATCCCAAGGTAGAAAGCTCATCAGAGAAGGCTCTAGAATGTTGACTTCCAAGAAGTAAGAGGGCTATAAGAAAACGATTGGCATGAACGACCAATAGGGCTCTAGCTGTTGAAATCTCTCATTCCAGTCCTGCGTTCTGTTCTTCTGATTCAAAACTTACGTTACCTCAAAAACACAATGGAAGGAAATAGAAAATCGCTAACGTAGAAACTGCTTAAAAGACAGACTACGACGATGACTTATCTAAGAGAATAATAGTAACCTTGTCTGGTAGATCATACTGTTCAAACCTCATGGTAAGTGGCCAGCATTTCGTTCAAAAAAGTTAAATCAATTAGTCGCTTATGACGTTTCCCACGTAACGTAATCAATTAAAAAAACTTCAGTTTACTTTGTTCCTTTGTGGAATTTTCGTTGTGTTACATCGCGTGAAATACGATGAAAACAAGGCGAGCGATATGTAAGACAGAGTAGGCCTACGTGTTCGTATGAAGTGTCATAATGGAGGCCGGATAAATTTGCTTGTTTGCAGTTCAGTCGATTCGTGTGCAGAAAGCAAGAACAACGGATATTACACAAAAAATCGCAAGGCCGAATGTTCGCAGGAGTCGTACAAATGCTTTCTCCGGCGTGCGCAAAAATACCGGGTCTGGGTTCGACACCGTACCGGGTGATTTTCTGACGCAGCGGCTATAGCAGAAAGGTATAACCTTCAAACACGTGTAAATCAAGATAATGTTAACAGTTCAGAATAATAATTGGTTCAGCCGAGTAAAAACAAATTGGATTGAAATTAAGCATTTATAACTCTTTACTTTGTGACGGTTTTTAATTAGTTATTCTTCTTCAATGGTTTATGCTTCATATTTTAACTATTGTGCATTTGTTATTTTACTTTTAATTTATACGTTTCCTACTAAAAATACGTTTACACTTATCTAGTATATTATATTGAGTTTATTCTATTTGAGGGTTCCTGTATCTTACAAAATCATTTACACGTAGAGATTCTATATGGTACTATATAAAATCATTTCAGGGCTAATGTAAATGCGTTTGCTTCATTATTTAATATTACTTATGTCTTTATATATTTTAAGAAAACAATAATTCAATTTTAACATACATTATTTAAATTAATTTACCAGGAAAATTATTAATTCATACTTAAATAAGATAAAACTTAAATTTATTTGTATTTAAGTCATTAAATATAGTAATTAATATATAACTTAAATGAATTAAATGATACTTACATTGCAACAAAAATTAATAGTCATATTTAATATTTAATGTGCTTAGTTGAAAGAAAAAAATAAAACAGAAACTAATAAATAATGACAAAAAAAAGTGATGAGGAATGAAAATATAATATTTCAGTAATAAACATTTAGAATCTAAAACATACCTTTGTATTTCAAAACTTAAAAATTAACAATCTGTAAGAATGCGCACTTCAAATACTAATGAAAAGCACTTCATACTAGTGAAGGAATGTGCAATTCCTGATTCCTTCTTTTGGAAAAAAGGTATAGATTTCTTATACTCTGGTCAGCAGCTAGCCAATTATGTATCAAGAAGCAATGTAGTGATATTAAGTACCTCCATGATATGAATCTGGGAAAGTCTCGAGTCTCTTAGTCCAGTAAACCAGATATTACACTCTTTCTTAACCACGAAATCACCCATTTAATACAAAATTATTATATAGTAATATCTTATTTATAATAAGCTCAGAAATTATTTCACTAAATAGCAATGATCTCTGCACATACTTTCCATGTCATATCACTAAAGTTCACGAGATCAGGTATTAGCGCTTCCCCCCTTCAAGTCTTCGCACTACGTTACCAATGTCCAGCACTTGCAGCACATCGTTCAAGACTGTGAAGTCTCCATTCGTGCTGAAGTGCTGTGATCGTTAGTTTCTCATTCCGAATGACTGTCTTCACGGATATTGTCAATTCGGACATAGAACGGTGTCTTCGCCATTACATGCAGCGCCATGTTCTGAAAGGTTTGAATTTTTTCTTTTATCAACATATATTTACCTCGATAATAAGCTGCACAATTACAGACGATCTGTAGAACCACTAAGAGAACATTCCAAAATAAGTTACGAAAGGAGACAAAGATGAAATTTTGAAAGCGACAGCTATTCCTTTGTTGGTCATAGCGTGGACGTAAACAAGAAAGCAGGAAATTAGAACACAAATATCAGAGATGAAGTTTATTCCAAAAGTTAAGGAGTGTACGTGTCTTGAACATATAGGAAACCAGTATGTACAGGATGAACTGGTTGACGATAACGCGAATGATATAAGTGTATAAAGGGGATAAGGGAATAATTAATGAAAAACACCAGAACAACGATACATAAACAAGTATGAATATACAAGTTTCTCAAGAGAAGCTGCTTACCCTAGTAAGGCTGACACAATTTGGCTGGAGAAATGAGGACGAAACAGGCAATTTGTCTAATCCCTGTAGTCGGTATTATGTTATCTGTAGGCCTAGTCAACTGTTTCATATTAGCAGTCTAATTTAAAAGTTGTTGGGGACATCTTAAGAATAACAGACATCGAACAGTCTTGTCCAGCAGTACGAAGCACTGGGTTTGAGAAATAATACCTTCACTACCCTGATTGCTCTAGCGTTTCGGTAAATAATTTTAAAATAAATATTTTTATAAAGTAATAAGAAAAATGCAAATGTAAGGAAGAATTGAAAATACTACAATCCAAAGAGGCGTTTTAGTTTGAAATGAAAAAGTCACATCTGTATAAAAAAATGAGACATATCTGCCATAGTTTCCCATTAACATAACTACGTATTATCATGTGTCGTAACCATACCCATACTGCTATCAAAGTATCTGCACAGCTGACACACCTGTATTTGTTTTTGGAAATGGTCAGGGATCCGAAGACTGGATAAATTGGTCTGAAGTGCGTGACAGCTACGCTGTTCTCATTTGGGATACCGTGCTGTTATGCATAAAAATTATTTGTAAAAGGGGGTCTAAGCTGGAGACCAAACATAATCATTGTTTCCCTTCTTATTTTCGAGAAGCGGATTCGGTATTAAATCTTTGACGCCTTTGAGTCGTCTAGGCGGCGGGTAGGCACATTGCATCAGAATTCGTAAGAAAATGTGGTCGTACGAAATCGTGAGAGTTCGTGATAATTCGTCAAAAGTGAACAAACCCTTTGTTGTTCATAAACGCGGTTAGTTTGCTTCCGACCTCTCCGTACGAATACTCACGAATTCGTACGTCTAGTCGTATGCGACCAAAACAATTTGTTTTTCATCAGTTTTCGTAGGAAATTTGCCGTCTCTGGAAGTCCAGAAGTGTGTCTTCTTCAGCAGTTTCCCCTCGAGAGTCTCCAAAATGTAGTCAAATATAGAGCGTGTCATTCGGGTATATTCAAAGAACTTTTCATCATTCATTCTAAGCTCTTCATACTATCTTCCAGATTCCCCATTCTTACTTCTCGACTCAGAATATTGTTGAACCCACTCACGTCTTTTCAACTTTTTCACTTCAAGAAACCTAATGGCGGGAGAGCCAAAAAAGAAATCTAGTTCAGCTGGATCCACCTTTCCTTCAATTCCACTCAACAATCGTACGATTTCGGAAAGAAAATGTTTCCACGCTATTCTTACGATTTCGTACCAACCGTTATTCGCGAGTTTTCACGAATTCGCACGACCACAAATTCTGATGCAATGTAACCGCAGACTAACTCATAAGATTTAGGCGAGCGGCAAACGCCTTAATCACTTCATAAGTACTGTGTTCCAAGGGCTCGATTTTATATATAAAATCCTCGATACACACTTGATCTAAAATTACTTACCATGTAAGTTAAGTGAAAAAAGGCGACCTATTTGGACAAAGCCACGACGCAGGAGCCTGAGATTACAGATCGGAGCTCTGAGTTCTCATGTTTCACCTCGCACACACCACACAGGTCAGGAGGTCATCAGGACCTATGTCCTGTCCTGTTCTGGTAGGGTTGTCTCGGGCAGAGAAGGTGACAAGTGGGACTGTACCAAAACGGTCCTTTGCAGAATCAACGAGCGTGACTGACTCGCGCTACTATCCTACAAACCAAAACCCATATTGCACGCGAAACTATCAGAAACAACATATGTCTGTGAGTACACACGCCGCGCGCGTGTGTGCGTGCAAATTCTTATTTGCAAAAGCGGTAATTTATAAATAACTAGTGTAATTGGAAATACATTTTAATTTTAAGCTAAGTTTAAATCAGAGTATAGCCTAAGACACCTACATATTCAAGTCAGTGCATACATACTACTTATTCTAACACACGGTAAAATTTATACCATTAGTTACTTATTTTTGTTATAATTTTCAAGATAAGAATTGTATCTACCTGTATCTTTAATCCCTGAAATATAAAAAATAAAGTCCTTGGTGATCAAGTCCAGTTACATTAATTCAGTTTCTTTCTAATGTACGAATTTATAGTTTTATTTCGATTAAATGGCTAACACGTGGCAGCAGTAAACATAAATATACGCAGACCATATAGGACACTTCTATGGCAGTATCAATGTTGATCCATATTCTGAAATACGTTAGACGGACTCTACGAGCATGCCAATTATGATACGGTGAAGAACGATTCCAAACCGGATTTAATTTATGTAATATAATGAATAATACATTCAAACTCCCATATTAACATCGTTGAATAGGAAATCGGTTAATTAGAATTTCATATCTATACAATAAATGAAAAACGAACCGACGATCGGCCTTGGCAATGATCCTTCTCGCAAGTATGCAAATTCGTTACGCGTTATTTATATATGGTGACTTTGAAACGCGGACTAGACGTGACGGCATTGTGTGACACAGCATTGACATTGGACGATGATGAATGCATAATGTGGCGAACCATAATAAATTCTGCGTGTAATGAACAAGGAAATTATTGTCGATATCAATAAAACTGACTCCTGTACTTTCAAATAAAAAATTAAGAAAACAAAAAATATTTTTTATATGACATGTCATATTCTGTCATGTTTACATTTATTGAATTTGTAATAATAAATGTATCCAAATAATTTTTTAAAATTTTATGTTTTCCAATTGAATCAAATTCTTTACTTAAATAATCCGTTTAAACAAGAATATTCTTCTTTTAGCAGTAACAATAGAACAGTTATTAATAAAGAAATTGGAACCGTTATGGATTTATGGGTACAACTTTACGAACTGAGTAGCAAAACGAATATCTAATCACTGCTCTGAGCAACTGTTAATGCACCAACAATATTAAAATCAAATGTATTCAATTATGTACTTCCACCGCGATAAACGATTTTTGTTTCTTGTATTTAACTTCCACTTTTCGCAGTCGCAGGTACAAATGCTTTCAGAAATGAGTGAGTACATGATGGCTCCTATTTTCTTTATGAATTTTATCAACAATATTTCTGTCTGAAGTGTAAGTATTTCCCTTGCGCAACGTTGATACATCCATGTCACTCCTACTGTACATGAAGATTGTCACACAGAAATATTTAATAGTATATTATATACTTTACCACTTTCATTAGTGAGGCTCACTTCTTTTGTTGCTTCTTTCCATATAACGCCGTTTGTAACGCAAAAATTGAGCAATCGCAAATTTTACGAAATCAAACTATGCTGAATGCAAAGAAATGTGTATGTTTTAGAAAGCGGGGAGGTAGTGAAACGCCTGTACCGTTAGGCGGCATTATATGATGTAAAAGCTGTAGAGTTTAGCGGTAGGTTAGCAACGCTGGCCTTGGGACTGACGTCTATAAGGAAGGTAATATTAGGCTAAGTCACGTTTTGGGACATAACTATCATAAAATGTATTATTCGCTAGGATATTAGGGGTGTTTGCCAATGTTGTAAACTTTAAGTGCATGTAACAATAGATACCGTTATGTTCGAGAGAGCGATATAAGAGTGAGATAGATAGTGACGCTAGTTTTTTAAGCACGTGAGACGCGGTAAACAGTCGGCAAATCAGAGGAAGCGTCATGTGTTGCGCGGGAGGTTTTCGCTAAGGAGATTGGGCGATTTTGTATTTAGCGCTAGTCTAAACCTATGGGATTGGTTTTCTATCGAGAGTTGGTAAGGGAAATTCAAAGCGAGTATAAAATATGAATTTGGAGAGAAATCAGTTAGTCTTCTTTATATCGGCGAAACTACACTGAAGAGACTCGCGTGCGCTGTTTTACGTTAACTATATAGATATATATTTTATTAGTAATTTAAAGAATAAAGTAATTTCGCAGCAGTAAACAGAAGTACGGGAACGCGATAATTGCTAACGCTAAATTTCTAAAGTTTAATATACAATAATAAGTTAATGAGTGAATGTTCGGAGTAGTAACGAACAACGAGAAATAAATACTACATATAAATTTTCATCAATACGATATGTTGTGGTGAAATCACTGAAGAAAGCGAATTAGTTCGGGTTAAATTCACGACGGTATGAGATAATCGAGACGCACGCGACGCGAACTGTGTTAGATGCACTTAATGTAAATTCAAGAATACGTTATAAACCAGAGTGTATAGTTATACGACATAATTGTATGTATCACCAATATGTCAACTGTAGTGTACACACAAAACAACATTCACAACCTGTACAAAAACATGAGCACAAATACAGATACCCAAAGCAACGAGATGGAATTTGAAATAAATAATCAGTTAGGCGATCCAGACACGATCGCAGACATTTCAGAGGAGAATCAAGCGTCAGTGACGCGGGGACAAAACGGACAGAACAATGAAAACGCAGAGACACAACAATTTACACCAACAATAGTAACAGAAGTTCGAGAAAGACACCACTAGAAATATGTCAGACACCACTAGAGACAGACAAAAACACTGATATATACACAATACTACAACAATTACTAGAGCAACAGTTCTCACAACACACACGACGAATGGAGGAACGATCGAAAAAAATAGAAGAACAGATACAAAAACAATCAGAACAAACAACAGAACAGCTCTCACAACAAATACAAGAAGAATATAGAAATACAAAAGACCAGCTCTCACAACAAATACAAGAAGAATCTAGAAATACAAAAGAACAGCTCTCACAACAAATACAAGAAGAATCGAGAAAAACAGAAAAACAACTGTCACATCAAACAGAACAAATACAAAGACAATCAGAACAGCTGGCCCAAACAAAAGCACAGATAGCACAACAAATTGCTGAACATGCGAAAAGAACAGACGAACGGTTAGAACAACATGAATTAAAAATAGAACAAGCGTTACAACAAATGAAAAAACAAATCCATAAACAACACATAGAAATAAGAAACGAAGTCGCCATACAAATGGAACAAGAGAGAACAAACAACAAAAAACTGTTCCAAGATTGCCAAGTAGAGACTAACAACACAATCCAAGACAACACCGATAAGATTACTGAGCTTAGTATTAAAACTAAACAGCAGATCATAGAGTTGGACGAACGGCATAGCAACAACATTCAAATCATAAGCGAAAAAATCAATGTAAACAACAAAAGATGCGAAGACAATACGGCAGCAATCAAAGAGTTACGAGCCGAAAAGCTGGAAGAAATGAAGAAAGTGAACGAAAATATAAATGTAATTGGCCGTAAGTCGGAAGAAACTGACCTGAAAATACGACAGATACAACGAGAAGTTAGGAATAAATTAGCCTTAATTAGCAACCAGTCGTGCAACCGTCTGGTAAGTAATGTTAATTACTCACGAACAAGTCAAAGATATCAAGTACAACGGGACTGGAGACTTCCCGATAGAGTTTATGAAGGAGATGGAAGATATCTATATGGAACATTACCAAGATAACGGCAACGTCGCATGGATCGGAAGGCACCTAGAAGGAGAGGCCGCGGTGTGGTGGAGGTTGATAAAAAATAGCGTGACCAACTTCGCAGAATTTAAGGAAGCCTTCACGAACAAATATTGGAATGATGTGATTCAAGAAAAAGTAAGAAACGAGCTCGAGTTTGGACGTTATCAGATGGAGAGTTGTATGAGCATGATACAGTACTTAGAACGGAAATTGTTGGAGAACAGGCAGCTAATTTCACCTATACCTGATCAATACCTGATCAGAAAAATTGCAAAACACTATTCTCAGGGGGTACAGATCGCCATCATTACTCGTGGGGTTACAACTATTAATGAGTTCGAGCAAGTATTATCAGAGTTCATGAATTTGAGAAGTGAAGCAAGGACAATGACCCGGACACATTATGACAGTCGGCGCGAGCATAAGCAATGGGTAAGAGATGAAGAGGAGAGTGGGAGAAGGGTCGAGCAAGGACTGGCGCACGAAAGTGAAAACCGACCGACTACACAACACTACAATAGACGGCCAAACAAATTTAAAAACGAACCAGAGCCGATCCCTTCGACTAGCGGTATCCAGAATAACAAAAGCGCCACTGCAATGTCAAAAACTAGGGCAGTGTTGTACATATGAATTAGATTTAAGCACCATTAATAAGTATATTAATACCACTTTTTTAGATGTAAGAGATGATTTATTGTGTAACGATGATATAAATGTAACCTATCGTGTGAACAAGTGCCCGGAGACCAGGATATCATTAAACGGAGTGCCCATCTGCGAATTAATCGATACTGGAAGCCAAGTAAACGCTATATCTGAGCAATGGTTTAAGAATAAGAAGAAGGAATTGGAGAACGTAGAAACATTGAGACTATTGAATACTGTTATCAAAGGAGCAACTGGAAATAAATCGAAAAGGGTGACACAGCAGGTCTTGTTGACGGCCAGGATCGGAGATGTGGAAGTTGACAGCGTATTCGTCGTGGTACCAGAGCTAGTAAAGGATTGTAGGCGTGTGCTAGTAGGCGTGGGGTTGCTGGAAGAACATGGGTGCGTTATCGACTTACACAACAAACAGTTAACAATTCCAGGAAAAGGGGACCAGAAGGAAGCCACGGCAGAGATATTCCACGTAGAAATCGCGTCTGGGGGAGAAGATATTGAAACGGTAATCAAACAAAAGGTGCGATCAATCGGCGGAATCACCGAGGCGGAAAGGAATGAACTACAGCAAATCTTAATGGACAACAAAACGATCTTCCGAAATACTCCCGGTAGGATTCAAGCATACCAACACAAATTCGAAGTTACTGATCGGACACCGTACTGCCAGAAAGGGTGGCCGATTCCACTAAACTACCAGGATGCAGTGAGGCCCGAGATACAAAAGATGGAGGCACATGGTGTGATTGAAAGGGCGCAAAGTCCATATGTCAACCCAATGGTCACAGTTATCAAAAAGGACCAGACGGTCAGACTACGTTTAGATGCGCGCAAGCTGAATTCTGTTACCGTTCCTGACTATGAGGGAGCCATTCCGATAAATGAAATATTAGCAAAATGTGGGAATATCAAAGTAGTGTCCACGATAGACCTACGTAGTTCGTTCTGGCAGATCCCATTACATCGGGAATGTAGGGACTTCACAGGATTTTTATACGAAGGAAAATGCTACCGATACACGGTGACGCCGTTTGGGCTAAAGACGAGTTTGGCCAGCTTGACGCGGGGACTAGACCGAGTGCTATCGAAGGAAGTAAAGGAGTTCACCATTTTGTACGTCGATGACTGCTTATGCATATCGAACAGTATTGCAGATCACTTACGGCACCTGAAGTTATTGTTACAAGATTTAAAACGAGACAATCTAACCGTTAACTTTAGCAAATCACAATTATTCCGAGAGGAAATTGATTATTTTGGGTACCGGTTAACAACCACGGGTATTACCACCGCACCAGACAAAATCAGGAAAATCAGGGCTATACAGGAATTTCGGACACCGAAAAATCAGAAGCAGCTCAAAGGATTCCTTGGTTTAACCAATTTTTACAATAGATTTACCAATAGATACGCCGAGGCTACCCAACCATTATTGAACCTCCTAAAGAAGAACGTTACTTTCAAGTGGACGAGCGAGATGGACCGGCACTTCGAGACAGTCAAGAAACTATTTGTCGAGGCGGTAATTCTCAAGCATCCCGACCCAAACAAGCGGTTTTATTTGCAAACCGATACGAGCCGTTATGCGTTGGGCGGACAGCTATATAAATTGGACAATAACAATGATATCGGAGTGGTTGCGTTCACGAGCCGAGTGGTGAGAGGGGCGGAACGAAACTACTTTACCACGGAGCTGGAACTGCTGAGTATCGTCCATTGTTTGCAAAAGTTCAGAACTTACGTGCTAGGGAAGCCCTTGACCATCATCACCGACAACAAGGCGTTAGTTTTTATCAAGAAATGTCATCTAAATAACTCCCGTATAACACGGTGGATCCTCGCCATACAAGAATATGACTTCGAGATTATGCATTGTAAGGGTCGAGATAACATTGTAGCCGACATCTTAAGCAGACATCCGGAGGACATAAATGAAGAGCAGGCAATAGACCAAATCGAAGAATTTGAAATTAACCTTGTCAGTGTACGCATCAGTAAAGAAATCAAGAAACAACTTAAAAACGTACAGAATTATCAATTAGCCGACACCAAACTGAAAAAGATTATCGAGTCAATTCAATCAAATGAACAGCATAAACTTGCCAGGAAATACACTTGGCATAATGGAAAGCTGTACCGTAAAGATAAGGGAGTATGGAAGTTAATGTTGACGGAGGAGTTGTGCCACAACATGATCACGGAGCTACACGAGGCATACAGTTACGTTGGGAACCGGCGGACATATCAGCTGTTTAAGGAAAATTTCACAGGGGATTCCATAAATAAAATCACAATAGCAGTTACGAAAACCTGTATCACATGCCAAAAGAGTAAGGATCATTTTAAAAGGATGTTAGGAGAGACGCGACCGGTCATACCGAAGAAGAAAGGCGAACTGATCAGCGTCGACTATTATGGACCGCTGCCGATTTCCACAGGGAAAGTAAGGTATATCTTAACTGTAATCGACAATTTTACTAAGTATGTCAAATTATATAAACTGAGGCAAGCCACAACGACTGCCACCATAAAGAGAATTCAATTATATTGTGAGGAGATAGGAAAACCAGTAGCTATTTTATCTGATAACGGTACACAGTTCACCAGCAATAGATGGTCTACCGCATTGACAGACATGGGTATTAAGGCAAAATATACCGCATCCGAAATCCAAATACAAATCTGGCAGAGAGAATAAACAGGCAATTAGGTAATATGTTCAGGGCAATGACCTCCGATAAGCACACCAAATGGGCGCAGTTTCTTAAACTCATTGAGGCGTGCATAAACCAGACCTATCAGGAGACAATTGAGACCACCCCTTTCGAAGCGTAGTGGGGAAAGAAACCAGAGCGGGACTGGATAAAATATATTGACCAAGATATGATACCTCCAGACCAACCCATCAACTATCACAACATCTACCTACGAATTAAGGAAAAGGGAGATAAGAGGACAGATAAACTCAACACTACTCACCACCTTACTAGATTTCACGTAGGAGACCAGGTCTTGTTAAGGGCGTACCCGATGTCGGATTTAAATAAAAAAGTAATAGGAATATTTTGTAACTTATTCGAGGGTCCATATAAGGTAACTAAAGAAATCGGAACAGCGACTTACCAGTTGGAAGTTCCACAAAGACCAGGACATATCCGCGGGAACTTCAATGTACGACAACTAAAGCCTTATTATAAGAAAGAAACCCAAAATTCACACGCACATACAGGAAACAAAGTGTAATAACACACAACCTAATATTGATGTAGTAATCGTAAGTTATCAAAACTAAATGTAAAGGTGTTCAATGTAATCAAAGCATAATGAAGTTTAGTCATGTAAGAAGTCACAAATGTTTAGAATAATAAGAGAAGGAGTAATAATGCATTGAATATGAGTATATAAAAAAAATAATACCCTAAATAAGTAAATGAAAATGGTAACAAAAATGTTAAAAGGGAGATTGCTTTATATAAACAGTTGTTATTGAGAAGGAAAGTGGACCAGCCTCATTTGGGAGTAAATATTTGTTGTCGCGTAAATATCTACAGAACTTCTATCTTTGCGTTTCTTCTCTTTCTGTGGCTTCTTTTGTTACGATTTGCAGTTCTCTGAAACTACGATTTATACTGCGCTGGTTTTTCTTATGTTAGAATCTAAAGCTTTTACCAATACACACCCTAACTTTACGAACTACTATTAGGTCAGTTATTTTGTGTTTTCCGTACAGTGAACTTACTTATTTAAATTTTTACTGTTTTCTTCATGGGCGGTTATCCTACAGACTGACAGTTGTCTGAGAACGTGACCTTGCCTGCTGTTGTCGCTTTAATTTTTTCGTACTCACGGTCTTTTCCCTTTTGTAAATGAATCTGTTTTTGTTCTCTGGACGGTCTTTCCTAAGCCATAAGGTTCGGAAGTTCTGTTAGGTATATGTACACATTTGGTATGCAAATTGCGTTTACCCTGTCCGCATGTCTTTTCGGTAAATATTGCTGTCTGACACTTTTATGAATGCCTTTGTCATTTTACACTCCCCTCAAAAATGTGTATGTTTACTGGCCGCGCTACTACCTTTCTTCCGTTGCACAAAGATAAATAGGACTGAGCAATTTCTGTAAACAAAATTGTCGCTGTTGTGGCAAAAGCCAATCCCATTTCTGTTACAGTACCCCATTCCAAGTAGTTTGGGTGAACGAGGTGAGGAAGAGACGAATTAGCAACAAACATCCAACACATTTATCTTCCTTAGTATTGTTGACAGAGATTTTGTGCGTTTCATGTGAACGGTTGACGTCGTTATTGTAGACAGTGTGTGTATTAGTTTATTTCAATAATTTGTATTTATTATGAGTGATATTGAGGAACAGTATCCTACATTTAGTTCGGGTACAAGCAACGGTGGTGTACGTGCGGGCCGAGAGGACATTAGAAAACAAAGTAAAGTCATCATACCAAACGTTTACAAGTTTTTTAAAAATCTTGCGTATAATGAAGAAGCCAGGAGGAACATAAACATTGCACAAGTTTGAAAATTGACAGCGGAAACTTGTGGCATTTCTGAACAGTCAGTGCAACGTATTAGCAATACCGTTGCTTCGGCAGATGATCAAGGCGTGAGCCTTGGTTCAGTTCCCCAAGGAAAGGATATAAACGGGAACACAAAAACACTGAACTGGACGATGTTAATAAACAAATAGTCCGCAGGACCGTACTAGAATATTACGACCGAGGGGAATACCCCACTGCATGCAAAATTCGAGCTGATCTCTGTCAGAAAATCAATTATTCTGGTTCAGAAGCCTCCGTACATCGCCTTCTGAAAGTGTTTGGTTTTAAATTTAAGAAGTGCAACGATGGACGAAAATTTTTAATGGAGCGCAGAGACATTGCTGCCTTGAGAGCGAAGTTTTTGAGAACCATGCATATACATCGTACGGAGGACAACAGGCCTATAATTTATTTGGATGAAACCTGGATATCACAGAATCATACGAACAAATACATCTGGCAAGACTCCAGAGCGAACGGTGGGCTGAAAGAGGTAGCGGTGGGCCTCCTGGTAGAGGTGGCCGTCTGATTATTGCACATGCTGGATCCGCAAGTACAGGTTTCATAGCAGGTGCCAAACTTGTCTTTCGTGGCAGTAAGCATTCAGCTGAATCTGACTACCACACAGAAATGAATGCTGAAGTTTTGAAGACCTGGTTTGTTGGTATGTTGCGCTCCTTGGAAGAAGGCTCTGTCATCGTGATGGATAATGCCAGCTATCATTCTGTACAAATAGATAAACCACCATGTTCAAACTGGCGTAAAGTGGATATCATGGAGTGGATGCGTAAGAAGAGAATTTCATTTTCCACAGCTGAAACCAGGGATGTACTTCTTTCTAAAGAAGAGATCCGAACGGCCAAGAAGACGTACGAATTGGATCAACTGGCAAATGAAATGGGACATACAGTAGTGCGCCTGCCACCATATCATTGTCCGTATAATCCGATCGAGCTGATATGGGCCCAAGTTAAACGGTATGTTGCAAACAAGAATACAGTCGTATTGAACAGCCGATATTGAACAACTTGCACACGAAGCTTTGGACAGGATAACTCAGGAAGACTGGGAGAAGTGCATAAGACATGCGGAGGCACTACAAGAAGCCGATTACTCAAAGCAGTGCACGAGAGACACCACAGTGTAGCCCTTCATCATACACTTTCGTGTGAGTAGTGACAGGGAACCTGAGTCCAGTGAATCCGAAGACGAATTACTGCAGGAGTGTTACAAAGTGTATATAGGTGATAAACGTGTCTATAGCGAAGCGTAGTATTTTCTATTTTTATTGAAACATAAAAAACCGTGTGCGTGTTTTCTTCAGGAGTGTTATGATTGTGCTCTGTGCTATCACTTTGCAAAGTGATAATTGTGTGACTAACCCTATTTGAGGTGAGTTTTTCAACATACTGCTTATTTATAATAGTCCTAAGGAATTCTGTAGTTTATAAAATAAGAAAAATTTTAATTATAAAATTTGTAAGGACAATTCATAAAATATAGAATTATAAATTTAAATTCTATATTTAAAGATTTATAATATATTAATATGTGAATAAGGAATTTTAAATTTATTTCATGAGGCATTTGTATTTGTTGTTTATAAAATTATCCTTATTTTCTTAAGAAATCCAATTCGTTTCACGTTTATACATACCACTATTTTTATGCTACTTGTGCATGTAACGTCTTATAGTATAGTTCTAACTTTTTACTTAATTAATAAATAATAAGCAGCGTAGGAAATAAAAACAGAATATTTTTCGGAGTCACGAATAGTGCGGTGTCTCTTCAATAATTAAATGGGGCAAGCTTAAGACACAGGATGCGTATGAAAATTCGTTCAAACAAACTATAGCTGACGCGTCGCATTTAGTGTTATGTATAAGTTACGGAAATTAATTGTTAATTAATTATTAACAATGTATTAATTGCGATGTAATTATTATTAAGAATTATTGACAATGTAACAATGTATTCTAATGTATGTATTAGAAACTTTCTCCCTGTAAAATTTTACTTACAAAAATACAGTAAAACGCAAGTTAACCTTACATTACACTATCTTACAAAATCAGAACAACTGTGTGATACTCGTAAGATTTTAAAATGTTTTGTACTTTAAATAACATTAAATTTTATCTATAAAATGTCTGGACTAGGCATCTATGAACCTTCAAAATGTATCGTTGTTTTTTCAGTCTTCTATTGTCATTGATTTTAGAATGTTCAACAGTTTATAGCACAAACAATGATTTTAATGGAAGCCTTATTGACAACAACAAAGTAAATATTTAATTTAAAAATCACTTTGTTATATTCTTTACATTAAGTAGGCCTACTTATTAGTGTAGCATTTTTCAGAAGAAAGGGAAACTGTTGCTTAGTGGCGACGCTGTAAGTAAGCGGTGTGACCTTGACGATACTACTTCCATGCAGTTAACTATAGTGTACTCACCAATTTAGACTAAGTAATATGAAGCAAGTAATTAACTTGAATATATTGTCAATTTTAATTATAAGGAATGAACTTATAATTATATCAGTTTATTAGAATACATATAAGCAAGGAACTTGTAATTATAAGAGCTTTAGGGACGCTTCAATAGAACTAGTTTTCAATTTTGATAAAATTGTAAGGCTAATTCTATGGGTGACAATGTAACGCAAAAATTGAGCAATCGCAAATTTTACGAAATCAAACTATGCTGAACGCAAAGAAATGTGTATGTTTTAGAAAGCGGGGAGGTAGTGAAGCGCCTGTACCGTTAGGCGGCATTACATGAAAGAAATTAACTTGTAAAAGCTTTAGAGTATAGCGGTAGGTTAGCAACGCCGGCCTTGGGGCTGACGTCTATAAGGAAGGTAATATTAGGCTAAGTCACGTTTTGGGACATAACTATCATAAAATGTATTATTCGCTAGGATATTAGGGGTGTTTGCCAATGTTGTAAACTTTAAGTGCATGTAACAATAGATACCGTTATGTTCGAGAGAGCGATATAAGAGTGAGATAGATAGTGACGCTAGTTTTTTAAGCACGTGAGACGCGGTAAACGTTCGGCAAATCAGAGGAAGCGTCATGTGTTGCGCGGGAGGTTTTCGCTAAGGAGATTGGGCGATTTTGTTATTTAGCGCTAGTCTAAACCTATGGGATTGGTTTTCTATCGAGACTTGGTAAGGGAAATTCAAAGCGAGTATAAAATATGAATTTGGAGAGAAATCAGTTAGTCTTCTTTATATCGGCGAAACTACACTGAAGAAACTCGCGTGCGCTGTTTTGCGTTAACTATATAGATATATATTTTATTAGTAATTTAAAGAATAAAGTAATTTCGCAGCAGTAAACAGAAGTACGGGAACGCGATAATTGCTAACGCTAAATTTCTAAAGTTTAATATACAATAATAAGTTAATGAGTGAATGTTCGGAGTAGTAACGAACAACGAGAAGTAAATACTACATATAAATTTTCATCAATACGATATGTTGTGGTGAAATCACTGAAGAAAGCGAATTAGTTCGGGTTAAATTCACGACGGTATGAGATAATCGAGACGCACGCGACGCGAACTGTGTTAGATGCACTTAATGTAAATTCAAGAATACGTTGTAAACCAGAGTGTATAATTATACGACATAATTGTATGTATCACCAATATGCCAAGTGTAGTGTACATCTGTGATAAAGTGAATAAGTGCACTCATAATCAGGATTAACACGCAACAAACAGCTGCTGACGACTCACCGGACTGCAACACCTTAAGGACTATGCACATCGGAAGGATTCTCCACGCAAGTAACAAATAAAAGAACATTTGATTCAATATTGTTTTATAAATATCTATATTTGTAATCAAATATAGTGACTCAATTTGTCTAAAAAGAACTCATTGCCACGAAATAATATTCAAATTGTAAGGCAAAACTATTCAAGTCATGTTAAAGAAATTTGTAGTATATAAATGCAAATGAATCATTAAAAGTTGATTGATATATTTTAATTTGTGTTTATTATTACTGGCACCCTGAGGTACAATAAAGAGTCGGTATACTGGAGTAAGTGTTATAGTCTATTGAGTAGAAATATTAATATTATCAGTGATTAAAGTAGTTTGTAAACCTTACTTCTTACATGCTCATAGGCCAACATAATATGCAAATCAACAATTTAACTCTTTCGTAAAGGCCTATCAAGTAGTGTATTACACGTTTATGTTTTGTTGATGTTAGGTTTTAATTAACTTTTACCTTTGTCATTTTCATTGATATAAGAAAAGTTGATCATACACAAAATAACGTAAGGAGTTGCCTGACAACTCGTCTTCTAAAAAGACGTTTCCAGCAATAAAATTACAAAGGTGTACGTTAAGACTTGACCGTTACGAGTAGAACTGATGTTACTGCAGCGTTTGTAATGAAACGCTTCATTAGTCTAATGTATCCTTTCACCGGGATCGTTCTTACCACATGTGTAAAATACTCATCTGTGAGGTAAGAACGGTGAACACCTTGATCACATTGATAACGTAAAAAGCTTTAAGTAATTAGACCGTCAAATTAGGCATGATTAAAGCGGTGCTTTGTCACATTTACGGCCCCCATCTGAGATTCCAGTTTAACTCGATTGCATAATACTGAAATGTAATGATATTACTTATGCGTCCACAAAGGAAAGGACGTTTCACATCAAATGAACAATGTAAACATTATTGTAATTTCAACGTGTGCAATAAAGTTTCCATTAAGTCAACATTATGCTTTGCAATGAGGCTTAGAGTAAAGAACAGTCCAAAAAACAAAATTATTTTAAATTGAAGATTAATAATTTTAATTACATAGCACTAATTAGGCACACTTTTATTACGTAACGAATTTCAAACGTGCAGTAGAATGCCAAATTTCTGACGGGAGAACACTTTGCGTTACCATACATTCCAGAAAATGTCAAATTAATTGAATTTGACAACATTTTTGTTTAAAATCGACATTAGATGAATATCTAGGTCTGGTTTTAGAATCAATATAGGTCAGGCATATACCACAAGGTTCACAAGTGCGAAGATTAAGACTGATTTTAAGGCACTAACACAAAACCTTTGTAAAGCAAGGTCTACAATATGTCATCTACAATGCTTGTACTATTTTTTGCGTCATATTAGTAAGTTGAATATAAAACATTGCTAACCGATTTATGTTAGCTGTTTTCACCCAACAAACTGTCTGTTTGCATTACAATGTGTTTGAGATTATTTTATTTACAAATATAAACAGCTAATAAAATTTAGCTAAACTTCAAGGGGTCACCCAATGGTGTCACACTTTTTTCTCTGTCAGTATAGTTCAGTTCAGTGCTACACAAGACAACTATTACCTGTATACTCTGATTACTACACAATCAAATGGTTTAGACTTATCTGCTTAGTTAGTGAATAATCGTTGAATAATTCTATCTGAATTACCGAGTCTTGTAACTACCTGCTGAGCGTCCAGAAGCTGAAGAGTCTAAGTGTTCACGTAATTGTGTAGCCTTTGTTCAAGGTTTTGGATGGGGCTTCCAATTTCTTCGTCTGGTATGGCCATTCTCAGAGCTCAGTGTGAGTCGGGGTTACTCCAGATACCACTAACTTCGAGAACACAACATCAAACAATTTAAGAGCACGAGCAAATCATGCGGAGGAAGTTTCTATAATGTAAGTTGAATGAATTTAGTAATTTTTTGACGTTACTGTGGTAGACAGTATTTGATTGATACATATAACGAGGCATGTAGGCAGTTGTGTGTGTGTGTTTTTACAGTACAGCATCATCTGGGAAAATTTTATGGAAGGATGGAAAAAATAGTGCTGTCTAGGAGCGGCACTGGTTACAAATCCAGATTTCAGGATGATAACAATGAAATTGGAAAAACTTTTGCTGTTGCTAATTTTTGTCTTAAGCTTACACAACCGGTGTCGATATACTGAAAATAATTAATACCGGGCTGTCACGCCGTGGTCCGTTGCCGTATAGAAGTAACCTTGCTGTATAGGTATCTGTAACCTCGTGTTACTGGACGCCTGTCGCTTTTACTCAAAACGATTTGTCGGGTATCGTTGGACCAATATTTGCCGTAACTGTTTTCTTAACACTCTGTCGCTTTTTGCGGCCTGAAGAAGATCTTCAAGCGTGGGATGCGAAACGTTGCCGACGATGTCGAGATTATACAGCAACCGAATCACGGCCTAACAGCCCGGTACTTAATAATTTTGAATATATTCGCTGTCGCTGTTTGGGTATAGTCATACATCATAATTATTCAGCCATTAATTTTAAAGATCTCTACCAGTTTTCTGCCTGCTTGTAAGAGGAATCCAAATTGTTTAATTTGATGAAACATATTACAATCGTTTATTTATTGTTATTACACGTTGTTAGAGATACAAGAAGAATTCAATGCTGAAATTTACCGTAAAAAGAAACAAATCGAAAAACCCTTAACTATTTAAGGATATCAACTACAGTCAGTTCGAAAGTGCTGTCTTCATTTTCTGAAACATTAAATAGAGAACAGAAATTATAAAAACTATAATTATTACAATATTATAGTGTGTTGTAAATAACTTTTATTGCATATTATGACAAGTTTTGTTGAAAATATTAGATAAAATAAATGTTTGGTAAATGAATACAATAATTATTAAATTCTGTTGAGCCTTGAACTTTGTTCACAATAGGTGTCTTAGTTACAACTAACACATTCAGCAACATCAGAGTTTCTGCACTTCGTAGCACAGTTCCTGACATGTAAATTTTGTTAATTGAAAGAGCGAAGTGAGTTCTCAGTTTTAACTCGACGGTTTGGCATTTGTTAGCCTGTCTATCAGTCCTCCTGGGGCACGTCTCACGATAACTTTCGAACGCATTAACCAATTATAGCAAAACTTGACATGCGTGTCCATACTTTTAATTCTACAGACCTTTGTTGTTTTCTAGATTGATCTTCCCGAAAATATGGCGGGGGGAGGCAAAAGCGTGAGGGAAAAATTGTAAAAAAAAGCGTGGGTATCAAATAAAGATAATTATAGTCAAAATCTGAATGTAGGGTTCAGTTTTGGAAAATTTACAAATTTTTGGAACGCCAAAACCCAAGAAAGTGATCAAAATTGTGCTAAAGTCGCAAAAACCATATTGAGTATAAAATAAAGACAATTTAAACCCAAATCCGAAACCAGTGTTGACTCTGAAAACTTTAAGTATTAGGGGCACTACGGCCCAAAAATGGAAGTCAATATTTTAAGAGAATTGTAAAAGTACGTGTGGGGCATCAAGTTATGAAGAATTATATTCAGAATACAAACTCGGTATCTTTAATAAATTAACAAAATTTAAACATGTCAACACCTCTTGGATATTTTGAACCCCCTTTAAACGGTTGTAAGTTATGTTTGCAAAAAGCTTTACATATAATACCAGTTATGTATATTTGTGGAAAATATTACATAGAGACCTATAGATGGCTATGGAAACATACATAAACTTAACAGAAAGGATTAAATTATTTGGTACTTACCTGTTACTGTTATCTGTTTGTTAATTACTTATTAAAATGAGTGCAGCGGTTTGGGACTTTTAGTGCAATCAAGGATTTTGTAATTTACTGATAATTTTAAAATATTAAACATCTAGTTAATAAATCTTTAGTTTGTAACTCTTGATGTTTTGAGATTCTCGCAGCAATTGTGTTATATATTGTGTTATATATAATTATGTTACTTGGAAGTAATAAATTACGTCTACAAATGCGTTTTTTATTTTTTTATTTTATTTATTATTTTTTAAGTAAAAATATGATGACATAAATAAAGAAATACGCTTGTTGAAGTAATTTATTATTTTTCAGTACAATATAGGCTATAACTAAAAATAAATGTATTTCTTTCAAAATAATGAGCGAGTTCTGCAGCTCAGGGACCTTACTTTAGATAATGTAAATGATAAATTAAGTTAGACAAGGTGACTTGCTTAGTCCAATTTTTTCGACTAAATTGTTTTTAACTAATTAAACAATTAGTTAACTAATCAATCATAAATTGTTTTAATGTAATTTTGATCAAAATTGTTAGTGTAAAAATAACTGTAAACCGGTGCATGAAGAAATTGCGGATGGGTGAGGATGTGGCACTTGTTGCTGATACTGTGGACAATTTACGATTATTGTTTCCGTATGTCTAAGGAGCTTGTAAGTAGTTTGATCTAAATATATGTCAACAACTAAACTGTAAACAAACCCCTACAGTGCAAATTAGAACTCTACAATAAAGTCATTGAATAATTGATGAGGTTTAATTATTATTTCAGCACACAATTGATCCATGACGGAATATTAGAAAGAGGTCACACGTCCACTTAGTAGAGTGGTCAAAGTCTCAGTGTTCCTTATCGACACTACCTAGTACAATTAAATTTTACGACAGTATTGCACTATTCTAAAGTAACGATATATAGCGTAGTGGTACGACCTATATTCGCGTATGCTAGCGATACTAGATCAGATGCCAGAAAAGAAGCAGATTTTTCGCAAGCAAAATGGAAACACTGCGTAAAAACAGAAACACAATACAACAACGGTGCATCATAGAAAAAACGGAGACTGGTCTATGCGAAGAAAAAGGAGAACGGAACGACTACGTTGTCAGAACGACAGAAGACATGCTAGCAAAGAGATAACAAACCGGCAGGAAGGAGATTTGCAGGAATACCCGGTAAAGGATGAAGAGATTAGATGAAATAAACAGTCTGTGAGCCTAACAAGAAGAAGAGAAGGAAGAGAAAAAAGAACAACAAGAATAAGAGGAAGGAGAAGATGTCGAGTCAATCGAGTATTTTCGTCTGTTAAGTAGAAGTCATATGATGAAATAAATTTTATGTATAGAAAAGTGGAGATTATTGTTTAATGATCGACTACAATATCAGTAACCGTGTCATGATGTCACCATGTCACTATATGACACGTGGTATGTATGTATGTATGTAACGATATTATGTACGTTACAGCGCTTCCACAATAAGTCAAGGGCTTCCGCTGTAACGCCCTGGTCTGGTCGACATAATTCCTCACGCGTATACAACACGTGTGCTCACGGATATAGAGTTATAATTATCTAACATGGTATCATACGGAACTAGAATAAATAGCGTTATGTCACATGCACTGAGCGGTATCCCTTGTATTTTAATTGTAAAATATCTGAACGTATTCCAAATGTACGGCAATGTCGACTTGTATTGTTTGAAAATCCGTACGTTTTGCGAGCTTATGCGTGTTAACAACATTTTTTAATTTATTTATTGGATAACAAACCAATATTGGATAATTGGATAATATTGTTATTTCTATTATGGTATTGTTACGACGGTCTACTTGATCGTCGTAGGTACAGTGGAAAACAAAATAAGTACAAGACACCTATTAAGTCACTTATCACCATCTTTAATTTTCACAGATAACAGTTCGTAATTAACAACACAGTCTCGTACAAAAAGTCAAATAAAAATTGTTCACACGCAACAAAATGTCCACTAATATTAAAATACAATTGTATTACAATTATCCCGCCAGATTATAAATCGCAACACTTCACTTAATAACCACTTGAACGTACACGGTAATATATTATAACAAAGAGAAGGAGATTGTGTGTGTGTTTTGTGTTGTGATGTCAGGTGTTACACTCCGCGCACTTTTAATACTTACTAATTGCTGGTTCCTCTGCGACGATGTTGTCCTGCAAACACAACTTATGCTAATATGTGTATGTGGGCGCCACTTGGATATTTGTTCCAAGAAATTGTTATTATTATTAATTGATTTTTTAGTTGTTAAATTAATTATATAAAAAAATGTGAACAAGACAGTTTGAATTGTAAATAACGTATGTTTAATGATCTTTCTTTTCATAAAAAAAATCGTCTGAAGGACTAACACTCAAATTAAACAAAATTGCAGAGTTACAAAAAATTATTGACAAGTTTTTTATTAATCATCGGCTGATAAAAATTTTATTGCTCAGTTGAATAGCATGAATTTAATGTATGAAAAAACTTTATACTCAGGACGTGACTTCTTTGAACTATCAAGACAAATCAGTGGGATGCTTTACAAAAATTGTGTGATTTGAAGGTGTTTGACATGTGTAGTACAACTGTGTGACAAGGATACCAGGTAAAAATGAATTTAACTTTTGAACAACTCACGTTCCGGTGGGTAAGTATTTCCTTCACTGGACACTGTTCTTGGGGACGATTCCAATCTTGCGCCTCTTCGTGTTTACGTTCCTCACGCACTGGTAACTATTTATAAGTCAAATTACGGTTTTAAAACTCCGCACGATTGAAATAAAATTCGTACTGTTTCTATGCTTTGAATTCTGGCGGCGGCGAACAGCTGACTGCGTGGTTTCTCTATTCTGCCGTCTCAGCGCTAGTTCCAAACTCAATGTAGAAGGCTCGTGTCAGTAAATTGTTTGGGAATTTTGTCAAAGTCGGCTTGTCTTAGCAAATACCAGCAAAATTGATTTTCTCTATTAAAATCGGTCCTTTTCAGGGCCGCTGGATATCTGGCTGTGTGCGTTTCTATTAAATATGGCGTGTTGCTGCTCTATTCATCAACACGTTAGCGCCTAGCGATATACTCCTTATATAGGTTAAGTCAGTCTTTTGTCATGTACGGGAAAAAGCCTTTCTGTGTTCTCGGGTTGAATTCTTGTTCTTCGACTTCGCCTTGGACGAGATGATCGGATTCGTAGGTGATGTGTCTCTTGTGGATTCAAAGCATAAAGTGTTTTTTGTGTGTCAAATTTCGTCTTCCTTTTATACTCTGTAAGGGTCATTGTTTTAATTTTTAAACATGGACGTCCGGTATATTTGAGTAAAATTTTCTTCTGGAACGTTCGAGAATATGCAAAAGGAACATCATAGAACAAATTCGACTTCCGTAGAAGCTTTAGAACAAAAACTTCTTATTCTTCATACTAAAGGATATTACTGAAATTATTCTGGTATTTGTCAAACAATTTTACAGAACTACTTACAATCTGCATGCCATTATTATTTTTGGATTCTCTGCTTTCAACTGAATAAAATGGTACCATTCACGATTGTTTTTGAACAAATTAAATCCAATAAATTAACAAAATATAATTCTTACCTTGTAGTGTTTGCACAAAATTCTAATTTTCTAATTATTAAAATGTTATGAAGTTTCTTGGTTCTTGCTATAACATTAATACATAACATAATTATCTTTTCATAACAAAATAAACACATATTAAAACATATAACATATAAATCAGTTCATTTTTGTGTAGGCATTACATATGGCCTAGGTTTTTTGTCACTGGTTTTTTATAATAATTTGTCTTTTTTGGTATTATATATGGGATTTTTTGGGTATTCACTTAGAGTTTGTTATATTTTTTATCTTTGGGAATACCTGGTTTATCCTAATACATTTTATTTTTATAGTAATATTACTTAGCATCTCACTGTTTCGCACAGATGAGCTATTTTCTTGGTGTGACAATTTTCACTTTTATATTTAAAATTTCTCTATGAATTAAGCTTGTCTTCAATTGAGCAAGTATGTTTCCATTGTACATTATAGGATTGTACCTTTTTTCTTTATTTTTTCTAATATTATACAATTATTCTGTCAAATATGGCTATTTTTTATGATTGTTTTTTGGCCTCAGCCTGGTATGGTATAGGTAAATAGTTTCACAACTTGACTGTTAAAGTGTTTTAGGTGGTCGTATATATAAGTATAGTTACTTCATATTGTGTTTCAACTTTAGAATACAATTTTGTTGCATTTTGACAACATTAAATTCATAAATATTACAATTTTATATGTTCATCACATATTTCCAGTTTAACACTGTTTTTGATTATTTTAATTGACTTCTAATCAATTTACAGCTTTCTCTATTTAAAATAATTTGTTTGTCTTTGTCTAATTGACATTTACATATAGTTTTTATATTAATTCTATAATAATTAATTTTCACTTAAAATCTGAGTGATTGGTCTCAACTCCAAAACCTTGATTTTTTGTTATAACATTTATATATTTTTTATTTTAACTTACATCCTTTTTAATGATGTGTTCAAATCATTTAACACATTTATTTTATTTATATTGCAAAGTATAATAATAGATCTTCTCCATTAATTCACAATAAATAGTTTTTTTATACCCTATTCAGAGTTACATTTCTTAATATGTCATGGCCTCATTTTGGTAATTTCTGAGATTATCTGTTTCTCTTATAGTACATTATTAGTTTTACACTGTTCTTCACTTAAACAATATATGGGGTTTGAGTCTTGGTCATAGTCTTTGTCGTTTTTTCATGTTAATGATATTAATTATCGGACAATATTACAAAATTTTTTGGATTACTTGGGTTCGATACTGTTCACCTCACCTTCCTCTTATGATAGTTTACTTTGCAATTAAATTCCTTTATGGAACATTCTGTGACGTTACATATGCCTCCCCGTTAAAATTGATAATTTGGGAAAAACATTTCTTCAGTTTTGATGAAATTATCATTTCTATATTAACCTTTTATTAGCTTCATTATATTTCATTCTTTTATGTTATAATTAGATTCCTGTACTACTCCTTTAATATATTAATCCACCTCATTATCCATGTCTTAATCTTTACCATATCTTCTTTTCCTTTACTTTACCTTGATGTTAATTATTTAATCTTTGATATAACTCCCTAACAATTCCCTAACTTTTATAGCGGGTTCGGAGTCAGAGGGGCCCCATTGGCAATCCAATCTCCGCCGTTCCCTAACTATAACCACTGAAATCAGAGGAAACACATCTCTGTCCAGAAAATATATAAGACGTACTTATAATTGCACTTTCGCAACAAATAATAATAATAAAAAAAAAATATAATATTCAAAGATCATAGGCTCATATACATAAATTCCCTTTCTTAATCTCTTCTGATTATTTCTCAATTATATTAATATACTGTTCTCCGCAGGTAAAATTATCTTTTAAAATCATTCGATGTCAATAGTTATATTTATAAATTCATCATTACCTCCTTATGAAACTCAATGTTTCCTTTTTTTTTTTAATTATCATTTCCTTTTAGTTTCAATTATATGACAGTATTTCTCCTCCTTAGTAATATCAATTGTTATTTGATTGTTCAATAATTTATTTAATTAATTTGAGTAACATTGTAAATTATGTCCTTTTCTCCTTTCCTTCCCTCCTTCTCTAAGTACGGGTAAGTTGGTAAATATACGTTGACTTGGCTATTGGAAATAAATTTATATCTTATATATATATTTTTGCCTTTGGTGGAAGGTGTCCTTCTCGTATTTTTATTTAATAATAATCTTCTCTCCTTTTCTAAGTACGAGTAAGTTGGTAAATATACGTTGACTTGGCTATTGGAAATAAATTTATATTTTACATATATATTTTTGCCTTTGGTGGAAGGTGTCTTTCTCGTATTTTTATTTATTAATAATCTTCTCCTTTTCTAAGTACGGGTAAGTTGGTAAATATACGTTGACTTGTATTTTTATTCATGGTACCTTCTCAATGACGCCTGATTATATGTACCCTTTATTTTGTTATTGACAGTGTCTGTTACCTCGTATGTATTGTTTTCTTTATCTTTTTTAATTGTAAAAGGTCCTGTATATAAAAGTAATAATTTTTTTGTTATGCCTTGTATAGTACTGGGCAATTCTCTATTCCGGATTAATACCTTTTCTCCTACCTTATACTTAATCGCCTTTGGTTGGGATTGAATATATTTCTTCCGTTGTTGTTCCGTTTTTTCTAACACTCTATTACAAAATTTGGTTCCTTCAAAGTGATATTCGGGTTCGTTGGGAAAACTAATAATCTCCTTTATTTCCCGGGGTGGGGGTCTTTCGAACATAACTGTGTACGGTGACTCCTCTATTGTATTACGATAGGATAAATTGAGAAAGTCCTCTGTTGACGCTAAGTATTCGTGCCATCTCTTCTGTTCATCATGGCAGTAGGTCTTCAGCAACCGTCCTACTTCCCTCAACACTCTCTCGGCTGGATTACTATTTGGGTGATACACGTATGTCTTATACGTTTTTATTCCGTGTTCTATAAGATTTTCCTTCCATAATTTCCCTTTAAACTGGGTACCGTGGTCTGTAATTATAGAATATGGTCTGCCTACCTCCATTATGTACCGTTCTATTATAATTTCTATAATTTTCTTTGTCGTAGCCCTAGTTATCGGATAAAGCTTAGTATATTTGCTGATATGGTCAAAAATAATTACGATGAATTTATATCTGTGCCTTCCACCGCTGCGTGGAAATGGTCCGCAGATATCGAGAAATACTTTTTCTAATTTTTCGGTGGATGTTATGGGTATCATGACCCCTTCCTTTCTCTCGTTATTACATTTTACCTTCTGACAAATATCACATACTCATGGGTAAATTGTTCGCTACTAGTAGTCCTATTGGCAATGTTACACCATTACTGGTCATCTCTAACGACACCTGTTTCTTTATAGATTTATTCTGCCTTCCCGTCGCTCCGACTAGTATAATGTTATTTATAGGCAGAGTGGGTATGGGTAGATTACTATTCTGTTTAATTCTTTCTAACTCCACACTGTCTATTAACGATACGTTTGATCCTGTATCAATTAGTAATGTTGCATCTATACCATTTATATTTGCCTTAATTTGTACTATCCCGTTATTCCCTTTATTATGATTTTCAACTATATTATCCCTCTCTTCTAACAATTCCTCCCTAATATCTCTGAGATAATTATTTGTTCTCAATGTCATTGTCCTGTCTTCGTCATGTCTATTTTTGCGTCCAGTTACCCCATAATATTGGATCAGTGAAGGGCTGTCTTCCTTTTTCACTGCCGCGTCTAGTTTAAATGAGCACCTGTCTCATTTGCCCGGTCTCCCGGAACATTGGGTTGCTGACTTGTTTGTGGTTCCTGTCTAACCTCTGGGTTACCACTAATACGTCGGCTATTTGTTGTATTACTTTGGTTACCTTGCGTCTGCTGTGGGTAATACACGTAAGTCGGTAAATTGTGTTGGTATGGTCGTTGACTATTGGCCATCGTATAGTTTACCTGGGGTCTGTACTCCTGGTTCCTTCTATCACCTTCTCCTTGATTACCTCCGTTCCGATAATTATTTCCCTGACTATAATTATTTCCTCTATAATTATTGCCCCGATAATTATTTCCTTGATTATAATTTCTATGGTAATTATTTTCGGGGTAATTACTTCGATTTGGTCCCGGATTGGGACGGTTATTCGGACCTTGATTATTATTATTGCGGCTATATAGTGGGGTGTTATTGTTCTGGTTGTTCGGGTTAAAATTATTACCATTTCCGCTTCCATTCCGATTTGGCCCGTTGTTACTATTATAATAGTCTACCTTACGACTGGGGGGTTGGTAGTCTTGAAATTTTCCCGCAGACTCGCAGTTCTCTAATAGCTTAGCTATGTCAGTAATTTTACTAAGTTGCTGGTATAACTGAGCATCTTTAATACCGTAGCTATAGTGTCCAGCCAACTGTCTCACCAAACATTCTTCCGGGATTGGCGGTATTAATTTTCGCGCCAAACATATCTTTCCCAGGAAATACGATGTTGGGGATTGTCCCTTGGACGCGTCGTATTTCCCGTAAAATATGTCCATTCTCACTTTGTTTTGCGCCGTTTCTGACCAATATTTTTCTTTGAATTGGCGTTTGAATTCGTTCAAGTTTGTTATTTCGGGTCGTACCGCTATTCACCAATTATCCCTTATAATGAATATTATATTAATAATGATATTAAATTGATGTAATTGATATTTATAACGTTCTACGTTCTTTGGGTGCCATTTAATATAATGTAATTTATATTAATATTTATTTGTAATGGATAATATGCAGTTACTTGCATTAATTAATTACTTTCATGCCGCGCGTTATGCAGCCAATTAATACAATGATAATAAAGGGTAATCTTTTATTGTTTACACTAAATATGCATAATTCAATTTTCTCTATTACTTTTTGTTATCTATGCTCCAGGTAGGAAGCGCCATTTAATATAATGAATAACTATTCTGATTATTCATAAACAAAATACTCGATATCATTTAATAAATTAATGTTGTCAATTCATTTATTTTACTGAACACAAGAATCTCTTAAAATTCTACTTTCTATTTTGTTCAAAAATTAAGTTATTATCTGGGTTATCTGTGGTAATAGTAAACGCATATATAGGATCAACTTAAATTACTAGTTTATTTATCATTCACAATAAATTATAATCATACATATGATACGTCGATGTACCTGTAATACATACATATTTTATAAGAACAAATTCATGTTTTAATATATGCTGAAACAAAGAAAACATACATACATATATATAAATCAAATAAGATAACAATTCATATTCTAATTATTAATGCGTTCATTAATCCCAGATAGTTTTTTGTTAATATATTCACTAATTACGTTTTAATTCTGATTTATATTCATTGCATTTATTAATAATTTCTCAGGGATGAATTATTTGAAAGAATCAGGTCAGTAGAAGTAACTAAATAGTAATGATTAAAATAATGGTTACTTGATTTATGAAATATCCATTAGTCTTTGGTGAAGTCCATTTTCAGTGATGAGGATGACATGAAGACACATCTCGTTGAATGCCGTTGATACCACAAACACTTGCACAACGTCCGGTCACTCGCGTTGGCGTAGGTTGTAACATTACATTTGGAACAACTTAATATCGTACCTGATTTAATGAAGACTTTGGTTAAGAAGCTAACAAGAAGAACAATATCTTCCAAGATGATAGTGAAGAGGAACGACTAACCATTTTAGACTGACTAGTAAGACAACTGACCGTACCCAAATTAATGATTTAGGCTAAGTGATGCGAAATATCTTCAACCCCAATTATGACATGAATGTTCGGTAATGACCAAATAAAGAATTATAAAGACAGACGGCTTATGAACCAGGACTATAAAGAAACAAATGGTTTCATTTAATGTATCATAATATCCAGAGAATCAAAATACAAATTGAGGGATAATAGGCCCAAACATGTAATATTATGTAAAAGAAATATTAGTAAATAATTAAGTTAATTGATGTAATGAAAATATAAATACACCTGATTATAGATACTTGAACTATACAAATAATTGTCACATATAGCGTTCATAAGATTTTCCAGTAAACAACAAGGAATAACTTGTTCACAATAACATTTATAACAAGAGTGAAACCCATATAAACAGTAAATGTAACAAGACTATTAGAACTGTGTGGTGAGGTGGAGCAACAGTGTTCAATTCATTGTAATTTTTGTAAGTCAGACATCAGTAAGTATACAGATGTTGAAACCCATATAAACAGTAAATGTAACATAGACAGTGTCAGAGTAATTAATAAATTAACTGACAAAAGACTAATGAATTAGGGTAGAATTTGTTTTGTAAAATGTGCATGTTTTATGTTTTAGCACAGTGTTTTATCTCATGGTATTTGTGTTGTGTTTTTTGTATGTAGCAGGTGATACAGTTAGTTTAAAGGAATATCAATTAAATGATATTAATTCCATTTTTTTATGTTGTGTTAACAAATATAACCATAGAACTGGTGTTAAACCGTGATAAATTGATTGACAAAGCAGAATAGACTATATAAAGATGTTTTGCTAAGTGTCAAACAATTATACAGTTTGAGTAAAAAAAAAAACAGTTATTTGTGCAAAGATTCAGTATAATCATAGCCATGTGGGCATGAATTTAACTATTAGAATAATATATCTTTTGTATTGTTAAAATAACGTTATATGTTAAACAATTTTGATGAGTGTTAAAAGTTAATTTAATTGTTAAAGATTTTAAAACATGGTGATGAAAATAATACCAGTACATAGGCCAGGTGGAACCAACTTTAGTAAATTTTGAATAATAATGTTAGAGATTTTGTAAAACAAATGTGAAAGGGTAGATGTATTTATAGGTAATAATGTATACAAGGAATATAGAAACAAAATAATACATATCAAGTTATTTAAGAAAATTTTCAAATAACAAAATTGGAACATCTGTAGTTCTTAAGTAAAGGTAGGCATGTTTAGTGTCTAAATGTAGCAAATGTAAAGATCAAAATAATGCTGATAATGGTTTTAAATTCCCATTCAGTACGGAAAAGTTATGTTAATTTAAAGATTTTGAACAAATTTAGATTCTGAAATAATGAAAGTATATGACAATGTATATCCGAATTAGCCAACCAGATTCCAAGTTTACCCTTAGCAACCAGAAATTTCGGATAAATAAAATGAGACTTCTTTGACAACGATCTTAGCGGATAGACGCGTTTGTAAAACGTCCTACATTATATAATATAAATTGTGAAAAAACGTTACAAACATACAAATACAGTTAGAGGCACACCACACGAACTTTTTACAACAACAGAAGAACACCCATTATACGGAATAGAAGACACAAGAACCAGGAAGAAGATCTGAAGTGGACGTAGGACAAGCAAGAAGATCTGACGTGTACGTGGGCCCTATCTTCAACCAGGAAGAATACAAGAAGAGGATTTGGTGATTTTGACATCTTATTATATTGTACTTCAACACCCACATTTGTATACACGACTTTTAAGTACTAATCAACTAAACTACAGAAACCATATCACACAGACACTAAGAACACTCACTAATAACACGATTTAAGATCGACACCTTTTCAAACACAACAAGAACCCTTGATTTACTTAATAATTATTAAAGCCTACACTGAACATAACCTTTTAGAACTGGTAACCACTATACAACTGCCTGTGTGCACGTTACACTCTAACATTGTAATATCCTGTAATTGTAAAACTTGTATTTTGATTTATAGTGTAATATTTTGTTTAATTGTAATACCCGAACCATATACGCCCTGAGATAAATTATATTTTATTAGAAACGTTAACAAGAGCATTGTTTTGGTCTCGAAGAAATACTGAATGTTTGGCTACTGCTGCCAACTGGTAAAAAGAAGACTTATAAATTGCGCTACAATTGCGATTATCCTGTTCAAATTTATTAAAACAGTTAACCAGTGTTTTTTCAGAATAAAGGATTCCTGTAAGGATATATGTTTGATGGTATGTGTGTGTCGTTATTATTGTTGTTACATTTAGGAAATAAAATTCACAGATTGGAGCGGACACGACGGTTGGCAACGGTGAGTGACGTCACGGAAACGTGCGGTATAGTGGGAGCAAGCGGCAATTTACAAAACCATTCGCCGTTCAACATAAAACATTAATAATTACACATTGACGACTCCAGTGCGAGTTAGTCGCTACATTATTTATCTATATTACAAGTTGATACTTCCAACGGGTGTATGTAATTCAGGTACACACAACCCAAAATACAAGTAACCTTTTCCTAATAACATTGTACGTAACGAATAATCTGGTTACAAGTTGACGAACAGACGAAGTGAGGCTTAGTCTAACAACGAGAATCTCTATTTATCGTTACAAATTGGCAAACCCAAACAGTGGGGCTTAACATATCAATTAAACGCCTATTTATCGTTACAAATTGGCGCCCAACGTGGGGCGTGTAATTTAATATAAATTAAATTATAACTTATAAACAAACAAAACAAAATAAACAAGATGAGGAAGCGAGAAGTATCACGCAAAAGAGCGACCGAAACCGAGAAGGTAGACGAGTTAAATATGGAAGATAAAGAAGCGACACCGGTTGAGGAAATAGAAATTATAACAAGAAAGGATCCGGAAAAACAACCAGAAGAAACCACACAAACGGAAGGCGAGAAGACGCAAGAAATGGTCAAACGTATGATGGAATTAATGCAGGAAACTAGTAAGAAAACGGAGGAGAGTAATAAGAAACTAAAGGACGAAATGAAGGAAGATTTCAGGAAGAAAATGGAGGAGAGTAGTAAGAAAATGGAAGAATTAAGTGAGAACAGTAATAAGAACTTAGTAATGTTGAAGGAAGACTTGAGTAAGAAGATGGAGGAAATAAAGAGTGATAATAAACAAACCAAGGAGGAATTGAGCCGAGAATTAAAAGAGAATAGCAGTAAAATGGAGGAGAAAATAGACGAAAATAATAGAGCATTGAGGGAAGAATTGAAGGGAAATTACCTAGAGACCATGAAAAAATTGGATGAACACAAGGAATCATTGAAAGAAGAGTGGAATAACAAGATGGAAATCAATAACCGGCAATTGCAGGAAGAATGGGACAAGAAGCTGGAAGAACCGGTAACTGAAATTAAAAGGGTGGAATCCGAGACCAAGGAAAAGTGTGAGCGGATGAACCAAGAGATACTGAGCGTCCGGGAAGAAACGAATGGACGAGTTGAAAATATAAGAACCAACCAAGCAGTGATGGGAGAAAGATTAGAAGGTATGAGTACTAGCATCAATCGAGTACAAGATCAAACAACTGCCCATAGAGATGAAATCAATTCCCTAAAAAACAGACAATGTATCGGTGCCCATACAACATGCGAGGAAAATCGAGAAGTTATCGATTTTCAAAACTATAGAAGAAACCCCATGCTATTCTTAGAACGAGTCGAAGAGAAAATAGCCAAGACCGGAGAAGACAGATGGTTTGTGATAAGGAGCATGCTGGACGAAATGTTCCGGAAAGTATATGACAATTGGTGGACGGCGATGCGGCCGAGTATACAAAACTTCCAAGAGTTTAAAAAGCAATTCAAATCTAAATATTGGTCGGATGCCACACAACACATGATAAGAAGTGACATAGGATTGGGCCGATATGACCTGCACGGCAAGCAAACTCCAACCGCATATTTTCTTGGCAAAATAAACATAGCCAGACATTTAGAGCCTGCAATTCCTACAGAATGTTTAGTGCGGCTTTTAGCTTACCACTATGGTGGCGAAATTACAAGAGGCCGAATAAACGGACGCATACAAACCATCGAGGAGATGTCAGCATTACTAGCGGAGATGGAACAAGAGAAGAATTTCCTCCAGTATAGACGAAGGAACGACGAAATAAATAGAAATAATGGTCGCCGCGACGCCCAATATGAAAACAACGGGCAGCGACCGAACAATAATTACAACCACAATGGTAACCACTATCAACGCGGTTACCAAAACCAGAATAACACTAACAACTATCCACGAAATAATGCGAATAATAACAACCATAACAACAACCACTATTACCGTAGCCCTCCGACAAATAATAACAATAATGGATACCAACGTGCCAATGACAGAGACCACCAGTACCAGAACAACCGAGGTTATAACAACAACTACGATAACCGATACAGGCATAATAATAACGGCAATAATAACAGTCAAAATCAAACATATCGAAGACAAGTAAATTATGTAAGCATTGACTATAGGGATGTGGGAAGACGTTGGTACCAGGGACGAGCAAATTATAATGGGAACCGCGGAAGAAGTTTTCAGGAGGAGAGTAACCAGCAATACCGCGATGAACATCGGCGAAGTAGAAGCTGCGACGACAACAGAAATAACCGAAACCCAGTGACGTTCGATAATAACGCCATTGAGGTACAAGAGTCACAGAGCAGAGACAGACCCAATCAATCAGACAACAGGACTGAGGAGATCAGCCCTGATTTAAACGGACCGCGGCAGTGAAAATCCATCAGGTCCCATCACTGAACCGGCAATTTGGGTACTTACTAGGACGAGACAAAATGACTGACGATACATTGACGAAAGTGCACAATCATTTCCTAAAAAATGTTAGAGAAGAACTACTGAACGAAGACACGATAACGCAAAATAATTCGAATAATGAGATCGTTTATATCATCGCCCAAGTGAACGGACTAGAGACAAGATGCATGATAGATACGGGCGCAAACGTGTCGTTAATCGACAACAATGAATACATCAAAATTCAAAAATATAGTAAGGCCATCTTACCAACTTTACCAATTCAAAATATAATTTTAATCGTAGCCACTGGAAGGCAAAACAAGTCAATAAGAAAACAGGTATCATTAACAGTGACCAGCAGAAATGTAGCTATACCTATGATTTTTCTAATAGCTAGTAATCTACCATTTAATCTACTAATAGGCTGTGATATTTTGAGAAAATACTCAGCAATAATTGACATGAGACAAGCCATAGTGTCATTAAAAGTGGATAATATAGAATGGACAGCAAAATTAGTAGAAAATAAAAATGTACCTTCATGCAATAGTACAAGAAAATTCAATAATAATCAAGATGAGTCGTGGAATGTAAGAAGGGAATACTTTGGGAGTGAAGACCGTTTATGGTTGGAAAAATTAGAAGAGATCCGACAATTTCGGTCAGAACAAAATGAATGTAATTTAACCACACAACAAATAGAAAAGTTAATATCAATATATAATAAATACCGCTATGTTTTCTCTGATATACCTGGCAAAGTAAAAGATTATCAATTTACACTACAATTCAAGGAGCCTGTAAATTTTAATAAAAATTCATATCCCGTTGCTTATGCATTAAAAGAAGCAGTGAGGACTGAACTAGACAAAATGATAGCAGAAGATATTATTGAATATAGCTGTTCCCCATATACAAGTCCATTAATAGCCGTTCCTAAGAAAGATGGCAAAGTACGACTCTGTTTGGATGCTAGAGAGATTAATAAGATCATAGTTAATGACAGAACATCTCCCGGAGAGATTGAGGAGATATTGAAAAAATTCAATGGCATACAATTTATTAGCACCTGGGATACGGTTTGTGGGTATTGGCAGGTGGAGCTACACCCAGATAGTCGAAAGTACGTCGCCTTTATTTTCGAAGGAAGGAACTATCAGTTCAAGAGACTACCGTTTGGACTGGTAAACTCAGTAGCTGTATTCGTAAGATGTATGGACCAGGTGATGGGTCCAGATACTATTCTATATACCACAGTCTATGTTGATGACTTGTTGATTACTTCAGTGAATTAGGAAGACCATTGTGACAGAGTAGGACAAGTATTACAAAAACTATCAGACAATAACGTTACCCTAAAACTTCAAAAATCCAAGCTTATCGCCAGTGAAGTCCAATTCCTGGGTTTTAACCTAACAAGACAAGGAATAACACCATCCAATGAAAAAATTGAAGCTATCCAGAAGTTCCCAAGTCCTAAAAATAAAAAGCAACTTCAATCATTTCTGGGACTTTGCAATTATTATAGGAAGTTTCAGAGAAATTATTCTGAAATGACAGCAAGGGTTTCTCCACAATTATCCTCTAAGAACAAATGGTCCTGGGGACAGGAACAAGACAATTTACTCCAAATGATCAAGCATAATTTCCTAAGTTCAGTTGTATTAAAACATCCTAATTTTAATCAACCTTTCTTTATGAACTGTAATGCCAGTGATATAAGTTTAGGATCTGTATTATATCAAGAAGATAGTGAGGGAGAACATCAGGTGGTGAGTTTTGCAAGCAGAATACTTAATGGATGTGAACGCAATTATAGTGTAACGGAAAAGGAGTTATTAAGCGTTGTATTCGCTTGTGGGAAATTCAGAACCTACATTCTTGGATACCCGATAACTGTGAGGAGCGATCATAAGTCAATATCTTTCCTAAAAAATTGCAAGATTAACCATGGGAGATTGACAAGGTGGATACTCGCACTACAGGAGTACCATATAAATTGGGAGTACGTTCCAGGAAAACAGAATATTGCTGCAGATATATTGTCCCGGATTAACATAGAACAACAAACTTTTGAAGGGGAAAAAGAAACAATCATCAAGGTATACACTATAATAAAAAACAAGTCAGATTTGGAAAACATCTTGAAATCAATTTCACAACAACAAACAGAGGATACCAAAATCAACAATTTTAGACAAAGACTGATCCAACACGATGAAAAAATCAATGCATATTACTGTCTACATGAAGACATATTATTTTACAAACCAAATAATAACCAAGGATCATGGAAGGTGGTGATACCTAAAGCGTTAGAAACAGAATTAATACTGGACTACCATAGTCGATATGGGCATATGGGTGCATTAAAAGTAATGAAGGCACTTGAGGAACACACTTACATTAAGAATATCAACAGAAGAGTTAGAGAATGTATTCGGCAGTGTCACATCTGTCAATTGGCAAAATGCAATAACGAAAAAATAGAAGGAATTATGCAACCTATTACATCAACTGGTAAATTAGAGAGAGTATTTTTAGATGTGTGTGGACCGTTACCTCGTAGTGGAGGGAGAAAACAGTATAAATTTATTATAATCATGTTCGACCATTACTCCAAGTTTACGAAACTATACCCCATTAATCGGGCAACTACAAAAAAATTTTGCAAATAGTGATCCAACAATATATACCAGAGTTAGGAGCTCCACGGTCAATTATTACCGATCACGGAACTCAGTTTCGAGGAAGGGTATGGAAGGAGACTTTGTTAGACTTAGGTGTCAAGACATATAAAACATCTGTCTATCACCCAAATAGCAACCCGGCGGAAAGAGTACTGAGGGAGGTCGGCCGTATACTCAGGACATATTGTTTTGATAAACACCAGAAATGGAGTGACTACATTACAGAAACAGAGAGCTTTATCAACTTAGCTTACCATGAAGCAATACAAGATACTCCATATACCATAATGCATGAAAGACTACCACCCCGAGAAATTAGTGAAATAATCAACTTCCCAAACAACCCAGCTTACCAGTTCGACAACGTGAGATTCCACAGCAAACTGAATGACCAAGTGGAGAAAAGAAGGAAAAAATACAATATAATTCAGCAGAAAATGATCCAGTATAAGATTGGAGACAAAGTATTGTTAAAAAACCGCGAATTGCCAAGTTCTAAGGAAGGAATAGCAAAAACGCTATTATTACTGTATAATGGACCATATGTTGTTATAAAAAACAATAACAATAATACTTATGTCATTAGTGGTGTGGAAACAAAAAAGATTAAGGGGACATACAACCAAGTTTCCTTAAAAATGTATTATGAACCTAATACACAAAGTTGAATACCACAAAATTCTAAAGAAATAGTAAGACCAACTTACAACTAATTATTTATGAGAATTAATTTGGAATTGAAGAATTTATTATTATAATACCACCAAAATTCTAAATAAATAGTAAGTACAACTTACAACTAATTATTTATGAAAATTAATTTGGATTTGAAGAATTTATTATTATAATACCTCAAAATTCAAAGAATATAGTAAGCTCATCTTACCAACTTTGATAATCCTGAATATAATTTTAAATGAAGCCAAATAAACAAATTTGAATATCTCAGAATTCCAATAAATAGTATGGACAACTTACAGTACAGTTTGATAATGTTATTATGAATCAAGCAGATAAACAACTGGGAATAAATTTCCAAATTCTAAACAAAATAAGCACCTCTTATTAAATATAATTATGAACTTATTATTGGAATATAAAAGAAAGATGCAACATCCATAAATTAGAAGAAACCATAATGCTATAAAACGAATAAGAAAGGACAAATGTAGACAGTCGACGATGAAAATGAGACAAGACTAGAAACGAATTTACTACAAATAACCTATCATGATTGTGAGAGAATTAACTACAACTAAAGATACAAATACTTGTTCTGTTTTAATTGAATGAAGATAGTGAATGAAAAAATGAAGATTAAGCAGTACTGATAAAGAAGGAAAGAAGATAGTACCAATTGAAAAAAAAAAGTTATTAATATCGCCACAAGAAAATAAACATCTGAAGGAATCAATGGAAAGAAATATTTAGATCTGAGAAGTTAAACTGAGTGAACAATCCCAAGAATATATTATATTATTTTATTTGATTTAGTCGTGAATAGACTAGTGATTATTAAATGTGATTGACTGATGAGATAGCTCCAGCAATCGATATTATTTATGTATTATGTATTGTAAGGACAGTCGGGGGTATTAGGTCAAGAGAGCCCCCGACTGATTCCAGAATATATGGTGATTAATTTGTTAGGGAAGTAACATGTTCCAGGGATAGAACACTTATAATTAAAGACAAGTATACCAGATCATAATAAGAATAACAAATGATAATGTGAAAGAGAAGATAATTGATAATTTCAACAAAAACAATATTTTATTAAAATGATCAAATTTGGTGGCAGGGTAGTATGTAACATTACATTTGGAACAACTTAATATCGTACCTGATTTAATGAAGACTTTGGTTAAGAAGCTAACAAGAAGAACAATATCTTCCAAGATGATAGTGAAGAGGAACGACTAACCATTTTAGACTGACTAGTAAGACAACTGACCGTACCCAAATTAATGATTTAGGCTAAGTGATGCGAAATATCTTCAACCCCAATTATGACATGAATGTTCGGTAATGACCAAATAAAGAATTATAAAGTCAGACGGCTTATGAACCAGGACTATAAAGAAACAAATGGTTTCATTTAATGTATCATAATATCCAGAGAATCAAAATACAAATTGAGGGATAATAGGCCCAAACATGTAATATTATGTAAAAGAAATATTAGTAAATAATTAAGTTAATTGATGTAATGAAAATATAAATACACCTGATTATAGATACTTGAACTATACAAATAATTGTCACATATAGCGTTCATAAGATTTTCCAGTAAACAACAAGGAATAACTTGTTCACAATAACATTTATAACAAGAGTGAAACCCATATAAACAGTAAATGTAACAAGACTATTAGAACTGTGTGGTGAGGTGGAGCAACAGTGTTCAATTCATTGTAATTTTTGTAAGTCAGACATCAGTAAGTATACAGATGTTGAAACCCATATAAACAGTAAATGTAACATAGACAGTGTCAGAGTAATTAATAAATTAACTGACAAAAGACTAATGAATTAGGGTAGAATTTGTTTTGTAAAATGTGCATGTTTTATGTTTTAGCACAGTGTTTTATCTCATGGTATTTGTGTTGTGTTTTTTGTATGTAGCAGGTGATACAGTTAGTTTAAAGGAATATCAATTAAATGATATTAATTCCATTTTTTTATGTTGTGTTAACAAATATAACCATAGAACTGGTGTTAAACCGTGATAAATTGATTGACAAAGCAGAATAGACTATATAAAGATGTTTTGCTAAGTGTCAAACAATTATACAGTTTGAGTAAAAAAAAAAACAGTTATTTGTGCAAAGATTCAGTATAATCATAGCCATGTGGGCATGAATTTAACTATTAGAATAATATATCTTTTGTATTGTTAAAATAACGTTATATGTTAAACAATTTTGATGAGTGTTAAAAGTTAATTTAATTGTTAAAGATTTTAAAACATGGTGATGAAAATAATACCAGTACATAGGCCAGGTGAAACCAACTTTGTAAATTTTGAATAATAATGTTAGAGATTTTGTAAAACAAATGTGAAAGGGTAGATGTATTTATAGGTAATAATGTATACAAGGAATATAGAAACAAAATAATACATATCAAGTTATTTAAGAAAATTTTCAAATAACAAAATTGGAACATCTGTAGTTCTTAAGTAAAGGTAGGCATGTTTAGTGTCTAAATGTAGCAAATGTAAAGATCAAAATAATGCTGATAATGGTTTTAAATTCCCATTCAGTACGGAAAAGTTATGTTAATTTAAAGATTTTGAACAAATTTAGATTCTGAAATAATGAAAGTATATGACAATGTATATCCGAATTAGCCAACCAGATTCCAAGTTTACCCTTAGCAACCAGAAATTTCGGATAAATAAAATGAGACTTCTTTGACAACGATCTTAGCGGATAGACGCGTTTGTAAAACGTCCTACATTATATAATATAAATTGTGAAAAAACGTTACAAACATACAAATACAGTTAGAGGCACACCACACGAACTTTTTACAACAACAGAAGAACACCCATTATACGGAATAGAAGACACAAGAACCAGGAAGAAGATCTGAAGTGGACGTAGGACAAGGAAGAAGATCTGACGTGTACGTGGGCCCTATCTTCAACCAGGAAGAATACAAGAAGAGGATTTGGTGATTTTGACATCTTATTATATTGTACTTCAACACCCACATTTGTATACACGACTTTTAAGTACTAATCAACTAAACTACAGAAACCATATCACACAGACACTAAGAACACTCACTAATAACACGATTTAAGATCGACACCTTTTCAAACACAACAAGAACCCTTGATTTACTTAATAATTAAAGCCTACACTGAACATAACCTTTTAGAACTGGTAACCACTATACAACTGCCTGTGTGCACGTTACACTCTAACATTGTAATATCCTGTAATTGTAAAACTTGTATTTTGATTTATAGTGTAATATTTTGTTTAATTGTAATACCCGAACCATATACGCCCTGAGATAAATTATATTTTATTAGAAACGTTAACAAGAGCATTGTTTTGGTCTCGAAGAAATACTGAATGTTTGGCTACTGCTGCCAACTGGTAAAAAGAAGACTTATAAATTGCGCTACAATTGCGATTATCCTGTTCAAATTTATTAAAACAGTTAACCAGTGTTTTTTCAGAATAAAGGATTCCTGTAAGGATATATGTTTGATGGTATGTGTGTGTCGTTATTATTGTTGTTACATTTAGGAAATAAAATTCACAGATTGGAGCGGACACGACGGTTGGCAACGGTGAGTGACGTCACGGAAACGTGCGGTATAGTGGGAGCAAGCGGCAATTTACAAAACCATTCGCCGTTCAACATAAAACATTAATAATTACACATTGACGACTCCAGTGCGAGTTAGTCGCTACATTATTTATCTATATTACAAGTTGATACTTCCAACGGGTGTATGTAATTCAGGTACACACAACCCAAAATACAAGTAACCTTTTCCTAATAACATTGTACGTAACGAATAATCTGGTTACAAGTTGACGAACAGACGAAGTGAGGCTTAGTCTAACAACGAGAATCTCTATTTATCGTTACAAATTGGCAAGCCCAAACAGTGGGGCTTAACGTATCAATTAAACGCCTATTTATCGTTACAAATTGGCGCCCAACGTGGGGCGTGTAATTTAATATAAATTAAATTATAACTTATAAACAAACAAAACAAAATAAACAAGATGAGGAAGCGAGAAGTATCACGCAAAAGAGCGACCGAAACCGAGAAGGTAGACGAGTTAAATATGGAAGATAAAGAAGCGACACCGGTTGAGGAAATAGAAATTATAACAAGAAAGGATCCGGAAAAACAACCAGAAGAAACCACACAAACGGAAGGCGAGAAGACGCAAGAAATGGTCAAACGTATGATGGAATTAATGCAGGAAACTAGTAAGAAAACGGAGGAGAGTAATAAGAAACTAAAGGACGAAATGAAGGAAGATTTCAGGAAGAAAATGGAGGAGAGTAGTAAGAAAATGGAAGAATTAAGTGAGAACAGTAATAAGAACTTAGTAATGTTGAAGGAAGACTTGAGTAAGAAGATGGAGGAAATAAAGAGTGATAATAAACAAACCAAGGAGGAATTGAGCCGAGAATTAAAAGAGAATAGCAGTAAAATGGAGGAGAAAATAGACGAAAATAATAGAGCATTGAGGGAAGAATTGAAGGGAAATTACCTAGAGACCATGAAAAAATTGGATGAACACAAGGAATCATTGAAAGAAGAGTGGAATAACAAGATGGAAATCAATAACCGGCAATTGCAGGAAGAATGGGACAAGAAGCTGGAAGAACCGGTAACTGAAATTAAAAGGGTGGAATCCGAGACCAAGGAAAAGTGTGAGCGGATGAACCAAGAGATACTGAGCGTCCGGGAAGAAACGAATGGACGAGTTGAAAATATAAGAACCAACCAAGCAGTGATGGGAGAAAGATTAGAAGGTATGAGTACTAGCATCAATCGAGTACAAGATCAAACAACTGCCCATAGAGATGAAATCAATTCCCTAAAAAACAGACAATGTATCGGTGCCCATACAACATGCGAGGAAAATCGAGAAGTTATCGATTTTCAAAACTATAGAAGAAACCCCATGCTATTCTTAGAACGAGTCGAAGAGAAAATAGCCAAGACCGGAGAAGACAGATGGTTTGTGATAAGGAGCATGCTGGACGAAATGTTCCGGAAAGTATATGACAATTGGTGGACGGCGATGCGGCCGAGTATACAAAACTTCCAAGAGTTTAAAAAGCAATTCAAATCTAAATATTGGTCGGATGCCACACAACACATGATAAGAAGTGACATAGGATTGGGCCGATATGACCTGCACGGCAAGCAAACTCCAACCGCATATTTTCTTGGCAAAATAAACATAGCCAGACATTTAGAGCCTGAAATTCCTACAGAATGTTTAGTGCGGCTTTTAGCTTACCACTATGGTGGCGAAATTACAAGAGGCCGAATAAACGGACGCATACAAACCATCAAGGAGATGTCAGCATTACTAGCGGAGATGGAACAAGAGAAGAATTTCCTCCAGTATAGACGAAGGAACGACGAAATAAATAGAAATAATGGTCGCCGCGACGCCCAATATGAAAACAACGGGCAGCGACCGAACAATAATTACAACCACAATGGTAACCACTATCAACGCGGTTACCAAAACCAGAATAACACTAACAACTATCCACGAAATAATGCGAATAATAACAACCATAACAACAACCACTATTACCGTAGCCCTCCGACAAATAATAACAATAATGGATACCAACGTGCCAATGACAGAGACCACCAGTACCAGAACAACCGAGGTTATAACAACAACTACGATAACCGATACAGGCATAATAATAACGGCAATAATAACAGTCAAAATCAAACATATCGAAGACAAGTAAATTATGTAAGCATTGACTATAGGGATGTGGGAAGACGTTGGTACCAGGGACGAGCAAATTATAATGGGAACCGCGGAAGAAGTTTTCAGGAGGAGAGTAACCAGCAATACCGCGATGAACATCGGCGAAGTAGAAGCTGCGACGACAACAGAAATAACCGAAACCCAGTGACGTTCGATAATAACGCCATTGAGGTACAAGAGTCACAGAGCAGAGACAGACCCAATCAATCAGACAACAGGACTGAGGAGATCAGCCCTGATTTAAACGGACCGCGGCAGTGAAAATCCATCAGGTCCCATCACTGAACCGGCAATTTGGGTACTTACTAGGACGAGACAAAATGACTGACGATACATTGACGAAAGTGCACAATCATTTCCTAAAAAATGTTAGAGAAGAACTACTGAACGAAGACACGATAACGCAAAATAATTCGAATAATGAGATCGTTTATATCATCGCCCAAGTGAACGGACTAGAGACAAGATGCATGATAGATACGGGCGCAAACGTGTCGTTAATCGACAACAATGAATACATCAAAATTCAAAAATATAGTAAGGCCATCTTACCAACTTTACCAATTCAAAATATAATTTTAATCGTAGCCACTGGAAGGCAAAACAAGTCAATAAGAAAACAGGTATCATTAACAGTGACCAGCAGAAATGTAGCTATACCTATGATTTTTCTAATAGCTAGTAATCTACCATTTAATCTACTAATAGGCTGTGATATTTTGAGAAAATACTCAGCAATAATTGACATGAGACAAGCCATAGTGTCATTAAAAGTGGATAATATAGAATGGACAGCAAAATTAGTAGAAAATAAAAATGTACCTTCATGCAATAGTACAAGAAAATTCAATAATAATCAAGATGAGTCGTGGAATGTAAGAAGGGAATACTTTGGGAGTGAAGACCGTTTATGGTTGGAAAAATTAGAAGAGATCCGACAATTTCGGTCAGAACAAAATGAATGTAATTTAACCACACAACAAATAGAAAAGTTAATATCAATATATAATAAATACCGCTATGTTTTCTCTGATATACCTGGCAAAGTAAAAGATTATCAATTTACACTACAATTCAAGGAGCCTGTAAATTTTAATAAAAAATCATATCCCGTTGCTTATGCATTAAAAGAAGCAGTGAGGACTGAACTAGACAAAATGATAGCAGAAGATATTATTGAATATAGCTGTTCCCCATATACAAGTCCATTAATAGCCGTTCCTAAGAAAGATGGCAAAGTACGACTCTGTTTGGATGCTAGAGAGATTAATAAGATCATAGTTAATGACAGAACATCTCCCGGAGAGATTGAGGAGATATTGAAAAAGTTCAATGGCATACAATTTATTAGCACCTGGGATACGGTTTGTGGGTATTGGCAGGTGGAGCTACACCCAGATAGTCGAAAGTACGTCGCCTTTATTTTCGAAGGAAGGAACTATCAGTTCAAGAGACTACCGTTTGGACTGGTAAACTCAGTAGCTGTATTCGTAAGATGTATGGACCAGGTGATGGGTCCAGATACTATTCCATATACCACAGTCTATGTTGATGACTTGTTGATTACTTCAGTGAATTGGGAAGACCATTGTGACAGAGTAGGACAAGTATTACAAAAACTATCAGACAATAACGTTACCCTAAAACTTCAAAAATCCAAGCTTATCGCCAGTGAAGTCCAATTCCTGGGTTTTAACCTAACAAGACAAGGAATAACACCATCCAATGAAAAAATTGAAGCTATCCAGAAGTTCCCAAGTCCTAAAAATAAAAAGCAACTTCAATCATTTCTGGGACTTTGCAATTATTATAGGAAGTTTCAGAGAAATTATTCTGAAATGACAGCAAGGGTTTCTCCACAATTATCCTCTAAGAACAAATGGTCCTGGGGACAGGAACAAGACAATTTACTCCAAATGATCAAGCATAATTTCCTAAGTTCAGTTGTATTAAAACATCCTAATTTTAATCAACCTTTCTTTATGAACTGTAATGCCAGTGATATAAGTTTAGGATCTGTATTATATCAAGAAGATAGTGAGGGAGAACATCAGGTGGTGAGTTTTGCAAGCAGAATACTTAATGGATGTGAACGCAATTATAGTGTAACGGAAAAGGAGTTATTAAGCGTTGTATTCGCTTGTGGGAAATTCAGAACCTACATTCTTGGATACCCGATAACTGTGAGGAGCGATCATAAGTCAATATCTTTCCTAAAAAATTGCAAGATTAACCATGGGAGATTGACAAGGTGGATACTCGCACTACAGGAGTACCATATAAATTGGGAGTACGTTCCAGGAAAACAGAATATTGCTGCAGATATATTGTCCCGGATTAACATAGAACAACAAACTTTTGAAGGGGAAAAAGAAACAATCATCAAGGTATACACTATAATAAAAAACAAGTCAGATTTGGAAAACATCTTGAAATCAATTTCACAACAACAAACAGAGGATACCAAAATCAACAATTTTAGACAAAGACTGATCCAACACGATGAAAAGATCAATGCATATTACTGTCTACATGAAGACATATTATTTTACAAACCAAATAATAACCAAGGATCATGGAAGGTGGTGATACCTAAAGCGTTAGAAACAGAATTAATACTGGACTACCATAGTCGATATGGGCATATGAGTGCATTAAAAGTAATGAAGGCACTTGAGGAACACACTTACATTAAGAATATCAACAGAAGAGTTAGAGAATGTATTCGGCAGTGTCACATCTGTCAATTGGCAAAATGCAATAACGAAAAAATAGAAGGAATTATGCAACCTATTACATCAACTGGTAAATTAGAGAGAGTATTTTTAGATGTGTGTGGACCGTTACCTCGTAGTGGAGGGAGAAAACAGTATAAATTTATTATAATCATGTTCGACCATTACTCCAAGTTTACAAAACTATACCCCATTAATCGGGCAACTACAAAAAAATTTTGCAAATAGTGATCCAACAATATATACCAGAGTTAGGAGCTCCACGGTCAATTATTACCGATCACGGAACTCAGTTTCGAGGAAGGGTATGGAAGGAGACTTTGTTAGACTTAGGTGTCAAGACATATAAAACATCTGTCTATCACCCAAATAGCAACCCGGCGGAAAGAGTACTGAGGGAGGTCGGCCGTATACTCAGGACATATTGTTTTGATAAACACCAGAAATGGAGTGACTACATTACAGAAACAGAGAGCTTTATCAACTTAGCTTACCATGAAGCAATACAAGATACTCCATATACCATAATGCATGAAAGACTACCACCCCGAGAAATTAGTGAAATAATCAACTTCCCAAACAACCCAGCTTACCAGCTCGACAACGTGAGATTCCACAGCAAACTGAATGAACAAGTGGAGAAAAGAAGGAAAAAGTACAATATAATTCAGCAGAAAATGATCCAGTATAAGATTGGAGACAAAGTATTGTTAAAAAACCGCGAATTGCCAAGTTCTAAGGAAGGAATAGCAAAAACGCTATTATTACTGTATAATGGACCATATGTTGTTATAAAAAACAATAACAATAATACTTATGTCATTAGTGATGTGGAAACAAAAAAGATTAAGGGGACATACAACCAAGTTTCCTTAAAAATGTATTATGAACCTAATAAACAAAGTTGAATACCACAAAATTCTAAAGAAATAGTAAGACCAACTTACAACTAATTATTTATGAGAATTAATTTGGAATTGAAGAATTTATTATTATAATACCACCAAAATTCTAAAGAAATAGTAATAACAACTTACAACTAATTATTTATGAGAATTAATTTGGAATTGAAGAATTTATTATTATAATACCTCAAAATTCAAAGAATATAGTAAGCTCATCTTACCAACTTTGATAATCCTGAATATAATTTTAAATGAAGCCAAATAAACAAATTTGAATATCTCAGAATTCCAATAAATAGTATGGACAACTTACAGTACAGTTTGATAATGTTATTATGAATCAAGCAGATAAACAACTGGGAATAAATTTCCAAATTCTAAACAAAATAAGCACCTCTTATTAAATATAATTATGAACTTATTATTGGAATATAAAAGAAAGATGCAACATCCATAAATTAGAAGAAACCATAATGCTATAAAACGAATAAGAAAGGACAAATGTAGACAGTCGACGATGAAAATGAGACAAGACTAGAAACGAATTTACTACAAATAACCTATCATGATTGTGAGAGAATTAACTACAACTAAAGATACAAATACTTGTTCTGTTTTAATTGAATGAAGATAGTGAATGAAAAAATGAAGATTAAGCAGTACTGATAAAGAAGGAAAGAAGATAGTACCAATTGAAAAAAAAAAGTTATTAATATCGCCACAAGAAAATAAACATCTGAAAGAATCAATGGAAAGAAATATTTAGATCTGAGAAGTTAAACTGAGTGAACAATCCCAAGAATATATTATATTATTTTATTTGATTTAGTCGTGAATAGACTAGTGATTATTAAATGTGATTGACTGATGAGATAGCTCCAGCAATCGATATTATTTATGTATTATGTATTGTAAGGACAGTCGGGGGGTATTAGGTCAAGAGAGCCCCCGACTGATTCCAGAATATATGGTGATTAATTTGTTAGGGAAGTAACATGTTCCAGGGATAGAACACTTATAATTAAAGACAAGTATACCAGATCATAATAAGAATAACAAATGATAATGTGAAAGAGAAGATAATTGATAATTTCAACAAAAACAATATTTTATTAAAATGATCAAATTTGGTGGCAGGGTAGTATGTAACATTACATTTGGAACAACTTAATATCGTACCTGATTTAATGAAGACTTTGGTTAAGAAGCTAACAAGAAGAACAATATCTTCCAAGATGATAGTGAAGAGGAACGACTAACCATTTTAGACTGACTAGTAAGACAACTGACCGTACCCAAATTAATGATTTAGGCTAAGTGATGCGAAATATCTTCAACCCCAATTATGACATGAATGTTCGGTAATGACCAAATAAAGAATTATAAAGACAGACGGCTTATGAACCAGGACTATAAAGAAACAAATGGTTTCATTTAATGTATCATAATATCCAGAGAATCAAAATACAAATTGAGGGATAATAGGCCCAAACATGTAATATTATGTAAAAGAAATATTAGTAAATAATTAAGTTAATTGATGTAATGAAAATATAAATACACCTGATTATAGATACTTGAACTATACAAATAATTGTCACATATAGCGTTCATAAGATTTTCCAGTAAACAACAAGGAATAACTTGTTCACAATAACATTTATAACAAGAGTGAAACCCATATAAACAGTAAATGTAACAAGACTATTAGAACTGTGTGGTGAGGTGGAGCAACAGTGTTCAATTCATTGTAATTTTTGTAAGTCAGACATCAGTAAGTATACAGATGTTGAAACCCATATAAACAGTAAATGTAACATAGACAGTGTCAGAGTAATTAATAAATTAACTGACAAAAGACTAATGAATTAGGGTAGAATTTGTTTTGTAAAATGTGCATGTTTTATGTTTTAGCACAGTGTTTTATCTCATGGTATTTGTGTTGTGTTTTTTGTATGTAGCAGGTGATACAGTTAGTTTAAAGGAATATCAATTAAATGATATTAATTCCATTTTTTTATGTTGTGTTAACAAATATAACCATAGAACTGGTGTTAAACCGTGATAAATTGATTGACAAAGCAGAATAGACTATATAAAGATGTTTTGCTAAGTGTCAAACAATTATACAGTTTGAGTAAAAAAAAAAACAGTTATTTGTGCAAAGATTCAGTATAATCATAGCCATGTGGGCATGAATTTAACTATTAGAATAATATATCTTTTGTATTGTTAAAATAACGTTATATGTTAAACAATTTTGATGAGTGTTAAAAGTTAATTTAATTGTTAAAGATTTTAAAACATGGTGATGAAAATAATACCAGTACATAGGCCAGGTGGAACCAACTTTAGTAAATTTTGAATAATAATGTTAGAGATTTTGTAAAACAAATGTGAAAGGGTAGATGTATTTATAGGTAATAATGTATACAAGGAATATAGAAACAAAATAATACATATCAAGTTATTTAAGAAAATTTTCAAATAACAAAATTGGAACATCTGTAGTTCTTAAGTAAAGGTAGGCATGTTTAGTGTCTAAATGTAGCAAATGTAAAGATCAAAATAATGCTGATAATGGTTTTAAATTCCCATTCAGTACGGAAAAGTTATGTTAATTTAAAGATTTTGAACAAATTTAGATTCTGAAATAATGAAAGTATATGACAATGTATATCCGAATTAGCCAACCAGATTCCAAGTTTACCCTTAGCAACCAGAAATTTCGGATAAATAAAATGAGACTTCTTTGACAACGATCTTAGCGGATAGACGCGTTTGTAAAACGTCCTACATTATATAATATAAATTGTGAAAAAACGTTACAAACATACAAATACAGTTAGAGGCACACCACACGAACTTTTTACAACAACAGAAGAACACCCATTATACGGAATAGAAGACACAAGAACCAGGAAGAAGATCTGAAGTGGACGTAGGACAAGGAAGAAGATCTGACGTGTACGTGGGCCCTATCTTCAACCAGGAAGAATACAAGAAGAGGATTTGGTGATTTTGACATCTTATTATATTGTACTTCAACACCCACATTTGTATACACGACTTTTAAGTACTAATCAACTAAACTACAGAAACCATATCACACAGACACTAAGAACACTCACTAATAACACGATTTAAGATCGACACCTTTTCAAACACAACAAGAACCCTTGATTTACTTAATAATTAAAGCCTACACTGAACATAACCTTTTAGAACTGGTAACCACTATACAACTGCCTGTGTGCACGTTACACTCTAACATTGTAATATCCTGTAATTGTAAAACTTGTATTTTGATTTATAGTGTAATATTTTGTTTAATTGTAATACCCGAACCATATACGCCCTGAGATAAATTATATTTTATTAGAAACGTTAACAAGAGCATTGTTTTGGTCTCGAAGAAATACTGAATGTTTGGCTACTGCTGCCAACTGGTAAAAAGAAGACTTATAAATTGCGCTACAATTGCGATTATCCTGTTCAAATTTATTAAAACAGTTAACCAGTGTTTTTTCAGAATAAAGGATTCCTGTAAGGATATATGTTTGATGGTATGTGTGTGTCGTTATTATTGTTGTTACATTTAGGAAATAAAATTCACAGATTGGAGCGGACACGACGGTTGGCAACGGTGAGTGACGTCACGGAAACGTGCGGTATAGTGGGAGCAAGCGGCAATTTACAAAACCATTCGCCGTTCAACATAAAACATTAATAATTACACATTGACGACTCCAGTGCGAGTTAGTCGCTACATTATTTATCTATATTACAAGTTGATACTTCCAACGGGTGTATGTAATTCAGGTACACACAACCCAAAATACAAGTAACCTTTTCCTAATAACATTGTACGTAACGAATAATCTGGTTACAAGTTGACGAACAGACGAAGTGAGGCTTAGTCTAACAACGAGAATCTCTATTTATCGTTACAAATTGGCAAGCCCAAACAGTGGGGCTTAACATATCAATTAAACGCCTATTTATCGTTACAAGGTTTATGTGAATAATTGGTGTTTAGTGGTCAATTAAATACTTCATCTTACGATGTATGTTGTGTGTTCGTTTTAACGTTACTGTACATGTCTAGTCCCATTTATCACTGTTTTATCAAATATACGTGTGATTGATTAATTAGTTTAATGTTTCATGTTCTTTATGGTTTTAATAAGGTGTAGTAACACTGAATTAAATTCAACTGTTTTGTATTGTACATATGTGGTGATATCTGTTCGTGTAACGATCTGATTGTTCACTTTCAATAATTCTTATCTAAGTCCGTTACATCGCACTTCGAAATTCACTATTAAAAGTTTACTAAGTCTGACTATCGTGACATGATGATTTCACTAAGTCTGCTAAATTACGCGTTGACGTACTAACTCCCGAACTTGAGTTATCTCTCCGAATAATTAAATATACTCTTGAGAACTTAGAATATACTGACTCCGAACAATTGAATGAACTGTTGGAATATTTGAGTAAAACTGGCTTCGTACTTAAAGTGTATTACTTGAAAATTTAAGGTATACTGGCTTCCGAACAATTAAAGTAAACTGGTTGACAATTTGAGTAAAACTGGCCTCGTCCCCGTCTTGGACATATAGTTTTATTAATTCGTCCCTACTCAAAATTTTGTCTCTGGCGCAGTTTACGCCTTCTTTATTCGTGATTGGTTAGTTTTGAGTTTTCTTTGAATACTTCGTCCCACTATGTATGGACCCTCCGTCATCGTTCTTCCGATAGCTTCTTCGTTTCTGTTGCTATGGAAATAGTCCTCCCTACAAGTTTTTCTGTGGCTCTGGGCTTCTGATAGGTTCTTAGATACCCCCCGATTTTGCTCTGTCGAACGTTGACCCTTTTCGTAGAAACTTTAGCTATTACACGCTTGTCTATCAACCCATGGTCTGAAGTAAACTCAGTGTTTCTCTAGATTGCCATTATCTGTACTTTCGGTTCTCCCGACGTATTGTTCTGTGTCATACCCCTTTTTTGTAGCTATTAATAATTTTGGACATCTGCTGGCTGGTGAAGTCACCCCAACTTTCCACTCGTAAATTCTGTCTGGCACTTAGACAATAACTCCAGCTGCGTAACATGACTTGAGTTTTTGTCTGATCTCTGCCTTCGTATTATTTCTTAAGGTGCAGTGCATCCGTTCCATTGTAAAATGTAGTTTCCCTCTTTTTGTCGTCTATCGTATACTGACGTAACTTGGTCGAACATCTGCCACATTTCTCAGTACAAGTGTGAATGTCCTCGCCTACATTGTTACAGCTGTAGTGAGCAATAATTCTGAACTACACTTTCCCTGTCATCTTGTGCAACCAATTTCTATAGCCGAGTCGAACTTAACGTCTTTCTATTGTCTAGTTAGCGGCGCTGCTCTGACATCTTCTCATTACGCTTTATTTATTGCGTCAACTATAAGCCGTTGGTATTGTTACGACGGTCTACTTGATCGTCGTAGGTACAGTGGAAAACAAAATAAGTACAAGACACCTATTAAGTCACTTATCACCATCTTTAATTTTCAAAGTTAAACAGTTCGTAATTAACAACACAGTCTCGTACAAAAAGTCAAATAAAAATTGTTCACACGCAATAAAATGTCCACTAATATTAAAATACAATTGTATTACAATTATCCCGCCAGATTATAAATCGCAACACTTCACTTAATAACCACTTGAACGTACACGGTAATATATTATAACAAAGAGAAGGAGATTGTGTGTGTGTTTTGTGTTGTGATGTCAGGTGTTACACTCTGCGCACTTTTAATACTTACTAATTGCTGGTTCCTCTGCGACGATGTTGTCCTGCAAACACAACTTATGCTAATATGTGTATGTGGGCGCCACTTGGATATTTGTTCCAAGAAATTGTTATTATTATTAATTGATTTTTTAGTTGTTAAATTAATTATATAAAAAAATGTGAACAAGACAGTTTGAATTGTAAATAACGTATGTTTAATGATCTTTCTTTTCATAAAAAAAATCGTCTGAAGGACTAACACTCAAATTAAACAAAATTGCAGAGTTACAAAAAATTATTGACAAGTTTTTTATTAATCATCGGCTGATAAAAATTTTATTGCTCAGTTGAATAGCATGAATTTAATGTATGAAAAAACGTTATACTCAGGACGTGACTTCTTTGAACTATCAAGACAAATCAGTGGGATGCTTTACAAAAATTGTGTGATTTGAAGGTGTTTGACATGTGTAGTACAACTGTGTGACAAGGATACCAGGTAAAAATGAATTTAACTTTTGAACAACTCACGTTCCGGTGGGTAAGTATTTCCTTCACTGGACACTGTTCTTGGGGACGATTCCAATCTTGCGCCTCTTCGTGTTTACGTTCCTCACGCACTGGTAACTATTTATAAGTCAAATTACGGTTTTAAAACTCCGCACGATTGAAATAAAATTCGTACTGTTTCTATGCTTTGAATTCTGGCGGCGGCGAACAGCTGACTGCGTGGTTTCTCTATTCTGCCGTCTCAGCGCTAGTTCCAAACTCAATGTAGAAGGCTCGTGTCAGTAAATTGTTTGGGAATTTTGTCAAAGTCGGCTTGTCTTAGCAAATACCAGCAAAATTGATTTTCTCTATTAAAATCGGTCCTTTTCAGGGCCGCTGGATATCTGGCTGTGTGCGTTTCTATTAAATATGGCGTGTTGCTGCTCTATTCATCAACACGTTAGCGCTTAGCGATATACTCCTTATATAGGTTAAGTCAGTCTTTTGTCATGTACGGGAAAAAGCCTTTCTGTGTTCTCGGGTTGAATTCTTGTTCTTCGACTTCGCCTTGGACGAGATGATCGGATTCGTAGGTGATGTGTCTCTTGTGGATTCAAAGCATAAAGTGTTTTTTGTGTGTCAAATTTCGTCTTCCTTTTATACTCTGTAAGGGTCATTGTTTTAATTTTTAAACATGGACTTCCGGTATATTTGAGTAAAATTTTCTTCTGGAACGTTCGAGAATATGCAAATAGAACATCATAGGACAAATTTGACTTCCGTAGAAGCTTTAGAACAAAAACTTCTTATTCTTCATACTAAAGGATATTACTGAAATTATTCTGGTATTTGTCAAACAATTTTACAGAACTACTTACAATCTGCATGCCATTATTATTTTTGGATTCTCTGCTTTCAACTGAATAAAATGGTACCATTCACGATTGGTTTTGAACAAATTAAATCTAATAAATTAACATAAAATATAATTCTTACCATGTAGTGTTTGCACAAAATTCTAATTTTCTAATTATTAAAATGTTATGAAGTTGCTTGGTTCTTGCTATAACATAATACATAACATAATTATCTTTTCATAACAAAATAAACACATATTAAAACATATAACATATAAATCAGTTCATTTTTGTGTAGGCATTACATATGGCCTAGGTTTTTTGTCACTGGTTTTTTATAATAATTTGTCTTTTTTGGTATTATATATGGGATTTTTTGGGTATTCACTTAGAGTTTGTTATATTGTTTATCTTTGGGAATACCTGGTTTATCCTAATACATTTTATTTTTATAGTAATATTACTTAGCATCTCACTGTTTCGCACAGATGAGCTATTTTCTTGGTGTGACAATTTTCACTTTTATATTTAAAATTTCTCTATGAATTAAGCTTGTCTTCAATTGAGCAAGTATGTTTCCATTGTACATTATAGGATTGTATCTTTTTTCTTTATTTTTTCTAATATTATACAATTATTCTGTCAAATATGGCTATTTTTTATGATTGTTTTTTGGCCTCAGCCTGGTATGGTATAGGTAAATAGTTTCACAACTTGACTGTTAAAGTGTTTTAGGTGGTCATATATATAAGTATAGTTACTTCATATTGTGTTTCAACTTTAGAATACAATTTTGTTGCATTTTGACAACATTAAATTCATAAATATTACAATTTTATATGTTCATCACATGTTTCCAGTTTAACACTGTTTTTGATTATTTTAATTGACTTCTAATCAATTTACAGCTTTCTCTATTTAAAATAATTTGTTTGTCGTTGTCTAATTGACATTTGCATATAGTTTTTATATTAATTCTATAATAATTAATTTTCACTTGAAATCTGAGTGATTGGTCTCAACTCCAAAACCTTGATTTTTTGTTATAACATTTATATATTTTTTTATTTTAACTTACATCCTTTTTAATGATGTGTTCAAATCATTTAATACATTTATTTTATTTACATTACAAAGTATAATAATAGATATTTTCCATTAATTCACAATAAATAGTTTTTTTATACCCTAATCAGAGTTACATTTCTTAATATGTCATGACCTCATTTTGGTAATGTCTGAGATTATCTGTTTCTCTTATAGTACATTATTAGTTTTACACTGTTCTTCACTTAAACAATATATGGGGTTTGAGTCTTGGTCATAGTTTTTGTCGTTTTTTCATGTTAATAATATTAATTATCGGACAATATTACAAAATTTTTTGGATTACTTGGGATCGACTCTGTTCATCTCACTTTCCTCTTATGATAATTTACTTTGCAATTAAATTCCTTTATGGAACGTTCTGTGACGTTACAATATGCCCGATAATAACTCGAACCGCGCTGTAAATATATCGCCAATATACTGAAACTTAAGGCCGCTGCCACCATGTATTTATACCTCCGCTCACAGACCAGAACGTTCCAAATTGCGTCTTAGCGGCAGTGTGAACTACGTAATTAATTGCGGCCTTGACACGACGCGCGGCTGGCGGCTTCGAGAAAACTCTCACGAATGTGTCTAGAGTCACGTATGCCACACACATTGGAGCGAGATTCTTCTGGCACATTCGACAAACACTGTTTTGTAATGTCGTAACAGTATAATAAATCAAAATTAATTTAAAAGTAATTTCATGACCGTCAACTTGGGTTGTAGGCACTTCTTTTTTCAAAGCCATAGTTTTTGATTTATCAGAAGTCAAAAATTATTTCTGGCGGAAAATAAATTGCAGAATCCCTTTCAAACAGTCATACCCCAAAGTACTGAATCCACAGGAATAAAAATTCCCAATTTGTTTCGAGTAAATGAGCTTTATTTTGAGACCCTAACATTTTTTTAATACAATTTGTTCAATATTTTGCGAGCTATTTAACACAGACAGCCACGAGTTAACGATTTAGGGGTGAAAATCACAATTTTTACCTCGCAATAATTCGAAAAACATCGGCTTCTATGAAAACGTGGATGCCGGCGTTTTTCTTAAAATCTCATAGTCTATATCAACTTCATGGTTATTTATAATTTTTACTCTTTACCCACTGAGGAAGAAAACCCAATAGGCTTTTTTAACTTTTATCTAAACACTATGTACAAGATAAAACAAAAGGGTTCACGCCAATTCGTTCTATTGCAAAGAAAGTCAAGGTGAAATGATTCACTCGACTAAAAGGCGAGTTTAGAAAGTTCGTCCTGATTGCATAAAGACCAGATTGCGTACAGTTAGTTATCAGGAGAGAATCGGATTTTTTTGACAGTCGAGGGATGTTCGGATTGCTAACAACCCAAGAGCATTACTTGCTTATGACTCGTTGCAAATACTGTGTTAAGTAAAGTCAATAAAAAAGGTCCATCTTAACGCTAGCCGAGACTGCGTGCCCTCTGCTCAGTGGGCACCTCGATTATTTCTTAAATGGGCCTTTCGTGAAGGATCGAACAAAGTTTTGAAAGACGCTTCACAACAGAGGCAACTAGAGATACGGATGCCATAGACCTGCACTCGGCCTTTTAATTTTTAAGGTTTAGTCCCAGCAGTAACCTTATATTACATTGTCAATTTATTTTATTTACTTTTATTTTTACTTTTCATGGTATGCATAACAACCTAATAGTCATACACTTATTATAAAGCTAAGATAGTGGCGGGTCCAAAATCTACAGCCCCTATCTCAGAGCTGCAGTCCGGAATTTCTTGCAGGATTTTGTGAAACATTGTAACACAGGTCCTTTTAACACAGAAAACTGAAGCAGAGGAACGACATTTCTACGATTGCCGGGTATACAAGTCCGGGAAAAGAACAAGGCTACTTGGAATTATTAAATTACCTTAATTTAAATGAGAAGATCTCCACATATTGCTGCCTACTGTACCTATATTGGGACCCGATGGATAACAACAGAATTCCCAAGTAGGTCTTTATAAATACAGACCTGTTGGTAAAAGCAAATTTTGGAGCTTTTTTGTCAGATCATTTGGTCAGATCAGTTGTCATAAGTCCAAAATAGGATTTTCTCTTAATCCTTGAAGCTGATGATGATCATCATAATTTTTACTGAAACCACACGTATATCAACAGGTAACCATTAATCTGTTACACATTATTTACAACAAACAATAACAGTTTCTCATGTCATTAAGTTTACTAAATGACATTTAAAAACAACTAAACACTTAATATCACTCCACACAAAACTAACAGCTGTAAAACAAAGTTACCGGGCTCCTATACACCGACGTAAATTGTAGTAAAATTTTCGAAACATCAAGTTCTGAAATTAAGTCCTAAAATACGCTATCATTAGCACACTACGGATCAAATAATTGGCTATGCATCGTGAAGTTCGATGTTCTTAATTTGATTAAGGAAAACTAATTTTCTAGACTTAAGATTTATTGTCTTATCTATTTTACGTTGCCAAGACAATATTGTGGTTTTAAAAAGTTTTTAAAATGTTGAAAACTTTAAACCAGTTACTTAATAAATATTTAAAGACGTTTATCTGTAAAACTGGCAGTACAGTCACTATTTAAAGCCACTAAATAAACTCTAATTTGAAGTAAAATTAAAATTGGCCTATGTAGGCTTTCCCTGCGTATCCATTGTAAAATGATTTCTCTCCTAAACAATTCGTGTAGGCCTACACACACTGGACCACAGCATTTAATCAGGGCATCCTCCCATCTTTTGTCTCGTGGCATCCAAATGTTTGTGGGCATTCTCTGCCCTAGCCAAATGTTCTATCCACTTTGACTTTCCTGTTTTTAATTTTCTATTCTAATTTGGTTCCACATCCATTTAATTCTTTGCCGGTCGTGTATTATTCCTAGCGTAGTTCTATCCATATTTCTCCGTACAGTGTGAACTGTTCTCGTTCCACGGTCCACGTTTCTAACATAAGATTTTACAAAGAGTGACGCATTAATAAAAAATCTTGTTTAAACAGAAGAGACGAGCAGTTTGTTATACTCCATATTACACCTATCGCTTACATTGTTATACTCCATATTACACCTATCGCTTACACTGTTATACTCCATATTATTATACCTATCGCTTACATTGTTATACTCCATGTTACACCTATCGCTTACATTGTTATACTCCATATTGCACCTATCGCTTACATTGTTTTACTCCATATTACTCCTATCGCTTACATTGTTATACTTCATATTTCACCTATCGCTTACATTGTTATACTCCATATTACATCTATCGCTTACCTTTCCAAAGGCAAGACACCTTTTATTTACTGGTACACACATTGAAACACACGTTATAATTAACATGAATATACGTGTATACGAGAAGGTGATGAAGGTGTTGCCCGTGTAAATATATTTATACCTATAAAATACGAGATATTTAATAGTAAGTTTATATAGGACAATACGCTAGGGGTTCCCACGTACTCGCACAATTGAAATATTTTCTGGTTGCGAGATTGTACCGTCAATTAATGTTATGGCGGTTTAATGTTACATAATGTCAATATAAATAACATTTGTTGTTAGAAGTACCAGAAATGTCAGTGCGGTAGAAATGCGTGGCTATTACGTATAGTTTGTAATTATTTTATTTGTTATTAATAAAAAATTACGTACTATACGTAATTACGTATAGTTTGTAATTAATAATACTTTGTTATTATTTTAATACAACTGAAGGTTGTGTAAATTTGTTTATGTCTAGTACACGCCTACTGGTCTGCATCCGGTACTACAGCTGCCCTTGTTGGCGATGTAGCACCAGCAGCAACATTAGTAGTAGTAGTTTTTGTTGTTGTTGTAGGTAGCAGCAGTAAGTATTAATCTGAAACGGATTCATTACAAGGCAGCTGTCTTCAACTCGAGGAATCGAGAACAATTTATTCCTAGTCGGAAAAAAATTCTATTGAAAGTTCGCTGATTATATCCGAATCAATGAGCCAACCGTACAGTACTACAGTTTCACAATGTAACCAGTCTTCGACTTCATTATTCCCTATTGTTTCTACTAGGAAAATAGTAAAATTGTGACGTTAAAGTAGTGAAGAACTTGAATTAAAATTATATATTAAATTTAACTTTCGAAAAATCTTTCTCTTAATACGGGTTCGACAGTCGAGTAAACTAACCCCTGACTTTTACCTACAACGTATCCTATTATGTGTATGAAAATTGTAGGGACATCAGGGGTGGCAACCTTGGAACAAAGAAAGACTAACGCCAGGTGCTAAGTAGGGAGAATTAATTTAAACTTTAAGAAAGTCTGAGGCACTGAGTGACCAAGCGTTCTCAATACACTTCTGAAAGTCTGGAACAACGCAAAGAGCGTCCTCCAGGCCGATAGAGCGTCACAAATCAATGACCTGGTATATAAGAAAACGATTAGTCACTAGTGACAACAGGTAAAAAAGACGTGTGGTTTAAAAAACAAAGTAGAGAAATTGTTTTTGCTGAGGACCTGTATAGCCTGAAGATTAATGCTTACGCGAGAAACGAAAAGAGAGGAAACATGAGATATTACATTGTAACTGCAACATTTAAAGAACTGCTTTAGTTCGTAGTTGTAAGACGCTGACAACACAGGTAATTTGTGAAAGATGCAGTGGTAGTTACAGTATACAATTCAGTGAGTGTAATGTGATACGCAAATTTGAAAACACTATGTACTCTATCAAATTGAAGAGTGTTGGAATGACCAGTTCAAATATATCTGGTGTAGCCTAATCCTTGCTGAAGATATTGATGATGGCGATGATGATGATAATGATGATGATGATATAATAATAATATTAATAATAATAATAATAATAATAATAATAATAATAATAATAATAATAACAACAACAACAACAAGGTGTTGTTGACTTTAAAAATCGAGATCACTATAGTTTGTTTAAAACTGGAATGGGGTTTTGCGTAACGTAAGCGCGGGAGCCTCAGATTCGTCCAATCAGCGTCATGGAAATTGGCGCTTTGCCAGTTTACAGTCACCTGGAACGCAAGAGTTCTGTGATTTCACGTGTGTATTTACTGCTGGTTTTCAGTAGTTAAGTTCAAACAGTCTTTATAAAGACTACTTATTGGACGTGCGTCATTTACATTAAAGCCAAGTAGACAAAAAAATATTGAATTTAACGATAGGTCTATCTGTAAATGTAAAGAAAGATAATTAATTTGTTTATTTAAAAAGAAATTCATTCATTAATTAAATTAACATCAACAACAGTGAGATAATCAAATAATATAGCGTTAGATTTATAATTAGTTTGATACCGTAGGAGCACTGATTTTTGTATGGTGTGTTGTCATGACGTACTCGTATTTTATTTTTTAGTATTAATTAATAAATATTTTCGTAATAAATAGTTAGTAAAATAAGTACTCTAATTTATTAATAGGTTCTTACTAATAAAAGTACTTTTACTTTTGAGTAATAAAAGTACTTTTACTTTTTAGTAAAAGTACTTTAGTACATTAAAATTTGTTAATAAAAAGCTTTTGATATAGCATTGTTAAGGATCACATTTTATGAGAGGAAGATTTATAGGAAAGTCAGGAGAAGTTCGTGTTGAAGTAGCAGAAATAAGAAGGCAGTAAATGATAAGAATGACGAAATTGACAAATGACAAGAAAGACAAAAATGACAAGAATTAATTTTACTAAAAACAAAATAAATATAGAGGTATGGAGAGTAGTAAGTAAAGAAAAGAAGACGTTGAGAGTAATGTGGTCGCGGAAGATTAAATTTCTGACACATCTTAAAATATAATAAAAAACTATCATTATGTGAGGAGCTTAGGAAGGAAAGGATAGAGAAGCCTTAGAAGGCTTATTTGAAAATGTGTCAAAATATAGGGTTGACAGTTATCTCCAAGTGATAACAATGGAAGAAACGGAAGCGAGTGGTTAACAAATCCGTTTATTTGTCACTTTCTTCTAAAACTCCAAAATTAGTCCTCGAAGAGACACAGGCGCATTATACAACCTGTTTAACAGAAACTATGTAGTTATAATGAAATAAACATATTACATTTTTCTATATTTATTATCACCCAAAACCTTGCAGTTCCTCTATTACATTCATTAGTAACTTTTCCCACAACAAAGAATTCCCAGATAAATTCTAGAATCGACACCTGTAGGTAGGAGATAAAGAGGAAGGCCAAGGAAGAGCTGGATCGATGTTTTATGAGTTTTAATTCATCTGTAACTGTGGTTTTTTATGGGCTTTAAGATAGTTTGAACGCATAGAAACCAAGGATGTTCAAAAATATAAGCGAATGACCGGGAATATTTTAAATAAAACTCTTTGTACGATCCAGCAATTATCGTGCAAGATAAAAGGCAATGTGACTGACTATACCAGTTACAACCAGTAAGTGCTTATCTTTGGCATTGTGTATACCGAGATCAGAAGCACAAAGAATTTTGTGTATTGTGTGTTATATCATACACTTTTCATGCCTTTGTTGTACCTTAATGCGTTAAACGATGCGTTGAGGAGATTCTAGTGATGGTACACTTTCTCGAAACGCGTATGACGAAAAAGAAGCGAAATCAGAGGAAAGAATAACCGCTAACTTCAGTTATACAATATATTTAAGTAGGCCCATTCTAAGATAACTTTGTTTAGGATACGGCTAAACAATAGATCTTAAAAAAAATTAAATAATCAATTTATTTTTAGTAAACGTATGTGAAATATTCCGGTTTGGCAGTGAGTTCAACTGTGTCTTCTCCTTTTACTCAAAATATTGAAGCAATCTCGTAAATATTAAACGTTCGTGAAAAGTTAAATTTTTGTATTTTATTTCCTAATAACATCAGAATGGTTATCCTTCACAATCAACATTTGATTAGTTATTAATATCAGTAGAATTTATCAATGGGAGTTACAAACTAGGTTAAATATCGATAATCTTAAAATTCAAAGCTCTTTATGTTTGATTATTGAACTAGGATCATTGTCTGTCATTAATTAATAGGCTCATGCGACGTTAGTAAACGTTAAGGTGACTTTCATTTCAAATAATTTCTTAGATAGACTACTTGTATAAGTTGCTAAAATGTTCTCTGTAAGAACGACACATTACCGCCTATCCATTCGCTTGTCACAAAATAAATATACAGGTGAAAGAGGTCATAACGATAACAACTTTTACACCATAGAAATAATTCTTAATACAAGAATTACAACACTACAACGGAACAACTATGATGTAAATCATTAATCTTACAATTTAGTGCGGACTTTCCTGTGAGTGCCAAAACAAAAATCTAATAAATTTACTATAACGTTCTACTTTGTAAATTGTTGATCTGCTTTCCTTAAGATATAAAAAAATTAAAATTCTACGTTCCATGTATCTATATTGCTACGACAGCACAGAACAATCTACGCGTTTATCGAATGCGCCAGAAAGATCTCGATGTAAGCGTGTGATGTACGTGCTACTAAACGCATTTTGCGAGAATTTTCTCGACTGAGCCAGGCTTTGCTCGGGCGCTCGGACTGTGTCAAGGCCGTACCAATTACGTAGTTCGCGAGAGATAAGACGCAGTTTGGAAGCTTCTGGTGTGTGAACGTAACTATAAATACATCGCGTCGCGGGCTTAGTTTTCAGTTCAATGCGAGATTTTTGACTGTGCGGTTCGAGAGTATTAGTGCGATATTTACAGAGCGGTTCGAGTTATTACGGTGTACGTTCAAGTAGTTATTAGTGAAGTGTTGCGTTTTATATTCGGACGGTATAATTGTAATACAGTTGTGTTTTAATATTAGTGGACATTTTATTGCGTATGAACAATTTCATTTGATTTGTTGTAGACACTGTGTTGTTAATTACGAACTGTTTTACTCTAACAATTAAAGGTGTGATTAGTGACTTAATTGGTGTCTTGTACTTATTTTGTTTCCACTGTACCTACGACGATCGAGTAGACCGTCGTAACAGTGGTGTCAGAAGTGGGATAGAACGGTTAACAGTGGAAACAGTGGACGCTTTGTACAAGACGAGTGTGATTCGTAATTAATCGATAAACAATGGATGCCAGTCAGATGATGGAAAATTTACAGGCGCTGCTGTTGCAGACAGAAAAACGACAGGACGAGAAACGCAGACAGGAGGCGGAGGAAGCAGAAAGACGACAAAAAGAAGAACGAATACAAGAAAGAGAAGAAGCAGAAAGACGACAAAAAGAAGAACGAATACAAGAAAGAGAAGAAACAGAAAGACGACAGGATGAAAAACGGAAGCAGGAAGCAGATGACATCAAGGAGTTAATACAGCAGCAAAAGCAGACACAAGAACAAACCGCTGCAGAGTTGGGTCTCCTACGAGGTGAGCTTAATAAGCAAGTAACTAAAATATCGGAGGTACAAGAATCAATGACATTAAAAATAGCTGAAGTAGAAAAATCTGTCTTGACTGTGGAGGAATCGATGTCTACAAAAATATCTGTTATAGAAGAATCTGTGTCAAATAAAATATCTGCAGTAGAAAACTCAATGGCAAACATAAGAGAACAAATTAAAACTGAAGTTGAACAGTGCATGAAGATTCAACCAAAACAAATTTCTGAACAGGCTGTACCAGTGATCAAGACAGAAAATAAGTTAACAGAGAAAGTCACTTTGCCTGCAGTAGGGACAGTTCATGTCAAAGCTCCAACCTTTGACGGAAGCACTCACTGGGCAACGTACCTCCGCCAATTTGAAGCTGCTGTATGCGCAAATAATTGGACAGAAAGAGACAAGGCTGTTTCGCTTGTTCTTGCATTAAAAGGACCCGCGGCAGAACTACTACAGAAAGTGCCACCTGACAGCCAGAACACCTATGCCGAGTTGATAAAAGCTCTGGAATTACGGTTTGGTGATAAACATTTGCGAGATGTGTACTGCACCCAGTTGAGAGCAAGGCGACAGCATTCCGGGGAAAGTCTTCAAGAGTTTGAAGCAAGTATCGACAGACTAATTAGACTGGCCTATCCTGAAGCGCCAGAAGATTTTCGAACGCGTTTTGCAATGCAGACATTTACTGCCGGTGTCCGAGATAACGAACTACAGCAAGTGTTACGAATGGCAAGACACCAGAACAGTGCGGACGCCCTGGTACATGCTTTGCAATTTGAGGCCGCCAAATCAGCGTCTGGTTGGACAAGTCATAAAGTGCGCGAGCTAAAAGATCGAGATGGCACAGACGATGAGGGAGAAGAACAAGGAACAGAGACTCGACGGTCGGCGCCACAGAATAAAATAAGAAAGGATGGAAGACCGAAGTGTTATCGATGTGGGAAACCTGGACATCTACAACGAGATTGTCGGGTTAGAATTCAGCAGCAGGGAAACGAGCAATAGTCGGTGCAACGGGGCGTGTGCTGACTAACTGGAGGAACGAAGCCCCTAGAGAATACGCAATTTCTACGCTTCAGAAAAACACCGGGAGCTTGGTAGTTACCGGATTTGTTCAAGAAAGGCCAACCTCGATTACAGTTGACACAGGCGCAACAGTTTCTATTGTGCGCCCCGACGTGGTGAAAGATCTCAAGCCAATCTGGTGCTCTTGCAGCTTGCGAACAGCTACTGGACGGCCTGTAAAAGTGTATGGAAAAGTGGAGATACACCTACGCCTCGGTAGACTTGAGTTTAATCATCAAGTACTTGTTGCAGACATTGTGGATGAAGCAATTCTTGGTGTGGACGTTATGAACGCATACGGATTTATAGTCGACTTCAAAAACAATGTCTTGAGAATCGGAGGGGAAGAGGTAATGCTATCGACAATGACGACAGCAGAAAAATCGATGGACGTCATAAACCAAGTGGCCGTAACTGTTCCGCCAAACTCCGAAAAGATCATCATGGTTAGAACTGCGGTAGATACTAGGGGCAATCAGTGCTCTATATTCGAACCCCAGGTAGTCAGCACACCGGGCATACTAATTGCCAAAAGTTTAGTAAAACCTGACGAAACCGGAAATGTACCTATTAGAGTGGCGAATATTTTGGATCAAGCTATCACTTTACAAAGCAATACGCTCCTAGGCAAATTGACTCCTGTTGCCTGGGTAGCCGGAATAACGCAACGAAGACCCAGTTCTTCGGATACTTCTAAATTACCAGAGGAACTGCAAGAATTATTGAACAGATCTTCTAACGACCTCTCAAGTGGTGAGGTAAAAGAACTCGGACAGTTTTTACACGAATTCAAAGATTGTTTTGCAGTTCGGGGACAGTCACTGGGAAGAACCTCTCTTGTGCAACATCGCATCAATACTGGGGACACAACACCGATACGCCAACCTCCTGAAGGCCTCCATTATCTAAACAAGAGGAGATGTCTCGGTTAGTACAGGACATGTTGACAGAGGGAGTAATTGAACCTTCGTCAAGTGCTTGGTCTTCCCCTGTAGTGCTGGTAGCGAAGAAGGATGGTGGATTGCGTTTCTGCGTAGACTACCGGAGGTTAAATGATGTTACAAAGAAAGACTGCTATCCATTACCTCGCGTTGACGATACACTCGACACGTTGTCCGGAGCACAGTGGTTTTCCACATTGGACCTGAAGAGTGGATATTGGCAAGTGGGTCTTCATCAAGAAGACAAGGAAAAGACCGCTTTCTCGACCCCAAGTGGCTTATTCCAATTTAACGTCATGCCATTTGGACTCTGTAATACACCGGCAACATTTGAGAGATTGATGGATCTGATACTCCGAGGCCTGACGTGGAAAACTTGCCTTGTTTACTTAGACGATGTCATAGTGATCGGGAAGACTTTCGAAGATCATTTGGAAAACCTTAAGGAAGTTCTAACTAGAATTCACGGTGCACAACTGAAGCTGAGCCCGAAGAAGTGTTCTCTATTCCAAAAGGAAGTACAGTATTTGGGCCATCTGGTTTCGGCAGCGGGCGTTAGCATGGATCCTAATAAAGTAGACACCGTAAGAGACTGGCCAGTTCCGAAGAATAAACACGAAGTTCGGAGTTTCCTGGGGTTATGCTCATATTACCGACGTTTTGTGAAAGGCTTCGCTACTATTGCTAAACCACTACATGAGCTAACGGAAAATAAACGAAACTTCCAATGGTCGAGAGAGTGTGAACAAGCATTTAGAACGTTGAAGATTGCATTATGTTCGCAGCCAATTCTCGCTTTTCCAGCTTCCGAAGGGAAGTACATCGTAGACACAGACGCAAGCAATACTGGTCTGGGAGCAGTTTTGTCTCAAGTGCAGAACGGTGAAAAACGAGTAATAGCGTATTACAGCAAGACGCTTTCTAAACCAGAGAGAAATTATTGTGTTACAAGAAGAGAGTTGTTGGCAATTGTCAGAGCTTTGGAGCACTTCCATAAATACCTCTATGGGAGAGAGTTTTCACTACGTACCGACCATGCTGCACTTGCATGGCTCTTGAGATTTAAAAATCCGGAAGGACAGTTGGCAAGGTGGCTCGAACGTCTGCAAGAGTACAACTTCAAGGTAAAACATCGGCGGGGGCGCCTGCACGGTAATGCAGATGGCTTATCACGAAGACCATGCCCGGAAGACTGCCGACATTGCCACAGAAAGGAAGAACAAAACTCAAGTGAACATGTTCGAGCCATCACTGTAGATTTCCTGGCTGATGGCTGAACAACACAAGACTGTCGACAAGAACAGATGACTAATGAAGACATTGGACCGATCTTGACAGCAAAAGAGGAAGGTCGCCGCCCGGATTGGCAAGATATCTGCCATGGTTCCGAAGTGCTGAAGGGCTACTGGGCACAATGGGAATCTCTCACCTTAGAAAACGGATTGCTGAAAAGGGCTTGGGAAAGTGCAGATGGACGAGACGTGGTCATGCAGTTGATAGTTCCCCGAAGTAAAGTGCAGTCTGTTTTGAAGGAGATGCATGCTGGAACATCTGGAGGCCATCTTGGCGTTAACAAAACCCTTGACAAAATACGGAAGCGATTCTATTGGCTTCATCTTCGCCACGACGTAGAGGAATGGGTTCGGACGTGTGAAATATGTGCTGCAAGCAAGGGCCCACAAACCAGAAGCAGGGGAAAAATGAGACAGTATAACGTTGGACAACCTTTCGAGAGAATTGCCATAGACATTGCTGGACCATTCCCAGTTACTGACGATGGAAACCGGTACATCATGGTTGTAGGTGACTACTTTACTAAGTGGGTGGAAGCCTACGCAATTCCAAATCAGGAGGTTACCACTGTGGCAAAGCAGTTAGTTCACAACTTCTGTTGCCGTTATGGAGCCCCTATGGAAATCCATACGGATCAAGGGAGAAATTTCGAATCAGGAGTGTTTAAAGAATTATGCCGTCTACTCGGAATTCGAAAGACCAGGACAACGCCTCTGCATCCTGAGTCGGACGGGATGGTTGAGAGATTCAACAGGACACTTGAGCAGCATCTTTCGAAAGTTGTTGACGAGAACCAAACAGACTGGGATCAACGTATACCACTATTCCTTATGGCGTATAGATCATCAGTACATGACACAACCGGCATGACTCCAGCAAAATTGGTGTTTGGGCGGGAGATTCGTCTTCCTGGGGACTTGATGTTTGGATCACCTGAAACTCAGTCCCAAGAGCCAAAGAACTATTCCTCGCAAATAGAAAACCAACTGCGAGAAATGAATCGCTTGGTAAGAGGACGGCTCAAGATTGCCAGTGATAAAATGAAAACTCGGTATGACATTCGCAGCAATAGTGTGGGTTTCCAAGAAGGAGATCAGGTCTGGTTGTTCAATCCAAAGCGCCGTCGTGGTCGCTCACCTAAACTTCAGTCTAACTGGGAAGGACCCTACACTATAAAAAAAAGGATTAACGATGTTGTTTATCGGATTCAACAGGAAGGACAGCGAAAGTTCAAGGTCGTCCACCTAGATCGCCTGGCTAAATACAAATTTAGAGACGCTTTGCCAGTTCGGGACGAACAGGCTTAAGGAGGGGGCAGTGCTACGACAGCACAGAACAATCTACGCGTTTATCGAATGCGCCAGAAAGATCTCGATGTAAGCGTGTGATGTACGTGCTACTAAACGCATTTTGCGAGAATTTTCTCGACTGAGCCAGGCTTTGCTCGGGCGCTCGGACTGTGTCAAGGCCGTACCAATTACGTAGTTCGCGAGAGATAAGACGCAGTTTGGAAGCTTCTGGTGTGTGAACGTAACTATAAATACATCGCGTCGCGGGCTTAGTTTTCAGTTCAATGCGAGATTTTTGACTGTGCGGTTCGAGAGTATTAGTGCGATATTTACAGAGCGGTTCGAGTTATTACGGTGTACGTTCAAGTAGTTATTAGTGAAGTGTTGCGTTTTATATTCGGACGGTATAATTGTAATACAGTTGTGTTTTAATATTAGTGGACATTTTATTGCGTATGAACAATTTCATTTGATTTGTTGTAGACACTGTGTTGTTAATTACGAACTGTTTTACTCTAACAATTAAAGGTGTGATTAGTGACTTAATTGGTGTCTTGTACTTATTTTGTTTCCACTGTACCTACGACGATCGAGTAGACCGTCGTAACAATATACATTAAACTAAAACTAACTTAAACTACAAACAAAAACTAAAACAATAAATTTAAATTAAATCTATTAGTTTTTAATGTGCGGAGAAATAATTCCTTAAAATTTTATAAAAACGTTTTGTACGCATGAACAAACTACAATCTTTTGGAAACTACCCAAACAGGGGACAGTGACAGAAGTACTGTAATCACAATATCAGCGATATTTGAACATGAATTTATACGTTTTTTACTCGATAAAGCGCTGATATAAATATCGTATCCACTCAAGTGAAAACCTACGATTAATCTGATTTGCCTTTGAAAGGTGTATACTATGTTTTATAAGTAAGGTTTTGGCTTAATGTTCTGATGTAGAGTTCGAAAGTAACACATTTGTTGATCGACTGAAATATACGTAATAACACTTGCGTAGTCTTCTTGTAAGACAGTGTTTCCGAAGTTTCCGAAAGAGTGCTACGTGATGCTTAATGGAGGAAGAGGGAAAATCTTTATTAACCAGATGAATATCAAGGAAACTTACTACTTGTGTGATGTAAGTTAGTGCAAGGTGGTTATAGGATGTGATAGCTTATAGGCATATAGTAAACAGCTTTACTTCATTCACAAGTCACATCACATGACACAATGGGGAAGATAGGGAAATACATTGAGTATTTGGGTTTTCCGCTCGTATGTAGTGCGATACCTAAACATTTATGGATACTCGTCCAAAAACTAAACTTAGAGAATTATAATTTTTGTATTTCAATTTTTGTATTGTCAAAACCGTTTATTCTCCATTGTTTCACAAATTTTTTAATTTGTTTGACAATAAACAATGCCGTAAAAAATATAAAACCTATGAAAATGTACAGTTCAACAATTCAGGGAACATTATAACATAACTCGTCATATTTACGTTGTTAGTTGATGTAAACGGCTCGTGTTTACTTCAATTTATAGCTTAGTGTGCAAAGAAATAGTTGATGTTTTTCTGCATTTTTCACACGTCTTAACAAAAAATTATTTATAACGTTTGGTTACAATTTTTCGAATTACGCCATGATAAAGTTGGCCTGCGAGAAAATTTTTTGTTATTACATGTGGGTACCTATTGTAAGCGAACGATATGATGCTAATCGATTAGATGTAATTTTAATTCAATTTGTAAGTCTCTATCTTAATGAACTTAAAAGGTATACAATTTTCTTTTGAGCAGTAAGTACAATGCGCGGTTAGCATTTGGTTCATATGTACTTATTATTGATCTAATTCGAGAAATTCAAGATTTATTCTCACTCTCCCTGTTGTCCATGTCCGTTATTGGTTTTCGCAGCTTGTACTTCGCAATATTTTTTTTTAGATTATTATCATTATGATGTCGCCGTCCGTACCTCGTAACCATACCTTATTAGCAGCATTATAATTTTGATATAGCAGTTTATAATTCTGATATAGTCCTACATCTTAAGTTTATGTTGTCGGTCGAGAGTTTTAATTTTCATTTTCATTAAAACTAAGAAATGCCTGGCAGGATTGTAAGGAATAATAAAATTACCTTTGATTGTTCTAACGATTGAATAAAAAAAATAAGTGCAGCGTGTAGTATTGTAAAGCGTGTTGTATCTGTTTAAGAATTTACTGTATCCTCTCACAAATTATCAACTCTGCGAAGCAAATGTTCTTTTTCTTTTTTTTAAGAAAAAGGATCGATAACTATGGAAGATATTTAAACTTAACTTACTTTGCTTGCTTTCACTCGCAGCCGTTATGGGAGAGACATACCTAAAATATTGGAGCGGTAATTTTCTTAAAGGTTAAATGTATAAGCAAGCGTTCACCAAGTTTGGAATATCCGCTTCATATAAAAATTAGATCAGACTGATTAAGTTCTGACGCACAAGGTTATGCAGATAGATGTCTAGATGTTAAATAATACGAATGTTCACGCGCCCGTCTCGTTTACAGGAAGGCCACAGCAAATATTCTCATAGAATTGAGCTCTAATCGATGCCTGCCAATTACCTCCACTGGTTGTAATTTCAAAAATTAGGTGTTCTACTGAGTATTAAACGCATTGCATAATTTCTTTGAACAATTAGTTTAGTACTAGGCTCAATCCAAACTTATATAAACTATCTTTGCATTAGTAAAATTCTCCCTTCCCATTTAATGATGTTTTTCTGCATTTTTCACACGTCTTAAAAAAAATATTTATGACGTTTGGTTACATTTTTTCGAATTACGACATGATAAAGTTGGCCTGCGACACTGCCGGCTTTAGGGTAGTCGGTCTGTTTTAAAGTGCAATTACTGAACGATATAAGGAAGTTGTGTTTTCTATCTTCCCACGAAAAATAACTAAAGATTAATAGTATTACTTAAAGAATGTAATATATAAATTGTATGACGTATAAAAGATTACATATGAGGACTACATTCCAGGGTGTATAAAGACGGATTTAGTTGATTTGATGCGAGTAAATATTGTAACTTGTCGTTGTTTAAAACATTCTTCGTGTTCAATAAATTTATTAATGTTTGTTACAAAAAAATTTTTTAAGTATATTTAATTTCTTTAATTCAATTAGTTTATTCGTTTAATTTTGGTTTCCCAATTAATTAATGCACTGTTCTTCGAAACTTAAGAATTCGTTGAAGTCTAGACGATCCCTGTCAAAGGCGGTAAAATTCTAATTTCAATAATTATTAAGTAATGTTGCGTTCGATTGTGGAATCGATTCACCCAATGGTAGACTAACTGTGAGTCACCTTCTTCAATAAGTTATTTCAATTCTTACTATGTCTTCTTCCTGTTATTAAAAGCTGAAATTCATTAAATTATATTTGTCTAATAAATAAAACTCTTTTGCTGAACTAACTCTTCGGTTTTTATTTAATTATTTGTTTTCAAATTTGAAATGTTACTTACTACATCGACTTTGTCTCTAGGGTCGAGAATTAAAATCGTTAGTTGTGCTGAAATTTTTTACAACACTTATATTAACTCTAAGGTTCTTTGAACTATTAAAAAAGTCAGAAATGCCGTAGCGAAGTACAATACTTACAAATTAATCTTAATTTCTATCAAAATTTACATGAGAAACTGAATTTTGTTTAAGTAATATTGTATAAATAATGTCTACTTAGTTACCGAAGCTCACGAGCACCGCGTGGGTTGGTTTGACATGAAAGCGTCACTTCTAAAAGTATTTCATCATGGCCGCCATCAAGACGTTCGTTATTGTATTAAAGTTCATACACCAATTTCCCTTAATATTAATGGAATTATATAAAGTTTTTTACTGCAATAATAGTTATTTGTTCGTTTTCTTTCACTGGAGTGTTAATTAATAGTGTCTGTGATGTTTTCTCTTAGTGTAGTGTGATCGATAATGTTGGGTTATATGACAACGGTTTTCTCACCTTGCTGGTTGACCAAATATTATTATCGGCTACTAGTTTTGCATACTTATTGTGTTACTTTATGTGTTTCTTCTTTTGTTTCTTATTATTGGTTTTCTGTCTTCTTAAATCTTCATTATTATTATTATTATTTTTATTAATTTTGAATTTTATTTTTTATAACCTTACACACTCAGATTTGATTCTTTAGTAAACTTTCATTCTGCCATACATAGAGCTGACCCGTTCTTATTTCGTGCTAACAATACACTGTAAACGTTTTCTCTCGAATTTGAATAGTTTGGCCAATTTTTTATAATTTCTGATTGGCTAATTTGACTGAATTTTAGGGTCACATGATACTTCTTACAATACATGATTTTTTTACACCCTAGTACATATTACTCTCTATTTGTTAAATAGTTTATCTTAATTTAATTTACAGCATGTTATTCTTTGTTTTATTACAATTAAAGTGATACCAAATATGGCCAGTGTGTGTGTCATAATAAATGTTATGTGTTTTTACAAGATTATGCTATTTATGCCATTTGGGTCTTTTGACCACCACAAAATCATATTAAACTTCTGGAATTGGTCATTACCTTTGACTTATTAGGGAAAACAATCTAAAAGTGGCAATTTTATGGTTTACCTATATTAATTCCTAGTGTTTTACACTTTTGGTTAATTTATTTATTTATTTATTTTTTTTTTATAAGTTAATTTCTATGTTTAGATGATTCGTTGCTTGTCTATGTTTTGTTGTTTGTGTATGGCTTCTGATTATATTATTTGTTTTTTAGTTAATTTAAAAAATCTTACAATTAAATACAAAATTCCTCTGAAAAGTACAAATTACTCTCCTCCTTTTACATTAACATTTTTTAACAAACCATTTAGTCCTATCCCATGCTTCCATGGCTAACATTTTTTAACAAATTTCTTCTAACATCAACATAGATTTTATAACATAGTTAAACATATAACATAACATAAGAACTGGTTATTAATATTAAAATTATTTCTGTCATATCATCTGATATGTTGCTTAACTACTAGTTTCATTCAATTTGACTAGTTATTTACTATAGTAATTAGTTAATAAGCCTTAGGTATTAGTGTTCCCTAAAAGAAATAACATTGTTTATCACCAAAATAATTGGGATTCAATTATTAATCAACAAGTTTGATTATTATGATAACAAAATTATTCTGAAAAAATGAAAAAACAATAATAAGCTTAATGCTTCATGTATGAATAGGTAAGTACCCTTGGTTATTAAACATTATTATCCTTCCAAGATTGTTTGTACTCATTTTATATTTCTCACTTTTGTGTTTCTTCACACTCTTTTCCTCTACACTTCACTTTTATATTTGACACTTCACTTTTTTTCTTTATTTATTGTAGTTTACACTGGTATCACTTTTCCTTATTTAATATAGTTTACAATACTGTTTTCTTATAAGGTAATTTACATAAAGTTTTCTTATTAACTAATGTATTGTACTTCTTAGTTATGTTGTTTTCTTTATTTCTTTTACCTTTTTAAGTTTTTTATTATTATTAACATCTTTTTTCCTATTGGGTTTGACTGAAGTTTACTCCTATGGGCTCATCTGTTTCTGTCACGTTACAATATGTATATTGAATATTGAATATAAAAGGTTTGATCAAGAAGTCTGTGGTATTTTTAATTTCCAGAGCTACAAGCGTCCGATAAAAAAAAAGTTTTCAAGTGTTGGCACACATCTCGGCGACAATCGTCTAAAATTTTAGAACAATTGAATGCATGCATGTTTTGGATTTAACAGCTAATCGAGTAAGTTGTATTTTGGTGTGTTAGGCGACTTTTTTGACGTTCTAGAATTCAATTTGATTATTGAATATAGTTTCACGGACGTGAAACTTGGACAAGTTTGTGTGAACGATGAGACAAACTGCTCTATGTGGTGAAAGTTTCTGGCGAATGGCTTCTGGCGTTTTCTATGTATGAACAAGTAGTTTAGAAATAATAGAAAAGCCTCAAAGATTGTGAATGAGTTGAAGATCATGATAGTCAGACGAAGACTTTGGTTTTTGGGTTCAATGAATTTTCACACTAGATGCAACGGTAAATAGAGAACCCTACTTGGACATTTTACGTCACTCGTCCTAAGCTATTTTTAGAAAACAGCCAGATTTACGGGTAGATAATTTGTGAAAATTGCACTCCTATAATGCACCAGGAGTCACGCCGCTGCTTGTTCAAGAATTTTACTCATAAAGGACGTCGTAATGACGCCGCAACTGCCTTCGTTCGCCAGACTTGTTTCAATGCTATCTTTCCTTTTCCCAATAACGAAAAGTGCCACGAAAGGATAACGTTTTGCGAGCGTTGCAGGCGTAAAACAAAATTCGCTGAACGAGTTCAAGGTTATAACAAAAAGTGAATTCCAGAAATGTTTTGGAGACTAAAGTAAACTTGGAATAATTATGTCATATTCCATTGAAACTACTTTGAAGAGGTCAATATTGTAGCATGACAGATAATGCCCATAGTTCTGAATGGAAAGAAAGATCATAAAATAAAATAAAAACAAATTTAAATCCAAGAAAGCAACATTAAAAATTAATTAAGAACCACCGTAAAGCACAATCATAGATTGAAGTAAGAGTTTCATTAAAACCAATTATGCAATGAATGATGAGTAATCAAAATAAACCACAAAACTAAAAATAAAGTAAAGAAATACCCAGGTAGGATAGGAGTAAGTAAGGAAGAAACCCAAACAAGACAACGTCCACAATATAAGGAAATACTTTTATAAGAAACAAGTAGGATAAGAGTGATTAAGGAAGAAACAAGAACAAGACAACATCCACGATAAGAAGAAGTGCTCTTGAAAGAAATAAAAACGAAACCCCTAAAGAAAATAAAAATACCCAATGAAAGTATAACAAAAAACCCAAATTTAGAAAACCATGTAAAATAAATATAAACAAAAGTGTATAAAGTAGAATTAAAAGTGAACCAATGTGAATTAGTAATATAATAGAAAAAACAAACCTTCGTTATCCTCAATAAATAAATTTTTTGATTTTAAAAAGACTATAAAACTAATTAGACATAAAATCAAAGAATAAAAAGGGGACCAGTGCAAGTTTCTATATTATATTAAAAAAACTTAATGTGTCAACGTTGGAGTTCATAAACTAAGTAAATTGTGCATTTATACAACGTTTAAGTTTTTATATTGTGTCAATAAATAATATTTAATTGAGTATTATGTGACAAATAATACAAGTGTTTCTAAATAATAACTGCCACTATTTATATACAACATTCATTAGAATGACAATAATAAAACAAGAGCAGGCCAGTAAAAAAGTGAAGTGACCAAGAATCATTACCCCAAAAATCAAACAAAAACAGCTAAGACTGAAAATAAAACTAGGTATAAAAAATAGTGTAAATGATGGAAGGACAGATATGTTATTTATAATAAGTTCAAATAGCTCAAGGATAAAATGTCTGAGAGTACAATTTTTTTAATATAAAACTTTTATTATAAAATATTTATTATGTGTTACAGTACTAGTGATAATCAAGGATAAAATGTCTGAGTTTAAATACCATTGTTAATTTCAATTATTTGTTATGAATTAATAGTTTGAATTCTATATTAAATGTTCTATTGTTAAAGTAAGGAAATGTTAATTAATATTGTATCAGAATAGAAAGTCAGAAGGGGTATAAACAAGCTGTATTATTAAAAAACTTTGTATGTAAAAACAGATAAAATCTAGGCCAAATGGTAAATCTAAACAACATTAAAATTAATGAATTAAGTACAGTAAAATAGTTAAACTGATGGAATTTATATAAGGTAAATCAGTCACAGAGTCATATAACTGGAAATATAATTAAGGAAGATATTGTAAAAAGATAGTAAGAATTATTGGAAAAAATGCAAATGTAATAACTGAAAATTCAAAGTGGGGAGTCACAAATTAATGAATAATATTTAAAAAGATAACCAATGAATTAAATTACAAGAAATTAAGGGAAGATAAACCTTTTATTCCAATCTGAGATTAAGTACAATCAGAAATATAACATATAAAATGTCAAACATTTTGAGAAGGACAGGAAGTAAAATTAAAAACTTACAATTTCAAAATGAAGTTAATATAGCATTTTAGATAAAAAACTTTGTAAAACTATCTTATTTGGTATCAAATCAAGCAGAATGAACTAAAGAAGGAGATTATGTATTTAGTATTTCATAAAATTAAATAATAGCAAAAATATATTCAGTAATATAATGTAATTTTCATACATGTAACGGAAGCTAAACAGATTTAGAACAATGTATTGCTAATATTAAATTGGCTAAGACGTTATTAGATGACGAAGGAAGTTAGAACAGTTGATTATTAGACTTTGCCGAGCACGTTTGAACGAGAGTTTGGCTAAATAATAACCTAATAGCGAAGACAAGCTATAAGCCTAGTCTACTGCGAAAATCGCGAGTTTTGTAAAATTTCATTTAAACACTAAATTCAGTGGAATTAACACTTACAAACATTAAAATAACTTAAAGCAGAACAGAAAATAAGTGAATCCATAATCTAAACCATTAAAACCAATAATTCCGAATAACAGTACGAACGGTGCAATTGTCGACCTAACAGACTAAAGTGAAATATAACTTAATCCAACACATTTTATCGAAGTGAACCACAAACACTGAACCAGGACCACTCCACTAACACCAGAAGGAATAATCGCAGCTGCAGGAACGAGAAATCATTGGAAAAGCCGCATTTTTTTGAAGCAGATTCATCGAGGTGCATTCGTCAATTACATCTGAACACGGAGCGGCCATCTTTGACTTCCCACAATAAATTCCAAGCGCCACTGCCAGTATATCTTCACGGTTCGAAAAATTTCTTTAATTACCATTATATATTGAATGATATGTGTGTATTTTAATTAATAAGCTTATATTTTGTAATGTTATACTTTCTATACTTTGCCCTTTTCTCTGACTATATATAAAATAACTGTTCAAAGAACCCGAGAATATATAATTTGTAAAATCTATTGTTATGCCCTGAGAGAGTCGATTCATCAAACGATATTAAATCGATTACTTTATTATTTGTTAATAAAATTCCTTGAATATTATAAAATTGAATCCTATTTATTCCTAAATTATAAATAGAATAATATATCATCTTAGTTGAGACATAACTACCAGAATTCAACAACTTTAAAGGAAGATAACCTGCAAATAAGGAAAGATCACCAATCGATTGTCCCTGGAGACAATCCTCTTAACTAATAAAAGAATTCTAAATACACCAAAGGATATAATTCAACAAAAACAATTAATAAGAAGTTCGAAACACCACGAGACACTTTAAAATAATTAATATTAAATTAATTAAAAAAAAAATAAAATAAAACATAATAATAAAATTTTTTTTACAAACTACAAGAATAAATTTTTATCAACAGTATACAAGATCTCTATTTGTAAATTGTTACAATATAAACGTAGATAAATCAAGGCATCATTTTTTGAATAAACAAATACTGTACGAACCTCTTGATCAAACCTCGTATATCTGTGTAGTCACGTTAATACACATTCGTTTCCTGTTATGCAATTATCATTTTATTTTAATCTTTCCTCTTTTTCTGAATGCTCCTTTGAATGTCGTCTTCTAAACCTCTAGCGATAGGCGTCTCCAGCAGCGTTCTAGTGCCTACCTGTCTCTAGTCTAGTTCTCTTCTACTTAGACTGAAGCGCCAACATATTCTGGTAATTAGTCTATATATTTTAATTCTACTGCACAGAATTAAAACTTTTCTGTCTCTTGTGTTCTAAATTTTAATCTTTATGACTTCCAAGACATTTAACGTGGCCGAAACGTACTGGAACGAAAGTTATAAATTTCCTACAATTACTGCTTAAATTTATTTTCACTTAATTTGGATACTATTTTTTATGTTTCAATTAAACTTAATTTTCACTTCAATTCGATGATTTAATTTTTCTTCTTTTCTACCATCATAACTTGCGAAAGGTTTATAATGGAATTTAGAATAACACAAATAATACTACTACATTGAAAATGCTTGAAATATTAGACTTGGGAATGGGCTTACAGTATTACTTATAATAAACATTGCTGGGCTATACAAATTGTTCCTCTATAGGGCCGCGTGAAGCACTAACACCCAAAATCCTCCGATTTGAAGAAAAGGTGTGAAAAGTCTGCCAGAAATTAACTGGCATTGTTACTGTGATTTCAAATGTTTCAGTGAACTATTATACCTGTATTTAAATTATAAGGATTATAGTAATAACTATTTCAAAAACAACATTTTATAATTACTGAATAGTTATTGACAAATAACAAAAATAGACTAAATTTCAATTAATCTGGCTGTTAAATGGGACCAACTTTAATTAAATTCTCGGCTTTTTACTCAAAAAACAACTTCTGCTAGCTTTTTCTAGTTCTAACTTCTCTTAAAATTTCTCCTTTGTCATATGGCATATTCTAAATAGCTTAGGAATTTGTTAAAATACGGGGAGCATTTGCTGTAAAAAACTGTTGATAGCACGTTAATGTAGACTTAGGCACCTTAATCTGTTAGCTTATTACGATAAACATATTTCTTTTCACAATAAAAAAAACTGTAAGAACTTCTTACTAGAAAATATCTTGGGACTCTGTATAAATATAAATGTCTGACTGGAAGGATTTCTAACAACACAAGTAAAGGCCAAGTGTGGGTCATCCTTTGTTACCATCATAATAATTCTAATTATAAATTTTTTAAATACAGAATAGATTAATCGATTTCTAACTACAGCATTAAACGTATTAAAATATGTGCCTCCCACCAATAGGACAATGCGTACTCAATATTCGATCCTATTAATGTATGATAAACACTAACCACTTTAACAATTTCACTTAACAAAAAGAAAAAACTATCACAAAAAAAATTTGTTATTTATTACTAACTGTGTTGTACAGTTCTATAAACTATAATATATATAATAGCTGGCTACTTAGTTCATGGGAATTAAGTGATTTTAAATAACGTAATCTGAAATATACAGGTCAACAAAAATGTCTGTAGATATTAAAACGTATTTATAACAATTCTATTTCTTGTAAAGTATGACGAAAGTATTTCTTATGACGTAACGAAATACGTACATAGAAGAAAGCGAAAATCGAGTGTGTATGTAGAGATAGATACATGGGAGAGAGAGAGAAGTGTAGAGAACGAAGGACGAGAGATGTGAAACGAGTCATAGTTAAACTACCATATTCTCACTATAAATGGTAGATGAATTTGTCAGAGAAACTGTAGGATGAATTTTGTGTGTAATTTTGCTCATTTTTGAAAAGCCGTAGCGGTTATTTCGGAAAAGATCTCGGCTTACGCTTGCTCAACTCACAATTTTGCAGACCAGATAAGTTCAACACACACATAATACACGCGCGCGGTCATTGTAACTTGTATAATATTTTATTTAAATTAGAAAAATAAACAACTTAAGATTAATTTCATATTGAAATTGCTGAAGTTTGGACCTAGATAAACACCTCAGAGCATCAGTAATGTACCAGATATGTTATTAACAACCGTTTTATTATATAAAAATAAGATACGAAAGAAATACGGTAATTAAATAAAATTCATAAGAAATTGTGTATTCAAAATTAAACTAAAACAAAATAAAGGAAAAATGTATATAAAATATAAAATTTTATATTTTTATTTTTTGTATATTTTGTATATTATATATTGTATATACAATAAAATTTTTATTTTATTGTATATAAAAAGTAATACTACAAAAATAAGGAGGAATGAACTCAACGAAATGAACTCAACTCTTGACATTCTTTTTTTTTAGATTTTTTTTTTATTATATCTGATATCTCAATCCATATTTTTTAAATATAGATTTAACTTACACCAATGGAGAAATACGTAAACGTGATATTAAACACAAGGTCTCGACAAACAGAGAAACACTCAGATCAGATTAAGAAAACTAATCTAATATTTGGTGAATATTTTGTCTTTCATCATAATAAATAGGTAGGGACTGTAACTGTTTATTTGAGTGCTTGTTTCTTACATATTATTTTTTACTCTAAGATAATTAGGTTAAGAGAACAAACTATATGCATCAAATCCTTTTTTGTTGTTATAAAACCAATTTGTGTTAAAACTGGTTTTAACGGCTGCTTTTTGTTTATGTTGAAATACTATTTGGAAATATAAGAGATATGTTTGTAATTGTATGTATGTTTGTATGTTGCTGAATATGTTTGTAATTTTATCTGAGTGCAACATATGAGTTTTAGTTTAATATTTGTAATTGTCAATGTGAGTGACAAAAATAGTTTATTAAAATTTATTAAACTGTCTATTCGAAGTGCGTAACAAAGCGGCTCCCGGGCCATTTTTGTTTGTTTAATGTTTATAAGAAGGTAGTTGCTGAATTTGTTGTTGACAAATAAAAATTACAAGATAAACGAAGAAAGCAGTTCGTTTTTATTTTTTATTTGTGTGTTTCGACCAAGGCGGTATCAACGACGATTATAATACAATTTAAATAAAACAACAAATTAGGTAATATTCCTTTCATCAATTTATTTTTATTATTTATTATGTATATTTATTATTATCATATACTGTAGTTCTGTGTCCTTCACGCGCGCAAACGTGACATATTCCATCGTCTACCACTGGGTAATGTATTTCAGTGCCTGCAGTGGCCTACGTGCCGCTGTACGAAGTTCCTCTTCTGGAGGTCACCAACTCCACATTTATTTCAAGGCTGTTGCACATTGTAAAACAACCGTTTTGCTCTCACACTCGCACGCACTCGTGTATACGTGATACATATATATATATATCTGTAGACATCTATAAACAATAAATTTTTTCACATCGAACGGTAAAGATATAATCACTATACTTTTCCTTTCTATGTTTATTTAATTGCTTTCTTTTTCATGTTATTTTTAATTTTTATATTATACTTTCTTCTAGCTGTTCCAGTTTGTTTTGGTCTGTTTTCGTTCTGTCTGCTGTTAATAAGACCAACAAGAGCAGTACGTCGTTATTTTCAGCCTTGCTTGTATTCCTGATCCAGTTTACTTCCATTAACGAACGTGATTCGACGGTTTACTGTTAAATGTTAAAGATCGTTGGACATAAAAAGAATTGTGAAAATGAAAGCGAATGGACTTCGACGCTGAGATAAAACGCACGGAAAACATCGTTTGGTTTGTGAGGAGACGGTTAAAATCAAAATTATTAAAATAATCAATCGTTTGTGCCCGGTTTAATACGAATATATTTCAAAGACAAATCATCAAAAACTTAATGAATTAATAAAATTAAGAAATATATTGCGACGATACAAATAAATATTTTCGCATAGGATAGTTTTGTGTGTTTAAATTATGCACAAGTCTATATTGGAGGTGTAGAAAAATTATTTATTTATACCACAATTAAATAACTGTTTATACGATATATTTAAATTACACGAAATGTCATGTATAGTATTTTATTTATTATAGAAAAGTTTATGTAGTTCAGTTTTGGTGAATTTTACTTGGATGTAGAATTCCTTTACACTAGGCGTGACGTCACTCGCTCCGCCGCTCGCTCTCCTCTTTCCAATGACCGCCGCTCTCCGCTCTCACACTCTCTCTCTGCGCTGGGGGTTCGCCGAACACTGATAACACTGATACTGCTTTTACGAACAATCAGTTAGTTTTATCACTCGGAATTGAGTATTATTTATTATTAATTCTCAGGGTGATAATGAGTGATAATTTTTTAGCGGTGTATAATGCTTACACCTTCCGGCTATTCTTGATGTGTCCCGCGTTAATAAGGATTTACCCCGGTAGATAAATCTCCCTAAGCGGAAATCTTCTACTAACACGTAATAGCACTTAATATAATATACTAGGTAGTTCACCCGCTTGGTTCTAGTCGATCAACTCGAAAAGAGTCCCAAGACTTAGAGTTATTATACATTAACTCTATAGATTAAAATATTTCACATGACATAAGAGAGAATAAAATTGTGAACATTTTGACAAACATACTTTTTTAAAGACAGCTTGGTTCAAAACTTATGACTACCGGTACTTTACAAAGATAGAACAAAATAAATTTAAAACATGTCTATGGCCATGTATATAAATGTAATATATATATATATATATATATATATTACATTTAATATTTATAATTAAATTTACCTCAAGAAGTTATTTTTTTTCCTTTTTTGGAACATGTTTCGGGTACTATCTTGTACCCATCCTCAGCCTTCCGGTTTTTTTGTCTGGTGAAGTACATATATGTTGTTGGTTGACTATTATTATTGTGGCTTCCTGTTGGCTTCTGGTATTTCAAATTGGTTTTATTGTGTGTGATTGTGGTGTATGTGTTAGTTTTTTGTGCATTTTCAATGTTAGTGCTTTGAATATTGTGTCATGTTTTGTATTGATTTGTATTTGTTCAGGTATTAGTTTGTTTTCTGTTTTATGTTTGTATATTTGTAAATTTTCCCAAATGTTCATTATGGTGCCTTTGTGTGGTATATGTTTTATTAGTGTTACAATTGGTTATGTCTGGGAATTCATGTCCTGTGTTTATTGCACGTGTGGCTAAATTGGATTTATATATTTCTGGTTTTTTGTATGCATTTAGGTGATCAAAATAACGTTTTTTCAGCTGTTTTTTTGTTTGTCCTATGTAACATTTATTGCTATCTTGGCATTCAATTTTGTATATGCCGTTAGTTGTTGTATTATCTTTGTTGTGTGAGCTATTTAGATTTTGTAATTTATTTTTATTAGTTTTGTATGCTATTTTTATATCTGTGTTTTTAAATAGTTTTGTTAGTTTTGTCATTTTATTATTTATGTATGTGAATGTGGCCCATTTTTTGTTGTTGTTATTATTTATATGTTGTTCAGTTTGATTAATTCTTAATTGTTCAGTTTTTATTTTATATTTGATGCAACACATGCTATAAACACAGGACATGAATTCCCAGACATAACCAATGTAACACTAATAAAACATATACCACACAGAGGCACCATAATGAACATTTGGGAAAATTTACAAATATACAAACATAAAACAGAAAACAAACTAATACCTGAACAAATACAAATCAATAGAAAACATGACACAATATTCAAAGCACTCAACATTGAAAATGCACAAAAAACTAACACATACACCACAATCACACACAATAAAACCAATTTGAAATACCAGAAGCCAACAGGAAGCCACAATAATAATAGTCAACCAACAACACATATGTACTTCACCAGACAAAAAAACCGGAAGGCTGAGGATGGGTACAAGATAGTACCCGAAACATGTTGCAAAAAAGAAAAAAAAATAACATCTTGAGGTAAATTTAATTATAAATATTAAATGTATTATATACATCAAGAAACGGACTGTAGCAGAAAGTGACTAAATATATATATGTATAAATATATATATATATATATATTGTACATAAGGTTTTAGCGTATGCTGTTCGCGTGCACAGTCTTATTACATCTATGTAAAACAGTATACTTTAATAAATTTCTTTACCTAGAGGTATCTAAAATGATCTGATAGTGACAAATCTGTATTAACATGTTTGATTAACATACATGTGAAATAAAATTGTATTTGGTCAATTGTACTTTGGATATTCATGTTGTTACGTAATGCGGAAAAAGTGTTACACCATTACAGAACATTCTACGTGTTTCTCGGCTGTTCCAGTGGAATCCGGCTGTAATGTGTGCGTACGTTATCTCAACATGCGTCAGCCAGACTGTTCCAGATTCGCAGGCCGCGCGCATTGTGTCAAGGCCGCAAGCAATTACGCTCTAGTGTAGCACTGACACGTAGTATGGATGATTCTGGAATTTCAGCGGGGTATAAATATGGCATTCAGCGGCGCTTAGTTCAGTTTTAGTGGCGATTTATTCCAGTGCGGTTCGAAGTAGTGTGGCGAAGTGTTATGTGTTTTACAATTGTGCGAGACTCGTTAACATTATTATTGCGTGTGAACAATTTTTATTTGATTTGTTGTAAGAGACTATCTTGTTGATTACCAACTGTTTAATTGTGACAATTAAAGCTGGTGATTAGTGACTTAATTGGTGTATTGTATTTTGTTTTCCTCTGTACCATACGACGATCTGTAGACCGTCGTAACAATGTTATCATTTTACATTAAAAGTAAATACCACCAACACCAGGGCCTGTATAAAAGGCCAGAAATACAGTATATTTCTATATCAACAACTTTTCTCTCCTGGTCATATTATAGGAACTACACACTATGAATAAACACACACATCAGTTTCTATTTGAGAGGAGGTAGTAATTCGAATATATAGTCTTTAATTATTTGTTAATTGCTTTTGGAAATACTACCAGATATTTTATATTGGATGTTGGGGAATTGATAATACTGCCAAAGATGTAAGGAGGTAAGGAGTGGGTTGTGTTTCCAGTCCATTATAAAATCAACATGGTCAATAAATGAAGCTAAACACACATATATTTCTGGCGAGCTGATGAACCTTGGAATTATGAGGGCATCTGTTAACCAACTCGCAAAGGGCAGATGAGAGGCCACATCTTGCATTTAAGTGAGAGGCTGCATTTTAAAGCGGGCGAGCTACCAACTGGCAACAGTATAGACTGCGGAAGACAAAGGCGAATTACTGCAATAAATATTCTCACAATATCCGAAACCTGCAGTTAATATAATTTTTTTCCTGACGCTACAATGACTTTAAACAGACTTCAGAATATGGCCCTCTATCAGACTCTTGAATGAGGACTGTAAGACTAAACCTGATACTGACGACATACTCCTAAACAGCAGACAATGTACAGTGTTTGGTACTCGAAGGAAAGGTGGTGTTATGACGTGCTGCTTGGTGTGCAGAGTGGGCCACCAATCGCTTGACGATTTTTTATAATTTCTAGTAATGGAAGATTTTGTGACGTTCCGTCATGGACGATACACACGTATAAAACATGGTGTAGACAATTCGACAAAATTTATTGTCATCCTGTATATGGTTAATATAGAAGTAGTTTAAAATGTGTATTATATGGAACATCATAATTATATCGTATTGATGTAAGAAGAATAATAAATGTAATAAAACTTTAATATTATTAACATACAAGTAACATATATACAAAAAAAACGCTCATTATACATGTAGCTCTATCAAATTATTTCTGAGTTGCCTGTGTATAGGTCTTGATGATGACCAGAAAATTTTATGGAAAGTCGACGCAAATGTTTTAAAATGCGTCTATACAATGACCGTGGTCTATACAAGTGAGTCGAGTTTGATGACACTTAGACAACAATAGAAGCAAACGTGTTTTAAGAACAAAGTCCCAAACAAAGTCAAAGGAGTAGTGTGGGACACAGAAAGTGAGAGAGGGAGAGACAGACGTCTAAAAAGACAGAAGAATAACAGGCAGACCTTCATAATGAGTAAAATTAAAGCTCGAAGGGTAGAGTAGATTTTTAACGTTGTAAGAGCAGCAAATGATGAGAGAGATATCGAGAAAATACATATAAGTCAGGCGATAGAAAAAAGGGCCGCCAAGAAGTCAAGGCTTTAAGATAATATTTTTTCCATTCATTTATACTGTAACTAGTTACAAACTATCAAACACTTTTATTTTGACAACTGCGTTAGCAATATGTGTAGAATGTGCTTACACTGGCGCACTCCTCACTACAGTTTACACTTCATTTATGTGTAGATACGAGTATTTCAACACTTCCCTTGCCTACACGGGTTCAAACGGTTTCTGTCTCTGGAAACGCCAAACAAGTCCAGCATTGTCGAGAAGTTGTAGCACTTCATTATTTTGGTGTTCAGGCAGCCTTTGTTCATATTTAGCTGCAAACCGTCTGATCTCAGCAGTACCCACAGTACTTTCAAGTATCGAATGTCATCTTCCTTACATATCACACAGTCCACCAACAATACTGCGAAGTACTTTTATTTTGAAAAGTCTGAATTATTTTGATGTTGGATTTCTTCGAGCAACCCCAATGTTCCACATCATAATCCGACAACGGTGTTAGATAATATGAACAGAGGCGCATAACAAGATAACTGAGAAACAACAGCACAGTGCAGGGAAAGCCTACAAGATTTATAAATAGGAAATAAAAAAGTAAGGGCTACTACGTGGAAATGGAAGTAAATAGTTGAAGAAATTCTAAAAGGTTGTGTGGAGTCAAATTGTGAGAAATTTTATTCAAAATATGAACTTGGTGTATTCAATAATTTGACTAAATTAACATCTATCAATATCCCTTGTAAGTTTTGGACCTCCTTGAAAATTTGTAATCTATGTTTGCAGAAAAGCTTTACATATCGTTATATCAGCTTTACATCAGTTACAGTTAACATTGATAATTACCATATAATTATTATCTGTAATATCTTCTTTCGTCTATTTGTACAAAAAATGACATAAAAGTAAAAATAATAAAAATATTACGTTAAGAAACGACGCATGGTCATCTTATTGTGGCGTTTCTCACACATACGAAGAACTTCACTCGCTACTTTACAAAATTAAAATGTATTAACTTGATTTTGTTTAATAATGAATTATTTCTTTTAAAATAGTGATCGTATTCTGCTGCTCATGAAGTTTACTAATTTTAGTATAACTGCTAAGACTACACAAATAAACATAAACTATATTTCTGGTATATATAAATATAAATAATACTATATAAAGTGTGTGTGAACTCGCGCGCTTACTCGTGCGAGATGAGAAATGAAAAATAGGTAGGACAAGAGAGGGAGCAAAGAAAGAAAGATAGATAACAGATAACTAGGTAGATACATAGAAGGTTGAGAGAGAGAGAGAAAGAGAGAGAGTGAGAGGAAGGGGAGGGGGTGAGAGGGTCACAACAATTCTCGCCTTTAAAATTTACACCACGACGAACGGAACTAAACGTTGTGCGAATTGGTTTTGTTGTGGACGAAGCGGTTTATTGAAAATTAACGATTACAGTACGGGATAACCTTGGCCCGTCACGTGCCAGTGTATCAGTCGGCCACGATCACCGAGAGTAACGCCACGTACACCCCGTGCCGTACCCGGAAACTGACAGCCAGCCATCCCTCTACTAACTCTACAATACATTTTTTTGTATACTTCAATAATTCAATAAAAAATTCGTGTAATACTGTAAGTCCAAAGTATAACAACCCTGATATTTGGATTAATATGAAAAGAGTTTCGATTTGCGGAATAATCGTTTATAGCAGTTTCCTGAAAAGAATTTCCCGCGTTATTGAATAGCCGTATCAATATAACGTCAAAACAGGAAAATTTTCAGCAATAGGTAATGCACAGGTAACAAAACACGGAAAACGTATTAACAGATAAAGTATTCCAACACACACTATACAGTCAAACCTAGGGTAATTCGTGGTCGAAGGCATATAATTTGTTTCGATAAACATAGACATAAGTTTGTATAATACATTTTAGACCTAAAATTAAATAATTAAAGTCTGACGTAATTCTTTTTGACACCACATAATTCGGCCTTACAGTCGTGTATTTAAAGCCTCGAAGCTCCATTTTACGTCACATTCATCCATGGTACAAAAAATACATAAGGCGAGTTTGTGTGCGGCGACTACTGCGGGGTAGACAGTAGGCGATTCGATTCGATAATGTGTCCCTACACAATTCCGTGTAATAAACTAATAGACTAATTATTTTTTTTTTAGAAAAAATTGCTTGTAGAAAGTGATCCATCGATGACCTATGTCACCAAAGTACGTCATTTTTGGCAAGCGTTTCCGTGGAACGTAGTATTTTTATTACATCGAATCTCGTCATAGTTACATCATAGCGAAGGAGAAGCAGTGGAAGATGGCATAGATGTATGTGTGTGTGTGTGTTGTTGGGTAAGTAAGGCAGTAAGCCATGGATGTAGTGTTAAGTTCAGGCCTTGACCAAATGCCGAGTGAATGCCGCCATCGTGCCTGCGCTGCTCCGTATCGATTGTCAAGGAAGTTTACACAACACGCACTCACTCACTCACTTTCCATGTTTTTTTATATATAATTCGAATTATGATTTAACTTTTTGAAAGTGCGTTTCGTTGCCGCTCCCTCTTTCTTTACACTCACTTTCTGCCCACCGCGTTCTCTACGTTTCCCTCTCCCAAAATGACTGTCTGTCTCTTTGCATTTCTTTCCGTCACCCTTTTGTATAGTCCTAAACCTACTGAGCATGCTTCTAAACACAGCATTTGTCGTGCCATATATATTTTTACGAGATTATTCCGTCGAGTTATTGTTTTGATTGAAGGCCTTGGTTTCTTCTCGAATATAACAGAAACTGGACTGGAAATAACGATATGATAACAAGCATTTTAATATTCATTCAGAAACAAAGTTAGAAATATTTAAACTAAAGGTGTGGAACTGAATAGTATGAATATACTTAATAGGATTGTCCAAGATCGGCTAAAGTGTTTGAAACATCTTTACCGAATATATGACTGCCGCATCCCCAAACAACTATGAAGTTATAAGCCGCCGAAAGGACGGAAGGAGTGTGTGGTGGCGTTGGTGTGTCCAACTCTAGTCTATTTGCTTGGGACCATAAAAAACCGCTTTTGGTTTAATCCTTGCTGAAGATGATGATCTGTAGGCCTAAATGGGACTACAAGCAGACATCACATACACGCACTACATCTTTGTCTGTTTCATGAAAAACGCTTAGAACTATAGGCCTGTAGGTTGCAGCCATCTGTACAAGCAAGTTACTTCAGGATTGTCCTATTGTCAGGATAAATATCTGGAATACTTAACTAAAAAACTTAAATAAAATTCTGGCAAACTGATAGACGATGGGTAGTTGGGAAACACGTCTTGTTAACCTACAGTTATGAACTCTGTATCTTTTGCCTAAGAGAACAGAGTGAGAGGGAAGATCAGGCGTTATTTTTCTAATAAAAATGTTTCATAGAACTAGCTTTGATAAATACTACAGTTTATTCGTAGATGCTCTTAATTAATATGTTCTTAAAAATAGGATAATTCCGTTCTATTTCTAAAGAGTGTTAGTACACATTATCTATTTATCTATTTCAAAATTGTTATCTGTAAAAATTAGTGAAAAAGTAGAAAAATTACACAAAACATATTACAAAAAATTATACGAAAAATGTATAAACATTTTGTTAATTAGAAAATTTTGGTTTCAGTATACCATTTCACTTATTTTATTATGTTTTCTCTAAACACACAAACGTGTATTTTAAATACTTCTATAGTCGAAAATGAAATGCTCTCACAAATTTCTACATGGCCTCAATTGTTTGGAGCATAGAAAGTTAAAGAAATTTGTTTTAAACAAAAAATTAATTTTTATATTTTTTCTAGTCGCAGAAACATCATTTGACACATTAAAAACAAAGAAACTTCTTTACATAAATGATATAGAATGTTATAAAACAGTCGATAACGGAATTTGTGTAAATCCATAACAGAATTTACACATAACATAACGGAATTTATTGGAAATTTAATAACTTGGTATAATGAACACTGAACTCAGGTAAATCTCCAGAAAGCGACGGTTTATTAAAAAAAGCAATCAAGGAATTGCTTAAAGCATCATAAATCTTGATTGTTTAACAAAACATTGAATACTAACTATTTTTTATAGATAATGGAATGAAGCAAATATTATTTTGTCATGTAAAAAAGGAAGCGTTGAAGGACATCAAACCAATTATTTTATCATGTTCCCTATTTAAACTACTCAAGGATGGGACTACAACGAGAATTGCAAGGCTCTTGGACAAAAGTCATTCTACTTTTATAAAAAGCTTCTCTATTATAGATCATTCCAGACACGAATTAATCAGACAAGAGTTTTTCACTTGCATTCGTTAATCGGAGAGAGAGTATCAGATGACCGTTTGTTTATCTTCGGTTTTTTCAGAAAGCATTCGATATTTTAAAAACATGGTTTCATATTTGCAGCTTTGGATGGGACTGGATTACACGAGAAATATTTTTTTCTGCAATAGTCATACGCAGTGTACACATTTAGATTTTCTAACAGTAATTGTTATATTCTTATAATGTTTTCCATTTTCACGTTGCACGTGAAAACTTTCAAGAAATAACTATTTCAAAAGTGCTTTTTGAATTATCTAGAAAATTGCTGATGTTGATGGTTCTGGGTAATTGACATTGTACTGCATATTGAAAAGTCAAGTCATCTATACAGATTTTCTATATACAGAGGTAAAAACGTTGCCGTGGAACTGATGTAGCAGAAGAGTAAATATAAGTAGATGGATATCAACAGTAAATGGCAGAAGTCCGTTCCCTACAACAAGAAGAAGAAAGGGAGAAGAAGAAGAAGGAGGAGGAGGAGGAGGAGGAGGAGGAGGAGGAGGAGGAGGAGGAGGAGGAGGAGGAGGAGGAGGAGGAGAGGGAGAGGGAGAGGGAGAGGAAGAAGAAGAAGAAGAAGAACAACAACAACAACAACAACAACAACAACAACAACAACAACAACAACAACAACAACAACAACAACAAAGACACTTCATGAAGGAGTGAATTGTATGAAATTGATGGAGAAGACCTTTCGGAACAAAAAAACGAAGACACGTGGTTTGATAATAATAGTGGTTAAAAATGAAAGGTAGTCACAGCTGTGTAACTTGTTACAAGTCTTCTAGATTTATGTAGTCTGTTCTGTTTTTGCTCCGCACTGATGTCTTTATCAGTAACGTACGTCGGTAACATACTCCTACGGAAACGGAAGACGTAAGAAAAATTGTCGATCGTAGGAGAAAATACCGTTATGTCAAAAATAGAGTATCCGACAATACCTGAAAAATATATGTGTTCATTCTTCCTTTCTATCGTCTATGTCTCGACAATGTGCCCCCAAACGACGGTTGGCTTTGAACTTTAACACGCTCAACTAATGACCGGGTCACGTGCTGTAGACACAGTACAAATGTTAGGGCGGAGGCGATGCAGGAAGTTACGGGCTGTATCAAACATTATTTCGTAATTAATAAAAAAAAATATTTTAAGGTTATTTTATTTTTAGCGTCGTTACCTTCGGGCGTATAGTAATTGAGCCGTTTTGTTGGTTTAAATACTTACACTTCGTTGTCGAAACGACGACGAGATTTATGTGGTAACGAGTGAAAGTTGTTACGTTAAAAAACAAAAACACCTTTACTGTATTGTGTGGTTGTCTGGTAACGTTATGCCAAAGTTGGCCGTTTCTTGTGAACATTGATATTAAAAATAGGGAAAGCTGAAAGCTTACATCACAAGAGATTTGCGACACAGGTGAATTTTATAAAAATACGTTTGTCTAAAGGTACCTTACCTTTTGTACCTCTTGTCTAAAGGAACAGAGTGGGAGGTAAGGTTTTCTGTTATTTTTGTGATAAAAATGTTTTAAAGAATTAGGTTTGCTGAATATACTGTAGTTTCTTAAAATAATTATTAATTTTTTTGTTTGCCTGAAGCGGCCTCTGATTCTATAGAGGTCGAAACGTCGTTTTTATTAATTTTTTACAATGGCTAATGTCCGAAATCTTATAATTTGTAATACTGTAGTTTATTCATAGATTCGTAGACGGTCTTAATTAGCAAGTTCTGAAAATATAATAATGCCTTTCTTTTTCTACAGAATTTTAGTACACAACAACTATTTCATAATTTTTATCTGTAAAAGTTAGTAAAAAATAACAAATGTTACACAAAACATACCCCTATCCAGAAGGGTCCAATAATTATAAAAGAGAATGAGAAAAACAGAGTCGACAAAACATGTACAGTATAGAGTTACACACTAAATCTAGTTTAACACAGGCAAAACTAGGTTAATTTGGAAAGAAGATTGTTAGTATGATGAGGTATTGGGCTGAAACAAGAAAAATTTCTCGTACATTCTTTGTGTCGAATATGGGTTTAAGTCACACACAACTGAAAACAAAAAAAAAGGATACGTAAAGTCTTTTGAATTCTGTTGAAAGAATTTCATGTAGGCATAAGTGAGCAATGACGAAACTTGCGAAGTAATCAGGTTAGTTCAGGTAACCAGGTAAAAAAAAATTAAGTGAATTAATCTCTTAGAGCTGCCAAACCCCGTGTTTTTCTTCCTTAAAATGAAGATAGATTGTAAAGAATTCTCGCAGAAGAAAGCCTCCTGTACTCCGTACCTACTTTTTAATACGTATTAAAAAGCACAACACAATCAATTTAATAAATTAATAACAGACATTTAAAGTTCTTTCGCATTCGGTGAGAGGAAATAGCGGTGAGCGAATTTTAAATTTACTGTAGTCTTTTTCTTTCGTGTTGTTTGAGATTGTCTAGAAGGACAAGTCTCTGGCTGATCTGGGGCAAGCCCCCTTCAGCCAAATGGAAGGATGTGAGGAGACGCACGCCAGTGCAGGCCGGAAGCGAAGAAAATAGAGGCAGATTGGAGGTAAAGTAGTGCGTAGTGCGTGTGTGTGTATTTGTGTGTAGATGTAGAGTGTGGCCATATAGGTAAAGGAAATGGCTGATGGAAGTGCCAAAATGTTTATGCATGAGGGCGGCCAAAACAGGAACGAGTAACGCAGGTCGCCAAAGCTGGAAGGAGGCGACAAAGAGGTGTCAATGTAGGCGGGAGACACAATGAAGAAGGCTAAAGACTAGGAAAGTAGTTCGGGAATATTTAAATTGTTATGTGATCAGGAAGGATGGGAGGTTGAGTATGTTTGAAGGCGGGAATTAAGTGTTTCCATTTCTATGACGCTGGCGGCGAGAAATTCTAGGAGGAAGTCCATCGGCTATGGTAAGGAGGCGGTTTATGAGGAAGAAGATCTGCAGGTATTGCGGGTAGTTCTGTTGATGGAGGTGGCTATGGATTTTAGGGAAGTGCGTTGTTTTCCAGTTTGTGAGTATTTCCAGTTGATCTTGTACAGGAAGGAGTCGAGGTTTGGGAACAGTTTGTTGAGTGCATACAGAGCTCTATTGAAGGTTTTGGTAAGGAGAGGTCTGCGGTAGATAAGTCGAAGAGCTCGTCGTTCGGTGATTCGCTAGGGTTTGAGACGGGCAGGGTCGGCAGTCAGAAGTATGGGATGGGCATATGCCATAGTGTGTCGGATACAGGCTGTGTAGATTCGACTAAGTAGTCCGCTGGAGCAACGATTGTTGCTACAGAGTGTTCTGAAAGAGCGGATTCGTTTGAGGGCTTGGTTCGAGGTTCGTGTGATGTGAGGTCGCCAAGTAAGATTGGAGTCAAGCGTAACGCCAAGATATTTGCAGACACGCTTCGGTATTACAGTTGAAGCGCCTACACGGACTGGCGATTTAAAGAAATGGTTCATGTTGCGTCCTGTGGAATTGAAAACACAAATTTGGGCCTTCTTCGCGTTTACGGAGATTCGCTATGTGTTACAGTAGTTTATGAAAGGTCTCGGTGGGGGGGTGTCTTCGGTTAATAAAATGTAAAGTAGCGGGCTAATGGCACAGCCCTGGGGGACACCGGCATTGAGTTGGAAAGGTGCCGAGAGATGCTGGCGGACTCGGACTTGTGGACTTGTGCTGTGCGCCCGTCGAAGAACTGGGAAAGCCACTTTAATGATTTTAGGGGGGGGAGAAATAACATCCGAGGATCTTAAAGCGGAGACCACTGTGCCAGATGGAGTCAAAAGCTTTTCGGATGTCGGGGAGTGCTAAGATAGTCGGGGTGTTTACGGGCAGAGTTGTCTTGGATGGGGCTGATCACCCTAACTAGTTGGTCGTATATGCTGTAGCCAGGGCGGAAGCCACTCTGGGTACTGGGATGGACTTTATAAATTTGTAGGTGGGGATGTATCATGGCGACTAGTAGGTATATTTATTTCAAAGAGCCTGGAGATTGCAGGGGTGAGTAAGATGGGGCGATAATTAACAGGTAGTCTGGCGGATTTAAGCGGTTTAGGAAACATCAGGACATGGGCGTGTTTTCAAGCCCGAGGGACAAATCCGAGGAAGAGGCTGGCTGTAAATAGTATGGCGAGGGCTTCTAATGCAGCATCGGGGAGGGCTTTTAAAATTCGGCTAGGTATTCCATCAGTGCAGGGGTCAGTATTACGGCATTTAGATAATTTAAGTTTAATGTCGTCGATGGTAATGGGTTGCTCCAGCGGATTGTCATGGTCAGTAGTCAATAGTCAAAGGGGGTGAAAAGGGCAACGTGAGTGGCAAGAAAGGTATCTACGTTCGGCAATTGGGTGGAAGTCAGGGCTTTCTGGATGGCTATGGACCGACTGGAGTGTATCCCGAAACACGGCGGCCTTCTCGCCATCACCATCACGAGAAGACGGTCGTCTGACAGGATAGGGGTGTCGGATTTGGGTGGGTCATGGAGGCGTTTGACTTGCTTCCAGAATTGAGCGGGATTGGTGTTAAAGGATTCTTGCACTGAAGTACAGAGACTTTCAATGCGAGAGGAACGAAAGTCGCGTATGGCGGTCTATACTACTTTGTTTGAGACCCTTCTGTATTTCGAGCGGAGATGCTCTCTTTCCCTGTCTCTATTTATGAGGCGACGAACCCAGCATTTCCGGCGGGTCAATGTAAGGTCTTGAGGAGGAAATCTCTGTTGGGAGTAGCGGACCTGTTTGATGGGAATGGCCAAAGCCATCGCTGTCTGTATAGCAGTCGTAAGTGTAAGTGCGTCTTTGTATGTATCGGTTTAGGCTGGAGTGGTGGGAGGGCACTGTAGACCAACGCAGTATACACATTTATTGACAGATATTGTAAGTAGACCCTGTATGCGGTCTTTACAAAAAAAGATAATAAAGAGAAAATTTTATTTCAAAAAAAAAATGTTTCAATAAAAAATTTTGTTTATGTTTTAATTAATGTCTGTAAATGTGAAATAATCCTGTTTTAATGTTCTGTTAAAAATTTTAATAATTAAGAATGTATTTATTAATTATTGAGCACTTCTGGAAGATCTGAACCAAGTCTGGAGTTAATCAGATTAACTCCGGTCAGCAATCGATTTATGATGTTTAGTGCTGGTCCAATATCTCGCTGTTAATTAATATTTTCTTCTTCTTGAAGTCTCGTTGCATTAATAAATAAACCTTAAATTAGCATGTGAAATAATAATAGATACAAACAATTGAAATAAATGGATTTATTAACAAATTTAATAAATAATCGATTTTTAATCGATTGGGAGCAATTATCGACTCCGTCTCAGGGAATAATCGATTCGTTTATACAGTGGAAAAAATTATTACAGGTATTATATAAAAAAGGTTCTTGGAGCGATTATATTAATAGTCAGAGAAGGGTCAACGAGAAAGTATAACATTAACAATTAAAGTAATTTCAATAATTATTATTTAACAATATTTAAATAATTCTGATATAACGTTTAAGAAAGTTGAATCATCAAACCATATGTAGCTTCTGACGTCACTCGATGCGGATGGCAGAGATTCGTATTTTTCAAAGATGGCCGCTCCTAGGTATGGCGAGGTTATTGGAAATGTCGTCGTGTTAAAATCTCACAGCAAAATTACCTTCATGAATGTTTGAAATGTCCCCGCACTGGTGTAATCTGTCTAATAGGTTGTATGGTGTGTTCTGAAGAAGTGTTCCGTGTATACTTGTGTTAATTATGTTATTTGATTTGTGTTCACTTCTGTGGGTTAACTATTCAAAAAGTGGTTATGATTTGTAGCGTTAATTATCACAAATATATTGTTTTACTGTTTTAAATCACTAATATAATGAAGTTTGGTGTTAGTTTTCACTGTTGTCGCTAAAATTTCTGTAGTTTTAGTTAGAAAAATGTTTAATTTATTTAACTCTCGTTACACTGATATTAGAAGGTAACCGTAGTACCATTTTCTACACGGTTTTAAGGAACGTTATATCACACAACTATTCAGCTTGATATTCAACAAAAGACTAAACTAACTTCCTTCATGTTAGTCAAAATCTGGCCCAGTTAATCTTTGAAAAAGTATTGTTAAAATATTTTGATTTCCCATACACATGATACAAAATTACATTATATATGGAATTTATTTATTTTATTTATCACCTTCATGAATTATGAACCTTATCATTGGTTTAATCATCTCATTCCCTTTAAATTGATATATTATAGTCCATATCTGTTGACATTTTGTGGAAATTACCAAATTTCTCTCTTTTTGGAAATCTAGGCTCAAAAATTGGTTTCCGCCTTCATATAATTTTTCTGCCATTTTAATTGTTATTAATACTATTATAATAAATTTTAATTAGTCATATTTCTCTTCCTTTCCTTAAATACATATAAATTGAACCTTTGAACTGGTTTTTTATGTTAATCTCTGAATTTGACATTGCTCTTTAAAATTAATTAATTTATATATTTTGAAAATTTACAATATTTTAAGGTATATTTCCTTATTATCACTTTAACTCATAGGATCATTCACAGTAGTGGTTAACTGATTTACCTTACCTAAATCTTGCTAGTTTACAGGAATTATAAGTGAATTAACTGGTTTATATGGCTTCTGTGAATTCACCACATGGCCAAATTTTACATTTCTGTCTTTCTCAAATAAATTTAATCCTACTCCTCCTCTGACTTTACATAGTTATTATTACATGAAAATAAAACGTTTTACAAACCCATTGTGAGGTGTAGTATTTGATTAATACTACTGTTATATAAAAATAATAATGAACATCATTCAGCATTCTAAGATTGAACATATTGCTGACATGGTTTGAAAACATACATTTAACTCCTTTTTAATTAACACAGCATACCTACTGAAACATTATTAATGGTATGTATGCTGTTATTTGGCAAACATAATTCATTTTAAACACATATAAATCTTATTTACTAAAAATTCTTATAAACCTATTGAGTTCATGGCTGTGAACAAATAGCCATTTTAAACAATTTAAACCTATGAATATAAATTAATGCCAGTCCTTTCTGGTCTAAACCATTATTATCTATTATCCCCTTCATCAGTAAATATGTCCACCCATACTCTAGTTACTATCATTTTTACAAATGTCTTGTAATAACAGAGTTACATTAAAATAATAAAATATTGGAAATCTTCTATTTTATTATTTTATGATGATGTGTATTATTGAATATAAAAGTGGTTATATAGCATATTGATAAGTCATAGTATCACTAACTTTAAGTTTATTGTATTTCCAAAAACACTTGCACAAGTTCACTTTCACTGGTGGTTCTGATATTTTGAGTCTTATTATCTCAGACCAGACCTTTAGTAATCATGGACTGTTAAGACTCGTTTATTTCCTTTATCACACAATAGCTTTAGTTGGTTCACTTCTTATTATACTAGACAACACTTTTGATTTCTTAATAATTACATTTTTATAGGATTTTGGGATGTTATACTTTCTTTTTAATTGTCTCTATGGGTTTGGGGTTGATGGTATTTAATAATAGGTTTTATAACGGTGTTTCTTTCATACTATTTCTTCCTCTCTTCTTGTCTTCTTTCTTGTCTTTCTTCTTATCTTCTTTCTTGTCTTTACTCTTGTCTTTCTTCTGGTCTTCCTTCTTCTTGTCTTCTTGTCTTCATTCTTCACTCTTGGGTAAACCAAGATACTTCGTGTTATCTCGACTGCTGTTTAGTTTGGAGTATCGAATGTATTTACTGATACTGACTTTGCTCTTCGCTAAAGGTTTCAGGGTATTGTTTACTTCCTGATCACAAATGTCATTCTTCCTTCTTCTTGTCTTTGGGGTATTTTGGTGTTTCACCACTCTCAAACTGATTCTCTCTTCTTGATATTGTGTTATCTGTTTACTGCTCCTAGCTTCCTGGGTAAATTCCTGATTTTATAATATGAGTTGCTTTCAATAATTTCTTTGATTTTTAACAGTGGTTTTTATATAATGTGATGAGAATTTTTATTTTATTGTTGTTTATTCCTTTGATTTCATGAAATCTCATTCAATATTATATTAACATATGTGGTGTAATTAATTTTTATTATTTTATATGAATTAATAAGTAGTGGATTTTCTGTCACGCTACAATATACTACAATACAACACGGATACAATACAATACAACAACATGCTACAATATACACGGATGAGTGAGAGGGGGAAAGCTAATTTGCGCATTACGCCTAAAGACAACTGGAGGTGTCTGTTAGAGATGAGATAAAGTACGTAATTACGGTCACTGCTTTAATAAAAAGTTTCATACAATACTGTCCAAAAAAAGGCAAAAAATGATCTAAAGCCTGCGTCCGAAGAAAATGCCAATGGCTGGAGCTGTTAACTAGGTAGAGGAAATGTGTGGTGAGGGAAGGCGAAGGAACAAATCCTTACGTCAAGTGGCTGTGAAAGGATACAGAAGTATTAAATATACGATAATCAGAACGACGACCTGACGACTTCTATAGGCTTATTCTTGTTGTTTGTGATTTGTGTTTTGTTTTTATTAAGAAGTTATATTTATGATACATAGATTATGAAGACAGTAATAGCCTGTACTTGTTTTCCTCATAAAAATCAGAATCCTCATATTGTTATGCCAACAGGTAACGTGAGTAGAGACTACGTGATCTGGTCATGCGTTTGTAGTCAGCAGGATGGAGCCGCTCGGAGAGTGCCCGACCGACGTAGAACGCCCGGCTACTTGCTCGTCAACATTATGCCATACAGGTGACGTTGGCTGACTGGAAATGGCTCTGTTGTGGCAGCGGTCAACCAGTTGAGCTCAGCGAAGAGCTCGACGAATATGACCAGCGGGAACTGGGTATTTATTAGTGTCATGATTAGATCTATATTAGTGAATGTGTCAAGTATTAAAGTGTTTATTTGTGTTGGAAACTACTGTATTTTTTTGATTTGATGAGCTTATAACTGCTTATGGTATAGTGTATATTAGATAATTATATAACTAAGAGGTCACTGTAATTTGACTTTTCTTTTCACGGAAGTGTAAATACAATTTGTAAGTATCAAATTACTTGCATTTCATAATTTATTCCACTTTTCCACGTCGCTGTCCACACGAGCTTCGTAACGATAATATTGATGTAGTGTAATAATTAAAAATCACAATTGTTTAAAAGATAATTTTTCCATGGTGCTCAGAAGCAAATTCTGTTTGCTCTACTGATTCCATATCACACTGGCGCTTGTGTTGTTGTATATGCCATAAAACATTGTTTATAATTGTTGAAACATACAATTATATTATTTCAATGAAACATACAATTTATGAAAATTTAAAATAAAACTGAAGGAAATAATGTTCTAATTAATAATCATATCAAGTGTAATTGTTGTAATCTGACAGCCTGTGTCTATCAAGTACTGATACCGTGAGGTACTGATATCATGAGTACTGTAACGGTTCGCCAGGTACCGTACCAAAGTAAGTCAACTCTTAGGTTCATAATATTAACTGCCAAGTGTCAGTTCACGAAGTACTAGTCAACTCATAGACTTTGCTTTTAACTTTCTTAACATTGACCTCCACTGTCCTTTTATTCCGAGAACTGTTTCACGCATTGTTTCCGATAAACACTGTATAGTGCCCGACGAAGAAGACGCGGAACCTGGAGTAGGAGAGCCTCCGAAAAAGAACCGAATATGGCGCAACAAAGTTCATGGATCCCAACGCACCCACCCGAACTACCAGTAAGATCTGTATTAGGGAAAATCTGCTGTAGCTTCGAAAAACACGACCATCACGAAACCTTGCCTCAACTCGTTCATACGAGGGGGGGGGACAGGCCTCCCGGCCGAGCTGGCCCACGATTCCCGGTACCGTTTTTAAGTACGTCGCTGATCAACACGATGACCCCCCGAAGCCGTGAATGGTCTCCTAGTTCAGGCCCGACGTCCTAGTTCCATCCACAGGATCTCCCTCAGAGTTCTACCCCTTTCCCTCCACTTTCTGTCGGCGGCAGGGGTATTACATTCCGTCAGGCCAGTAGTAAGGCAGGTTGCCGTGTCCTCTCTCTCTCTCTCTCTCTCTCTCTCTCCTGCTCGCTCCAACTTAGCACTTCACCGACTCCACGGACGTCAGTTCACCGAAGAAGGGAAAACAAGCGGACCAGCCCGAAGCTACCAGGGTTCAACTGTCTACTAAGTGGACATCACCGACTGAATGAGAGGTCCGACACAGCTACTGGCTAGGGATTGCACTGTAGTGCTGTACGGAAGTGAAACATGGAGAATCTGCAATGGCAAATGAACGGTGACTCAGAACATTGGAGATGAAGTTTATCAGAGCTATTAAAGAATACAGTAAAGAGGACAAAATAAGAAACGCAACCATACGGAATGAGTTGAATGTGGAGCCGCTATAGTTTGTGAAAAACTTAGAAAAAGCATTGCGTTTACGTTGTACAGTATTGAAAAACCTAACGCCATTGTGCTCGAGACTGTGCGCGCCTCATAGACACTCCTTTCTCTCTTTGTCACTCTTCACACACACTCACTCTATCTCCCTCTCTTATATTACATGCACGCAGCAACGAGTTGTCAGTGAGGTAAACGCGCGCGCGCGCGCGTGTGATCATTTAACAATGAAACAGACATCTGTTTATTTTTAATTCGCCGAAACAGATATAACCTCAGCTATCAAAGCAACTCTTACCAACTTTAATTAATGTTTTGTCTCTGCCTTAGTAGCTGTGCTGTTGACATCATCGTAGTGGACGGCAGGAAACGGTCCGAAGCACGTACAGCTTCCCCCACCATCGGTAGAATAAAGCGTTTGGCGCTAAGTAACACGTGTACTAAACGAGTCATTCAGTCAGTAATGCACTTGTTTTGACACCTTACAATTATTACATTTGGGACAGTTATACTGAAAATTGGTGCTTATGAAGATTTTATTAACATAACGCAACAGAACTTAGCAACAACTGAAATAATGTGTCATAATACTGAAATCTTACAGTGAAAAAAATGTGTTTATTTTGGAAAAGAACTTATTAAAAACCTCCCACTTTGGAGTCATTAATTGTTAAAGTGACATAGCTATACCATTTAACGCAAAATATGCTCCGCTAAAGCAACAAAAGCTATAACAAAGCAGAAAAGTCTGACTTTGTACAGGTACAGTATATAGCATACGCAGTGTTCTTGCCCACCACTGATGTAGCGGTCGGACCGAATTCAGTGAATGCAGCACGCGATCCATATAGTATACATCGATGGTTGACACAGACTTGTATCATTTAACCAAAGGCCTTCACTGATAGTAAAATGCAGACAGCACGACACGGGTCGGCTACGTTGAAGTTGATGGATTGCAGTTATTGAATAATAATACACTGTCACCCTACCGCACGCACAAGGTCATGTAGGCCTACATGAATACCGCTGAATTGATATCATTCATTAGTCAATTGTAAAGTACCAAGAGATAAACAAGTGGGAGCGAGCGTAAGTATTACGGGGCAACAACGCTTCTAGGAAATATCATTGCCACTAGATGTAATGCTTTTTTCTAGGGTTTGCACTCGCTACTTTGTAGAACACAAAATACATGGATATAATGCAAATTGTGAAGATCACCTGACCAGATTGGATGTGAGCCGCGTGCCTAAAGTAGAGCTTGATGGACGTCGTACTGTGGGACTATCATCGAAACGTTCTGATCTAGCAACGTAAACCGGAAAAGAACACGACGACGACAAAGTGTTGTATTTCCTTTTATTCTCTCCACTCTTCTCCATACCGACATCTCAAAAGTCTCGATCCTATCTTCTATCCCTCTCTCCCTTTCTCCTATACACGTTTCACATCCGTATAACAAAATTCTCCACACATAATCTTCACCAGTCTCTTTCTAATTTCCAGATGCCTACTGCTGCAAAACTTACTCTTCTTTAGCCAAGAAAATCTCCTATTTTAATCTCTACTTCGCTTCTGCAGTGCTCCGTCAGCAAACACCGTAAGTTTGCCGATTGCTATATTCTTCAATTCCCTTTCCATGATTGTCATGCTTTCAGCGTTATCTCTGTATATTTTAAACTGCTTCACCAAAAACCTGTCATCCGCGTTCATGTGTATAGAAATATTAGTTTTTATTTCCACCCGTAAAAATTTGAGAATACGTTGTTTGTCGATCCACAGTTCAAAGGCTTTTATTGTATTGCTTCCGCTTGCCTCAAACGTCCCAAGTCTTAAACGAAGTTTGTTCTTACTTTGTTTTCAAAATCGCTTGGCCTTTCCATATTTCTTAAACGTTTCGTTGTTTTTCCGACCATACTTAATTTTTTTTAATTTCCTCAGTGCATCCCAGTAGTGAAACAAAATATATAAACTGACCCATCATTTCATAATTTGTAATGTGGCCCATACCGACAGAATTAAACTGTGATTGCGGGCTAATACAATAACGTAAATATAACTGAACGTAACGTAATGTAATTAAAACTAATAAACATAAGGTCTCCACTAATTGTTTGGACTCCATAAAGATATTATTGTTTATTAACTATGAAAATGATATTGTTTACTCTCCATTAATAATACTTAAATTTCCAAAATCTCATTATAATGATTGCCGCAATTAAAACTGAGTAGTATTTGTGTGTGTGTGTGTGTGTGTGTGTGTGTGTGTGTAAGTACGCGCGCGCGTGTGGATTGAGTCAAGCAATATGCGATCCGTGAAAAAAATTCTTCGTGAAGACAGGAGCACAATTCAGGAGGCGTCGAGCCACAATCGATGACACTGTAGAACGTCTGTGCAGTGACTGCGTCAGGAAACCTATCTGCATCGAGATTCGGAGGCGCCAGGGCATTGATAACGTTCCTTCGCGTCTTCTTAACAACTTCACTGCCAGGTCTGCCCAAGGGGAAGCCACGCCGAAGACCAGACTCGCCATCTTTTCTTCAATTCTTCATCTTCTGATAGTCCTTCCACGATGAACGCGCGCGCGTGTGTGTGTGTGTGTTTAAGCACCTATATTTTAACTGAGGAAATTATAATTACAAAACTTTGGAAACTATATTTTCGTTACGAAATTCAACGAAACTTTGGTAAAATAGCAATAACTTACATTATGTTACCTACCCTCACAAATGAAACATTACGTATTTTCACTTTACATTAAGCAATAAAATAATTTAAAATTGGTACACTTCTTCTTCATATCGTGGTATATCGATACTATCTCATAATCAATACATCGAAAATGTAGTCTAGGTACGGTTATTGGGATAGTACCAATATGTCTATGATTTCTTCTTCTTCGTATGATTTCTACATGATATAGGCTATTTCTGTAAAGAAGCTTTTCAAAAAGTGTGTCCGCCGATGGTTTTTTAGAAATTAACCAATGTTATAGAAAAAATGGAACGTTAAAATGAAATATTAACCTATGTAAATAGTGTTCGGTTGTTATATGGAATGTTTTAAATTAACCTGTAATATTTACAATAAATAATATGTTGTAAATGTTATCTACAATTTCATATTAACGAGTAGTATAACGTTTACAGTGAATATTGAAATCAGACTGTCAGAATGTATTATTTTAATACACTTAATAAAGTGTATTAAAATAATGATAATAAATTTTTCTTGGATAAAATAGGTTAGTAAATTTGTGTAATGTCTGGGAGTATGTAGCAGATTAGCTTTATGGTTACCATGGCAACAAATTTGTTTGAATGCAGTTACAAAAAATATCGGTATGGAGAACCATACATGACTTCCATGTTCTAAGATTTATATTTAAAATCATATTTGAAATGAAATATTTCCATAAAAACTACGTCTTTCTACTTATTGCTTCAGCATTAACCACAGTACTGTGGTCACTAACGTATACCACCTCACGTTTTCGCACTCGATTTTCACCGATGATGGCAGTCGATGGCACTGCCGAAAAGTCTGGTTTTGCAGAAAACATTGGACTACGGCTAAAGAGCCCGGGAAGCAATTTTAACAAAAAACTACTTCTTTGTTGCCGATAACGTAGTACACATATAAAAAATTCTCCCCTACACATTCAACTATAATTTTTAATAATAGAAAATTACCCCCACCCCGTTCACCTAACTTCTTCATTTATAGATATTTCATCTATGTTTCTACAGTGGATTACTATGAGCTTCTTATCAGGATAATTTATTTATAAAAATTAAGTACTTTACTCTTGTTAAATCATAAAATGTTTCAGGTAAACTACCCCTTTCTCTTAACCATTCTTCTCCAAAATCAACAGACCTTCCGTCCTCTACAATTCAGGGAAGCATGCAAAAAAATATTTGATTCTGTTTGAATGTGCGGCAGTTATCGTTCGTCATGGAAACATTTCTCTTGTTACAACATAAAATGTTGCAGGTAAACTACCCCTTTCCCTTAACCGATCTTCACCAAAATCAATAGACCTTGAGCACTCTGCAACTCAGGAAAGGGTGCAAAAAATTATTTGATTCTCATTGAATTTTCGGCAGTTATCGTTCGTCATATAAAAAATTACCCTTTTTAAAACATAAAACGTTGTTGATAAACTACCCCTTCCCTTAACTGATCTTCAACAAAATCAACAGACCTTGAGTTCTCTTTAGTTCAAAAAGGTATGCAAAAACCTAGTTGATTCTGTTTGAATTTACGGCAGTTATTGTTCGTCATATAAAAAATTACCCTTGTTAAAACATAAAATGTTGCTGGTAAACTACCCCTTTACCTTAACCGATCTTCACCAGCACCAATAGGTATTGAGAACTCTACAATACAGGGCTGTATGCAAAACATCATTTGATTCTGTTTGAATTTGCGGCTGTTATCGTTTACTATAGAAAAAAATTACCCTTGATAAAAAACCGTTGCAGGTAAACTACCCCTTTCCCTTAACCGATCTTCACCAAAAACGACAAATCTTGGGTACTCTACAATTCAGGCCTGTATGCAAACAATTATTTGATTCTGTTTGAATTTGCGGCTGTTATCGTTTGCCATAGAAAACACCCTTAATAAAACATAAAACGTTGCTGGTAAACTACCCTATTCCCTTAACCTATCTTCACCAAAACCAACAAGTCTTGAGAACTTTACATTTTAGGGCTGTATGCAAAATATTAGTTGATTCTCTTTGAATTTACGGCAGTTATCGTTCGTCATAGAAAAAATACCCTAGTTAAAATATAAAACGTTGCATGTAAACTACCCCTTTCCCTTAACCGATCTTCAACTAAATCAACAGACCTTGAGTTCTGTATAACTCAAAAAGGTATGCAGAAGAGTAGTTGATTCTGTTTTAATATACGGCAGTTATCGTTCGTCAAAAACAAATTACCCTTGATAAAACATAAAATGTTGCTGGTAAACAACCCTATTCCCTTAACCGATCTTCACCAAAACCAACAAGTCTTGAGAAATCTACATTTCAGGGCTGTATGCAAAATATTATATGATTCTCTTTGAATTTGCGGCTGTTATCGTTTGCCATATAAAATACCCTTGATAATACAAACAACGTGTCAGGTAAACTACCCCTCTCCCTTAACCGATCTTCACCAAAAACAAAAGGTCTTTAGTACTCAGCAAAACAGGGCTGTATGCGAAAACGTATTTGATTCTGTTTGAATTTGCGGCTCTTATGTTTGCCATAGGAAATACCCTTTTAAAACATAAAACGTTGCAGGTAAACTACCCCTTTCCCTTAACCGATCTTCACCAACACCAATAGGTATTGAGAACTCTACAATACAGGGCTGTATGCAAAATATTATGTGATTTTGTTTGAATTTGCGGCTGTTATCGTTTGCCATACAAAATACCCTTGATAAAACAAAAAACGTGTAAGGTAAACTACCCCTTTCCCTTAACCGATCTTCACCAAAAACAAAAGGTCTTTAGTACTCAACAAAACAGGGCTGTATGCGAAAACGTATTTGATTCTGTTTGAATTTGCGGCTCTTATCGTTTGCCATAGAAAATACCCTTTTAAAACATAAAACGTTGCAGGTAAACTACCCCTTTCCCTTAACCGATCTTCACCAACACCAATAGGTATTGAGAACTCTACAATACAGGGCTGTATGCAAAACATCATTTGATTCTGTTTGAATTTGCGGCTGTTATCGTTTACCATACAAAAAAATTACCCTTGATAAAAAACCGTTGCTGGTAAACTACCCCTTTCCCTTAACCGATCTTCACCAAAAACAATAGTTCTTGAGAACTCGACAATTCAGGGCTATATGCAAAATATTATATGATTTTGTTTGAATTTGCGGCTGTTATCGTTTGCCATACAAAATACCCTTGATAAAACAAAAAACGTGCCCGGTAAACTACCCCTTTCCCTTAAACGATCTTCACCAAAACCATTACGTCTTTAGTACTCAAGAAATCAGGGCTGTATGCAAAAACGTATTTGATTCTGTTTGAATTTGCAGCTCTTATCGTTTGCCATAGAAAATACCCTTTTAAAACATAAAACGTTGAAGGTAAACTACCCCTTTCCCTTAACCGATCTTCACTAAAAACAAAAGGTCTTGAGGACTGTACAATTGAGGGTAGTATGCAAAATATTATTTGATTATGTTTGAATTTTCGGCTGTTATCGTTTGCCATAGAAAATACCCTTGTTAAAACATAAAACGTTGCCGGTAAACTACCCCTTTACCTTAACCAATCTTTACGAAAATCAACAGATCTTGAGAAATCTACAATTCAGGGCTGTATGCGAAACATTATTTGATTCTGTTTGAATTTGCGGCTGTTATCGTTTGCCAAACAAACAAAATTAACCTTGATAAAAAAAAACCGTTGCTGGTAAACTACCCCTTTCCCTCAACCGATCTTCACCAAAAACAATAGGTCGCGAGTACTCTACAAATCAGGGCTGAATGCAAAAATTATTTGATTCTGTTTGAATTTGCGGCTGTTATCGTTTGCCATAGAAAAAAAATCTATAGACAGACACACACACAGATAGACAGACAGACACACACACAGACACTTTTCGAAAAACGACTTTTTTTCATGTTTTGAGTGTAGTACAATCAGAATCTGCAATAATCTCGAACAAGATTTTTTTTTGCCATCACCATACTTCCATGTCCTTAAGGAACATGGAAGTAATTAAATCTTCAAATTATTGCGGTCTTATAACTAAAAGCAATGTTAAAATATGAGAAATATCGGTCATATCGGAAGAAACATTTGATGACTTTAAATAAAAATATATTTAAACTGGGTTAAAGGATGGTAATTGTTAAAAATAAAATAAATCCATTACTAGGTTGTAAAGCAATTACGGTAGAGAATTTTTTTTGCGTAAACGGCACTGTAGCGGGCGTCAACTGTCAAGAGTGATGCATGGTATAGCCAAACGGCCGCCGTTAGACAATGACTTAAGAAAGACAACGCCTTGGCACATAACAGATGTTGGACGTGAATGAACGACATAAGCGCAAGTGGCGACAATAACAAAGAAACAAAAGACGGTGTCAGTTCGTCACAACTACCGACAAAGCGTGTACTAAGGGGACGCCAACATTTTCGACATACACGTGTGAGTTAGCGGCTGCACATGGACATAACATTTTCCACAAAAGCAGTCTAAGAGCGGATGCAATTAATTACAAAGGAACTTACATAGCCGCACAGCGGGCAACTTGCTTACTGGCACGATATACGGAGCATCTTGTAGGGCTGCAGAACAGATGTTAGTTCCTGGAAGATGACCACCATCAGCGTGTGAACGTAACAAGGGAAGTCGAGGACAATACGGCGATTCGGCACACCCGGGTTATGGTACACACATGTGCGGAAAGGAAATCGCTTAGAAAGGACACTAGGGAACGTAAGACAATCACATAACAGACAACCGTGTAATTAGGTCCGTCGTCATACGGGGAGATGGTGTGGACAGCAAGACTTTTAGAGAGGGGTCTTGGCTGACCTATCAGGAGCAAGGAATTCGGCAAAGGCGGGTGTTTAGAAGACGTCAACATGGAGACAAGGGTGAAGAGCGAATGGGAAGTAGACTAGAGACCCCAGCCAGAGTATCCAGGAGGAGCCTTCGCAGAATCTGATGCGAGAAACCAATCATGACAGTGATTGTGGTAAGGGTATGACATCCGTGGAGGGAGTCGTGTTGCTGAAGTAATAAAATAAGGTGTTCGCGGAGAAGAAGAGGTCAGTCGATTTCCAATTTTCAAACAATTTGAGTCAGTCTATTTTAAAAGCTCGGTCAGTTTTATTTTAAAGGACAGTCAGTCTATTTTAAAATCTCAGTTCGGTCGTATTCTAAAGTTTGTCAGTCATTTCTATTTCGGTATAAACCAGCCAGAGTCTTTCAGATGGACGGTAGTAAAGTGTATTGATACAAGCAGAGAGATCGTTCGGGAGTGTATCAGAGACTATGTAAAACTGTAGAACTAACCCGTGACTAAATACTATGACAATGTCGAGTTAAGTGCGATCAGACTTTGTGATCATAAAAATCTCGTTTTTATGAATCTAATGTGAGTGATAAGGTATTGACAATATCACATTACCGTGACATAAGTGACATGAGACAATAAAGATTGTGCCACGAATTAACTCACTGAAATGCAAATAAAACCAATTATATTTGCATTGTGAATACAGTATAAATGGTACAATCGCTCTAGTTAAACGCAGCATAAACTATTGCACGCGTACATCGAAAGTGACAAAGAACCTACACGCAAAAGTGTTTTAGACGATGAAGTAATATTCGAGTTAACGCAATTAGTCATTATCGTTCATGCGAGTATCCGGATAAAATGTGGAACAAATAGTGTCGTGACGGAGTGTCAAGTGTAATTTAATTGGCGTATCTTCAGCCTGGACTTCTTCGCAGTATGAGAGGTACGACGCAGTTAATCACCGCAATTTGGATACAAACAACAAGTAAATTATTATCATTCATGTAACATTAGATTAGGTCGCCACTGTCCTGCCACTCAAAAAGAACTCGCCACTGAGTAGAATATACATTTATTTAATCGTTGAATATACATTTATTTAATCGTTGAATATACATATATTTAATTGCTCAAAAGTAACGCAAATTGAGAAATATGAATCCATAGAGTAGGATATATTGAAATTTATATGGTCATTAATTAATTAGTCTTTATTGATTTTGTAGATGTTCATAACGTTAGAGATAATATAACAGCATTGTGTATTTGATATGTTGTATAGAAACGCTAACTTTATTCAGTATTTAAATGATATTGAAAACACATAATAAATTTGTATCGTTTATGAAAATTAAATTTGTATTGTTTACGAAAATTAATAGTGTCTGAGTCACATGATTGTTATTCACCCAAAACACCTGTTTACATATGGTGCTCCAGCACGCGGAGCGTATTAAAGCTCAGTGATATCAGTGTGTATCATCAGATATGGCAAGCCCGTCCTGGAGCAGTAAACAAGATCTGTAGTAAAAACTTACATTTATGGAAACTCCTTTGAATAATTTTAACTAATTTATGCAAGTAGAGACAAACATAAAATATATTACAGTTGCATATGGTGTCCCAACACGTGACACGAGGAAGCAAATTCTAGTAGATAATTGTAACCAAGAGAAAATTTTATACAATTAAAAATTCAATTAGATTATGCAATTAATAATCAATTCGCATAATTATGTACATTTGTACATGATGCCCAACGCGTGGTAATATATTATATTTGTACATGCCGCCCAAACGCGGGACGACAAGCAAAATTTATTTAATCAATTAATTTATGCAATTATTAAATCTGCATAAATATTACATTCGTAAGGTGATTAAACTAAATTTGTTTTCATTTTAATTTAAATCATCGACGCGTGAAGATGAAGTTCCTGGCTAGCAAGTATATCATCTCCATTATTTAATGTTAACGTTTCCAAAGTTTTATTATTATGATTACCGGTATCAAAAGGTAGGCAGGACACATACACACGCAAATAATCGCGTTATTTTTGGCCTAACTCACGTTTATTAACTTGTGTTTGCACGTATTTTAAATGAAAAGTTCCGTAATCCTTACAACGACATCCACTCGTGCAAGCGGAAGTGGTGTCCAGCGTGGACGGAGATTCGCTTCCTGTGGATCGCTGGCCAGTGGCACGTGTATACAGTGGAGCGGTTCATAGACAGACGTCGTTTCGTCTTTAGGGAATGAACCCTCTGCAAGTGCTCAGGTTTCATGTGAGCGACTCTGGAGCGCTCCACTCTTTTCCGCGTTTATCTGTTCTGTGAAACGTACACTGTAGATTCGCAGCTTTACTCTGAGCAACGTTCCATAGTGAATGTTGAAAGTCTTTGCCTACGTTGGACCCTCACACACACAATAACCTGCTCTGATGTTTTGATTAAGGTGATCATAATATTAGAACTTTAGAAACTTGAGCATTAGCCTACTTAATGGAGAATAAACGTTATATTTAACCAGCCTTTATGGACTCCTATGTGTATTATGAAATACAATAAATAATTTTAATGAAATAAATATCTTAATGAATACAATCTGTGTATTTATTCAAAATTGTACCATAGTTTTAATTGCGTTTACTATCTGTATATATTTTACGATAAAGTCAATTATTGAGAGATCCATATTAGGACATGATACATTGGCACTTTTTAAGAACAAAATGAACATTCAACAAAATATTTGTTTATACAATTCTGGAGTATAGTATAATTATGTATAATTTTGTATGCATTGTAATATGTATTGGAAAAACAAATGGTTTAATAAAATAAATAATTTAGTAAATGAATACAATTTATGTCGATTTATTTTAATTTCAACCGTACTTTGATTTTTAGATTATACGTATAACACACCACTATAATTTATAGTTATTAGCTTTTTATATTTGATACAACCTTTACACATTTTCTATGAAAATACAACAAGGAGATTTATAAAAAAAATTCTCTATATTAAAAACGACAATCGGAATATGTTAAGTATCTGTTTTTAAAGTAATGAAATTGAAGTCACAGAGTATGAAAGATCTTTTTCCTAAAAATAAATTTGTTTACATACTGCACACATGTATAGTCTCGTTCAATTTTCTTGTTGAAATAGTACATAAAGTCGTAATACATATTCTATATATTATCAAATTATAATTACTTCTGTGTAGGATGTTCTTACTTTTGTCGTTTTTATTTAACCTAAATTATTGTATAATACTATATATATTATACAAGAATCCTGCAAGAAAATCAAGGAGTTACTTATAAAGAAATTATATATATACAGTCAATACGTGTATTATTTTTTGAAAAATGTTCAAACGGCGGTTGTAAGTTGCATAAAAGAGAACAAATTCATTGTTTTGGACTGTCTTGAAAATTACTAAAGTTATTCAGCTTTCTTCTGATTTCTGCAATAGAAATTAAAGTAAGAAAGGTGGGAGAAAACCCTAACTTAACAAGGTTAGAAGGAATTAAAAATGATAGGAGTTACAGGATCAGTGACGAAAAATCTTGCTGATGCAGAGGTGCATATTAGACACACTAAATATTGAATAACGTAATGCTGTAGCCGATTAGGCTGCCAAAGGGGGAGCGTTATTGTTTCCAGTCCGTTTTTGTTGTTCCCATGACTGACTTTAAAACAGTCTTAAAACCAAAAGTTGCAATACAGTGGCTAAATAGCTGGGAACTTAACAACAAAACTGCGAAACATTAAGCCAACTATTGATGTCCGGTCTTCATCATTAAGCCGGCGGCATAATAGGAGAGACGTTATTCTCTGCCTTGTGAGAGAGAATTGGCCACGCATAATGGAACCCTAATCAGCTCGTATGTCTTTTGAAATTCGCTGCCGACGTCAGACGGTAGCGTGCTCACAGTGCCAGTACTCGGAGCGCGAAATGCTGAAATCGTGTTCTGTGCGCCAGCGTATCTACGAGTATGCATCTTAGACACCGTAACACCTGGCTGCATATCTGTCTACCCGTTGATCTCCAACTCCGTAGCCAACACTAGCGGTCCTATGAAAAGTTGTACAATTCATTGCCAAAAGACATTATCACACATCTAGTATAAGTTCCCGTAGCTGCAGAACTCTGTGTTTTGAACGGAATACATTTAATATTAAGTTAGTTAAATTTCAATGTTAGACAATTTTTATATTATCAAAAAAATTATGAAAACCCAACTACGTTACTGTTCCATTAGTAACGTAACAAATTGTAGAGAAGACAATCATAGAAATAAGAAAATGTTCGAAATTCTGCATTGCATTTTTAGTTAAATTTGTAACCATAATACCGAAATGACAAATAATTTAGTAATAGCTTTTCAGTTTATGTGTGGTTCCATAGACATCTATAAGCCTATATCTAACGTTATTCACAAATACACATAAATGTACATAACTTTATCCATAAATAGACTTTTAAAACGTTATTAAAATTCTGAGTTTTATTTTAGATTAACAAGTTGTACACAACTTTAATAAATTAACTTTATTAAATTATTTATTTATTATTTAAAATATTTATTATATTATTATTATTATTATTATATTATTTAAACTTTATTAGAATTATGGGTTAAAATTCCCTTTAGAATATAATCCGGCTGTGTTTTAGAAATTCTTGATCTCTTTTTAAGGCCCTGGTGTCTTAAAATTTTGAAATCTCCAAAATCGTACGCTATATTCAGATTTTTGTTTAATTTGGTACCCCAAATAGATTTTTGCAATTTTTTTCGTAATTTGCCTCCTGCCCTTTACTTTTGAGGGATCAGTCCAAAAAGCTCTGAAAAGTAAAATTATGGACACGCATGTCAGATTTTACGAAAATCGATTGATGCATTTAAAAGTTGCGGCGTACCCCAGACAAATAGGTAGACAGGTAATCAAGTGTAAAACGTTCGAGTTTAAACTGGTTACTCTCTTCGCTCGTTTAATCAAATACACTTTACTGTTTTCTGATTTGATAAACAGTATGTCCATTTTAGATAGTCAAGTTCTTCTCTGTTTACGAGACCCAACCTCAATAGTTTAGATTTGAGCCGTAATATACTCTGCTTCAGTTTTTAGCAGTTTTAAATTTTCATACTCAGAAATATTAAATATTACTTTGCTAACAGGCAGGAAAATATTAGCTGTAACTTATTGGTATTTAAATTATTATGGTTATCATGTTTCATAGTTTACAATGATTCGCAGTAAATAATACTTGTTATTGTTTTCGTCGAGTTCGGTTTTTTGTTCTTCTTCTCCTTTATATGAAAAATTAAAGCCTATCGGAAGCCTAGAGTGTTAGTCAATGTGTTACACTATTGTATACAGACACATAATGTAGGCCAATTATCAAAGAGCCATTACGGTCGTTCCACGAAATTAAAGAATAATTACGAATCCATTGTGCTTTGAAATATAAGATCGATGAAAACATTTACAGGACACAAAGAACAATGTACAGTTCATCGGAACAATTCACAAAATTTTATTGCAAAGACGGTTTGCCAATTTGGGACGAACAACCTCAGCTTGTTAAAAGAACAACAACGTAGAAAACGCAAATAAAACAATTATTGTTTGCAACAAAGAAATACAAAAACGAATGTAGAATATGACGTTGATTTTATAATATGATCAGCTAGAAGTAAGTGCGGCTAGAAGCGTGTTTTAATGTCAGTACAATAACGATGTGAGCTCTAGGATAAGTTACTGAACAATAAAAAAAGGGCTCTGGCTGTGAGATCTCAAAAATAATTGTTATCCTCAGTTTACGGAGTAAAATAGACGGTGAAATCTGGAAAAGTACCCAAGTCGTATTTACTCCATGATACGTCTGACAGATTTCTTTGTCAAAACATGCATACACATACGAACGTACACACACGCACAAATAAGTCTCTTGGGTCAACGGGTTCAGAGTGAACGAGTCCAGACCAACGGTGGTATCGAAAAAAGTCTTTGAAGCAACATCGCTTCCTGCATATGTTTTAATTTCCTCGAGACCAAATAATTCTACGGTGACTATTTGGAGGAATCGAATAAAATAGGGACTGATTGCAAATCCTTAATTTTCAACAGATTATAAGGCTTGCAAGGCAGAGATCATTTATCTGAAGTCAATGCAAAAGTATGTGTAAGTCTTTGTATTTGTACTGATATAATCATTTAAAAGATACATAGCATTTGTTTGATACTGGTTATCAGCAAATTATAATCGGTTTCGTAACGTAAAGACCTAATGGATACTCCTTCATCAACTTGATAGGAAGTCGTGATGGGGTAAAGAAATAGTAACATTTTAACTGGAGTTCAAACTCAAGTCAGGTGTATTGTTCACTATTTCACGAGCACTATAGTGATAATAGTAACAGTCACAAACGTTTATACAATAAAAACAAAGTTATGTTTAATGAAACCATAATAGTTTCTACAATTCTGTATTCCGCTAATTGCATTCTAATAGTCACTTTTCCTGTGGTTCAAGAAATCGGAAATAAGTGAAGTGATATTACCGGTAGACATAGCAATGCTTTGGCTGTGCCAAAACTCATTTACGGCTTAGGTATATTCTACAAAAACAATAAAATTGTCCACAATAAACACTTATAACGTATATAACTTACAGATAAGTACGGCGGTTTTTATGGCGATATTTAACTTAATCTCTTCGCTATTAATACAATATTTAAAAACACAGATGCGCTTAATTATTTCATTTTATTATAGGCCTATATAGTAAAGGAATCCAATAATATTATTTTACATTAAAAATATTCTGCACTTAAGGTTTTTTTCTTTACTCGGTAACAAAATTTTATATATATTATTGTGTGCCCAAAATATTTTAATATGTTACGTTATTTTTATGTAAAATAATGTGCTGTATAAGGAACATATTCTAAGGAATTTAGTGATGATTTTACGGGTTGTAATTATTGAAATTATATTTAAAAATATATTTCTTTCATCATCCGGATTAGTCATTAATTTTGTTCTTGTCTCGCTTGTAAAACTTTACAAAGTTTAAAGAAGTGCGACAAATATTCCATAAAAACTAATGTTCTTAAGTGTATTATTCAAACATTTGTGTGTGAAAAGAAGTAGTGGACATAATAATTTATTATTCGGGTTAGTAAATCCTAAGTCGGGTTAGTAAATTACTAGTGACAAAATAGTACGGATATACATACTGTTTTTCAATTAACAAAAATAAAATGGACTTTAGTGTACTAACTAGTAAGTCTACTTTTGTTTCGTTAACTTTGCTTGCTATTTCCCTTCTATCTGTAGAGCACCCACACATACGAACACTACACCGCAATCAGTACACGAACGATCAGCTCTGTTGGCGGCAGCCGTAAGAACAATCAATTACTCAACTCGGCCAGAAATACTTAAATTTATCCGGAAACGTATTCGTGGTTTGTTTCGTATTTCTTTGAGTCTTTTTATTTCTTTCAGTTGCGTGTAATTCCTGCTGTAATTAAAGCCCAGCTTAGACGAAACGGTCATGTAATGTTTAATTAATGCAGATAAATACCTTAACTTTCTCGTCACGAAACCGCCAATAAGTAGTGCATTTTATAATACTGTGTTACTATTGGTTCATTTTGTAGATGTATGAAGACAGTACGTTGGTAAAAATCTGTTAAAAATGATGCAAAATCTGAATTGCGTATGCGATATTGAGGCAGGCGTCTAAGCATTTACGCGAATGTTAGGTCCAATGCATAGTTTGATACTGCGTGTACCTGTAAGTGGCGGCTCGTGACTTCGAGGCCTGGTGAATCAGAATCGGTGGCAGGTTCATACCCCCCCCCCCCAGAAAAACTTATGTGACAATCTTTATCCTTGTTTTGGAGTCAAGAATAACGTAGCATATGGAAGCAAAATAAAAATATTGTAAAAAAGCAGTAATTAAAAAAAGTAAGTACTTACAGACTTGAATTTTATTTCTTGAACACAAGGTCAATTCCCCTCTTTTCCAAATTTACGAATTTGTCGAGGATGGCATCATAAAATGGTTGTATATTAATTAATTCGTTTAGAATTTTCTTTTCAATAGAAATTTTTTATTTGTTAGTATGTCTGTCCTCTGGCATTGTATTGGGCAGGTATGTTTGAATCTTTCAAGCTTCTGCACGGATATACCTGTTGTCAGCTAAAAGTTTCAGTAATTTTTTGGTTCCATCGTCTGTATTGCTCATCCTCACAAGTAATCTGTAATTCATTTTTCAGTCTTTGGAAATCAGTAAATAGATTAGGGTAGCACACCTTTAAGCTTTTTAATGTATCTGTGGGAAATTTTTTAGAATACACTAAGAACTTCAAAGTATTGATTAATATAACAAAGTGAAGCTTTTCCGTAAATTGAAAAGTGTGGTTATTTGTAGTGAAAGGGTTTCTAAAATGTCATAACACAAGAGGTTATATTTCTCAAAAACTTAATCTCGTGTGAGTGTAAGTCTTTCCTGCCACTCATCATATTCAGTTCGAACTGTTGTTTTCCAAGCAGCTAAATCGAAAATTTTCATAAACGTATCCTCAGTGCTTTTGCTATTTATGAGTTTTTGCCTATTTATAATTTGGAAGATATACAAGCTAATATCAAATTACTTCTTTTGTAGCACATCGAAAAGAACAAAAACATCGGGGGCTCCAAAAAGGTCGTTAAAAAAGACAACCAAAAGCGTAAATTCAAAATCATTAAATTTATTTAAGAAGACATCACTCTGCCTAATTGATGATTGATCGTAATTTGAATCGTTCACAATTTTAGTGAATACTTCTTTTATTGCATATCATTAAATAGAGTATATAGTAAATTATTCCTTAGGCTTTCACGGCCGGTGTCATTTGAATTATGCAAGATATCCGGGCTGTTTGGCCGTGGTCCCTGGTTTAAAACAAAACCAAACGTTTCGGCAGCACCACTGGCTGCCATCATCAGTGGTATAAAATTTTTGCACTTTGGGTGTCTACGTGCAGGCCCACAGTACTGTGGTATAGACTGAGTACTGTGGGCCTGCACGTAGACACCCAAAGTGCAGAAATTTTATACCACTGATGATGGCAGCCAATGGTGCTGCCGAAACGTTTGGTTTTGTTTTAAACCAGGGACCACGGCCAAACAGCCCGGATATCTTGCATAATTCAAAAGAGTATATAGTACTCAAAATTTTGGAATTAGACGTCCATCGCATATTAACGGAAGTAGGCATTCGTATTCCAACTTCTCTGATTTTTGTTTGAAGACTATTTAATTACCCTGACATAACGTTTGCACCATCAAAACACTGGGAAATAAGTTTTTATTTATAGTCAAATTTTTCGAGGGTCCTTGACACAACGTTAAACAGTGATTCGGCAGTCTGATTGTAACTAACATCACAAAATCGCAATATCTGTCCACCAGCTTTACTCTGTGTATAACACATCTAATTATGATTGTACATTGAGATCTGTGGACAATGTCTGTGGAATCATCCACTTAAATAAAAAAATGTACAAAAATATCTGTTTACTTTTCTACCTGCTCATCAATATATTGTATGATGCTGTCAATTATTTAATTTAAATATTCTTAGAACTGCCGGAAAAGAAGGATGAGATCTTTTTATAGTATTCTTAAATATCTACAGGGATAATCCACACGAAGGTATTTAACTGTTCTTTTAAGTTTTTGCGATTATTAGATAATAGACCGCGAAGTGCTAATTTTTGTTTCCCCAAGTAAATAACTTCATGAACAGGCAGCAGCATGAAACATCTGTTAAGCCGAACATTGTCATTGTACTGTTTAATAAACAATCAAGGATTTTTCTTTAAAGCATCCTCTATAGTACCTAAATTTTCCTCAGTTTTTGAAAAACTCGATACACAATGCGTGTGCTCAGAAGAACCTTCACGTTTGTAGAGAGCACGAGTAAAATTACCGAAATCATCAAAACCATTCTTATTCTACTCATTAATAATAATTAAACAGGGCACAAAAAAAAACTTTATTTAAATAATAACTGCTACACAACCAGTCGAACATCGAATAACAATTTTGTTTAAAGTTTCGATGTCACACCTTGTCCTTGAATTTATCAATTTTATTTACTTGCTACACATGAATAGGGTGTAACAGCTTAAAAAGTCTGTCTTATCGTCATTAGTCTATCTTAAAAATGGTGTTTCTAATAAAACACATAACGGATCTCATAAAGCAAACGTTGTGCAAAACGTACAAAATACGAGGAACAACGAACAAAAACAAACGCCCTGGCTAGATAAGCATTGTACGGTACTGAGAATCAGCTCTTTGTCCCTGCTTCACTTGAATGGGGAAGCTCTGTGTAGGGGTATGCGTTGCCATGGTAATAGTGATAAACTAGCATTCTCAGTGACGTCAATCTGAGGAAGGTTTCAAGAGTGCAGAAAGCTGCCTCTATAATCTGCTTCAGCACTTACAGGCTACCTACCAACAGGGCTACTCCAAAGGGCTATGAACCTTGCCTACACCAGTAGATTCTCAAGCATAGATGAATTTATCTTACCAAAACAAGCATCCTATGGTAAGTAGAATTATTTTAGTACCGAAAAAACGTTTATTTTATCCAAAGACTGGGTCTCCCTTTATTCCTTTATCTCCCATCGTATGTCTAACAAAATTTCCAAAAAAGTCTATAGCTTTCCGAAATACTTTGAGTTTATTTTTAGGTCCTTTGGGAATTTCTTTGGAGAAATATAAAGACTTGCAAGTACTATAAACTTCTGTGGTGAGGAAGTACGAACGTTTTATACCAATTTGCTTGTTAAAAATATACAAGAGACTAATGATATTAATAGGAAATTATTAAAAATTACTATTAAACTATTAAAAGCAATTAAAATTATGAAATATTTTGATAATTATTTGTATCATTAATTGTATTAAAGAAATAAATGCACCTCAGAAATAAAAACATAAATACAAGTAATGTGGAACTCAATAAATACCATCAATACTCCAGGTAAAACTATCATATTCAACATTGTAGCTTTGAGGTTTTGTAGCCATTGTATAACCTCGTTCTTGTTCATCCTTCCTGCTATCCATATACCTGAAACATTTCATGGATACCATTTTATATACTTTGTTCAACGAGTGTTTGCAGAAAATGTTGGCCTATTACGACACTGGCGAATGGTAGAGGCCGGTTCACAGGCGGACGTGCGGGGGGCGCACGGGCTACCGAGCATCTAATAAATTGATGTTTTGTGATCGGTGGACGTTAGTATTAATAAGCCTCCGAGGGAAACGTCAATCAAGCCCTCCACCTTGTCGGAGGTCACTCTTTTTATGCTAGGGGAAAGAGGCTTCCACAGGGCTAGATCACATAAACCTGTGGTACGGAGAACCCCGGACTAAAATTATAACATAGGCAGGCCCATTTGCTATCACAATACTAAAATCTACAATGAAATTAATTATAAAATAAGCCTATTTGTTATGATAATACTAACATGCCATTTACTACAATATTTACATCAGCCTATCTACTACAGTATGTACGTACATTGGGCTACTTACAACAATGGAAACTACGTTTATTCCAATTCCATAGCTAAGTCGGGGTCACTGCTAGTGTCATCATTACCAACATTTATAATCAAAGGGCCACTCTTCTCCATTTCTTCTATTAAGTTGTCCAATTCCCACAGTTTCGCCTCTTCTTTCTTTACGTGCTCTATACACTTCTTCCAGTCTTCTTCAGTTACTTTTTCCACCTCTTCTTCCAACAGCCGTTTTACATCTGCAAGCTTAAATGTTGTGTTGTTAGCCGCAACATGATTTTTCACTTGAGCCCAGATCAACTCGATGGGATTTAACTCACAGTGATAGGAGGGTAATCTCAATACTGTCTTGTTTTCCTTCTTGGCCATCTCATCAATAACATATTTGTCGTAATTTCCTTTTTCTTGTTCTACTATATAAAGAAGTTCTTTCTTTAGATAACTACTATCAGCAATAAAACCTTTTTGTTTTATCCAATTTGCTATTTCATTTTTTTTCCACGACATGTTCGGAATTTTCTCACACTTTACTGAATGATATGGTGCGTTATCTAACACCACAACAGAGTTATCTTCCAGGGAAGGTAGGAGTTCTCGAAAGTAATCTTCAAATACATTCCCGGTCATTTCTTCGTGATAGTCAGCAGTAGACTTTGATTGGAACACCATTAATCCATCTTTCAAAAAGCCCTCTTCACAGCCCATATGCACAACTATCAGGCGGCTCCCTTTCCCCTTCGGACTTCGTAGTCCTGTCGACAGACCTTTCAAAAACGCATCTTTCGGCGACTTAATAGTTTTATCTTGCCAAACCTTATTTTTGACATGGCCTGCATTTACCCAAGTTTCGTCTTGATAGTAAATTTTACGGCCTTCTTCACGAAACTGTTTAATTTTGCGTAGGTAATTCCGTCGCCATACAACTATATCATCCCTGTCACAGATAAACATGTTACGTCTTCTTTCATGAAATTTAAAATTCAATGATTTTAACAGTTTATATAGCTTAGACCGTTTGAAATCCGGCAAGTCTTTATCGTTGTTAACTGCACTCAAAATTTTATTTATTGTCGGTTGTTCATTTTTGAAAAAAAATTCGTGAACTTTTCTCCTCAGTCATTTCAGCAACTTTTTCCATGGCCTTGTCCTTTTTTATGGTAGCATTCTCTGTACTTAAATGTTTAAAATTATTCACTATACACAATCTCTTAGCACTATGTATAACTTTGCCGCGTTTGTTCCTTGCTATTGGGGAAAGAGTCTCCATATTGTACAGTTTTAGTCCAAGCAATTAATAATAACTAAACAGTAAAAACAGACCCAAATGACACGTTATTCAACGGTGAAAACAGGGAAGGAACTGATCTTCAGTAGATTTACGCACAGTACCTACAGAACGTGACGAACAGGAAATATGAGTTGGCGGACTGCTGTGAAACGGGCGTTGGAATGTTACCGATAACAATAGAATCCGACCCTCGTCAACGTCATTCGCGTGAAATATTTTCTGCAAACACTCGGTGAACAAAGTATAGTTACAATCTGTTATCAGCAAAAACAATATACTGCAACAAAATTTAAAACCTTAATGTTTTCAGGAATGGCTCTGCCAATTTACTTAACGTTTTACAATAATTAAATTAATAATCACCAGATTTACAGTAAAAATTGGTGCAGGAATGTACAAGTAATGAGAATGATAAACAGAAACTCAACTTATTTCCAATTAGTGAGAAGATAACACTTTATAGAATAAATGGGAAGCTATCATTTGTAAGGAATGGGTAATACGTACATCTTTGTTGCTAGGTAATTTGGGTGTTCCTACAACTCAAAGGATGGGGCACTCTTCTTGCAGCCTAGGCAGATATTTCAAAGTGGATAAATATGTGTGTGTATTCGGACGCGCGCGAACAAGCACATGCGAAAGAGAGACAGAGGAGTAGTGCTCTAGCTGCTGGACTCTGAAATTTATAATAATTTGAAGAAATTACTTGTCCCTTCATTTTTATATATAAGTACATGTTAAACTGAATTTTGCGATTCAAAATTTAGGAATAAAAATATTCATTAATTTGAATTTTGAACAATATCATTTTCAACTAAAAAATTGTAACCAATTTTTTTAACACCATAAAGCTATACTAAAGATATTATTGTTGTAAACAAATAAATAAAAAACGACACTGCAGTGTGAAGAAACCTACACAAGATTAGATCACAAAAATCTCATTTTCTCCAAATAGGGAAAATGGACATTCCCCCTTTTTCCCCTGCAGCCTTCATATATGTACGTTACACGTACATAAACGCACACACAAACAACACACGCGCGCGCCCACACATACGCACACACACGCAGATTTATAATTGTCTCAATAACAATAGATTTCTTCTGCAAGTACAAGTTACATTGTTCTGTGTTACGCACGTTTCCCAGAATAATTCTGCATTATTATTCCACTTTCATATATAAAGTACTGAACTTATTTTCATCCAATCACTGATATATTTCATAACTTATAATAATACAGAATTAATTAGCGAAGTTGACATAACTTATGTACTGTAATGTGATACATATTGCAACAGTAGTAACTATATAAATAATAGGTGTATTTAAATAGGTGTAGGTCTATATAAATATGCTGTATTGACTATTGATTTAAATAAATGTAAAATTTGTAAAATTATTATAAGTTTGGGGTAAATGGACATGTGTCTGGGATTGTAAAAATGTTTCATTGTTATACTAGGGGAGAAATTAACCTGTTCCAACAGGCAAGGAACACCTGCTCGATTGTATGTGTGTTACGCGTGTATCTTGTGTGTGTTAGTGATGCATGTAGAGACAGGAATCCCAGCAGCCCTCCCTAATTAATTACTAAAATAATTATTTTAATTCACTGTGTGAAAACTAATTAGTGTATAAACAAACAAAAGGCACCAAAGTGTGTGTAAATTTATAGTTATCCACAGTAAGAAAATGACGTTAGTAGGATACACTACGCGAAGTCAGTGCGAAATAAGTGTGCCAAAAATATGCAAATTACACTAAGACGCTCAAATTAATACAGTGAGTGCTTAATCAAATTATCTATGATTTGTGCTATCTCAATTCCGTACAAAACATTGCCATTTGCAAAAAATTGCAAATATTTGAAAAGGTTCGAGAGTGGGGGCTATCATGTGATCTGCAGGTCTCGACAGGACAATTTCAGAACCAACAGGTGCGGAATCTCGAGAGGGTATAAATTAAGGGTTCGACTGGAAGCCCTTCTCTTCTTTTCAAGACACAGTTGCAGTCGGACACGCTGTCCGTCGGCAGAACAGTTTTATTTTGTTATACGTCTCATCTACGAACGAATAAAGACGTTTTCAGTAATTATGTTTACACTAGTACGGGAAACGTAGAGTACCGGGACCGTTTAAGTCAGCAAGAGTATCTACAGAGAAGCTACAAAGTGCGACGCGAGATGCTGGACGTTAGGAGATGCTTTTTAGACGCCTAACAGCCGAATGAAATCCACCTCGCAGCCGATATTAATTCTCTGGGACGGACCACACACCGCTGGAGAACGACGCTGGACTCTGGACATATCCAGGACAACGCCAAGCCAGGAGTAACGGTAACCCAACTCAGGACAACACTGGACCCGTCAATAAGTCGTAAGGTCATCAAAACTCGAGGTGACATGCATAATGCATTTATAAATGATTTTTTTTTTTTTAGAGCTCATAAAGATTATATAAAGAGACAATGAATTAAAACAAAAAAGTTTATAATTAGGTAAATAATGTAATAGAGTCTTATGTAAATGTTTTAGTCGTAAGAATGAGCGATCGCATATAGATAAATATTAAAAAAAAAGAGTTTAAGTTTGAGATATTATTATCCTTTTTTATCAAAGTAAAATAATTGAAATGATTTGATATTTGCATTTTGTAGAAAAGAATAATTTAAAATTTTAATACGAAACAAATGCCAGTCTAAGAGTAATTTATACATAATTTTAAATTTATTTAAAAAAAAACATTGGTATAGACTGAGCAAGCTGAGGTCAGATCTGATTTAAATGAATTCAATTAAAATAAAACTTAATTACATTTAAATGTTATTTCTTTTATTAAATCAGTTTGAATAAATCTCTAGATTAAGATTATTAACATGTCTAGATGTAAGAGTGTTTTAAATGTGTGTAACACCGTATAGCTTAAGAGATCAACACTTAACAATGAGTGATATCTTGATCGGAGATTATTAACAATGTTTTATTATTTATAATGCTTTTTAAACAATAAACATGACATTTTAACTACTCATAAATTTACTACTGTTATTACAGTTACACCTGGTATCGTTATAACTGTTTAAACACCTGGTTTCGTTATAATTGTTTACACCTGGAATCGTTATAACTGTTTAAATACAAGGTAACGTTATATAAAATTGGCGTCCCAAGAATGTGGGGCTCCACAAATTTAAATGTAATAATATGTATTGTTATAATATATATATAATGAAAAATGAAAATTTTTAACACCACGAAATGGAAAAAGGTTATTAACAACCCTGTACAGTTGTAAACTAACAATTTTGCAGGTGTTATCTATCTCGTTTCTACAAAATTAACCTCCTAATGTTAAATCTCTGTGTACGCTGTTAACTGCTGGTGTACCTGAGTTACGTATGGACTTGAAAACCATACGTTTTTCTCGGAATTTGCGAAACTGGTTAACGTTATGCGAAAACGATGCTTAGGCCTATCACTGCGTCCGTGGACTCGCGATGGTGTGACTTCAACTTACATAAGGTGAGAGAGAAATTTTTTACTTATTACTCCGTTAAGTAAATAATTAGGAGTAAAGTGCAAAATGTCGTGAATCAATAAAAAATGTTGTATTTGACAACAGTGATCTACAGGCGACGAAAGTCGCCAAGATAGGCAATTATATTTCATATTGTTGAAAGAACGCCAAATATGTTGTGACAGTCCAGGACAGGGTTGGACCTCTTTAATCAGTCTTGGACAGAAATAGAATTTATACTATACAGACACAAGACTGGTAGACTTGGATATAAATCTCTTTCTCTTAAAATCAGATTGTCCCAGGTCAAATACTGCTGGAACGAAAACATCATATATAGACTACAAGTACGCATATGGACTTTCGTTACATGAAAATAAAAGTGATCTCAGTAATTGTTTTAATGCTTTCAGTCGTAAATTACGTACCTTCATATCACTTATTCCGAAATAAAACCTATATGAACTCTCTATTTTTTTTTAATGTTAATTCTTTGACAACCTTTAGTAAGTTTAAAATACGATCCGTCTTATAAAAATTTGAAACCGAAACGCTGCACTTTGGAAGCGCTGAGCTAACCTGAGTGTAACCATACGTCACCCGAAATCTTTCAAAGTATAGGCCTAGCTCTAAAATTACTACCCTTAAACATCTTCTTGGAAGAAAACGCGTGGAAAATAGTATCAAAGGAATCAAAAATTGCAAGAAATTCTTTTGTATTGACAACTCTTTAAACCGCATTTCAAACGTGCAAGACTATGCAATCCTGTGAACACTGCTATAAGACTAGTGTTTCGTGTAAAGGACACGTACGATTTCGTGAGACGAGTGCACTCTTACGTCCTGCCACGTTTAGATACGTATCCAAAAAGTGACGGTAACTCAAAAATAAAGTTAAACAGACATTAATCGTTGCTTAGTTTGGAAACTTACTTTCGGGACTCCCTTTCGTGTAGCTTGCCTATGGGCTTGTGGTAAATCAGTTCTGTTTCTGGCCTATAAACATGCCCACCAATAATATCCTACCTTCCAATCGACTAAAATTTTTAATAGCTTAAACAATGCAATTAATCGATTAATCGACCGATTAATCAATTGTTAATCAAATTTGCATTTGTAGTATGTGTTATAATTTGAAACAGAACACCCCATCCAAAGATGACTGTTAGATAAAGAAATGTCATAATCATTTATATTTATTACCTTCTAATCCCGTACACTACAAAGAAAGAACATAATTGTCAAAGAAAAAAATGGATTGCCAATTGGACATCATCACTGCGTTCGCATGCTGAGTCCTACAGTATGCTCTCCTACTGTTAATAGTCACTGAAAACTCGTTCACTGTGAACTGATGTTACTGGAATACACAATAACGTCTCCGCTATGTTTCTGAGACGTGAAAGTTGGACAGAATGTGGAGGGTTTGCGAGTTATTCATGTTCTTCTAGGGCAGAACAATTAGATAAAAAAGTCCTCAATCTGCGAAAAAATTCCTACCGATCTGAATTTTTGTGCGGATCTTGATTTTATCCTTTTAAATAATTCCCCAAAAGTTCCCATTGAGTCCCCTGGCTAAAACATTTATAGGCAGGTTAAAGATCAAGAAAGACGTTTTTTCGAATGTCTCGTAAGCTTTTATGTCTTGAACGTTTTACCGCTAAAAAGGTTAGGCCTATTGTAAATATTGAAGCTCAAAATATTTCACACAAAAAGTACTATATGACATTTTGTAGAAGTTTAAAACATTTTGTAGTGTACAACGACTTTTAGAACTGTACCCTCCATACTTCTTCGAAGAAATTCACACCTTTCCACACCACCACAGAGGTAGAGTATGAGTCGTGCTTTTTTAATGTGTTGCCCCCAATAGACACACAAACACACAGTTATTTTTTTGCTACTGAAAATAATAAAAATTAATTCTCACCTTCTTCGTCACTTCTTCACGCCCTGGAGTCTCTTCAAAATGTATGGCTTCTATCCTTCAATTTCTGTAACTTTCGCTAAGAAATTAGGAATATCAGTATTATCACATTAATTGGCTCTGTCGTCTTCGATGATGTCTGGTGTTGTTGTATTCATAAAACACTGGCTATGACAGTTACAACATACTGCAGAACAGTAAATGCCAATTTTTCCGCATTTTAAACCGCAGCCTTTGAAGAAATTACAGAAAGCTCTATTGAGAAGTGTATCTGTAGTAGTTTGTAAAAGATTTTGAACTGACTCCAAAATGACATTAATAGTCGTGCATCCCCAATCTTCCAGGCAGAATTCATTGGTTACCCATTTTTGTACTTGGTTTTAAACTCGATGTTAGTGTTATTGAGCAGGACTAGATGTTAGGGGAACATAAACAATTGTACAATTTAATTAATTAAGTTGTGGTTATAACCACTACGTTATAATCACAAACAGAATTAACACTGTTGGACACCACTATAGAAAAATTATTCCGATTAGCGCTTTCAAGCTTCATCATAAAATCAAAATTCTAATTCATCATCATCATCAACACTTCTCATTCAAAGCCGATTTTTCGATCTGATGATGAGCTGTGAAGCTTGAAACTCGCTAATCAGAATAATTTTTCTATAGTGGTGTGCAACAGTGTTAATTCAATTTTACAATTATTTATCATCAAGCCTTTTTGAGAGTTGTTTATTTTTCAAAAGAGAGTTCAAAAGAGAGATAACTGAAAATATATAGGACACTTCACTGTGTGGAGCATTATAGATGATTAAAAAAAGAACGTAATCCATTATTAAAAATTAATTATAGGGAACATTATTTCATTTTGAATACCTTTGTATAATCTTTCAAATGTTTCGTTTTCCCAGATTATACAGCGTTTATTATTCGTTTCTTGAATTTCGCAGATAACGTACCCAGTAACTGTATGTAGAAATAAAATATGTTCTTTCCTGATTTTTTTAATGAGTTGAAACGGTTAGAAGACTATACTTTTGCTTCGATTTTAACTTTCCGTGGTTTCAAAAAATAAATTTCTTTATCAACAAAAGTCCGTGCGATCAACAGTATTAATATAATCATACTAAGAATCCTCATTTATAAAAGTAGTTATAGGCCTATTTATATTTTATTGTTTCACTGCTGTTTCAGTAATAAGAACGGCAGCAGTGTTCCTTCAGATTGGTTCACGTTGATGTTAGCAGCCTCAAATTTTGGGGACCAAATAGAACTAAATTTAATTTTGTTGTTTCTGTTGGAGAGACATTTCTCTCAAATTACACTCTAATAAAAACTGGCAGCAAATGAAGTACAGTCATTCAATTTTTTGCAATATTTTTCGAAGTTTCACACAAATGATTCAAGAATGAACATACGTTTAAAAAACGGACATGTTGGTAGAGAAGAAAGAACAGTTAAGTACTACACCCTCTGTCCAGCCTAACTTTGGAGGCGATTTAACTCGACAAGTGTTTGGAGTGGCTGCTGTATACTTTGAACAGATTTTTCCGCGAATATAATCCCCGTATCGTTTGAAAACTACATAAGTAACATTTTTTTCTTATTAAATAATATATGAAATTACAAAATGCTTAAATAAGAGACGTGCAAGTTCTCATATGTGCATACATCTTGCGTACTGTTTGTATGTTACGTTACCATAATTCTCAGTGCTTTTAACAGTGAAGTGTAGCGCTTTTGACAGCCCCGTCGCTAATAGTAATGCTAAAAACCCATTTGTTTTTTCAGAGTATATACCACATTTACGGTATAGACTTTGTGAGTCTGCATCTTATTCTTCTTCCTGTGGTTCTCCAAGGCGGTTACCTTTTATTTCAGTCTATTTCTGATAGCTCTCCTGGCATGTCCGTATCACGAAAACTTTCTTCCTTGCATGTGACGAACTATGTTCTCGCATTACACTTTTCTTATAATTTTATTGTTAACACATCTTTTTTAAAACCATACACTTCCTTATGGTAAAGATTAAATTATATCACTGGATGTTGGCTACAATCTTATAATTATGGATCTATTTCATCTCTTCGTGTTATTCAAGATGGAAAGAACAATATTACTGTGTCACGTTCGTATTATTTGTAAGTTGTGTGTGTGTGCCCGTCCGTGCGTGCGTGTACGTGCTTTTTAAAAGGTACCTAATATTAAAATTAAGTTGACAATACTCAGACAATGAAGTTTACTAGACACAAAAGTGTAAATCTGACTTTTAACTATAATACGAAAGAACAATGTAAAAGGAACTAAGTATACATAAACTTTCATGTATTAAAAAATTATTATTACAAAATTTTATTTACGTTTCTTGCAAGCACATGACTGCTTTTATCCGGAAGATGTTTTTTTCTTACAAACACATGACTGATCTGAATTCTAAAAATAATTCATTGCGACCGTAAATAGCTGTTGGCCTGTAAATGTAAGAAAACTAAATAAACCACAAGTTAATAATTATGTAACGCGCTGACATAATATGTTATTCATAATTAGGTACAATACTGTGCATTTTTAACGATTAAATAAATAAATTTCTTGAGAAAGTGGAATGGTTGTGAAAATGATTTACATAACCATACATGCATTACAGAAATACACAATTTTACGACAGGAAGTTTTATGTTCAAACATAAGGCAAAGCATGTAACGTTTACTTATTAACATATTTTAAATTTTATTGCTGCTTAACAATTGCTCTCATGTTATCGAAGTGTAATTTTCCACTGCGACTTAGTTCGGTTTATTATGTCAATCTTTATTTAAACAAATTAGAATGGAAAAATCTTATTTCGTTGTGAGACAAGCCTAATCAGCGATAATTGTTTAAGAACTCAATTAGGTTGCCAGAAGAAGGACTGAATGTTCCAGTTATCGAAACAGATAAACTCTTCCTAAACTGGGTTTTTAAGGTAAGATGTTTTTCTATGTGTTTATATAACGGAATTCTACGACTGTCGCGCTTCTCCAAGCCGATTTTAATTTCTAAAGTTGTCGGCGTGCAGATTCTGTGCTTTCATTGTTTCTTCAATTTTATTGATCCAGCGAGAAGACGATTTCTCCCGCCATTTCGCCGTTTCTGAGCTTCAGATGAGCTCCCGACGATATGACAACGATAAAAAGGTGGTTTACAGGCGTGACATTCTACCGGCACATAACCGTGATTAATTAGGCAATACCTAGGCCTAATACAGGGCGAGGGTTCGCTGAGAAAGGTCCGAGTTTCACCTGGCACAGAAGGATGTTGACCGAGGACACTAATTAGGGGATTATCCTGGAAATGGGCACAGCGTCGGAAGAACTTCCTGGAAATTGTCCGTATGGTGGCGTTCAGGGAACGGACACTTAGGGCATTACGGACAGTCAGGTTAGAAGGTAGGTAATGGGCTTTATCGTTCAGTTCAAACCTCGGTTCTCCGCCAGCAGTGTGTCGTTCTTCCTCTCTTTCGTTTCACTCAAGGTTCCAGTCTTAAACTCCACTCGAGTTTACTTTTCGCAGTGTGTATAGTGTGTCACGCCATTATCAATATGTGTATGTCTTCTGATATGTGTACACTCTTTCCATTGTTAGTTCATTTCTGACGTAAACAAACAGGCGTGGCACAACTGAAACGCTAACTGCTGCTTCAATTAGATGCGTGTCACGTTGACAGAAAGACTACAGTCAGAGTAGGCCTACATGTAACGTTGATACTGTATAAACACAAGTAAATTGTGATTATTTTTACATTACTGACCAAAATGAAATTTGTGTGACTGTTATAGAGCAAATGGCGTTATTTCATAATTAAACGGCTTTTTAATTAAGTGTTTAAAGTTCGACAAAAAATTAAAAAAATTGTAGTAAAGCTTAAGACAAAAATTAGGAGTTATGATAATTATTTACCTGTGTATTGCTGTTATCAGTTGGTGTTAAAGAGTAACTCGATTCCTTCCGTACTCGTCTCTGACTTTGATCACTACTGTCAGCAGTATTAATGATAACACTATCCACATATACAATGTTTTCGAGTTGTTATAGCTCTTATTCTTCATTGATCAGATACTCGACACAATGACGTCACTCGTCTGCATTCATTTCATTTCCGGCCTTCTCTATTTATTGTTTGAGATCACGCAGCTTACATGTTGCGTTGTAACGGGCACTAGGCCTATATCGTCTCAAGAGGGAGTAATCGAACCTTCGTCAAATGCTTGGTCTTCTCCTGTAGTGCTGGTAGCGAAGAAGGATGGTGGATTGCGTTTCTGCGTAGACTACTGGAGGTTAAATGACGTTACAAAGAAAGACTGCTATCCATTACCTCGCGTTGACGATACACTCGACACGTTGTCCGGAGCACAGTGGTTTTCCACATTGGACCTGAAGAGTGGATATTGGGAAGTGGGTCTTCATCAAGAAGACAAGGAAAAGACCGCTTTCTCGACCCCAAGTGGCTTATTCCAATTTAACGTCATGCCATTTGGACTCTGTAATGCACCGGCAACCTTGGAGAGATTGATGGACCTGATACTCCGAGGCCTGACGTGGAAAACTTGCCTTGTTTACTTAGACGGCGTCATAGTGATCGGGAAGACTTTCGAAGACTATTTGCAAAACCTTAAGGAAGTTCTAACTAGAATTCACGGTGCACAACTGAAGCTGAGCCCAAACAAGTGTTCTCTATTCCAGAAGGAAGTACAGTATCTGGGCCATCTGGTTTCGGCAGCGGGTGTTAGCATGGATCCTAATACAGTAGACACCGTAAGAGACTGGCCAGTGCCGAAGAATAAACACGAAGTTCGGAGTTTCTTGGGGTTATGCTCATATTTCAGACGTTTTGTGAAAGGCTTCGCTACAATTGCTAAACCACTACATGAGCTAACGGAAAATAAACGAAACTTCCAATGGTCGAGAGAGTGTGACCAAGCATTTAGAACGTTGAAGATTGCATTATGTTTGCAGCCAATTCTCGCTTTTCCAGCTTCCGAAGGGAAGTACATCGTAGACACAGACGCAAGCAATACTGGTCTAGGAGCAATTTTGTCTCAAGTGCAGAACGGTGAAGAACGAGTAATAGCGTATTACAGCAAGACGCTTTCTAAACCAGGGAGAAATTATTGTGTTACAAGGAAAGAGTTGTTGGTAATTGTCAGAGCTTTGGAGCACTTCCATAAATACCTCTATGGGAGAGAGTTTTTACTACGTACCGACCATGCCGCACTTGCATGGCTCTTGAGATTTAAAAATCCGGAAGGACAGTTGGCAAGGTGACTCGAACGTCTGCAAGAGTACAACATCGGTGGGGGCGCCTGCACGGTAATGCAGATGGCTTATCACGAAGACCGTGCCCGGAAGACTGCCGACATTGCCACAGAAAGGAAGAACAAAACTCAAGCGAACATGTTCAAGCCATCACTGTAGAATTCCTGGCTGACGGCTGGACAACACAAGACTGTCGACAAGAAAAGATGACTGATGAAGACATTGGACCGATCTTGACAGCAAAAGAGGAAGGTCGCTGCCCGGATTGGCAAGAAATCTGCCATGGTTCCGAAGTACTGAAGGGCTACTGGGCACAATGGGAATCTCTCACCTTAGCAAACGGATTGCTTAAAAGGGCTTGGGAAAGTGCAGATGGACGAGACGTGGTCATGCAGTTGATAGTTCCCCGAAGTAAAGTGCAGTCTGTTTTGAAGGAGATGCATGATGGAACATCTGGAGGCCATCTTGGCGTAAACAAAACCCTTGACAAAATACGAAAGCGATTCTATTGGCTTCATATTCGCCACGACGTAGAGGAATGGGTTCGGACGTGTGAAATATGTGCTGCAAGCAAGGGCCCACAAACCAGAAGCAGGGGAAAAATGAGACAGTATAACGTTGGACTACCTTTCGAGAGAATTTCCATAGACATTGGTGGACCATTCCCAGTTACTGACGATGGAAACCGGTACATCATGGTTGTAGGTGACTACTTTACTAAGTGGGTGGAAGCCTACGCAATTCCAAATCAGGAGGTTACCACTGTGGTAAAGCAGTTAGTTCACAACTTCTGTTGCCGTTATGGAGCCCCTATGGAAATCCATACAGATCAAGGGAGAAATTTAGAATCAGGAGTGTTTAAAGAAATTCCGTCTACTCGGAATTCGAAAGACTAGGACAACGCCTCTGCATCCTCAGTCGGACGGGATGGTTGAGAGATTCAATAGGACACTTGAGCAACATCTTTCGAAGTTTGTTGACGAGAACCGAACAGACTGGGACCATCATATACCACTATTCCTTATGGCGTATAGGTCATCAGTACACGACACAACCGGCATGACTCCAGCAAAATTGGTGTTTGGGCGGGAGATTCGTCTTCCTGGCGACTTGATGTTTGGATCACCTGAGACTCAGTCCCAAGAGCCAAAGAACTATTCCTCGCAATTAGAAAACCAACTGCGAGAAATGAATCGCTTGGTAAGAGGACGGCTAAAGATTGCCAGTGATAAAATGAAAACTCGGTATGACATTCGCAGCAATAGTGTGGGTTTCCAAGAAGGAGATCAGGTCTGGTTGTTCAACCCAAAACGCCGTCGTGGTCGCTCACCTAAGCTTCAGTCTAACTGGGAAGGACCCTACACTGTGAAAAAAAGAATCAACGATGTTGTTTATCGGATTCAACAGGAAGGACAGCGAAACTTCAAGGTCGTCCACCTAGATCGCCTGGCTAAGTACAACATTAGAGACGGTGTGCCAGTTCGGGACGAACAGGCTTAAGGAGGAGGAAGTGTTACTACGTCACAGAACAATCTACGTGTGTATCGAACGTTCCAGAGAGATCCAGAATGTAAGCGTGTGGCGTACGTGCTACTAGACGCATTTTCGAGAATCTTCTCGACTGTGCCGGGCTTCGCTCGGGCGATCGGCTTGTGTCAAGGCCGCAGTTAATTACCTATAGTTCACACAAGAAATAAGACGCAGTTTGGAAGCTTCTGGTGTGTGAGCGGGACTATAAATACATGGCGGTAGCGGCCTTAGTTTTCAGTTCAATGCGAGATATTGGATAGTGCGGTTCGAGAGTATTAGTGCGATATATTTCCAGAGCGGTTCGAGTTATTACTGTGTACGTTCAAGTAGTAGTTAGTGAAGTGTTGCGTTTTATATTCGGACGGTATAATTGTAATACAATTGAGTTTTAATATTAGTGGACATTTTATTGCGTGTGAACAATTTTCATTTGATTTGTTGTAGATACTGTGTTGTTAATTACGAACTGTTTTACTGTAACAATTAAAGGTGTGATTAGTGACTTAATTGGTGTCTTGTACTTATTTTGTTTCCACTGTACTTACGACGATCGAGTAGACCGTCGTAACAATATTGTCAACTATCTAACTGATATATCCAGATCGTTGATAACGAAATGTCTTTTACGTTAATGTCTTGTTTCTCAAGTTCCTTATGAAATGATGAAGTATAAGAAAAACAGGATTCAAGAACGCATATAGCAACACAAAACTTTGTCTTTAAAATTTCCCATTTTAACGCCATTGATTTGCAAGCCGTCTTTCATCGCTGAAATAATTGTTCAGAGTCTCAACAATCAAGTCCAGTCATTTCACGAAGTATACTAGTACATTATATTGTGTATCTTGTCACACAGAAATTTGTAGAATTTGTACAATTTTATTTTCGGCTGTAATTGAAATTTTTAAATAATTTCATTTCACAGTCTGACTCTTCGGTGTTTTGAAATATTGTATTCCTCAGTGACACAAAGACAATTCTCTTGAATTTCACAAGCAGTGGGGACTGCCAGATTTAAAGAATAGGAAGCTTGATTATAAGTTCCTCAGACTCTTCAGAGACAATATAATATAATATATAATTACCTCAATCAGATGACTTACAGTCTCGTGAGTACCCAATGCACACACATGGGAAATACACACATGCGCTTAAGCAAAACCTGCATGCGTTTACATTTACTTGTAGATTGATAGTTAGCAATTTTTTTAATAATCTTGAAGTACATACAAAGACTTAAAATTAGAAAAAAATATTCCTTGTACAATGAAAGAACAAGACTAATCGAATAATCAACTAATGGATTTTCGAAATAAATCGTATTTTGTTACCGTATTAGTTAGTACATTAACCTGAGAGTATTTGTTGCTGTTAGAAATATATTTATTAGGAATTTCTGAATTAAAAAATAATTACATATATAGATGCATAGGGATTTATAGGTTTTAAAATGTTCTTTTTTCCGGTAGCTTTTCTGTCTTATAGGTTATATACGCTAGATAGCTTTGTAGAAATACATTACAAAAAAAATTATTTTTATTTTGTTTTGATCAGACACTGAAAAACTGAGATTTTAAAAATATACTGCTAAAATTACAATTAAAGAAGTAAAAAACTGAGTTCCGTTCACGAAGCAGAAAAACTCATTGGCAGACTTTCTGCTGTGCTTCCCCCAAAACTATTGTTCATCGTAGAGAATTTCATTTTTTAGAAATTTTCAGACTGACTTACTTCACTAGTACTATAGCTTATCATACTATCCTAAATATTTTCCGTTGCCGACTGGCAAATTATTCAAACGTCATTAGTCTAGACCCTAATTAGAATACTATTAATCTAATCTACTCTTCTCTTTCTACGTTTGCCTCGCGAATTCAGGCACATTTCCTCCAAAACCCAGGCGATTCAGGCAATTATATTGTAACACTTCACCCTGTTTCCCCTGGTTACAAATAAATGTTCTTCGTACGGTACAAAGAAAGATAAAAAAAAATTTTATTTAAAAAAAAGTTTGTAAAAAAAAAATTTTATGGTTGTTTGTTATTGTAGTAATTGAGAAATAATCCTGGTTCTATGTTTTATTTAAAATTTTAAAAATCTGTAAGTTTCTTCTTAGGTAAACCAAGGTACTTAGTGTTATTTTGTCCGATGGTTGGTTCGGGGTATCTTCTTAATTATCTGTTTCTAAATTTCTTCTTCCTTCTTGTGTTTTGAGTATCTTCTTTATCACCTGATACGGACTCTACTCTTCTTTCTTGGTTTCGGGGTGTCTTGTTTATCACCTGATACTAACTTTACTCTTCTTTCTTCTTCTGTTTGGGGTATGTTCTTTATCACCTGCTCCTAATCTCCTGGGTAATCTCCTGAATTTTTAATATGAGTTTCCTTTAATTTATTTTCTTTGAATTTTATGGTTGCATTTTTATTATTTAATTATTGTTTTTCTTTTATAGTGGTGTTTTCCTTTGAAGTGTAACTGAATTTCATTTGACATTCTTTGAGTATATGTAATTTAATTACTTTTATGATCTTAATTCAATTAATTATTAGTGGATTATCTGTAACGCTACAGATTGCCCTCCTCCAGAAGTGATTTTTTCAGATTATACTTGGTTTGTCTGAAACAATTGCTTATGATAATTATTATAGTTTTTTTTTTCCTTCCATTTCTAAATTTTTTCTTATATATATTTGAGCTTACATCTTTCTCCTTCTTACTTGATCTTCCTTGATAGTAATAGTCATCTCAGTTTCATATTTATTATTTTATTTTCATATTTCTTCTTAGTATTTTCTCCTTGTGATATTTCCTCCCTATCTTTCCCTAACATGTGAGCTGGTTCAGTTCAGAGAGGCACTGTACGCTACTTCCTCTGCTGTCCAATACTTCACTTCTATTTGAGTACAGAGGCAAATCATCTCTGCTCAAAAAACATATTAATACTGCTGGAATTATCTACAGACATTTATTAAAAAATTATATCAGAATAGTACACCTTTGTTACTATTTAAAAAACATCTTTGGATACTTCACTTCTTATATTGCTCAGAGATTTTAATATTCCTATCTCAGTTGTCTTCTGACTTGTTAACTTGATGGTTATTTCAATTTGCTATCATGGTGGGAAGCTCTGTTATTAGTATAATTATCAATTTTCATTATCATATAAAGTTTTCTGGTTATTAATGCTTTATTCCTTTCTGGTTTTTTATTACAATCTGCTTTTGTTTATGGTAGCATATATTTTATGACATTTCTTGTTTGTTTCTTTGTTTTTATTTGTTCCACTTGTTCCATGTTCTAGAACTTTCTTATAATTGTCGTTATTACATTTGACATTTAATTCATGATCATTTCATTATTGCTTTATTTAATTACATTTATTACTTTGATTCTTTTCTTAAATTACTTCTCTCTTGTTTTTTATTCTTTCCAAATGAATGTTTTAATTAATTTGTTAATGAGGTCATTGTTTCTCCTTATACCATTTCAAAGTTTTATTATTTTTATTTCCACATAAGTTTCTGTATTTAATCTTATTTAATCGTATCACTGATTTTTATTTCCTTTTTATATCATTTTATAGAAGGTTTTTTACACTTTATTTGGTTGAAATTAGGCATTATTATTCCTTTAGAATTACTTGGTTTAATTCCAAATTCTTTTTTTTTCATATATCTCATAATGATTTTCCATAGATATGGTAAATATATTGTATCAGTACCATAAATATGGTATGAATTCTCTTCTTTTTATTTCACCATAGTTTTTTCATTTTTAGATTGTAGTAAGGTGCTCTTACTTAATTTTTTAATTTTGCAGGTGTTTAACTTCTCAGAATTCTTCTTTTTATTTTCTCAAATGGTTTCCTTCAAATTGTTTGTAGTAAATTTTTCTTACACTGTTTTTGGAATTTATATGGTTTATCAATATTCAAAATTCTTTTTATTCTATATTTCGATAAAGTTTTTTATAAATAACTGGTTTGTAAGGTGTTCTTACACTATTTTTGAATTTTTTCTTTAAAATTCATTTTATATTATATTACCAAAATGTGTCTTTCATAATAATGGTAGTAAGGTGATCTTACACTATTTTTGAATTTTTTCTTTAAAATTCATTTTATATTATATTTCCAAAATGTTTCTTTCATAATAATGGTAGTAAGGTGATCTTACACTATTTTTGAATTTTCACTTTTGTTAATTCAAAATTCTTTCTTTCTATTACAGTATTTCCAAAATGTTTTTTCTCAAATAATTGGTTTGTAAGGTGAGCTTACAATATTTTTGAATTTTCACTCTTAAATTCAAAATTCATTTCTTCCTTTTATATTTCTAAAATCATTTTCATAAATTATTTGTTTGTAAGGTGATCTTACAATATTTTTGAATTTTCATGTTTTCTTCAAAATTCTTTTTATATTATTTTTCCAAAATGTTTCTTTCACAAATAATCTTGTAGTAAGATGTACTTACTTATATTTTTGAATTTTTATTATTTATTCAAAATTCCTTTTGTTTCCATAAAGTTTTTATAAATAACTGGTTTGTAAGGTGTGCTTACAATATTTTTGAATTTTCACTTTTCATTATACTTCTACATGGATGCCTGGTTATAGACACCCTTAATTTTACCAGAACCCATCTCCTTAATTTCATAGGTGTTATTATTTTTGTCTTTGGAGACTATATAGGGTCCAGTGTATAAGAGTAATAATTTCTTAGTTATACCTTCCAGTGAACTTGGTAACTCCCTATTTTTTAATAAAACTTTTTCACCAATGGTATAGGTAATTGTTTTACCCATACCTTTATGATATATAATTCGCCGTTTCTCCTGGTCTTCGGCCACCTTGTTATAAAATTTAATTTTATCAAAAATATATTCATTTTCCCTCGGGAGCTCCAAATATTTCTTCGATCTCCCTTGGGGGTTGTCTTTCGTACATGGCGGAGTATGGGGTAATTCCTATGGCTGGGTGGTATGCCAGGTTGAGGAATTCTTCTGTGGCCTCTAGATATTCTTGCCATCTCCTCTGTTGATCGTGGCAATAAGTTCGTAATATTCGCCCCACCTCTCGCAATACTCTCTCTGCCGGGTTACTGCTCGGGTGGTATACCGAGGTTTTATAAGTATGCACCCCCATTGACAGTAGGGTATCCCGCCATTTTTTCCCCTTGAACTGTGTTCCGTGGTCGGTGATGATCGAAACTGGTTTTCCAATGTCTGGGAAGTACTGGTTGGTTAAGATGTCGAGAATTTTATTTGTAGTCGCCCGATTTGCTGGGTATAGCTTGATGAACTTCGTGAAATGGTCCATCACGATGACTAGATACTTGTATCTGTGACGACCCCCACTGCGGGGAAATGGCCCGCAGATGTCCAGAAATACTTTTTCTAGCTTCGCCTGAGATGTTATTGGAATCATTTGCCCTTCCTTTTTCTCGTTATTCGATATAACGAGTTGGCAAATGCGGCAACTCTTTATATATTTTCGGACCTTCCGGTTAATATCTTTAAGGTGGCAGCTCTCTTCCAGGGCCTTTATCACCTTTAAGGCGCCCATATCGAACATGATAGTTATTTACTATTTCCTTTTCGATATGGGTTGGAATGATAACCTTCCATTTTTCCTTCTTCAAAGATGGTTGTATAAACATTATATTTTTGTAAACTTTATAATATTGGGCGATAGTCTCGTCCCCTGCTTCCAATCTTGTCTTAATAGATTGTAATTTCGGGTCTGCTTGTTGGTGTGTGCTCAGGTTTTCCAATATTGATTCTAGATCGGCTCTGTTACTAAGAATGTGGTATACTTTAAGTATACTTTCCTTCTCCCCCTCGAACGTTTGTTTATTAATGTCTATATGAGACAACACGTCCGCAACGACATTCTTCTTCCCGGGGATGTACTCCCACTTAAGATCATACTCTTGTAGTAACAGTATCCACCGTGTCAACCTTCCGTGACTTAGTTTACATCTCCTTAAGAACGATATGGACTTATGGTCTGTCCGGACGGTAACGGGGTAACCCAGGATGTATGTGCGGAATTTTCCACACGCGAACACTACACTTAACAACTCTTTTTCAGTGACGTGATAATTCTTTTCGCACTGATTCAATGCTCTACTGGCAAAGCAAATCACGAGATGTTCGCCCTCCTCATCCTCTTGATACAATGTTGTGCCGAGGCTGATGTCGCTGGTATCGCAATTCAGGTAGAACGGTTGACTGAAATCCGGATGCCGAAGTATGATGGGTTCTAGGAACTTTTGTTTAATCAGCGTTAAGGTCTTATTATGTTCTATTCCCCATATCCATTTGTTCTTGGATGACAGTTGCGGCTGAAATCGGGCGGTCAACTCAGAATACTTTTCCTGGAACTTGCGGTAGTAATTACAGAGTCCCAGGAATGACTGTAATTGCCTTCGATTCTTTGGTGTTGGAAAGCTTTGAATCGCTTCTACCTTTTCAGCCGACGGTGAGATTCCCTGATCGTTCAATATAAAGCCCAAGAATTGAATTTCCTTGGCTATGAAGTGAGATTTCTCTAGCTTTAGCGTGATGTTATTCGCAGCTAATTTCCTTAACACATGTTCCACACGGTAGCAGTGTTCCTCCCAAGTTTCTGAGGACACTAGCAAGTCATCTACGTACAAGGTGGTGAATTGTAGTGCTTCCTGGCCAAGTATCTGGTCCATGCAGTGTACAAAGACTGCGACTGAATTCACTAGTCCGAAGGGCAATCTCTTAAACTGGTAGTTCCGCCCTTCGAATATAAAGGCCAGATACTGGCGACTCTGTGGATGCAATTCCACTTGCCAGTAGCCGCACACCGTGTCCCAGGTACTAAAGTACTTGGTACCGTGGAACCGTTTTAATATCTCTTCAATCTCACCGGGCGAAGTCCTGTCATTAATAATCATTTTATTAATCTCCCGCGCATCTAGGCACAAACGGACTTGTCCGTTTTTCTTAGGAATAGCCACGATAGGGCTTGTGTATGGGGGTTGGCTACTCTCTATAATGTCACGGTTAACCATCTTTCAGCTCTTACTGCTTCCTTTCGTGATTGCGCGATGGGGTAAGACTTCCGGTTAAAGTCCACTGTGTCTCGGAACTGTAGAGTACACTGGAAGTTTTTTACTTTACCGGGCTCGTCAGAAAATACTGATTTATACTGTTCGTAAATGTTAATCAATTTGTTTGCTTGGTATTGTTGCAATCTTTCTCCTGTTATACCGCTCCGTAAATCCCTGATTTCCTGGATCTTTTGGGACCATAAGTCCTCATTAGCGTTATCGTCTATCTTCTGTTCAATAATAGTAGTTGGATGTATATAATTGATCTTACGAATCTGTTGGTGGATATTGTTAGGAATTACTTGGTCGCTACCAACCAAGTTAGCCGTCCACGTATGTCCGTTTGTAAATAGTGACAATTTCCCTGTTCGTAAATCAATTATGGCGGAGTTCCGCCTGAGCACATCACACCCTACCAATATGTTAAATGGCAGCCCGCTCGCCACTAAGAACTCCATTTCTATAGCTATACCGCAGCTCATCACACTGGCGGAGACTTGCCTTCGTATTGTCTTATTTTGGCGGCCGGTTGCACCTAACAAAATAATATTGTTTAATGGCAATGTCGGTATTTTTCGTCCACATTCTCTTTGTATTCTCTCCAACTCAGTCGTACTTATTATGGATACGTTGGAACCAGTATCGATCATTAAATTGGCGGGGATTCCTTCTACCTCCGCATTTATGTGTATTATTTCATTATTAATGTTATTGGTGGGACTAGTATCGTCCTCTTCCAATAATTCATGTCGGATGTTTTTCAGGTAATTACAACCGATTATAGTGATACGATTATTTTCATTTTTATTTGTCAACTCATTTAAATACCCAGGGTTTTGGAGCAGCAACGGGTTTCGGTGATTTATTACTGCCTCCTCCCGTTAAAGGCTCGACATCATTGTTATGGTGTGTCGCGCTGGTGGATGCATCATTCGGGAGACCTAGAGTGGGTCCCTGCCGCTCTGTTCGGTGATCTACCGGTTGTTCGTTGTTGGTCAGCCGTTCGGTGTTATCTAAACTGGTACTCCGTCTAGCAGGAATGTACCTTGGTTGATCCCGTTCTCGGCTTCTCCGTCTATCTTCGTATTCGTGATAGCTGTTTCTTCTCTGGTGGTAGTACCTCCGTTGTCGACCATCTTCCGCTCGGATGAAATTTACTCGAGAAAACCTATTATTATTGGGGTTACTATTCTGGGGATTACCACGATTATTATTATTATAGTAACGATCGTTATTATAATTGGGGCTTCTCTGACTATTAGGGTTTGGGTAATATGTGTTTCGGTTACCCTGATAACCATTATTGGGTCGATTATTGTTCGTATTATTCTGAACTTGATTATTATTATTATTGTTGTTGTTGTTGTTGTTGTTGGTTTGTGGATAGGCTCTATTTCCTTGGTAGGTGTTGTTGTTGGTCGTACCATGGTTGGTATTTGGAGAAGTTCTATTTTCTGGCCGATCATTTCTTCTCCGGCTTTGTCGGTAGTATTCCTCGTTTTCGTAATTCTCGAGTTCTGTCATTGCCTGTATGGTCTTAATTTGGCTGCCTCTCCTCGCTCGAATCACCTCCTCGTCATAATGATACGACAGTTTGTTGATTAGGCATTCCTCAGGTATGGCTGGTTCCAAATGTTTGGCCATACATACTTTGCCGAGGAAGTACGCCGTCATGGAGCTACCCACTTGTGGCTTATAATGGCCGTGGCATATGTTGTCACGTATTAGGTTTTGGGTCGTTTCAGACCAATACTTTGCCTTGAAGAGGCTTTTAAATTGCTGGTAGTTCTCTATGTCACTTCGGTTAGCCATCCACCAATGATCGCTCATTTCCCGAAAAGACTCGTCTAAAAGTTCTCGATTATGGACCCATCTGTTTCCCCTGTGTTTGTCCATGTATTCTTCAATTCGGGCCAAGAACTCCATTGGCTTTCGTTTATATTGTCTGAAGTTTAACCATTCTCTATGTTCAGACATGGGGGAATTATTGTAGCTAGTCGGCCGGTTTCTGATTACCTCCATTTCTTCCTGGCTCTGTCGCACTTGTCCAGTGATATTTGTCATCGCCGCTTCCATACATTCGCATATTTCTGTGACCTGGGTGCGCACCTTAGTTATCTCCATCTGCGTTTCTTTTTGGTTTTCTTCCCATTTAGCCTTCTGGTGTTCTTTGACCTGGGTAATTTCCTTATTTATTACCTCCCTGACTTTCAGTACTTCACACTCCGTCTGACGACATCTTTCGTCCACTTCCCTGATCTGTTGGTTTACAACAACTACCTCTTGTTCCATTTTTTTAACGATGGATTTCTTAGTGTCGTTTATTTTTCTATTCAACTCTTCTTTTGCCAACTCTGTTCTCTCGTCTACCTTATTTATGCTCTCCTGGTTGACTTCCCTGAGTTCTTCTCTTAACCGTTGGTTATTCTCGTCCATTTTCTCCTCCATTTTCTGATTATTTTCCTCCAACTTTTCCCTCAGTTGCTGATTGTCGTTTTTCATCTTCCTACTGGTTTCCTCCATTTTCTCTTCCATCCTCTTACTCAAGGATTGGTTGTCCTCCTTCAGATCTTCCATCTTCTTATTCAAGGATTGGTTGTCTTTTTTCCTTTCCTTGTTGTTTTCCTCCATCTTCTCTTCCATTTTCTCTATGTTTTTGTTTATTCCACTCAAATCTTCCTTGGTGGACTGGTTGTTGTCATCCATTTTCTTATTTAAATCTTCCTTTAACTCCTGATTCAACTTCTTACTATTTTCTTCCATCCTCTTACTGTTTTCATTCATTGTCTCCATCATCTGCTTGAGTATTTCTTGTATCGCCACGTTCTCGGTTCTTGATGCTTTCTCAGGTTGTTCTAACCGTTCCTCCCGTACATTGATTTCCCCTGTTTGTGTTGGTACTTCAGGTTGTTCCTCTGGTGGTGCAGTTTGTTTCGGTTCCCTTGGGGTTACTAGCACTTCTAGATCCTCCACGGGTGTTGCCTCTTTATCTCCCATGTCGACTTCCTTTTCGGCCTCTGCCGCCCTCTTCTTAGAAGTAGCTCGTCGTTGCATTTTGCCTCCTTCTCTTTGGTGTAATCGCTGCCAAGCTTAATTAATTAAGCCCTCTAGTTGGACGCCAATTTGTAACACTTCACCCTGTTTCCTCTGGTTACAAATAAATGTTCTTCGTACGGTACAAAGAAAAGATAACAAAAAATTTTATTAAAAAAACATTTTTGTTAAAAAAAAATTTTATGGTTGTTTGTTATTGTAGTAATTGAGAAATAATCGTGGTTCTATGTTTTATTTAAAATTTTAAAATCTGTAAGTTTCTTCTTAGGTAAACCAAGGTACTTAGTGTTATTTTGTCCGATGGTTGGTTCGGGGTATCTTCTTTATTATCTGTTTCTAAATTTCTTCTTCCTTCTTGTGTTTGGAGTATCTTCTTGATCACCTGATACGGACTCTACTCTTCTTTCTTGGTTTCGGGGTATCTTGTTTATCACCTGATACTAACTTTACTCTTCTTTCTTCTTCTGTTTGGGGTATGTTCTTTATCACCTGCTCCTAATCTCCTGGGTAATCTCCTGAATTTTTAATATGAGTTTCATTTAATTTATTTTCTTTGAATTTTATGGTTGCATTTTTATTATTTAATTATGGTTTTTCTTTTATAGTGGTGTTTTCCTTTGAAGTGTAACTGAATTTCATTTGACATTCTTTGAGTATATGTAATTTAATTATTTTTATGATCTTAATTCAATTAATTATTAGTGGATTATCTGTCACGCTACAATATCTACATGACTGAACGCCTATAGGAGACACAGTATTTACCAGATTCGTTGTCCATTTTATTTGACACAATTTGCTATGTAAAGTAATTGTTTAATGTCATTTATAAAATTTTAAGTAGGTGTTATTGTAAATAAAATTTTGAATTTACATTATTAAGTGCAAACATTTATTTTATTGTTTATTGACACAGTATTTTAATGCCTTTTGAACCAAAACTTATTTATGAGTCCTAGTTTGACATACGCATTTAATTCAGTAAATAAGCCTTCGGTAATGATTAGAAAATTTTGTTGAGTTTTTCGTAATAATTCTGAGAGGATTGACACGTACTACCATAACTGATTGATGTCCCGTAGTTGCCACTACATGTACTTATGTACTGATGATGAATTTACTGATGTAAATCATGTGATTCCACTTTTTCCTCACAACTGGTCGAAAGAAACCAGATTAAAAATCACATTTGTTTGATAAAACCAGAACATATTTAGCAAAAAATGACTAAATTTATGTTCTTAAGTATTTTCCGTAAACTGTAGTTTCAAGATTCTGTTCCTACGAGGGCTGTGAAGGTGTTAGAAGGCTCATAAAATGGAAGATATATTCCTGAAATCGTATAAATTATTGAAGTCCGTTTGTTACATCACTTTTATTACAAGAGAATTTGTACGACAAACCAATTAAAATACCAATTTAATCAGTAACTTTTAATGGTGTCTTATAATGCATGCAACAACGTTGTGGATAAGTTGCATAAGTTCAACCTTATGTGCGGGACCATTAGGCGAACCCTTAAGTCAGCAAGTAAAGGAACACGCCTAAAATTCTACAAGGCGATGGCTCTTCCCACACTTCTTTATGGGTCTGAGAATTGGACTTTAACGAAAGGCCAGGCCAGTCGCATCCAAGTAGGTGACATGAGATTTCTCAGGCACGTAGCAGGGTATACTCTCCATCGGCTGAATCGGTGGGAACATCTTTGCCGAATGGATGACTGCCGCATCCCCAAAAACTCTGGAACTATAAGCCGAGGAGACGGAGAGGTGTGGGACGCTGGAGTGACCAGCTCTAATCTTTGCCTATTTGAGACCGGCACAAACCATCCGTGAAGTTGATGATGATGATGATGATGATGATGATGATGATGATGATGATGATGATGATGATGATGATGAACTTTTAATGTTATCAAGCGATAAAAAAAAACACTGGCGGGCGAAATGAAATGGACACCTCACGGAACTGGTACCATGAAGCTTACAAAACTGATACATTTAGCTTAAATTAATTAATTAATTAATACATTTATAATACATTTATTAATACATTTAATTAAATAAATTTAATAACTAATTAATTAATTAAGCGCTGATTAATTAATTTCTGAATTGCAATGATAAGAACCCACACGTTTATATCGTTATGATGGCAAGGTGTAGATAATATTTTCGCAGACGATTGTATTTCCGGTGACGTAAACTATCCGGACTGTGACTACTTTCTTCTTCTGCCTCTTCTTCTTCACATTTCTTCCTCTACTTCTCTTATTGTTTCTCAAGAATGTAGACAGAGACACACACGCGCGTGCATCTATAGTTATCTTCCCTCTCTTGGTCGTGGTGTGCCTTTGTCTTCCATCCCAAGGAAAGTGGCAATTCCACAGCTTTTTCATGGTTTCGTCTACTTATTCCCTCCCTGATGTCCGAGGCCTACGTCTTATTTGCTTCATGATAGGTTCATAGCACCTTTCCCATGTGATCTAATTTATCATTTCGTTTCTCGCCTCCAGTTTTCCTCTAATTTCGTCTTATTAGTGTGGTCCGTTCTTGAATTGGACAGTTCTTTCTCATGAATTTCATCTCAGCTTCAGTAAATTTGCTGCGTATTATCCAATTTCTGAATTCCGTAGATCAGAGTATTGCATACCATGGTTTCGTATGACGACGGCGACATTGATCATGACTTTCGCTTAGAATTTCTTCTTTGAAAGAGACACTGTGTTCTTTAGTAATGTTACGCGTCTTTTATTACACACAAAATTTAACATTTCAGATAACACATAATCGGCACCGAGACAAGTTCGATCGTGGCTTACCGATATGGTTACGTGTAATCTGTACAAAGAATACAATATCACGTACTGCCTCGTGTGATGAATGACTGAGTAGTTGGGATCGAAATATTGTTGTTGTTCGGATCGTAAAGTCGGCGAATGCAGACTTCCTGGACTCGTTGGCAACGCGAGTCTCGCAGCTTTTACTGCGACTGGACACGCACACGCAATATACAAAACACACACATCATTGCTATTACACATGCACGCATACTATAACCCTGATTAACGAAAGAAAGTGACTGGCGGAGCGGCCGCGCGGCGACCGAGTTTGTAGTAAAAACATTCCACTTTATAACCTCGTGGAAACGTAAAATACAGGGCGAGAAATGTCTAATGAACTGTATTTTAATCATCAATTAAAGACGTTTTTAACAAACTTTTCTAATTTTTAAAATCTCTTTTCAATAAATTTACATTGTGAGTTAAAGAAAAAAATACACGAATATGAATTAAAAAATTAGGGTTTATCGTTTTTATTACGTAAGAACTCAGAGGTTAAGCATCGGAAAAAAATTTCTTGTAGACAAATGGTAGTCCACCTTCTTTAGTACAATATATCAAAAATTGAGATTCCTACGATTAATATTAACGACGTTATTAATTTTTTCCGAATGTACTGTTAACTCCGTTATTAATAATTTTTTTCATTGTGTTTTTTCACAATAAACATAACAAAATTGTATTCATCAATACAAAGTGGTATGTAACCTTCAAATATTACGAAATATAACCGCAATCAGTTAATATAGGAAAATTAGAACTAACATCGCTCAACGGCGCGCGATCGAGTCAAGGTACAGTAACAGCCCAAAGAAAGTGGTGCATACGCTCACGGCTCACACATTGACACATAGCCAACTTACTACGAGTCACCAATCTCTCATAAGTATATACTTAGTTGTCTGTCTACTTATTTAATCTAATCTTCTACCTGGAGATCTGTCAAAAACGTACATCTGACCAGACTTTTGTGGTTTAGTTGAACTACATGCTTTTTATAACAGTCTTGAATGATTGTTTATTACTCTTTTGCGGTACGGTATTTATTGTTTTCTTGTTAATAAACTGTTTTTGTTTTGTGTTCAGCTTTAATACTACTAATTGAAGTGCAATGTAATTACTGGGAAATTGTTAATGCCATTCAAATTTCTCAATAACTAATTATTTAACTATGAAATATAGTTTACAGTTTAAAACTACCGAGCAAAGCTCGGTCTACCAGATATTGCATAATTATAACAGTATTTTACTGTTATAATGTAATTGAAATGTAAAAACAATTAGTAAATTACTTGTTATTAGCATTGACAAATAAATAATAAATACAGTACGGTACTTACAAGTATTGTAGTGTTCTTCAGCTTTTATGGAATCCGCTCATAAAATATGTGTATAAATCATAAAAATACACTATTAAAACACTCTATAAAAAACACTTATAGCTGTGAGTTAGTAGTCTTCAAACGAAAGTTCTCTGATACCCTCCATTGGATCGTCATCACTATTATCATCTTCTGAACAATTATCATCCTCGGAGCTACTGCTGTCTTCCACGGATATAATCATTTCCTCCACAGCTTCTTCCATTAGTCCTTCGTTATTTCCATGCATCGATAATAACTTTTTTGGTGTGGTCCACTACTTGCTCCCACCTCTCAGCAGTAATTCGATTAAATCCGTCTTTAGTCAGTCGTTCAACTTCTTTTAAAGTAAACATTTTGTTGTTTTCGGCAACATACCCCTTAACCTGAGCCCATATAAGCTCAATGGCGTTAAGATGGCAATGGTAAGGTGGTAGCCTTATCACTTTGTGACCTCTGCTCTCTATCAATTCATCAACAAAATACCTTTTGTTCTGGGGCTTGTGCCATTTCACTAATTCCAAAAGTTCTGATTTTTTCAAGTCGGTTGTAGATTGAATATTTTTCCTATCCAGCCATGCAAGTATGTCAGCTTTTTTATCTTTGCTTGTGGGAGCTTTATCAATTTGCTTAGAATGGTAGGGAGCATTGTCCATGACTATTACTGCAGGCTCTTCTAGGTTATTTAGCAAAGTTTCAGAACACCAACCGAAGAATTTGTCGTGATCCATATCTTCATGGTAGTCACCGGTTTTTTTCGATTTAAGTAGTAGAAGGGAATTTGGAACAAACCCTTTTGAAGAACCTGCATGACATATTATTAATCGTTCACCTTTCCCTATAGGTGTTAACATTGTCCCCTGAAGTGACTCATCAGTCCATCCTTGTTTCAAACAATGCCCAGCATTGACCCAGGTCTCATCGAGCCAAATTATATTATCGAAATTCTCGTCTTTGATTTGGCGAAGAAAACGACACCTCCAGGCAGCGACATCGCTTCTCTCCATAATCACTTTTCTGCCCGAAAATTTTCTCCACGTAAATCCTAAACCTTTTAGCACGTTTCTAAGCGAAGACAGACTGCCATTAAACAGCTCTTCATTTTCCAACGATGATAAAAGTTTTTTCAAAGTGGGATATTCTTTTCTTATGTAATATTGATATACATGTCTTCGTATAGCGTCTTCCTGAAAAGTGTCAAGTTTTGTCACAGTTTTCTCCCGTTTCCTCTGTTTGCCCGGAGTTGAAAGTTGGCTATTACTGTCATCTTGTATTTCTTTCAATTCTTTTTCCTTGCAAACTCGCAGAACTGTATTTTTATGTATTTTCAGAGCATCTGCAGTTCGCTGTATTGCATTATTAACCGGAATCAAAGGACCTTTGTTCGCCTTTTCTCTATCAAAATATTCCCGCACTTTGCACACAATTTCTCTTGACTGTCCTTTCATAGGTACGCCTCGGCCCGAAGTTTGTCTTTTCTTTGGAGTTCGAGTCCTAGGTCTTCCCCTATGTTTCCTTGGTTCAGCCTCGTTACGTTGCTCCATGCTCAGCCACCGAAGTATATTCACACAAAATAACTTAAAAACACGTCAATTTATAATGAAAGCACAAGAAACTAACACTTAAAATCAAGATAACCAACAGCCGGACATCACTCAACCACCACATCAACTAAACTGAAAGCTGGAAATTTCCCTTACCCTTAGTGTGCGTATAACGGTTCAGTTTTCCTGGAAGCGTGTGCTATTTGTAGACATAAAGGAGAGGCCGAGACGCTGTACGGGAATGACGGTAGCGCGCGAATAAAATGGGTCCAATAGGTTCTGACTGTACTTCCGCCGCAGAGCGCCACGCATTGCTCTCTGTGAAATTCACTTTATATATTAATCCATTGTAGTATTCCTATCACGTACAAGGTGTAAGTTGTATATGTCTTCTACATTTAGTTATCTAAAGAGAGCGTCACGCAAATCTCATTCGTGTACAACTTTTAACAACTGAGTTAACAGGACATTAGAAAAAAATTAATAACGTCGTTAATTTTAATCGTAGGAATCTCAATTTTTGATATATTGTACTAAAGAAGGTGGACTACCATTTGTCTACAAGAAATTTTTTTCCGATGCTTAACCTCTGAGTTCTTACGTAATAAAAACGATAAACCCTAATTTTTTAATTCAAATTCGTGTATTTTTTTCTTTAACTCACAATGTAAATTTATTGAAAAGAGATTTTAAAAATTAGAAAAGTTTGTTAAAAACGTCTTTAATTGATGATTAAAATACAGTTCATTAGACATTTCTCGCCCTGTATTTTACGTTTCCACGAGGTTATAAAGTGGAATGTTTTTACTACAAACTCGGTCGCCGCGCGGCCGCTCCGCCAGTCACTTTCTTTCGTTAATCAGGGTATAATTCCAGTCTTGTTAGAAGTTTGTAAACGCGCCTTGTGAAATGTTTCCTAGTCGGCTGTTCAAGGATAGTCGTGATTCTTCATTTAATAGTTTTCCACTTTGTAAGACAGCGGCACAAAAGAAACTCAGTAAATTGGGGTGGCGTCCATTATGGCTGGACAATAACAGACTCCTTAATTGAATCGTTATTATACACAATAGTGCAAGGCCGCCGAACATGATATGTGAAACGTACCCACGGCGCTGTTATACTGTGAATCACAACAATTGATTACAACGAAAGAACTGAAATTACGATGAAACCTGTCGGAAGATAATTATTTAGGATGGTTTCACGGTCATTCACGGTAGGATGTTAAAGATGCTACCATTTGCGAAGATGCCCCGGAGCCAGAGCCAACCTAATATCATTCTCGCGTTGATGTGTATCAATGCATGATTAGCCGAATTTGTTGTCCTTTCACAAATCGTGAGACTACTCTACATCGTTTGTTGTCAGAGTTATTATTTTGTCATTGTAGTGACACATTATCGCCATCGTCATCACTCTACGACGAAATTCAACAGCTTTCACGCTTTCTCTGACCTTGAAATTTCTTCCTAACATCTCTCAAATTTTGTTTTGCTGCAGAAGCGTGCTGAATCTGTGGCTTTTCTTTAATATTCAGGCTTTATCATTCAATTCCTTGATTGACTACCTATCACTGAATAATACAAACGTATTTCAGCGATAATGAACAAAGTAGTAAAAAGCACTTCCGTTAAGATGGGGTAGTTCATTTTGAAAATAACTTCTCTATGTTAACAATTACTTATATTAATTTTGTTGACAATATTGGATAACTTCTTATATATATATATATATATATATATATATATATATATATATATAAGTAAAAACAAAATTAGAAAAAAATTTTATGTGAGTTCCCTGAAAAGGCGATTAATAGACAAATTGTCTGGCAAAAAACAAAAACAAAAACAAAAAAGCAACAAATTGTGGCAACACATTTCCTCCTTCTCCTCCTATGGAGCTACAATCCAAGTCGGGCCCTGGCCTCCTCCAATCTACTCTATCCATTGCAGCCCTCCTCCAGTTTCTTATCCCCATGTCCCTCGCGTCCTCCGCAACGCATCTTTTTAGCTCTTCAAATAGTTCCCTTTGTGCCCCTGGCCTGTACAAAGTCCTAACATTCCACGTTCCAAAAGACAAGTCCATATTCTGCTGCCTGGTCGTTTCCGATAACACTGTCCTTTCCGAGGCTTATTTGATGGTTTCGTAACACCAAATTTTCCGGGAATGGGTTGTTAGCCCATAGTCCAACCTCCAACCTGGAGGGCCAGGATTGTGATCGAGGTTTTCTCCTCTAGGTAGGTTGCTTTCACTACAGCTATAGAGTCCCACCTACTCCCTCAGTCGCAGTACCACAGCTAGATGGGTCAAATTTCGACTACCGCTTGCAATAATCCAAGATATAGGCCGGTCCAGGATCATTTCCTGTACGCCCTACCTTGGTACTGCTGCCCTCCAGCAGGGATGTTTATCGACCTTCCGGTCTAGATCCGTACTGTTCTGCGCCAACGGGGTCACCTCTAGTAGAATGTGGCTCTTCACCACGCAATACGGTCTTGGCTGGAGAGAGGCTTATGGCTCCATTGGGAGCTACCATCTCATCATCCAACCCTGGGAACTTGTGAGGATCAGTGCCCAGTCAACCCGAAGCAAAGGTGATACCTCTCCAAGTTCCTCGAACCTAGCAACATAATTATCGGTTTGAAAGTTTCAAATTAAAGAAACAGTTTTTACTTACAAATGTAGAATGGAAATAATTTTTATTTCCAATTACTTTATAAAAATTTTTATTTTAAGATAGTGTACACTAAATCATTGTGTTTAATGTAATTTGAATAATTATTTTAGGAATGTTATAAAATTACGTCTTTCAAACCCATGCTATAGTTCCTAAAGGAAGGTTTTCTTATGATTTTGCAAAAAGAAAATATATCTTCCTAGCTTTTACGCCTGAAAGCCTGAGTTATTATGTTCTGAAAATGTTTAATTATTACGAAAGTTTCATGCAAACATAGTTACATTTCCGTTAAAATTCACCTGGTTATTTCTATCTTATCCTTTGATTTATTTTATTGTTTCAGTTTATCGTTAAATATATTGTCTGATTTTGTACTACATATTGTAGTTTAGTCGTATCTACAAACATCTGTGAATCGTGCGCTATACATCACTGGCCGGAAAGAAACCGACTTTACGAACAGGTTTTGGAATTGCACTGTGACTCGGTAGCTAAACAGACGGGACTTTTCACGCATACGTGAACATTCATTAACGTATTGTACTATCAGTTACCTGATGTGTAAACTGTTGTGTAAACATGTGGTGTATTTATATTGAGCGAACGCCTAGATGAACGAATTTGTATTAATTTTGCGTAAAATTTGAATATTCGTCCGCGAAGACTATCAGAATGATTAAGGAGGCTTTCGGCGAGCACCCAATAAGTGATACACTGATAAAATTACGATACAAACGCTTTAAATATGGGCACAAATTTGTTGAAATTTATTCACGTTCTGCAAGGCCTTTAACAAACTGAACACTCGAAAATGTTGAACGTGTGCCGGCTGCAATGAACGAAAATCGACGGCTGACAGTAGGAGAATTAGATCTGTCAATTCCACGGACTTTTTTCATTTTAACTAGCCTTGCATAAAGCAATAAGCGGATTAGAATTAAGAGGCAATTTAACGTGTAGGCTAACTCAAACACATGCCTAAGCAAATGATGTAGCCTTGGTGGCTAGACACCTCACAGCTCTTAGAGAAATGTTTGAGGTCCATTGGGAGATGAAGAAGCCCGTTCCTTGGGACTTGTTGTTTGTGTAAAGAAAACGCGCTATATGAAAATGACAGCAGCACATACAAGAAGGGAGCCCCACCACAACTTAGAGCTGGATAATTACACTTACAGTGTTGTAGATAGGTATGTATCTTAGAAAAGAACTCAATGTGGAGTACAAAATCTCACAAGAAATAAATAGAAGAATCATGGCTGGCAATAGAACATATTATGCAGATCTTAATCTTCTCAAGCCCAAGCTTCTGTCTCGTAAAACCAAAACGAAAGCCTACAAAAGCTTGATCAGACCAGTCGTGACTTATGACGCTGAAGCATTGTCATACACGGCTGTATCAATAAATTCGTTGCGACTATTTGAAAGGAAAATAGTGGGGAAGATATACGGCGTTCTTGAGAAGAACCATAGGTTGCAGCCTTAGAGACCAAATACGAAATGAAGATATAAAAACCGAGTTAAATGTATATTCTATGGCCAGAAGAATAAGGGAAGGACAAATAAAATAGAGGCAGCATATCGAGAGAATGGAAGATACGAGACTACCTAAACAAGCAATAAGATACAGGCCTCAAGGAAGACGAGATTTAGGTAGACCAAGGAAGAGATGGCTTCAGTGAAGGCGCAACAGGCTGTAAGCCTATACCTTGATGAGGAGAAGAAGAAGAAGAAGAAGAAGAAGAAGAAGAAGAAGAAGAAGAAGAAGAAGAAGAAGAAGAAGAAGAAGAAGAAGAAGAAGAAGAAGAAGAAGAAGAAGAAGAAGAAGAAGAAGAAGAAGAAGAAGAAGAAGAAGAAAATATACGGCCCAATGACGGAAGCAGGAGAGTGGTGAAATTTCGAAATGCTGAAATTGATGAAGTAATGCAGCGGGAAGGCAAGTGCGCTTCATAAAGGCAAAGCGAATAAGCTGGTTGGGATATGTGGTGAGAATGCCACAGGAGAGACTGCACAAGCAAAACCTAAATGGAAACATGGAAGGAACAAGAAGAAGGGGTAGACCCAGATGGCGATGGATACATGAGGTAGAGGAAGACTTAAGAAGAATGGACATACAAAACTGGAGGAACTCTGAAACAGAGAGAAAGAACTGGAGGTGAGTGGTGGGGGAAGCCAAGGGTCATCCAGGGCTGTAGAGCTCCGAAGAAGAAAAAGAATTCCGCACACTTGTGTTTCGGAGAGTTTGACGGAAGATCTTAGAATGAAACGTGTGGCAGGAAAATTCGTGCCAGGGCTGCTGTCGCAAGAGCAAAAAGAATTCCATGCTGAGCTTGCATAAGACTTGGTTGATACCGCTAGCAGTGACCCAGACTCCTTCAAAAGGATGGTAACTGAAGATGAGTTGTGAGTTTACGGCTATGATCCAGAAACAAGTCTAATCTTCTCATCGTGAAAGAAAATTATGAATACGACAGTCCCAGACACACGTGTTTACAGCTAACTGGACAGTTCAATACGTTGAAGAATATTCACGCATGCGTCAAGAGATCCTGTCTGATTGCGCACTGAGAATGTAGTTGCATAACCGGTTCCCTTAGTATTGAAAGTGCCCGGATCGAAATTTGTGTTACAATTACAGGTTACAATTATAAAAGCCTTCTGTCAAATAGCTTCACTCCAAATATTAAATTGTTTTTGCACGTTATAGTTAGAATATTATTTTTATGAAATTGTATTTATATTGTAAATATTATTACATTAATATTATATTTAGTTATGAAATTATTTTTGAATTTCAAGTTATAGTAATGTTTTTTGATTCTACTTGACGAAAGTATGTAGAGCCAAGCACAACTCTTATTACTTTATGACCTACAACTTCACACTACTGTTTCGTACTTTACTGATTATTATAGTAAGTCTAATACTTTCTGCTTGAAAATCTGACAAAATCGATTATGCCAACTAACTATATAGTCTGGCTTATAGACACTCCACTTACCATCCATTTTTCTGAAACCCAATTAAGGATCGTGGTATGTAGATGAAAAAATTAAAATAACACCAAGCCACAATAAAGTCAATGTCCTAACAAATAAAATAGTAGCTTAACGAAAAATATTACGTTAAATACAACATTTTATAGAAACAATAAAAAAATGGGTAAATACTAAATATGAACTTACGTTTCGTATTACGTTTGGTATGAAAACCAAACACTGTAGTTGTAACGTCAAGGGCGTGTTGTCGATTGTTTAATATAATGATGCGATGACTCATCAAATAGCAATGTGATGCAATTAAGATCTGTCATGTCCTGGTACATTGTCGAAGAGTTTTAGTAAATTGTAGAAAAACTGAGTTAATAATGATGGCAACGCTTATGACGGTGACTAGATATGAACGAAAGGGGGGGCAGGGTAAAGCTTCATAAATTCAAGTGTGTAGTGATACCAACTATATAATAAAATTAATAAAATGTATTATATACAAAATTAGAAAGTTTAATAATAATTCTTAGTTAGTAAACGAGCGACAATTGCATTTGATAATGATCATCAAACCTTTCTCCATAAGTTGTACTTCCACTTATGTTTACCTAGAACAAAATACTGTAGGCCTATAAATATAAACAATTCCAGTTTTTGTTCAACTGAGGTAAGTTACTTACCACATTATGTAGTATGAGGGTTGAGTGGCTGGTTTTGTTGCCAATGAGTAGGAGTCTCCTTCCTCTAAGAGTTGCTTCGGAGTCAATTTCATCTATTATTTTTGAAATGTCAGTTTTATGTGTTCTTCCAATGCACAGAACAGAAAGGTGATGAAGTCTGTCTTGTCCACTATTGTTGCGTATGTAAGTCTTTAGCCTCCGAAGACAAGAAAAAGAGCGTTCACTGCTTGCTGAACTTACAGGCACTGTCAAAAATGTTTTAAACATGGTTTTCAAGTTGAGAAAATATTCACTCAAATTTTGTTCAACAAAACTCTTTAGTCTTTGATCAAATTCATCACCAATGTTTTTATTTGCACACATACATGAAAACACATTCAATTCTGAATACAGTTCCTTCTCTGGCATAAGTAGCACACACTAATTTCACATCCTCTTCCTCAACCTCATTTTTACTCAGAACTGAGAAAAATGCATGAAGTACTTTTAAGTAGTTTTCTTGAAATCTGTATGTAATTTCATTTATAAGTGTTACTAAAAATATACATTCTGCCTATAGAAGTCAGAGGCTGATAATTTCCAGTTCTGTCACCACCAAGCTTTTCAGGCATTTATTATTTTCTTGGAACCACTGTCATATCATATCCTTCTTTTTCAGCCATTTTTTCTGTTTCTTTCCATTTTGACGTATATCATTCAAATCTGTCAAACATTCCACTTACAAGTTTCTTCGAAAGGAATAAAATTAATAAATTTATGGCAACTAGTCGTCTGATAACAGTACAAACGTTGATAAATAGCGCGTACTGTGCTCGCAAGCATAGAAACTGTCTCCTTGTTGACTATTTGTTAGTTTTCATTTATAACAACTGGAAACAAAATTTTATAATGCTCGGAACATTGGGGGGGGGCGAGTGCCCCCCCAAAGTTACGCCTATGGCGGAAGATAATTGTGCTTTGTTATTATTCTGACGCGTACTGGGTGTTTGTTTGTTTCTTACTTCGGTTAATAAATGCAATTACTTTAATTTCATTTCAACGTTTATTGTGTTCAATACATAATGGATTCTTGTATTTGTCACGGAATATTCTTCATGTAACTGCAATTTGGATAAGAGTGTTGAATAAGCCATGTGATGGATGTAGTGTCCCTCGTATCAATTAACTTTTATCACATTGTATATAGCTCCACGTGACAACATTTTATATATAAGTTGGTTATGATGACTTTAACAATTGTGATAGCAATGCAAGAGGAGGGTGCACTAAAAATCCTTATTAATATATTAGAGAAGTTTAATGTAGACATAATGGCGCTGCAGGAAATAAGATGGACTGGTAAAAGAATGTGGGAAAAGCAAAAATATAGAATATAGAGTAGCTGTAATCCAAATGAGAACATATTTGGAACAGGATTTATAGTAAGTGATAAAATAAAAAGATTAATAATGGATTTCAAAGCAGTAAATTAAAGAATGTGTATGATAAGGATGAAACGAAAAATTTTCAAGTACTCAATAATCAATGTACATGCCCCAATGGAAGAAAAAGAAGAGACGATGAAAATGAAGCTTTCTATGGTGAACTCGAAAGCTGTACACAAGAATGTCCTAAAAATACATTAAAATCGTTATAGGAGACCTAAATGCCAAAATTGTACAAGAAGAGGAATATATGCCAACTACAGGTAAACATAGCCTCCATAGAGATTCTAGTGATAATAGAACTCGGTCAGTACACCTAGCAGCTTGACTCAACACGGTGGTAGCTAGTACACACTTTGACCACAAAAATGTACATAAAGGAACATTCATATCTCCAGATAGAAAGACAATTAATCAAATTGACTATGTACTTATCGACGCAAATCATTTTAGCCATGTACTTGATGTAAGGAATCGAAGGGAGCAAACATGGACTCTGATCATTTTATGATCCAAGTAGAAGTAAGATAAAGAATTTCTAATACAAAAAAGAAAAGGGGGAGAAAGAGGAAACATTTAAAGTAGAGTTGTTGAAGGATTGTAATACAGCACGGAAATACAAAGACGTACTAAAAACTAAACTGCATTGAAGAGTTGTAGAGCCACGGCTGATGATGACTGCAAGAGGAGGCACAAACTGCAAGCCGTGTACGTTTCATCGATAATTGTTTCTTGGCCAGCAGCAGTGTGTCGTATGGTATGAAAAACTTAAAGTCTGAGTGTGGAACATTTGCTAGAAACGCATCATTTTAACTTACGCAAAACGAAATTGCACGTTGGATCCAAGTATTTAATTCCTATGTGATTTCGATGCCAGAATGGTATAATTAATAATTCCCTTGAAGTTGAGAGATTGAGTTACAACGCATGCAGACGTTGACTACGTAAAATTAAGCCTTTCTCTTTATTATTTTTGTTATACATTTTCATTAAAATAAGTAGGCTGTTTTTGAGTAAAACTGTATCAGCTGAATTTTTGCCAATAATGTATGACGGTTGTGAAACTATTTATCAGCGTTTTTGTGTTAAACAATCTTAAGAAAAATATAGTCTAACGTAATTTTTAATGTAATCCGATAAAAATTAGTTAAAAAATTAACTAGAAAGTTTAATTATGAAATACATTAATTGGAACCTTTAAAGTAATAAAAATAAATCAATCTTCTGTGCAAGAGCCTGTGGTTAATCCTCTACAGTATTAACGCGGTTTAGATTGACAGTATTACTTGTCTCTCATAAGAACCACAACGTTTAACAGCTTCTCTAAAGTAATATTTGGGGCTACTATTAGGAAAACGCCTTGGCTTTCTCATAAAGCTATCAAAGGCTACCAAGCAGCAAAGACAAACATTGAGAGACCTATACCGTGATCGGTTGGACCAAGCATTTCTATCAACCTATTGAAATGTCATGTCAGACTAATAACTCAATCTTCAACAGTCAGTTTAAAATGAAGAACAGTAACCGTATAAAACAAAACTACAAAAACCAGTCTTTCTTACGCCCGATGGAATCACGTACAGGATAACGGAGAATCCAAAACCACTTGGGTTGCGGATATAGCCGTACGTTTCAGGCATAATCGATACGTCCGGTGGAATCACGTACAGGATAACGGAGAATCCAAAACCACTTGGGTTGCGGATATAGCCGTACGTTTCAGGCATAATCGATACGTCCGGTGGAATCACGTACAGGATGACGGAGAATCCAAAACCACTTGGGTTGCGGATATAGCCGTACGTTTCAGGCATAATCGATACGTCCGGTGGAATCACGTACAGGATGACGGAGAATCCAAAACCACTTGGGTTGCGGATATAGCCGTACGTTTCAGGCATAATCGATACGTCCGGTGGAATCACGTACAGGATGACGGAGAATCCAAAACCACTTGGGTTGCGGATATAGCCGTACGTTTCAGGCATAATCGATACGTCCGGTGGAATCACGTACAGGATGACGGAGAATCCAAAACCACTTGGGTTGCGGATATAGCCGTACGTTTCAGGCATAATCGATACGTCCGGTGGAATCACGTACAGGATGACGGAGAATCCAAAACCACTTGGGTTGCGGATATAGCCGTACGTTTCAGGCATAATCGATACGTCCGGTGGAATCACGTACAGGATGACGGAGAATCCAAAACCACTTGGGTTGCGGATATAGCCGTACGTTTCAGGCATAATCGATACGTCCGGTGGAATCACGTACAGGATGACGGAGAATCCAAAACCACTTGGGTTGCGGATATAGCCGTACGTTTCAGGCATAATCGATACGTCCGGTGGAATCACGTACAGGATGACGGAGAATCCAAAACCACTTGGGTTGCGGATATAGCCGTACGTTTCAGACATAATCGATACGTCCGGTGGAATCACGTACAGGATGACGGAGAATCCAAAACCACTTGGGTTGCGGATATAGCCGTACGTTTCAGGCATAATCGATACGTCCGGTGAATCACGTACAGGATGACGGAGAATCCAAAACCACTTGGGTTGCGGATATAGCCGTACGTTTCAGACATAATCGATACGTCCGGTGGAATCACGTACAGGATGACGGAGAATCCAAAACCACTTGGGTTGCGGATATAGCCGTACGTTTCAGGCATAATCGATACGTCCGGTGGAATCACGTACAGGATCACGGAGAATCCAAAACCACTTGGGTTGCGGATATAGCCGTATGTTTCAGACATAATCGATACGTCCGGTGGAATCACGTACAGGATGACGGAGAATCCAAAACCACTTGGGTTGCGGATATAGCCGTACGTTTCAGGCATAATCGATACGTCCGGTGGAATCACGTACAGGATAACGGAGAATCCAAAACCACTTGGGTTGCGGATATAGCCGTACGTTTCAGACATAATCGATACGTCCGGTGGAATCACGTACAGGATGACGGAGAATCCAAAACCACTTGGGTTGCGGATATAGCCGTACGTTTCAGGCATAATCGATACGTCCGGTGGAATCACGTACAGGATGACGGAGAATCCAAAACCACTTGGGTTGCGGATATAGCCGTACGTTTCAGGCATAATCGATTTATCAACGATGTCCGTTTAAATAGGCGATCTGGATTTTTTTGTTCCGTATAAATACAACATTATAAATAACAAAGGAATTCCAAGTCAGATTAAAGATTGGTTTTTTTCTGTACAAGGTCGATGCACAGTGCCGGATACGGACGAGGTGCAGAACCACAGCCAAATGAGTCTAGTCCAGCCAGCGACTACTTGCGTCATTGAAGTGACGGTACCTGGTGTCGGACAAGCCCCAGGAGCAGTACACGCCTTTGCGTACAGTGAGTGACCTTAGAGTGAACAATAATATTTACGTACAGTACATACCGAAGTGGGAGTTCCCTCCGCTGTTACATAACCTATAACAAAACGTAGCCTATGGGGCTCGTATTTAGTAATACTAACATATCTCGCCTGATAAACAATTACGCCTGCAATGTGCGTATTTCCCATCGAATGACGTTTAGTGAATAATGATCGCTTACTAATCAATAGTACAAATGGATGCCTAATTTTAGAATGACTACTAAACAATGAGATTTTAACTTTTCAGCTAACTGAAATTCTTAGCTTTCTTTCACAATCATAATTCTTATTAATGTTTTCTCTCTTCTTCTTCTTCTTCTTCTTCTTCTTCTTCTTCTTCTTCTTCTTCTTCTTCTTCTTCTTCTTCTTCTTCTTCTTCTTCTCCTTCTCCTTTTCTGTAAGTATCTGCAGTTACATTTTAATGCAAAGTCCAAGCAATTAAGTAAAGATAATAGCTCTACAAAGTTTTGATTGTAAAGAGGTTTAAATTTAAAAATTTGTAACCGTTTCTGTATGAACCCCTAGTAAGAAATATTAATCATGAATGTTATACGATCGGCCTTCTTGTTCTCTTCTTTTTCTTTTTCTTCTTTATTTCTGCACAGTTAATTACACAAACTTTACAAGAATTGAAATAAATTGAACTGAAATACAAATGGATTATTCGTTGATACAATCTATCTCCGTTCGTGCAGATAACATAGTCTTGTATAAGTGTGTTAAAAAAGTGTGGAAAGTAAGTTAGGAAAAAGGGTTTAAGCTTGTAGAAGACATTCATTATTTTCAGATAATGGTTTTATTTTATATACACTAATTATAGTTTTTACGTTTTATTGTATTCTGTACGCAAGCGCGTGCTCGATCTATTTTTCTAGTGAAAGTGTGACGGCGAATGAGAACAGAAAGAATACGTAAGACCGTTTCCTTATGAGATATTTGTGATATTTTATGTTTCCCCTTTGTTCCGGTTTCGTGATGTGGAAAACGAAGGTTGTATTCGCTGATTCATCAACCGCGGTACGTGGATTAGTTTTTATAAATGTGAATAATTCACCAATACGACCGGTAACTCTCTGGCATCCGTTAGTCAGTCTAAATGATTCCATGCCAAATAATTTACACCATTCCTAACCGTGTCACCAAATTTCCTGCAACCTTGCGTAACATGGAATCTGATGATATGTAGCACAGCAGTCTTCACACACACACAACATTGAGGAATATTATTAATATTATTGTACTAAAAATGTTAATATTATATTATCATTCTTCGTTAATATTGTATTAATACTAATATTATATTGCATTATTAATGTTGTGGTAATAATTCTTCTAAGCAATTATTAAGCCATAAAACGTGATTGACTTCTCTCCGCGCTATTAGGCCGTGGTTCACTACTGCCGCAATGAACAGACGTTTCGGCCTCTCCGTTGGAGGCCATCTTCAGTGTAAAACAACTCGGGAACCACAGTAGGCCTACTGTTAACTGGTAAAGATCCGTGCCAGTTCTCGAGTCGTTTTACACTGAAGATGGCCTCCAACGGAGAGGCCGAACGTCTGTTCATTGCGGCAGTAGTGCATCGCGGCCTAACAGCCCGGAGAGAAGTCAATCACGTTTCAGCACAGTTGACTCCGGTCGTGAAAGCCTTAGGTATCGATTATTTAAAACATATTTTGACAGACAGGAAAATTATGGAAAAGTATCAAATTAATTTTTTTTTTAGTTGTGATATCATGTCTGGAAAAGATCAAAATATTTAAAATAAATTTAATTTGACATATAAATATAGAACAATTATACCTATGCATTTAAAAAAAAATTAAGAGGTAAAGAGAGAAACTGCGTATGGTAGACCTATAAGTTGCTCTAGACTGTTAGTATACAATAAAACAATATGACTAGCGTTAGCATTACGCTTCAGCCGAACATTATTACTGTTGGATGTTACCCCAAGTCCTCACTTTTACACGTGGAGTCAATGAATGCAGCTTGGGGTTTATGCTGAAAATACAGCGTTTATTACGTTTCGGGATTCGAACAGGGTCTTCAAGCACCACACCTGCTAAACTACGTTAATGCTGTTGTATGCTGTTAGAGTAACAAGCCCTAATTTAAGTAGCTCAGTGTAATTAATTATGTTAAAGATATCCTACTTACATGTATTTTTACGATTAAACATTCACTGGCGACAACGAAATAGGCGTCGGGAAGAGACACAGGAAACTTCATCGCAGTTTGGAACGGCAGCTAACGCTACATAACCGATTATTCCGTTGTTTCCGCCTCCGAAGTATGTTGTAACATCACACATGTTTCCTATTTTAGACTAACATACACACATTTTCGAGCAAAAGCGTTTACCGTCAAATCAGTGCGTCTTATTTATGGACAGAAACCAAATTTTATTTCTTTATCGCTTAAAAATAATTAATCTATTAAACATATTTTCGTTAGCGATATTCACACTTGTAGGTGTTAATCACTGACAGGGTTGATCTTAGGATTATACTGATCTGTAAAGAATTAAAAGTGCAGTAGGATCACGATTTGAACTATTGGAATTGAAAACGCACATGCAAGTTATAGGTATACTTATACCTACTGATAATTAATTATTGATTATGGTGTAATGATGACATTTGCTGAAGCTGTCTTTGTTTTTCTGTGAGAACAAACGCTTTTCTTATAAGGCGACATCGAAGTTCGTTATCTAAAGCAGTTACTTAGCAGTCACATGATGATAAGTCTCTGGCAACGAGCTCAACCGAATTGGTTCACAATTTTATATTATTTTAGACATAAATTATAATAACGCATCTTTATAGATGCTTCATAATTCGGAATGTATAGCTTAATAGTTGTCTTGATTATTCATCTCTTCTTTCACAGAACTGAACAATACGAAATATATAAACACCACACAACACAACCAAACAACATACTCAACGATCAATTACAATATAAATCATATACACTTTTTGACACAATTATACAGAAATCAAACAGTAAGTTGAATCCCCGCGCCAATCCCCTTGCTCCACACACCACCCCCACTACACCTTCCACACAACCGTTACAAAATGCTGGCAGTCTGTATCAAAGCTGAAGAAGGCGGATACGTAAGCCGAAACGCGTCCAATAAAATCAGTAAGTTTTCACATGAAAAAGTATAGCTTAATATATGGCTTCTCCATTCTCATCTCGAAAGCAGACCTTCACGTTGTGGGAACGTTACAAGGAACAACCTGGATAAAGCGTTCGTGCTAACCCCGTTGAGATTTCAGGTGAGACGGACGGTTTTTTTTGCTGAAGCTGTCTTTGTTTTTCCGTGAGAACAAACGCTTTTCTTATAAGGCGACATCGAAGTTCGTTATCTAAAGCAGTTACTTAGCAGTCACATGATGATAAGTCTCTGGCAACGAGCTCAACCGAATTGGTTCACATTTTTGTATTATTTTAGACATAAATTATAATAACGCATCTTTATAGATTCTCCATAATTCGGAATGTATAGCTTAATATATGGCTTCTCCATTCTCATCTCGAAAGCAGACCTTCACGTTATGGGAACGTTACAAGGAACAACCTGGATAAAGCGTTGGTGCTAACCCCGTTGAGATTTCAGGTGAGACGGACGGTTTTTCAGTTTGACAACTGTTTAGAAAAGACAGTCTTGCACCAATCGCGGCGTATGAACCAGTCGAGTGACACCGACAGCATCCGTTTCCTTAGTTAGGTTTCTATCGACCGTTCCTCCTTCACATAATGACCATGAAATCTCTAGTTAGAATCATACTTCAGAAGACGATGGTCCTCAAGCGAACATAGCAAGAGACGCATAGCAAATGACAACCAATTAAACGGAAATTGACGACATTAATTACAGAATTGAGGACGGTGAATTGAAATGACTACGTTGAGTGGTTAAGTGAGAACATAATGGACAATCAAGAAGGTCGCCGGATTAGAGTCAAAAAAATAAATAAATAAATAAACAGTCCTCCACGATGCCTCTAGGTATCATATTACAATGACCTATAAAAGAACTGATCAGGATAAAATCGCTGAAGATGCATGAAAGAGCTTCTCTCGACTGTGAGTAGACAACCACTGACAACAGTTACTTTTAAAAAGTGATAAAAAATTGGTATCATCACATGGCAGCGATATGAAGGCAACCATATGACTTTATGAGCGTAACTCTCAGCCAACTCGTCGACAGTATACACAAGAAATTGTGGTTTATGAAGTAGAACTAATTCCGTCAATTCAGCCGTTTTCATGTCCTCTGCCAAGTCCAATATTCCAACGTTTTAACCATTCAATAAGCTCTTCATTTTTTGAAGCAATTGTTGGAGCCTTGTCTTTAATCAGAGAAGAAAATGCGCGCGTTGTCCCTTACGATAACTGAATTGGGAGGAATGTTATTTATCAGGAATTCTTTAAGCCTTGTTTTAAATTTACTGTAATTCATTTCTCCATGATAGTAAGAAGTCTTTTTTGATTTAAATACGTGAAGGATCTTCGGAATAAACCCCTGAGAGCTTCCGGAGTGTATAATTCCACCTTCCTAATTCGCAACTTTTCTACCTTTTGTAATTCGCACTGACATAGATCCCGCCTTATAATCATCACAACATTCTTTTTAAAGAATGCCCTACGTTCACACATATTTCGTCAACCCAGACTATATTATTATAATCTTCATTTCTTACACTTTTTAGAAACCCATAGCGTGAAGGAGCTATCTGTTCTTCCCCACTGATATCTTTCTACCCGAAACGGTAATTTTAAACCCCAAGTTTTTAATTACAAGCGGTAAATACGAGTGGCTGCCAGTGAAAATCTCTGCTTAGTGAAGGGTAACTTGAAGCTTTTTATTGTAGGATACTCTTTACAACTGTAATATTCATATGAGGCGACGAATCGCATCTTCTGCAGAAGCATCTAGATTTGTAACACATTTTTATAACCGTCTTTTTTTACCGGGTGCTTCCTCGTTTTGTTTAAACTGCTCCTTTCCTGTCGTTACTACAGTATTTTTACTTATGGAGAGTGCAGCTGCTGTTCTGTCAACAACTTGGTTAATTGAAATCAGAGGCCCACTGTGTTCTTTTTCTTTGTCGAAGTAATCTCGTAAAGATCAAACGAATTCTTTGAAGTGTTTTCTTATATAGGGTGTATTCTTGGTCGACCATATTTTTTCCTGCTTCCTCACTTTTAGACATACTGCAATACATTCTTTTTAAAAGTGAACAAGTTAATGTTAAAAGTTGTTACGTATTATGAAATCTTACAAATTAAAATATGTAGATATTAAAACTTATTGTTTTTAAATAAAGAAACACACACGCTCAATGTACCGTAAATTGACAAAAAATGAAATAAATTTATACTTCGATAATGATGTTATTTAAACAAACTTATTTTTATTTAGTTAATAAACTGATTCACACGTATTCAGTGCACTTAGTTAATTAGTCAGAATTTAATAAAGTAATTAGAAATTAGTCAATAATAAACTTGTATCTATAATACAACTATTTAAATAATAAACTAACATATTCGGACGAATATTCACAAAGTGTAACCGAAAACACAGCACTGTAAACAAATAAATAACGTTACATATAGAACCTAACAGTTAACTCTATGCTGCGACAGTTTCAAGCTGTTTGTCATAACGCACGTGTGGGGCATCTTGGCAACAGTGTGGTGCGCTACGGTTAATGTTTACAATTTCAGTACTGCTATTGGATTACAGACAGGTAGGACCCAGTTGTTTACTCAACTGTCAATACCAACCCAATTTTAATATTAAAATAATATTAATACGAAATGTAGTTAGTTTTAGTTTTAGAAGTGTAGGCACCTTCAGCAAAGAATCGAGCATACTATGGTAGGTTATAGCTTTGCTGACAGGTAGCTTACACTCGAAACGACTGTTTCTTTTTATTTTATTTCCACTGGGAAAACAAGAAGACATCGTTTGCTTAAACAAAGTCAGTGTCAGGTAAACCTGTCCCATTTTTTATTAGTTTTCTCTAATCAATTTGCTCCCATGCTATCTCAAGAGTCGTTTTTTCTGCAGTCGACTGAGATTTAAAATACAGTTACACATTTCAATTAACGAATACACAGCTACATCTAACTATGTAAGATAACTTCAAGATAAGTTCGCAGTAATGCAAGGGCTGTTTTATACAAATTTTTAAGGTTTTGTTTTACTTTTTATTTATTTTATTTTATTTTTTTAATAATACATACTACAGGCGTGTGAATTTGTGTGGGCGTATGATGTGTACATTTGAGCGCGAGCGCATGTATGTAAAACAACGGTATCGTTCAGGATTATCAAATAACCTTGCCTTTTTCCCGAGACACGAGAAAGGATGCGAAAGCAGTTACAAGTGTAAATAAAGCATAATAAGCTTAAGTCGCCGTGGATGCGTGGCTGCGAGCGGTCACACCGATTTAAACGAAGCTTTTCAATTTTCCTACTATTTTCCACGTAAAGCCGAAGTCATGACTACCAAAGGCGTTTTATATAGCATCATCGTAGTTGTCGTACGTGATAGTTTGTCCCGAACTGTGACTCAGTTTGAAGCTAAACTTGTATTGTTTTCAAGGGATAGGATACGTTCGGTACGTATGACTTTAAGGGAGCATGCATCGTATAAAACACGAACTGACAACCAATCTGTCACGTAATTTGATTTGATTTGATACATATCCTCCATTAATAACCTGTTAGCACTGTATATAATGCTGGAACAACTTTTGCAAAATTAAACGCCTACATTCCCAATTTTCACCCACGGAGTTTAATTTTCTCTTTCGATTTGGTTTTCACTATGTTTAAAACCTTGGCCGATTGTGTCAGTTACATCTGTGGTTGTCCTTGTTTCCGGTCAAGGCAAACTTTGAAGAAGGTAGTCCAAACGTCTGCCAAAATAAGACTTCCAATAATCCATCACGTTTTTAATCCATGCAAACATTCAGCTTTGGCGCTCTCATGTTCCGGTGGGTAAAAAAATACAAACGCGAAGTTTTCAAACTTTATCTTATAAGTAACTAATAACATACAAAATACGTATTTATTACTATAAGTACAGTAAACCGTTTAGATAATAATGAAACGTGAAATATAAGAGCTAGCCACGATTATTAATTAATACGCTGTATACTGCATATGATTTGTCGAAGCACATATAGTCGCATGTATTGGGCATTTTCAAACAACGAGTGAGAATGGAGTACTAGAAACATTTTCCCATAGACTCCGTAATTCCATAGAACAAGAAAAAAGGGTAAGAAATAGGCGATTGGATGATTTTGTAAAATAATCGTTTGGGCCATAATTCGCTAGACGAAAATTTCTAATCATATAAATTATAAGTTCGGCAACTTCTAATCATAAAAGGTTTTGTGAGGTTCAGTTTATCGGCATTGTCATACCATATACAGGCTATACAGGAATTATTAACTTGCCTGAATACTTGTGTGTGGAGGGGGGAAATCTGTGTTATTATGTATGTATACATGATAATTAATACGTATGGAATATTATAATTATATCTTATTAATATAAAAACATGTTGTATAGTATTACTTATATAAGAATGTTGCGTTTTATATTCTTATTCTTTACGTAGAGTATACTCACACGTACACACAAAACAGTCATTACGTGTGTAAACCTGTTAATTATTTCTGTATTGCCTTCATGTAGGTTCTGACGATACAACAAATTTCGTGAAATGTCAACACAAATGTTTTAAGCTTGTATCTAGTTAATAGCCGAACCTCAAAAAATCTTTTATCATTTATTAGCTCACAGAATACACTAGTGAACAAGGAGTAACTTGTAGTATCAAGCAACTCATGTAGTGTCACTGATCCATTCCAGTCGTACATTGGGAATTAATGGCTGAGGCATTAAACAGTCAGAATGGAATAGCATTGTGAGGCAAGCCCCGATCCACAGAAGGTTGTAGTCCTGAAAACGAAGAAGAAGAAGAAGAAGAAGAAGAAGAAGAAGAAGAAGAAGAAGAAGAAGAAGAAGAAGAAGAAGAAGAAGAAGAAGAAGAAGAAGAAGAAGAAGAAGAAGAAGAAGAAGAAGAAGAAGAAGAAGAAGAAGAAGAAGAAGAAGAAGATAAATAACCGTGACTGAAGGAGTGTTGTCAACAGAACAAGTTATGGTTTACAGAAAGCTAATAGAATTTGACATGGTTTCTTCGAAATGTAATGACGATGTAGCACGTAATGATTAAATAGTTCTCTTAATCTAGTAAAGAGCTATATTTTACTTACATAATAAATACTAGGAATGGCCGTAAGGATACTTCTGAATGAGTGATTGAACTGTAATATATTCTATTACTTTACAGTCAGGTTTTCTAAATAACGCCAATCGTAGATATCGACTGATATAAACTCTATTTTTATAGTTACTATGAAACTTTCAATACGCATAGTCATTAATTGTAGTCGTAGAAAACCGTCCTTTTAAAATATGAGTTGGGAAAGAACGTAGCCTAATAGAAAAGTAAATGAAAGAAAAAACAAGGAAAAGAAGGAGACTAATATTGATGGTCTGAAAAAAGACAATGGAAATAAGGAAGGCAGTCGTAGGACATAACGATAGGGGATGGATTTTTTGGATCCTGCAAATCAAATCGTTGTTTTTCAGACAAACTAACTAATCTATATTATGCATGTATTACTATTTATATTACTGTACCTATGGTACGTGAATTTGTGTGGTCACATGGTTTCCGTTGATAATGCGTATACATTTACACAAATATTCCGTCATTATTATCAACAGCTTCCTTTCTTATTTTCTTTCTTTTCTTCTGCCCACTCTTTCAGTATCATCAGTATTGAATAATTCTTTGCAGACGAAGGACTACAAGTAAGTTAAATTAAACAGAGGATTGCAAACTGAAAAATTGCAATTTACTGGTTGCACTACTTTGCAGGTGAAAATATGCCAGAAAAGATTAAATTCTGCAGGACGAATGCCCATATACGCCAAGAACTGCATATTATGAGTATAATGATACAGGGGTATGAGTAACTGACAGTATTCCTGAGTATCGACAGAATTAGTTGGATCATTTCATACGAATGGATAGCTGCCGCATACCCAAAGCAAATACTCAAGTATAAGCAGGAAAGACGAAGCGTGCCACGTCAGAACAATCTCTGGACTGAACAGTGTAGGCTTTGTCTCTACTTGGAAACGTAACATCACCTTGGTTCAGATGGTGTAGATGACGATGACGGTGATGATGTGGTGACGATGACGACGACGACGATGACAACGAAGACGAAGTTAAAATTATAAAACCATAGTCTTGTGTGTCCGTATACACACGCCAGAAGTATGGGAGGTTACGAAGAAAAACTTAGATGTAGGTAAACAGAATAAGAATAAACTGATAAAAATTATGCAACATAAGAAATGAAATAATAGTAATAAGAACAAGAATCAAGGTAGGTATGAATATGACGGAAATGACAGAGGGGAACACTTGAATTGGTACGGACACATGAAAGGAAGTTAGCTTTCAAAATTATGTATATTGTAACGCAACAGAAATGCTGGCATCCATGTTACATAAATATTATATTAACAAAATAATAAGCAAGTCAACATCTAACCCCATGATAAAACAAACGTCTAATAATTACATTTATAATTATAGATAAAGATAAATAAGGATGCAAGGTAGAAATAACGAGAATAAACAAACCTGTAAGTTAGATAATAGTTAATGATCTATGTTCAGTGAAAAGTAAATCAATGTGATACTGATGAGAAGTGTAAGAAGTAGAATAGTACAGAAATTGTCAAAGTAAATGACCATGAAAGTAAACAAAAATGAAACAATAATTTACCTTATAGCAATAGCAAATAAGGATTCTGAATTAAATGATATTATTTTGTGACAACGAATGTTATGATAAAGTTTATGTTATGTTATACCAATTACTTGTTGAGTTAATGAAAGGTAATGAAACAAGATGTATTATTCAATTACTGTTGTAGAATGATGTGTAAAGCAGCTAGTTAGCGTTAATAGATTTCAATTTTCTTATATGTGATCCATAGATTAAGATAAAATTGTCATTAGATATGAAAAGAATAATTGTTTATGTAAATGTTAATAGTTAAGATTTGATTATATGTATGAATTTATGTAAAAGGGCTATAGATGTTTACCAGTTATAAACACAGGTAGGTCCGTATACAATAAAAGGCCGAACAGCCAAAAACACTATATAACCACTCATAACATAAAGGTTAGGTACATAAATTAATAATAATTAATGAATACGGTTCGAAGAGCTAGGAAAAAACATTAAATTAGTAATGATATATAATAAACCATATCAATTTATACAAATTATGATAATGCCACAATGCCATGATATCGATTGATAAAGTTTGATATCGAAAAAGTAGTAAATATAAAAGAAACAGGCTCATATAAAAAAACCAGCAGAATATGTGTAGAAAATAATAAACCAACTATCGGTAAAGTTATATTCCGATATGATAGCAAATTAATAAGGAATAGACAAAAAATATATGAAATAAACACTATATACAAAACATGTAGAAGGAAGAAAAATAATGGGTTGCTATGGACTACAGAAAACGAAGAAGTTGTTGATTTTCAATTATTGCCTTTTATGATCTGAATGTGATGAGATTAAAAATCTAAGAAATATCTCATATAATCGGAATATTCTAAAATAATTGACACAGTTATAATACTCAAAGTACTAAAGATAATATTCTTGAATCTTGCCAGTACAGTTTAACCAAACAAGACTATAGTATGAAATCACAATAAAAAATAAATAACTGGGTTCTACAAGGAAGGACTTGAATTGTCCCATATCCGAAAGGAATTGACGATATATTAAACCCAATATAAAGAGTTAACTGTATCACAACTAATAATATACACTACACTGGAATTCATAACCTTTCAAATACACGGAACATCAATAATTGCTTCAACCGAGAGAAGAACGTATTTGGATCCAGGAATTGCAGAAGGAGCATCAATCGGGCTGTAAATCAATCCAGAGAGCTGTATTTCCGAAGTGGACAGGACAAGAATTCCATTTTATTAAACCGAAGAAAGAATATTGTACGGCAAAATCATCCAGAACAGTAAAGTTATCAATCAACCGCCTACACGATTTGCTTCGTTATAGTCTGGTAAATTATTATTGTATAAATCATATTAACTACACAACACTTCAAATTTGTAAATCTTGCATTCTTATCTATGTATTTTTAATCTTCCCCACAGTTACAAGAACCTTCACACCCTGAATTAAGTTAATTACAAATTAAAACACATTATATAACCGAATCTAAATAAAGTATCGGACTGATCAATAATCGATTCACGCAATCTATAGCCTATGTGTATGTCAGTTAGAACATATCTTATTCAATGTTGAAGAAGTAAACAAATAAAGAACCTTTGTATAGTTGCAAAATCTTGTCATTTGGAGTATGATTTAATGAGTTGGGAATAAAAAAGTAACTGACTAAGTATAGAATAATTGGTTAACATAAACAGTGAAATAACCTCTAAGTTTCGTTGCTCCGGTACTACAGCGCTTACAGCGGAATTCTCCGACACCAAAGAGAGAGCGTAAAAATACAAAATTATACATAATTCTCTTCAAGGTATAATAGGGTTGAACGAAATTACAGAATAACACATTAATTATTTAAGTTTCAAGTACACTAACACTGATATTTTTTTGAGAGATAAGTTAATATTAGTTAATTAAATCACTATATCCCACAACTCCAAATATCTCAGATATTTAAAGAATTAAGTAAATTAAAACGACCTAAGAGAGTAAAGACAGGGGAACATACCCGGTCATAGCAACGAATAGGCTTACATCGTGTGAAAATAACGAGACGCTCGTACTCGTCTAATCACAATATTTAGCAGACAGACACAGAAAAACAAAAAGCGCATGACCGAAGGGTAACTTTCTTTCGTGTAGAAATGAAGTGAAGACAGTGAAAGGAACCAACATTTAAGGAAAACTGGGAAGATAAGGAGAAATGAAAGCTAGGTTGCGAGAGACGCCATCCGATACTCTAATTCAGCTGTATACTAGCTTCACGATATACTTTGGAATTGTATAACTACTGAAAAAGATTATAACTTTACGTTTGCATCATTCAGTATAAGCCGCTTGATTTCTAAAATATCTATTGTAAAAAATGAGATATCTTCAACTCTTCTACTTCATTTAGCAATTCTATGTTTAGCGGAATAGTTATGAATACATTTAAGTTGCAGTATCTGAGTGTTATTTGAGTTTTATCTGAGAACGTGGCTTTGAAGCGAAAGCACGTATTAAACGCCCATGTCTCAATCAGCTCCAAACTAATTCAGTACTGTAATGCAACTAATATTTTTCAGAGTCTTAGTTTGAAGGGGGCTAAACTTCTTCGACTTTGGGATGATTTGATACTAACCTCTGCTTCTGCGATAGAACTTCGGACAATGTTACAACAACTTAATTCAAAAGTGGAAAAGTCGGTCTTCGCATGAATTGGAAGAAGAAAAAACTCATGACAAGTAATATGTGCAGGAACAAATATTAGTCGACAATAAAATACTGAGTATATAAAAGTCTATATTGGCCCAAAACATTTCTTTCAATTAGTCATTAAGCATGAAACTAACACGCGCCGTTCTGCAATAAGCTAGTGGAAATTCTGAGCAGGAACTAAATCATATAGAAATAAAAGTAGCAGTGCTTGTGAAGGTTTAAGGAACGGTTTTAAGTATACTCTAGCCATTATTTTAAGAAGCGCATGGATTCTCCTAATGATAAAATAAAAAATAAAAAATTGGTTACGTATCAAAGGAATATAGAAAGACAAATTTTACAACTAGCCGAATAGACATTTAGCTCTTCACTGCAGGAGTGGCCCGGATATGTAGCTAAGATGAAAGATTATTGTTGGACACACAAAAGCGTCAAGACAGCGGTTTCCAGGTACAAAACAAATGTAAATTTTTAAGTTTTAACTGATCATCTTATTTTTAAATAATCAGCATTTAACCTCAATGACGAGTAATCGTAAGGCCTTGTATAAAAACAAAAAAAAATATATAATAAAGTCCTATAAACTATGAAATCATATCCACATGTGGTTGAAACTGATTTACGTTAACAACCGTTTCTTTTTTTTTATTTAAATTTATTTTTTTACCTTTCACGTCGAACACAGTAGGAACACAATACTGTACGCAGAGCTGAAACCGTCACTTGGACAAGTAACATGTGGTTGGCGAAATGGGGTAGAGGCTTTAAATGAGTCGTGGCCGTGGAAACACGCGTCTTAAGAGGCCAAGGTCTGCACACACACACACACACACACACACACACACACACACACACACACACACACACACACACACACACACACACACACACACACACACACACACACACACACACACACACACACACACACACACACACACACACAGGAATACAAAGTAATAGAATATATACTTCGTCCAAGCGTATGATTTTTTTTCACTCGTTAGCGAGTATAACGGTAAAAGGTTATAAATTTATATTTGGGCAACACAAAGGAGCACTCAATAATTAACGTCCGTTTTACACCAAAAAATGTTTTGTGCAACAAATTACAATTTTTTACTTTACATCGCGTAATTATTTCAGTGGGTAAATTGTATGAACAACCAACTTGTATAGCTAAGTACTATCTTTCCTTTCTATTTTATACACGCCCGTTCAGATAAGTAAATTAACGTAAATAAATTACTCTGCTTTTAATTCCTTCTCTGTCTGCCTATCTACTTCTCTCTCTCCTCCACCCTCTCTTTCTATCATAACTCTCACTGTCACTTTCTTTCTTCACTTTCTTTCTCTCCCCTCTCACTCTTTCTTCTCTAATTTGTTGCTGCCTGTCTGTCTATCCACCTTTCTCTCGCTTTCTCTCTCTCTCTCTCACACACACACACACACACACGCGCGCGCGCACGCGCGCGAGCGTGTCCCCATGCACCTCTTTCGGACATGTTATACTTAGTCTCTACTATTCCTCTACCTCTTTTACTCTGTTCCGTTTTCAGCAAAACATATTGTGTTGCACGTTAACATGTTTAGTCTTCTAATGGATGATATAACAGTGATAACAGTATCGACAACCAACTTATACCGCCAACAATAGTCTTTCTCTTTTCTGTTTTGTAGGTTCTACATGGACGTTCACATTAGTAAACCAATTTTCTTTTCCCTCGTTTTAATCGTTATTTTTTAATCGCTCTTTCACTCTATTCCTACCTCTGTTGTTCAAGTGCGCGTAGTCAAACACACAAACATGTCTCCACCCCCTCTCTCTTTATCATATCCCTTATGTTCCAATCAGTTGCTTTCCACGTTCATCAGCGCGTATTCTCTATAGAGTATTTCCGCATACTTTACTGTCCCAATTCTGATACATTTAGCGTTAGAATAACGCTGTTTTTCAGTTAACATACTTATATTTTTATTGACACCAAGCTGAGACTGAATTTTATGCCTGATTACGTCTCTATTTAGACACTAGACGTAGTTTTTTCTGTTTCCATATGTGGGATCAGACATACGACGGTGTCACAGTCGAACCAATGGGTTCATCGAAAAACTGGCGAATAATTTGGTGATTACTGTACTAAAACACTATTAAACTAAAAAGCAGTGTTATTTTTATTATGAAAGTTTACAAGTGACAATTAGGCTCTTGAAATCTTCTTCTTCTTCTTCTTCTTCTTCTTCTTCTTCTTCTTCTTCTTCTTCTTCTTCTTCTTCTTCTTCTTCTTCTTCTTCTTCTTCTTCTTCTTCTTCTTCTTCTTCTTCTTCTTCTTCTTCTTCGTATTTGGTCACGTTAGATATAGGTCTCTCCTAGTAAGTTATGTAGCAAATTTGTTTAATCAAAATACCCCCGGGTCGTTGTCATCCAATGACCGAAATGCCACAGGGGTGAGTCACTTGGCCTCTCTGACCGGAGTTGTTGCTGCAGATGAGCCTACCTAGAGGCAACAACAACAACAACAACAACAACAACAACAACAACAATAATAATAATAATAATAATTATTATTATTATTATGGCTCCCTTTTAACCGCCTAATCAGTGTAGGAGTTAAGCAGGGTAGGCTGTCTTATGCTTAGGTTGTCGTTCGGCGTACAAGGAAGGTAATGTGGCCACAACTACGCTTCAGCCGTCCATTTATTACCCTAGGATATTATCCCAGGCACTCATTTACATAGGGTGAGTTGACCTGGGGGCTGAAAACGCACCTTCATTTTATGGTGCGCCTGAGAATGGAACCCGGTACCTCTAGATTTGTAGACTAGCGTCATACACACTGGTCTACTAAGCCTCTTTAATTAATAATTAAGTTGTACAAAATAAATTGTACCGAAGTTTTTGCTACAAAAGCGAGGTCCGCTTTTTATCTGTCTACCGATTCAGTGGTTCTCGGTCATCTTAAGTTGGGAACCACTTTGTTACACCAATAGTAGCAAGAAGGACTCTGTACTGTGTCCTGTGTAAAGGTCACTCCGCTAATTCACTTCTTCTCACCTGTATTGTTTGCAACTAACCACAACAGGTGGCTTATGACGCATTATATAGTTATGCCACTCACAAATAAATTAACACAGAGTCGTTTCACTTGGGAACGGCGCAAACACTTTTCAGCGTGATAAGAAATGTAGGCTACTGGCTAGGCACAGGCGACGGAGCGCACGTGCGAAGGAGTGACTAATAAGGCCATTAACATATTAACTGTTAATACTGTACTCTCTTTTGTGGAGATTTCTGGGTGTCGATTTACGTTTGTTCTTCAGCCAGACGTTTCGGGATACACTTGCGTTGTCCTTCCTCCGTCGCTGTGTTGCCTTGTCCCCAGGGATTTTTCGGACCTACAGTTGATTTCCGTTGGTAGTAAGCTAGGGCAATTAACTGATGGATTGCATTGCTAAATGGTTATGGCGGCTTCTCTAACACGTTCTGTGCAGCTTCAGGCTTCTACGTACAAATCGAAATATTCTTCTTTATCCTTTCTGTCGAGATAGTCATCATCAGAAGTATCGCACGGCCAGAGTTTAATCCTCTTTGTTTTTGTACTCTCGTTTTGAGGTCACAAATCAATTAGCATAGATTTTCCATTGGAACTATTACTCCTGAGAGGGCTGGAACACTACATCTCTGTTAGGCTGAAAGACCGGAAACCAAAGAACAACACTAACTTCGGCAAACTTAAATTTTTCTTTTTCCTGCTATATATTTTGTTGTCCATATAAAACAGGTCCGTTTTGTTGGTGTCATATGAAAATGTAACAAAACTAAATAAAAATCGATTTATTTTACGCATAAAGAATTTAAGCCTCAGTGAAAGAACGATAATAAAAATATTAGCTAGACGACGAAGATCGTGACTAAACTAGCTGAAAATATGGAAAACAAAGCCAAATCTTCAGGATGGAGTTTAAGAAGATATAGATGGTATTGTAAGGAGGGAAGGAAGAAGAGACATGTCTAGATATTACACACGCGCGCGCGCGCACTGCTGATAAAATCAGTCAGTGCTTACAGTACTTAAATGATAGGCCATTTGAATGTAAGATACCATAATGTGAACATGTACCTATATTATTAAAAAAAAACTAAATTGGAATTATATTTTAAAAACAATGAATTCCAGTGGATTCGGCTTTATCAGGACACACCGGGACCGTATCAAGTTGGCCCAATTATGCGGCTGGCTTTTTTATTCGAAATTTCTAAATAGTAAGTAAATAAGCCTTATAAACCGAAGTTTTTTAATAACGGAAAATCAAACATAACTCTTATATACAGTAAACACCGCAGTTATAAGATTTATTGCTAACGAAGTACGTCTAAGGAAATACATTAATACTTATAAAATGTTAACAGCATAATGAAATAGCATGAATACTCCTTTTTTCAGAACACGAAGTCATGAGCCTGTGATTACTGTTCTCCAAAAAAATCATCCAGTTGCATTAGCATATTGTTTTTAATGACTGCAGCTCTACAAAATTTGATCAGATTTCCAATTCTTGCGTGGGGCTATTTTCATCGTCTTCGTGCGTAAAATTCAAAGTCCAGTGAACGTTTTTGCATCCTGCGTTGTTACCTGCTGAATTTCTGGTTCCTCTTCATCGTCGTCATTTTCGTCCGCTTCATTTAGGTCTACCAGGTCGAAGGGAATGATACAAAGAGATTAAACAGCCCATCATTGTAGGCCCGAGTGGTGCCTGTAGTTGGTTATGGTAAGTCGCCAACGACAAACACAGAAAGTCCGAAACCGAACAAATGTCGTTGGGTTGTTGTTGACAGTATTCTCTCTTGTTATGGTTTGTCGCCCTCACTAGTCTACTCGTGTAAATTATGTACTAAAAAAAAGAATTGTTATTTCTGTTTAAGAAGAGAAAATCTGAGCCATTTTTGGACCGAATAACCGGCGGTCCGGACCTATTAAGGGAAGCAGCTTTCCTTGTGCAACCCTATTTTGTTTTTGTATATTGAATATTGGCCCAATAAAGCGGCTGGGCCTAATAACCAGTGGCCCCATTAACCGGAAAATACTGGTATATTATAAAATAAAAATTAATTTGGAAAAATTATATTTAGTAAACGTATAAGTAAGAGATAGAAATGTTTATTGTAAAGTAATAAATTTGCACAATTAATATGGATACAGGTAAGAGTTGTAAAACAGCATGGAAAATAATTTATTTATTAATCAGCTTAAGTGATCAGGATTACAATGAAATAGGAAACTGCAATAATATACACTGTAAATAATTTAAAAAAATTTGATATTAAAAAGTAATGTAATTCAGTTATAAAATATTTTTTGCATAACGAATATTATGGTTAAAGGGGAACAAGAAATGTTACTATACAACAATGCAACGATTTGGTCATTACAAGATTAACTGTTGAAGAATTGAAAATGAATCATAAGAAATTAATTTATAAGATTAATGTAAAGACACATATTAGAAAATTACAAGAAGTTTTTACAAGAAATTCAATAAAAAATGAATATCGAATTATCCTTGAATATAAACAAGATTAACGGGAATACCAAGAAGATCATCAAAGCATGTTTCAGGAATTACAAAAAACCACAGGTAACGGAAAATTAGTAAATAGAATAATAAAATGAAGACCTATGAGATGCAGGAAATTATTAATAAACTTATAATATTCGGAACAAAACTAACTTATTTTATTACTAGCACAATCAGCATTCTAAAAAATGTATAAAGAAAAGCCTCTAAAGGTTGTAACTGTAAACACACACTTACGCTAAAAACCCGTTATAAAAATCAGATACATCGAAAAGTGTGATAGTGATGAGTGAAGCAAATTAATATTATTTTATTTGAGTGTAAAACGTATAATATTCGTGTCAAATTACCTTTAAACCTCATTTTGCTTTGTGCATGAGTTCAGTACAGAAGTTACAGCAAAAGCTACTTGATAAAGTAAACTTTTATCAAGCGTGAGCAATTCAAGGACAAATGCATTTTATCTATTGTAGTTTTTAGTGTTCTACGTTCATTTAGCGTTAGGATTATTTTACATTTCATTATTTGTTTATTTCATGATAAAAATTACAAGAAAATTAAGTCGAATAATTTAAAATCTTAATATTAGTAACATTATTCTTTTGAATAAAATATAAACTTTACAGTTTTTAATCCAACGGATAAACAATTTATCAACTAAGGACAGTTTAGAGTTTTGATTAAGCAGACAGTACAAACTTTCAGTTTTGATCCAAGCTGTATTTTGGTGGAGATATGCTTGTTCTATGTCAGGTGCCTGTGCAGACATAATCTCGTGTATTTTGCGTCTTGGGGTTGTGGCATTTGTTGACTATTCAACTATAATATATATTTCATACTAATATATCATATTTCGTAGAACGTATGCCATAGAAAAGGCGCTACAATCAACATTTGAGAAAACATACATACAAACATAATAGAGAAGCAGTATCTGGATAAATTAAAGTCAGTACAATACGGGACGCAGTTTTAAAACTTTAAATGTTCTAAACACAAAACAACAATATCTACAAAACCTAATCACAACACTGCACCCAATAATATTCCAGAGAAACCAAATAACAATAATATTCAACTAAAACACAAATACTTTAACAAACAATCAACGTGGCTCACTATGTACACGCCGCATAATGCTTGAAACATGTCAGTAAGAAAAGTAACTATACCAGCTAAAAATGCACATCTGAATATGTTATGTATTTATAAAGGGAGCTTTCCTTTTATATAGGAAAGTTTTGTTTTTGCTAATATGTGAATGACATTTGCTTGTACATTAATTTTTATTATTGTTGTAGGCGTTCTGTAAGCTTATCGTAAGCGTGCTCTAGGCGTGCTATAGGAGTACCATCATTGAAGACGTACTGCAGGCATAGTACAGGAGTTCTGCAAGCGTATCGTAAGCGTGCTCTAGGCGTGCTATAGGAGTACTATTATTGAAGGCGTACTGTTATCGTATTGCAGGCGAAGTGTAGGCGTATTGTAAGCGTATCGTAAGCGTGCTCTAGGCGTGCTATAGGAGTGCTATCATTGAAGGGGTACTGTTAGCGTACTGCAGGCATAGTGTAGGCGTACTGTTAGCGTACTGCAGGCATAGTGTAGGCGTATTGTAAGCGTATCGTAAGCGTGCTCTAGGCGTGCTATAGGAGTGCTATCATTGAAGGGGTACTGTTAGTGTACTGCAGGCATAGTGTAGGCGTACTGTAAGCTTATCGTAAGCGTGCTCTAGGCGTGCTATAGGAGTACTATCATTGAAGACGTACTGCAGGCATAGTACAGGAGTTCTGCAAGCGTATCGTAAGCGTGCTCTAGGCGTGCTATAGGAGTACTACCATTGAAGGCGTACTGTTATCGTAATGCAGGCATAGTGTAGGCGTTCTGTAAGCGTATCGTAACCGTGCTCTACGCGTGCTGTAGGAGTACTATCATTGAAGGCGTACTGTTAGCGTACTGCAGGCACAGTGTAGGCGTACTGTAAGCGTATCATAAGCGTGCTCTAGGGCGTTCTATAGGAGTACTACCATTGAAGGCGTACTGTTATCGTAATGCAGGCATAGTGTAGGCGTTCTGTAAGCGTATCGTAACCGTGCTCTACGCGTGCTGTAGGAGTACTATCATTGAAGACGTACTGTTAGCGTACTGCAGGCATAGTGTAGGCGTACTGTAAGCGTACTGTAGCCTTATTGTTATTATTCGGCGAAGAATTCTTTAATTTTCTATACGTAGAAATAAAATCGGTTATTAGATTATTGTGTAGTGTAACTGTTTGTAAATTTTATTAACGCGTACGTATTCTGCAGACGTTGCTAAGAGTTTGTTACCGTGCTATCAAGTAGGAATATTGTTTTCGATAATTCCAACTAAGACAATTGTTTCTACTGATGTTCGTCAGTTTAGGGCGACCCCTTCTGTCGTCTCTACGCAGGTTTTTTTCGTCTTAATTTAGGTTCGTTTTAATAGAATTTTTACATTTTATGAGTTCACAACATCCAGCATCTGAATTGTAGTGATTTCACTGTTTTGATTTTAACATATTATGCCATACCTGATTTTGCGTTGCCGGGACAAGTTTTACATATTACCCGGAGTTATTTATTAAACAAAGATGAAAAAAAATGATCCGGCATTACGTATTTAATTCATATATAGGATATAGGTATACTGAGTTCATAATTGTGTAATATACGTATAAAAATATTATGGGCCACAACGTTATGAGCCGACCCTGTAACAGAAACACTATAAGTAATATAAAAACTAAAAATAGACAATTAAAATCTAACATTAAGAGAAAACGAATTTAGAGAACAAATACAGGAAGAGTAAAAACATAAAGATAAAAAATGTACACATTCGTTAACAACATTATGAAGAAAACTACGAAAAAGAATATTTTAAACTACGAACAATATTAAAAACCACACATAGAATGAAAATAGAAGACAAAAAATTATATTAAAATATACATAAAATAAATAATTAATGAAAAAACAGTTATAATCTTAACAATGGGAGTTAAATAAAAGAATGTAAAGAAGATTGGAACAAACTATATACGAGTCTGACAAAAAACACCTCGTAAGTAAGAATACCTACTTTCAATTTTTAAGTGCGTACAAAAAACAATTATTGAGGAATCTAATTTAGTGACACATGGCTTTAATACAGGATATTGATAACACTACACCGACAAGATGTATGCCACAGAAAAGCCACTATAATCAATCTGTATATATAAAACTCAAAGTCGGAGGATTTATTTGTATTGAATACAAATCCACACCGTTACACCGATTGCCACCAAATTGTGAACAAGTAACCTTTGACACAAGGCGAAGAACACTGTTTAACTTGGAATTTGATATTCTGCCCCGTTTGCACGATTTGCGACCTTTTAATTATTCCCTTTTGCTAACGTGTATAAAGATGTCAACGACACCATGGAGACCACAATTAATTACCATAGTAAGAATTAAATAAATAAATACTATTTAGCGGCATCGGAACTGTACCTTTATCCGTTCCTGCAGTACATTTTCGTTATTTTTAATATACGGTTGTATCGATATATTACGATGTGGAAACGAAGAAGTCTACTAATTGTAAATTGTCCTATTTCTTAATGCAAAGCGAAAGTACGTGGTGTTTTCATTTGCGAGATTAGGTGACAACGGTTTTTTGTTTTCAGTTTCCTGCTGAAATAAATAAAAGCTATGTTTGAGGAAAACATAACATTTAATGTGTTATACAATGCTTATGACACAGTAACGCTTAAAATAAAGAACCTAACGGTTTTGAGTTAACGGGTACTTGTGTTGACATAATTTGAAAATGCAGATACGTCTATACATATTGCAATTGTCTTAAACGATTATACAATTTATGTTTATACTTATTTATGATGATGCAATGAATAAGTAATGAAATATATTAAATACTTCTACTAATTTATCTATATATAAAAAAACTCAGTTTGAGAATTTGTTTATTTGTGTTGAATACAAATCCACATCGTTACACCGATTCCGACCAAATTTTGGTGAAAAACACTGTTTAACTTGGAATTTGATATTCCGCCCCGTTCGCACGATTTAGGCCCTTTTAATTATACGGTGTATTCACAGTCGATGTGTGACGCATGTAAAGATGTCAACAACACCATGGAGACCAGAATTAATTACCGTAGTAACAAGTAAATAAACAAATGCTATTTAGCGGCAACTTTGAACAGTACGTATGACCGACCACCCTCGTGCGTGTTAAAAACGTAAATAAAACCCAGGAGGCTGCGTTTCGATGCGGGATACCTTGAAAACGCAGCAGAGTTGACCGTGCGTTTTTTCTACTTGCTGCCTGTGTGTTAAATTCAATGCGTTTGCCAACCGCACCCTAAGGCGCAGCGATCGCCCGCATTGAAGACTTTGAAGACAAGTAAACAGTACACGAGAAATATACCTTCACACAGTTTTTACCATTTCTGTCTCTCTACTGAGTTGTTCATTCATCGTCGTATCAGTTATATTTATTCGGTTGAGTAATTCTGCATTCCGTTATTCGTTTTCCTTAACTCCACTCCTTTTAAAATTCACCTTCAAATAACTTTACAGCCCCGTTTGTTTTTCTTACTCTTCACTTCCTACCAAAATGACCCTCCTTTCAAGTTCAAGTTAACAATAATCCTTTTAAACTTCAAATTCAAATAAATTTACAGGCCGTGAGGCGAGTGATGAAACTGTCTTGGTGGTGTGCAGTGGCAAAGAGAAAGAATGCGCATGCGCGGGACAGCGGCTAGGGACAACAACCCATCAGTTGGCTTAGGCTCCGGGAGGGGAAGCTTCCTCCCCAACCTGCTACCTCCCCTCATACGCGCATAGACAGTTTCATCACTCGCCTCACGGCCTGTACAATCCCGTTTGTTTTCCTTATTCTTCACGTCCTTTTAAATCAACACTCCATTGAAGTACGAGTACTTTATAACCTTACTTTGCGGAATGCCTCAGAAAAAAAAAACAAAGCATTGGGCAGGTTCATTCAAATGCTAAGCGAGCAAGATTATTGCGAGCAGCTGAGACACCCGGGGAACGTGATCCCGGCTTGAACAACAACGAAGAAGACAGGCAGAGATTAGGACCGCGGAAACACATGAGGAACATGGGGAGCGTGTCGAACGAAAACGCGTGAGGCAGGCTGAATTAAGGTACGTATGTGGAATTACCAGGACGACGTGAATATCGGCTTAAAAATGACCGCATACGGCATGCTCAAGTCAGACAAGTGAGCAGATGAGATAATTTGATTCTAGAGGCTTTTCAGTATGATCCAAATTATGACTATTCTTCACGTCAAAAGTTACAACTGGCAAAACGGATGTGATATGCGAATTCTGTCAAGGCAAAAAATTTAAAACTGAGTAGCCTGGGATGTGTTGCTCTAACGGAAAAGTAATTTTACAACTACTGAATCAGCCACCAGAACCACTTTGTTCGTACATGTCAGAAACGACTTCAGAATCCAAGAATTTTCTCCATAACAATCGGAGATACAATTCATGCTTTCAGATGACATCTTTCGGTACGACACAGCAATAGAAGAAACTGATGGTTTTATGCCAACTTTTAAAGTGAAAGGGCAAGTATTTCACAAAGTCAGGTCGTTGCTCTCTGCCCCAAATAAAAATCTGAAGTTTTTACAAATCTATTTCATCGGAAACGATCAAGTCCAGGCCGATCGACGCTGTGAAGCCATCCCCGATATAAGAAAGGATATTGTTTTAAATCTCCAAATGGTGTTGCACCAACATAATAATTTAGTACAAGTGTTCGAAATAGCTTTCCAGAGGATGCCGACTGATAAGTACAAAATTATTACACGAGCTGACATAACGCCATGTAGACACAGACAATAAAAATTATATTAAAATACGTATTAAAAGTAAAATATTCGCGTGCGAAGCCGCGGGTACAGCTAGTCAATAATAAAATAAACATATACCTGAGGATGTGGCACAATTCATAAGAAAGTACGAAAAGGTACAGAATTGAAATTTTATAAAGTAATGGCGGCACTCGTGGACACTCGCCCAAAATCAGAGAAAACGAATTGAAGCTGCTGAAATGAAATTCTTAATGAAAGTCAAAGGATGCACCCTAAGAGATCACATAATAAATGCAGCCATAAGGCAAGAACTGAATATATACTCGATAAATGATAAAATGAAACAAATTAAAGAAAACTGGATACATCACATAGACAGAATGGGTGACTCGAGAATACCAAAAAAGATAATCCAGTATAAGCCTATAGGAGAACGAGTTAGAGACAGACCAAGAAAACGGTGGCTGTGAAGATAGAACAAGCCTAATCCTTTAAGTGAAGAAGAAGAGGAGAAGAAGAAAAGATCAAATTTTAAAGATAAGGTGCCGTGATAATGGAAGACAAACTTGCATAAGTGTAATGATGGTCCAGACAATCGCTTCTGCATTCTGCTTCTCTTCTTATTTGTACATAAATCTCACACACCATTCGCATCTTTACATTTTCCAAATACTTTAACCTAGATCCTCCCCGTCCTTTTTCATTTCAAGAATTTGCAAATTTGCAATTTCATTTCACCGTGTCCACGATAAAGTCATTGTGTCTTAGCATATCTCGTATGAGTAATAAATCTCTCTATGGGATTTATTTGTTTTACTTTGTTTTCTCCTTTATTTCTCTTAATACTTCTTTGTTTTCCTTCCAGTACAGTTAGTTGCTGCCACTTACCGACACATCGGTATTTCTACTGCTTTGATGTCGAATCGTCTCTTAGCTTCTTGTATCCAACCTGTATGTTTATATACGTATACAATTATACGCGTGTGAATGTGAGTGTTGTTGCAATGAGTGTTAATTTCCTTATAAGAGTCCAAATAAAATAAGAGAAATATACTGTAAATTTTGTTTATTTATATTTTTTGTTATAATCATGAATAACGGAAAACATAGACGAAAAGCCGTAGATGTTTACGGTCCCCACAAGTAGGCGGTCGTCTCCTTCGGGTTGTTTTGTCAGTTCCTTGTGAAATGTAGTCAAGTCCTTGATTCTGGCGCCATTTTGACAAAGCCTAAAACACAACAAAATGGTTTTTAACTAACACAGTTCGTACTGTTTAATTTACTCAAAAACTTTATTGCGTAATAAGAAGAGGACTACCAACGTGCTAATGTATATACGTACCTTCTTAATATTAAATATAACTCATATAAAAGGAGTAAAATACAAGATTATCTCTTATATACTTGCATATCGCGTAAGCGGACTAGGCATTATCGCATACTGTCAAGTATTAACTCACGTTATCAAAAATTATCAAAGAACGAACAAAGATTCCAAAACTTACCGGTAATATTAAAAAGGCCGATGTCTGAATTTTTCGTCACGTCCAGTACCACTTCCCACGCAACCTGAGGGAAGAGGGCCCACGGTACCGCTTCCCACAAGTCCACGTGGGAAGCGGGCGAAGCGAAGTTACAGTGCGGCAAGTCCGGTGAAATGATCCGCTCCCGTACGTCAGACATCCTCTGGATGGATTTCGGGGATGGATCTCCGCCCGAGAACCCTTCGAAGGCGCCCAGGGTCCCCCGTCTTAGCGGCTGCTGAAGGTACTGCGCCCGACAGAGCCCTCTGGGGGCGCCTGGGTTCAAACGTCCCTCTCCCAAGCGTTGAAATGTTGACTAAGCCGTGTGTCCACTAATATTAAAAGGGCAGATGTTTGAATTTGTCGTCACGTCCAGTACCACTTCCCACGCAACCTGCGGGTGGAGGTCGCAGCCTGACCACGTTCTTGTAGTGACCACGGTACCACTTCCCACAAGTCCACGTGGGAAGCGGGCGAAGCGATGTTACAGTGTGGCAAGTCCGGTGAAATGATCCGCTCCCGTACGTCAGACATGCTCTGGATGGATTTCGGGGATGGATCTCCGCCTGAGAGCCCTTCGAAGGCGCCCAGGGTCCCCCGTCTTAGCGTCTGCTGAAGGTACTGCGCCCGACAGAGCCCTCTGGGGGCGCCTGGGTTCAAACGTCCCTCTCCCAGGCGTTGCAAAGTTGATGAAGCCGAGTACTTGAGTCGTCACAACCGGATGAATCTAAAACAAAAACGATTGTTATCAATGCGAAGTCGATAAATTAAAGTTAAAGAATATATCAAAGCCTTCCTTTGGTTGCTTACTAAAGACATGTTTGAAAATTACATTTCTATTGTAACTCTAAAATATCATCATAATACGTAACTATTTTCACTAGCTATATTGTCAATGTTAGTTGACGTAAACCTACAAATTGTTTATGCTGACAAAATTTTTTAAATGCCTTAATAAAACAATTAAAAATTCCCTTCTCCTAATTATTTAGTGTATTTTCCCTTCATTCAGTTAATCAGTATGTCAGAATTACGGATTCTTGGTTTTAAGGAGAATATGCCTGTTATGTTATAATTAAAATCGTATTTTATTATGTATTCAGTATGGTATTCGTATGTAAAACAACTCACAATATTTGTCTTCATCGGTGTCTTGCAGGGATGTGTTAAAAAAGAAAAATTTTGACAGACCAAAAATTTCCGTGCCGGCGGTTCCAAAATATAACTTAAAAATGTTAACATTATTTCCTTGGTTACGTTCAATTTAAATTTACAAATATCCAGTTATTGTTGGACAGGTATATTTATTTTTATTTTCCTTCCTTTACATATGACTAAGCTTTATGAAGATACAAATATTTGTAGAATAAAAAATAACGAGAAATGGGACTCTTCATACTACAGTCCAAGCAGAAACAATTTTACAGATGGGAACACGAAAAGAAATTATGCCATGAAACTTAAAAAATATTCCACAACCTTGTAAAGAGAAAATGAAGCGTTATTTATTTTCTTGATATTAAGAGAAGACTCGTCGGACACTTGGTGAAAGATATTATTTAAAGAGATTTAAGTAAACACAAACGCTTTGTAGTTACATAATTTATTCTTAATTTGTAGTTACATAATTTATTCTTAAACTCTGGCGATTCTTTCAACCGATTAAGCTGTTCTCAGAAAACTGATAAGAAATCATCGGCTACAACAATTGGCAGAGTTTTAGAATAAGTTGTGGAACTACCAATATTTTGTCATTATTTACATCTTCTTTACTTGTATGGTAAGCTTTCCTCAATTCTGAAGAAACGAATATTCAGAAATATAACATAGCACTGAAAGGATTCTATTAACAAATAAACCTCTGGAATTATCAGTAGGTAAATAGGGAGGAGGCTGTATACGCAAGTATAGAATACAATAGGATTAAGATTAAGATTTGGAATAAGATTTGGGTGCGAGACACACAATAATATTGCAGATTTAAAACCAAACAGGTAGTTTAGTGTGGCCGTATTGAGACGATGCCCGAAGAGTGTGATACGTTTTCATAACTTAAAACACAACATTGAGAGCCACAATAGTGTTTACAATTTATGTCTCACTACACTTACTGTAACAGTGTTGATGAACAACCAATCAGGCCTGTAAATGTCTTTAGATCTGACTTTTGGGACGAAGCGTCTCGACGTGCGAAAAGTGCAGAACCGCGCGCCCCCAAGGCTTGGCTTCATTCTACCCATGTTGACCCACTTTAATCTTCTTCTTCTTCTACTTCTTATTTTTCTTTTTATTCTTTTCCTTATATTCTTTCTCCTCCTTCTCTTCCATCTAACCCTCCTCCTCCTTTTTTTCATCTACTTCTTCTTAATTACTATGAGTGTGGCATCTTTTCTTCCTCCAATTACTATTATGCCAATCGCTATCCATTAACTCCCTTTCTTCCAGTGCTCTAGTGACAAAGAGTTGCTATATTTCAAAGCCGGTTCTGTGCACTTCTTTTCCCTGGTGGTTGCTACCCTAAGATACTTTTGTTTTCCCATTGTATTCACATCGTCGTATAATATTATAGTCTACTCATTTGTTTTCTAGATCCTTTGTGATGGAACATGTTACTTCCGTTTCTCTATGTTTCTTCAGTTTGGATTTTACTATCTCGTATTATTTTCAGTCAACGTTGCACGTAATCCAATTCTACGGATATTGTTATTTTATTTTCTTAACGCTTTTCGCCATTGGCCATAATTTATCTCCATTTAACACAAATCAGTATCGGTCGTGCATTCGTAGAGTGCGGTTATAAGTTTGTGCTCCGTTATCTCTTGTGTTATTGTTTTGTTATGTTTATGAATATAGTTTATCATCTTAGTTTACCATTTATCTAATCTGTATATACTGTGTCTGTTTAGACTTCCAGTGCGTGTGTGCGCTGTGTGTGTGTGATTGTGTGTTAGTGTGTGTCCAACTTGTCAACATACAGTAATGAATTATCAGCAACCAGGCCTGTCAACTAACGTTCAACCTGTTCCTACAGTCCACTCAGGAACTTCAGTACCTCCAATGTCGCAAAATGCCCCTCAATCCTATAACAGTCAACAGCCAGGCAGAAATGTTAATGTTGATTTCACACAACACGGATCCCACAGCTGGCAGATGGTGAAAAAACGAAAAAGAAGTCGTCAATCTTCAGAAAACACATCTGAAACACACACTCAGCTTAATGACCACAATAGATTTACGGTGTTACCTATAGATGACCCTGATGACGTCCAACCTACTCAAGTCTTAGCTCAGCCGAAAGTACCTAGACCTCCTCCTGTATACCTTCATGGTATCGTCAATTACAGTGAAATGATCAATAATCTTACAGCAATTTTGGAATCAGAACAGTACAGTACTAAATCGTTCGACGACAATACGGTGAAAATCAACACTTTTGCACCTGATTCTTACAGAAAATTAATTCGTCACCTCGAGGACGAAAAAATTATTTACCATACTTATCAAATTAAAGACCAGCGAGCATACCGGGTTGTCATAAGAAACATTCATCCTAGCATCGGTGTACACTTTATTAAAGAAGCACTAAAAGAAAAAGGACACTCGGTCAGAAACATAATCAACGTTCGACACAGAGTCGAGAAAACACCCCTCCCTCTCTTCTTTGTTGATCTTGAACCTGCAGCAAACAATAAACAAATATATAGCCTAAGGTCTTTAGGTAACATGCAGATTGCTGTAGAACCACCTCGGAGAAAAACTTTATCATACAGTGCACTCGTTGTCAGTCATACGGTCACAGTAAGACGTATTGTAGGAAACCTTTCCAGTGTGTCAAGTGCGGAGGTGAACACAACTCCGCAACTTGTTCCAAATCTAAGGATACACCAGCCACATGTGCATTATGTGATGGTCCTCATACAGCTAATTATAAGGTCTGTGAAGTTTATCAAAACCTGCAGGCCAGAAGAAGCCCCGTACGAAACTCCACACCTAGGAGAACCCCTTCAACGTTTAGGACTATGAACACGGAACAGAACATGAATACCCGTAACGTCTCTTCTCCTACTTACGCTCAAATTGCAGGACTACCGCAACACTCAGAATCATCGCCCCCTTATGACAGCAATCTCAAACAGACAGCAAATGAGGACATCACTCTTTCACACTTCCTGACAAAATTCGAGACTATGTTCAGTCAACTCATGCAGCAAAATAGCGTCATGCTTAATCTCCTTACAACACTTGTCAATAAACTTTCTAATTAATAATGAATAACAATTACAGGATTGGATTATGGAACGCCAACGGACTCTCTCAACGCACCCTAGAACTCAAAGCTTTTCTTCTTGAAAACAGATTAGACGTAATGCTTATATCTGAGACACACTTCACAGACAGAAGCCATATTAGGATTCCAGGCTTTACTGTTTATGATACCCAACATCCGGACGGGACAGCTCGTGGCGGAACCGCTCTGTTAATCCGAAACAATATAAAACATTATCTCTTCTCTAACGTCAAAACTGCTCACCTACAGGCGACCAACGTTTTAATTGAAGATCAAAGAGGCCCTCTAATTGTTTCTGCAGTCTACTGTCCCCCAAAACACAGAATCAATGAAACTGACTTCAGCTCTTTTCTTGGAACTCTTGGAGCACGTTTTTTGGTGGGAGGTGACTTTAACGCAAAACACCCGCAATGGGGTTCGAGATTAGCTAATCCAAGAGGTAGAATTTTATATAACGTCATTAGACAAGAATCCCTGTCCTTTCTGTCCACTGGTCAACCAACCTATTGGCCTTCTGACACAAATAAAATACCTGACCTAATTGATTTCTTCTTAATACGAGGCTTGTCTCATAAATACTACAAAGTTGAATCTTGCCTTGATTTGTCCTCTGACCACACTCCAATTATTGCCACTATTAGCAATACTATAATTGAGTCTGAAAGTCTACCAACACTCACAAATCGTCTTACTGACTGGGATTACTTTAGAGAGCTTGTAAATTATAATATCTCGCTAGAACTTCCACTCCACACGCCTGCTGAATTGGATGCGGCTGTAAATTCTCTCACCAGTACTTTTCAAAAATCAGCCTGGGAAGCTACACCTTGCAATACAGCGAAGAATAAGCACTTGAACCTTCCTCTGGTTGTCCGGAAGAAATTAGCTGAGAAGCGTAAATTGCGAAGAATTTGGCAGCATACTCATCATCCGGATGATAAAAGAAAGTGGAATTCCGCGGCCAGACAACTTAAACGATTGCTGGAAAATCTAAAGAATGAAGGGATTCAGGATTATCTAGAAAATCTGTCACCAAATGAAAGTACTGATTATTCTCTGTGGAAGGCTACTAAACGATTAAAAAGGCCACTATTACAAATACCACCAATACATAAACCAGATGGTAGCTGGGCGCGCAGCAATACAGAGAAATCCCAGGTTTTTGCCGAACATTTGGTCAACGTTTTTCAACCTGAATCCAGCAAGAACGTCTCTTTCGATGAAGAGGTACAAAGATACTTACACTCCCCGCTCCAAATGACTCTACCTATTAAGCCTTTTAAAATTAAGGAAATCAAGGAAATAATCCTGTATAATTTGAAAAGTAAAAAGGCTCCCGGCATTGATTTGCTATCGGGGAAAGTTCTAAAGGAGCTGCCTCACAAAGGCATTGTACTAATAACATACATTTTCAATGCCATACTCAGACTCGAATACTTTCCTCTTCTCTGGAAATCGGCTCAAGTTATCATGGTCTTAAAACCTGGTAAAAACCCTCAAGAGCCGTCTTCTTATCGATCCATAAGCCTTCTACCGATACTTGGTAAGATCTTTGAAAAGCTGTTTGTAAAACGACTTATGCCAACAATTGTAGAAAACAACCTAATTCCGGATCACCAATTTGGTTTTCGAGAAAAGCACTCTACGGTAGATCAAATACACAGACTAACAAATGTTATCAATAAATCGCTGGAATCGAAGATGTTCTGCTCAGGTGTGTTTCTCGACGTTACCCAGGCATTTGACAAAGTCTGGCATCTTGGACTCTTATATAAAATAAAGAAAAATCTGCCACATAATTGTTACCGTATCTTACATTCCTACTTAGTGGGCAGAGTGTTTCAAGTCAAGTACTCCGATGCTACTTCTCCTCTATTACCAGTGGGGTCGGGTGTTCCGCAGGGTAGTGTCCTGGGTCCTCTGCTCTACCTCCTGTTCACCTCGGACTTACCGTCAGCAAGTGAAACCACTGTTGCTACCTACGCCGATGACACAGCGATCCTAGCGACACACTCCGATCCCTCAATAGCATCTCTTATACTACAAGAATCATTAAACAGCGTTCAGTTATGGCTTGATAATTGGCGCATAAAAATCAATTCATCGAAGTCAGTCCACGTTACCTTCACCACACGTAAGGCAAACTGCCCTCCAGTCACAATTAACGGTCAACCAGTACCGCAAGCTGAAAGTGCTAAGTACCTTGGGATGCATCTGGACAGGAGACTAACATGGAAAAAACATATAACATCTAAGAAGCTTCAACTTAATCACAAGGTCAGAAACATCTATTGGCTTATAGGCAGACAATCACGGTTAAGTCTCGTCAACAAACTCTTGATCTATAAAGCCGTGCTTAAACCGGTATGGACTTATGGTATACAACTTTGGGGTACTGCAAGTACAAGTAATATTGAGATTATCCAGCGCTTTCAGTCCAAAACACTTAGATCAATAGTCGACGCTCCTTGGTTTGTCTCAAATAACTCTATACACCGCGACCTCAAAGTTTCAACCGTGAAAGAAGAAATCATGCGCCTCTGCAGGACTCACATCTCCAAACTAGAACAGCATCCCAACCACCTGGCAATTAACTTGTTAGACAACAGTGAAGATATTTATAGACTAAAAAGACACAAACTATTAGACTTACCATTCAGGTTTAACTCATAATGTATTCTCTGTATTTTCTGTATTGTACTGTCTGTGATATCTGTTCTGTATGTTTTTGTATTCGTGTCATTCATACGTGTTAATGTCAACCTGTATATGTGCCTTATGGGCCCAGTGTTTAATGTTTGAACTTATTGTATCATGCCAGCAGGAAGTGATAGTGACTTTTGTTCATTTGTTTACATGTTTTTATCATTTAGTTTTGTATTTTGTTACCTCTTTAATCTATTATCAAAACAAGAAGAGCTGTCAATGGTCAGCTCTTCATAATCCTGTGTGTGTTGTCAGCCAATTTGTTAAATGTTCGCTCAGTCGAACAGCTTACAGATCTCCAATAAATTAAAAAAAAAAAAAAAAAAAAAAAAAAAATTTAACACAAATATTTTTACTTTAGAGTAGAAGATTTGTTTGAAGTGAGAACTGCATATACGGCACTATGGTGTCCGGCTCACTTCCGTACACTCCGCGCATCTAGGACGGTAAACTAATTCAACGTGTAATGAGTAGCTGAAAAGTAAAAAGCGTTAGCCGCGATGGAGAGGAAAGCGGAATTCCCTCCCCTATCGCACTAGCGACTAACCTACGGTCCCCTCTCTTACTCGTAATCTAATATTGTAGGCATCCCAGACAAAAACACTTAAGAATATCTACTTTCAATTTTTAAGTGCGAAAAAAAACAAATATTTACGAATCCAATTTAGTAACACATGGCGTTAATACATGATATTGATAACACTACACAAATAAGATGCCATAAGAAAAGCACTATAATTAATATTTGATAAAACCTACACACATACATAAAATGCAAAACAGTACCTGAAACAATTAGTCAGAAAAATATGTGGCACAGGTGTTAAAACTCCAAATATTCTAAACGCAAAACAAGAATAGCAACGAAACTTAATTACAACACTGCAACCAAAATGTCTCCGTAAAACCAGGTAACAAGATTATTAAGCCAAAACACAGATACTTCACCATACGGGGAATCAACGTGGTTAACTGTGTGCACACTGCGTAAGGCTCGAAACACGCCAGTAAGAAAATATACCTTGATGGTACTTTTACATAAAATTCATTTTTTTGACATGTCAGGGAAAGAAACTATACCAACTCGAGATTCACATTGTTAGATACTCCCACACACATCGTCTGTACATTTATATACAGTATTTATATATGGCAGTAGTCTTATTTATACTCGGTAGTTTATTGTTTTTGCTAATATGTGAACAATATTTTGTGCATTACTTTTTATTCCCAACGTAACATCGAAGGTTGAAGGAAAACCGATATTTTAAAGGTCTGTGACAACATAATTAAATTCTATATTCGAGTAATTAGTTTCGTTCGGTGTACTTGCACTCTGTTTCCTGTTTTACAACGTATAAAAGTACAATGAAAGTCAAAAAAGTTAATTGCTATCACTCGTGTTTACCGTTTATTTAACGGCGGTCAAAATATAAAATAAAAGCAAAGCATAAGCCATTAACGTAAAAATAAGGTTATGTAATTTCCACTGTCTGTTCGCTTTTTTAACGATACCGGGTTGAATAAATTCTACACTTGTCTACGGTGCGTTCAAGTTACAAGGCCATCACTTTCCTGCAGTCCAAACCCGTTCATTACACCGCGTGAAAGCGGCGGCGCGGCGCTCGGGACGTACCGTATCTTAATTTCACACGTGCACTCGTTGTTTGGAAGTGTCACCGTTCATCATTCCAGTAAACACACGTCGGTGCATGCGCGTCGTTATAAAAGTGAAAATATTAAATTTCTTTTTTTTTTGTTGGTTTTGTACGAGAGATAAGATACACGCGGCATCTCAAAGACCGTATTTTCCCAAATAATTATGCGTTGTTTTCTATGTGGTCCGACTGTTACAATCGAAAACATCAGCCCACCATGTATGAGATATTAATTTATTTCGTGATGGTGGATACCTGTGATCTAGATTGCAAAATATTGCTAGTTAAAAATGATGATGACTTCCAAGGTACGAAGGTTTTATATGAAAGAAGTTCTAAAATTGTAGAATTTCGAAAAAAATTCTCGGGTTTTAATGAGTTAATTGGCTAATTCAGAATTCCTTCAGTTGAAGTGACAAAACTTACAGAGAAGCTTCGTCCTCCTGGCATCGTAGTAGAGGTCGTTTCATTTCAGCATGCCCTCTTTTGTCGTGGAAAATCCAAGAGTTTCAACCAAATACTCACCAGCGTTATTGGCTGCCAAGTTTTCATTACAAGCTTTTAATGGACAGAGATATTATCTTACACCGACATAATAGTAGGTTTAATATCAAAGGTTTGAATCAAATAACAGCAGTCCTGTAACCAGGTCACATATGGCATTTATGTACCTATGCATAACAATCATGCAGCCAAATGGATATTTGATTTCTACAATAAAGTAAAAAACATTTGTCAGTCGTAAATTTTCCTTGCCATTCATACAGAATGCACGAAAATATATTGAGCGAATACTGAAGAATCAAAATGGATAAACGGTTCTGTCTGTGGCTCAGAATATAGTTAAATTTTGTAAATATTGTAACGTGACGGTTCCCTCAAAATAAATGTTAAACTTATATATTGTAAAGTGACGGTTCTACCAAAATAAATATTAAACTTATATTATGTTAAAGAGTAGAAAAATGCCAAAGTGCATATCCCAACCTAATTATTAAAATCAATTGAAGTACAAAACAATAGAAGTACTTAGTTTATGTTGAAAGTTATATGTTGTAAAATGTTTGTTTTAGTTTATAAAAAGGATATACCACAGTCAAGTAAAGTATATAGGGAATGTCACAGCATTGTAATACCTATTTCTGTTAAATGCTGTAGGTCATAATACCTTAAACATAGGTAAGACTCATGTCACATTAGGCATAAATGATTTAATGTTATATTGTAAGGTGTAAAGAAGACTATATCAGAATATTGTAGCTAACATCTGTGACATAAAATTGAGTGATTATTAATAAGGAATCCTGAACTAAATCTCCTATTATAGAACTTGTCAGGATGACAACTAATATGTATAAAGAATTACCTATATAGTTGGTTGAATTATGTTATATAATTGCTATTATTATTATTAAACATCATGAACGAACTGTTACAAAGAAACATTTCATGATGATTATTTGTTAAATAAAGAAAACTGTTTATTTAAATGTTATGATTTATAATTTGTGTTAATATTAGTAGGAATCAGGTATAAACTGTTACAAAAAGAAACAGGACATTATGACTAGTATGTTAAAGTGTATATTACATAAATTAAGAAATGGCCTAAAAATGCTATTGTGTAAAATTGGTGTTTGCAATTGTAGTAAGTTTCAGAAGAACTGTAGTAAGGGAGAGAGTATAATGTAAACCATAAAGTAATTATCAGCTATTTTATCTGTGTTAGCAGTCTTCATAACAACTTTGTCATATTTTGTTGCTTCTCTGCTATGTACAATTTTCCCTCGAATGAGGCCTTTCGGTTTAGCAACCATTATCAAGTTCTTCCTACAACCAACTTGATAATGTAGGAACTTGATAATGGTTGCGAAACCGAAAGGCCTCGTTCGAGGGAAAATTGTACATAGCAGAGAAGCAACAAAATACGACAAAGTTGTCATAAAAAGATTGTATTTTATAAAAAAAAGCAATGTATATTAGGAAAATTAAGGATGCTAAAAGGCATGAGACAATTATGTTAACATTTGTTATAACCATTACTAATATTAATGTATTTAACTGTTATTAGTACATTGAAAGTGAATAGGAATTGTTTTAAAGCATTAAGGACACAGAAGGGGCACTTTTAAATACAAAACATAAATTTAAATAAAAAATCCAAAATTGTAACTTCAAAGATACTGAACAGAAACCCATCTTGTGAGGTGTCTAAATAATCAGTGGAAAAAGGGGAATTCATTAATAACCATCTCATTAAAATTAGATTTAGTATAAGGTGGGAGTTACAAAATAATTATTTAATGGTATATTGGAACTAGAAAAACCGACGCCATTAAATGACAATGCCTAAAGCTTCGACCAATCGGAATTTTGCAAGTTTTGGTCCAGGAAGGCAGAAAAATCAACCCACGCCAGTTAGTTGATTGTTACACTTCGAAGAGTAAAGAACACACTCCCTGTATTACTTGTGTCCAGGAAATTGTTAACGAGTATCGAAACCCAGACAGGTTAGGTGTCCAAGATATATTTGTGAGTTATGAAATTAAGTGAATAACCTAATCCTTGAATTTTGAAGAGTGATTTAACAATATTTAATTGTGAAAACAACTTACCCGAGTTTGAAAAATGTATAATAATTGGTGAGATCAACTCAAGTAATTATTTCTATATAACCTAAGTGACACTAAATATTAATCATACACTATTTTTATATTTTGAACTATCACAGAACCACTTAACACTAACACTTTTGTAATCATTAATTGTAAGATATTTTTGAGTACACTTCGAATTAAGAAGTGAATTTGTGGTTAACCTAAGAAGACACTGAACACTATTATTTTTCACCATTGAAAACTGTTCGTGGATTAATTATAAGTAATTATTTAATTTATGTAACAGACCAACTATTTGTGATGTTTTGTACTTCACTAAGGACATTTTTCGAGTAAATTATTGTAGCCACACACAAGAATCCATAGATTTGTTTACATCAAGTTGAATTAATATACAATATAACCTATTTCCCTGAGAATTTTCGATATTGCCAACATCTGAGCTAGTAATTGTACATATAGGGTAATTGACTAATAACATTTAAAGAATATTTATTTATTCTAAAATAAAAGAATATTGAAGTAAACGAATTCATAGTTGTTTTTAATTATTTGGAATTAATAAAAGATTAAAAAGACGTGTGCTCGGGTCGACAGAATTCGAAGCGAAGTCGGGTGGCGACTTTGGGTACCAAGGTGAGCATGGATAATAAATTAGATTTTAAATTGGAAATAAAATCAAATCATTAGAACAATTTTTTTTAAGAAACATAAATAGATTAAAACCTCATAAAATTAGCTTACAACGTTAGGCGTTAAAGAAGAATTGATGTATACAACAGAAGATTTAATTGAAATTTATTTTATTTGGTAATACAAATTTGGTGCTTCAAACGTAAGGCATATAAGCACATTGACATTTATTTAATTTTACATATTTGGCACCAACAACTTGGGGCTCTACAAAATACAACTGACATTTGAAAACTATATTTTTTTTGATTGTACAATATCAATTTATTAATATCAAGTAATAACTAATGACTATTATTTTTGCACTTATAGACACGTGTAAGTGATAAATAACCAATTCCTATGTTAGGAAAGATGCTTGAATTTTTTACGTCGAGAACATTTAGGGTATCTTATAATATTGTTTATAAAATCTCAATAAGACGTGAGGATACAGACGTGAAACCGACTCTCGTCCTTGTAATAATCATCCGATACCCTAAGCACAAATGGATATTTTTATAAGATGCGGAGACGTAATAGATAAAAATGGCGTAGATCGTGTTGTCGTTTCTGTAACGTAATTCCTCGTTTGAGGGATACGTAATAAATGTCTGAGGGTAACAAGCTGTAAGTAGGTCAGAACTTTACAGAATGTCGTAGTATAAACAATTGCGCTGAAGAGTCATTTAAATTACACCTCATTTGTGACCGCTACGTACAGAACTGACACCATTTGTGGGATTGCACACACCCTACGACCTCGTCCATTATGCCACTGATGACGGTCGCCATGAGTGTAACCGAAACATTTGAAAGAAGTAATATTAACAACCGACCACCGTCCAACAGCTCAGAAGTGTTATGTATATTGTAACGTTACAAAACGTCACAGTACCACAAAAAACCAAAATTGAACACTCCTAAACATTCAGATACAACAAGAAACAACCAAGTATAACCTTTGAAAGAGGAGAGAGATTAAATACCAAATTAATTTAAAAGAATAAAGTATAACTCCTTAGTAAATGAACATGAATGCGAAAGTAATGAAGACAAACCGACGTATAGACTAGACCAAATGTGACTAAAAAATACCCAATAGATTAGGATAGTGAGTAGACTAATTATGAAACTATGCATAGAACAGAATCAGGACAACCCCAAAAGTAACTTGTAAGGGAGGTATGACAATTAAAAATAAAGAGATCAAATGAATCATAAAAAACAATTAAGTTTATAAAGAAAAGGAGAAATAGCATAACTCAACCACTATAAATAGAAGAGAGTATTTACAAGATAAAGAGAGTAGAAAATAGAACTCCAAATTGAAGGAAAAATAACTAGCTAAAAGCATGGCTTTGTGGTGACTCGCGAAGCTTAAATACAAAAAATATTACGTACAAATAAATAATCACAATATTTATATTTGAGCTTCATGAATCACCATCAAACCATGCTTTTAGCTAGTTAAAAACAGTAATTTTTGGTTTTTCGAAATAATTTTATGGCTAAAAAACAATATTTTGATTTTTTATATTTATTTTTTTTAATATAACAAAATACAATAGACAATTATTTTTAAAAAATTAAAAATTAAATAATTATAAAAAAAGATTAACATAATTAATTAATAATTAAATCATTAATTAGATACATTTTTAATCAGATACAAAATTTCTCATTCGAGTTTCTTCTTGTTTTCTACACTTTAACATATGTGAATTTTTAATATTACAGAATCTATCGTAAGAAAATGTTCTATTTAATGCTAAACCTTCTAAAGTTTTTACTCTCGACAACGCAACATATGTTAAACCAATAGAAGTTTCCTTTTCTCCAATATCTACAACAGCTCTATCTAAGGTTAAATCTTAGGTGTTAATAACAGTAACTTAGACTTAAATTAAAAAGTTACCCAAACAAGATTAGGAGAGTGAAGTAATAACAATATGATTGTGAAATATATGATAATGTATAATATAAAATTATAAGGTTGAATATTACCTTTCAACTATAACATTGATGTAACCCACTGAAGATCAGAAGGGACTGATTAATAATTAAAAATGTACTTAGAACATAAGACAAACTGGATAATGGTAATCAGAATGATAAATAGTAGATAGTACTATTAATAAATGATAATAAGTGAGTAAAATAACTAGTAAACACAAAAACATGTGAACTAATTTTAGTCAGTGAAAGTAAAAGGAGACAACCTAACCTAACCAGCTGTGAAATTACACTGGTAAATACAAAAATATGTTTTAAAAATGATATAAAACTATTATATATTATACTTAGATGAAACTAGATAACATATACAACATTCTAAGACAGATGTTAAGTCATCAAGATGTTGTAATTATTGTAATTAATGTAATTAACATGATGAAAGATGATAGGGTAGCAGGGGATAATATTGTACATTAGAAAACCACATAAATACCAATAAAAAAGGAGAGTAAATACTATCAATATAACCAATGATATGTAAACTAACTATTGTTATGTAAACCACTTACTAATTGTCACTAAAGTAACCATTGATAATATACCTATAATGCACATAACCTGTTGCAACAAGATGCAAGGTTCATTAGTGGAAATCACAAGAAAATAAGAATGTTAAGCTGAACCAACCTATTGTAAAACTTACTAGGAACTAAGATGTTTAATTAGGAATAAGATATTAACATAATAACAGATGTATTATACAGAAATAAGGATAAATAACAAGATGCCTAGTTGTACAAGAACTCATATGATTTTAATGATAATATACAAGAAAAAAGGCATCTCTGGAGCAAAATTAAGTTAACCAAAAGGTGATAAGGTGCTTTAGAATTAAGTATGAGATGTTATAAACTATTAAAAGTCAATCATTATAAGATGTAAAACTAACTCATAGTGCCATAGACATCACGAAGCTTAGAGCCTAATTATGTGTTTTATTCACAATTGATGTTTTTAACGTTAAATAATTACAGCAAAGGACTTGGAATTCATTGTATTCAATAGATGTCATAACAAGATGTTAATTAAATAACTATAGGACATATTTTAATAAAAATTTTATATTAGAATATAAGTTAAAAATATTATCTTGGTTAATAGTGAACAGAATTATGCCTTTTGAGATGTCTAAATATTGAGCAGGACAGATGCCAGATGATGGTAAAGCTGGATTGGAGTTCACAAGTAGCATAAAGAATTAATATCAATTGTAATGTATTTTAACAGTTTTAGGGAAAACGTTTGGCGTCAGTTTTATAATCTCGTGACCAAAAACCCACGCTTTGAACAGAATTAAATTATTTTGACAACGCGGGGGCGATGAGTTGATAATGGAATGCTCGACATTCCAACCAATCAAAACGTGTATATCGAGAATTCCTCCGGTAACACAGATAGGAACAGCGAGAGAGACGCGCAAATTTTGGACAGTTCTTCACCAGTTTTAAAGCAGTACGGATGATAGCCTTTGCGCTAAAGTAATTCGCGATTAACCCATAATGCAGTGCGGTACCGAATGTTAACACGGGCAACCTAACCTTCAAGACGTGAAGTGAATCGACTTCGAGTACAAATGTAGTGAAATGATGTATTAATACAGCAATGAATGCCAATTAAAGTATTCATAGCGAATATAAAAAATATATAAAAAAGGAATTAAGGAAAGTATAGTGACATTGATTTATAAAAAAAAATATACTTAACGAATTAGTACATTATATGATAATGCCATTCGAACTTATTGAACACTTGTAACTATTTATTAACACTACACAACCAACAAAACATTATTATTCTAGCACTTTCAACTTATTAAATGTATTTTAATTGTAAATTGAGGTCAACGTGGTTAACTTCCTAGGCACATGATAACCTCCAATTGTGACATCCATATACAGTCGAACTTTATTATAGTAGGTTAAGAAATTTTTAAGATTATATTTAATCACACTCCTATGACAAGATGGGACATTGATAAGAGACATTAAGCGTTACATATTTTGCAGTTAAAAGAACTATATTGTGTATAAATAACTTAGATAATTTTGTCAACAAAGACGGTTTATACAACATTGTGACCGACCCTGAGATACGAGTTGCAAATCAAATAACTGATTGTGTTCAGTAATGATAAACTGATTAATTGTTTTTAAAATGAGATTACCATTACATCATACGATGAATAAAAAGCATTTGAACAACATTAATGAAGCATGAATTTATTTTATTCAATTAACCAGCTTTTAGTGGTTTTGAGTTAAGGTTATGTGTACATCTAAGTCAGTTGGTAACACCCATGACCCGCCGAATTGAAGTATTTCAAATATTCAATTAATCATCAACGACTATAACTAAATGAATAGTGTTGTAACCAGTGAAGGGTCAACAATAGAAGTAAGTAATTACTTATAATCACAACATAATTAGTTATCATCACGACCTAAAGTAACTATTGCTACGGGCGGTGTTATTCAATACGACTACAATTCAATTTACATCAAATCAAGCTATTAGTGACATTTAATTACTTCAGTCCATTAGAGAGTCATTTTAAATAATTAACAACCGAACATAATTCATAATAATAATAATTAAATACCGTATATAACCAAACCGTACTTCAAAAATAAGAGGCCGAAACGGTTATTTATTAATATGTAATAAGCTATAGTTTTACAGCTTATAAGCGTCCAATTTAAATACTGAGAATGATGTTAACTGTTTATTTGTTTTAACTACGGTATAGAAAAGTCAATGTTGTTATACTGTAATTGTTACTTTGAATGGGTTATTATATATTAGAAGTAAAATCTTTATATTAAGTACTGTTTGGATAAAAACGTTAAATAAAATTTTATGTTAAAGATTGACTTTACAATTTATTTACTGGTGTATAAGTAGTTTGTAGTGAAATATTTTGCCAAAATAATTTCCTAAATCTATATATATTGTAACATTACATTAGGCATAGCTTGATATCGTACCAGATTTAATGAAGATCATGGATAAGAAACTTAACAAGAAGAAAAATATCTTTTAAAAAATGATAGTGAAGATGAACAAATAACTACTTTAGACTTACTTGGACTATAACTGACCGTACCCAAATTAATGTTTAGGTAAAGTGATGTAAAATACCCAGATGACAATAATAATACTTATAAAGACAGACAGCATTATGTACCATTACTATAAGTAAACAAATTGTTTTATTAAATGTATCAAAATATAAAAATAATCAAAATACAAATTGAGGGATAATAGGCCCAAATATACAATATAATGTAAAATAATATATTAGTAAAATGTTACCTAAATGATATAGTGGAATAATACAAGAAAACAATCATATAGATACATGGAAACATACAACTAATAGTGTGAATAATAGTGGACATAATGTTATCAAATAAATAATGTATAATCACATAATAATTCTCAAATGTATAAAAAAAAAAAAATGGAAAAGTACCTAGCACAGGAATGGCTGAACTGCATGAGTGCATGACAAAAGAATAGAAATTATAAATCATTATTAAATGATTAAAATTTCCTTTTTTATGTTTTAAAAATAAGACTAAGTCGTGTTGATGTTATTTATAGTTTTGTTAAGTAATGAGTGTATGATATGCCTTATGCAGGATGTATGTAACCAGACATATACAAATTGTTTAATCACAAAATGCGAATTATGTTTTTTTATAATGTTACAGTAATAATTATTGTTATATTTTTAAATGATAATACTAATAGAGTTATAGGGAGTAGTTTTGATGGTAGTTGAGTAGTTAATAGGTGTTACAATAACAGAAAATAGAAATTTAACATGTCAAGACCTAGGCCTAAAAAAAAAAAACTTTGGAGTTTTGTAAATTTTAGGAAATACATTTAGAATTTTATAAAACAAATGTTGTAATATGGATAGGTTTATAATTAATAGTATACACAACAAATATGGAATCGAAATAATCAGTTTTAAGTTATTTAAGAAAAATTCAGATAGCAAAAAATGTAACATCAGTATTTCTTAAGCAAAAATAGGCATGTTTGGTGACTATATGTCACAAATGTTAAGACCAAAATAATGATGCTATTAGTTTTAAATTCCCAATCAGTACAAAAAGTTATACTAATTTAAAAGTTTTTGACCAAATTCAGACATTGAAATAATGAATTTGTATGACAATGTATATCTGAATCAACCAACCAGATTTCAAGTTTTACCTTAGTAACCGAAAATTCAGATAAATAAAAAAGGGACTTCTTTAACAACCGTCATTGAAGCCAGATGCGTTATAAAAACGTCTCAGATAATTACATTTTAATTAGTGAAAACACGTACCGGGCTTAGTAAAACGAACAGGTATAGTCAATACAAAATATTATAATAACAAAAGAACATCAAGAATTTAATTCAGAAGAATTTAGATCCGGGGAGAAGAAGCAAAGAAGACTTGGACCCTATCTTCGTCCTGGAAGAATAAAGAAGAGGATCTGGGTGAATTTGAACAATTTTTTCATCTTATGTGACAACACCTACACTTGTGTACACAACTATTTAGGAATTAAACAATAAATAAAACTACAGACACTATTCTACACCAACAATAAAGAACACTTGAAAATAACACCAATTGAGTATTACACCTTTTTTGAACACCATAAAATCTTTAAGGATAACTAATAAGCATCTAAACTGGTCATAACTTATAATAGTGAATAACACATACACGACTACCAGTTTGCCACTATACACGTCAAAACCTTGTAATATCCTTATATTGTGAAGTTTGTATTTTCATGTTAAGAGTTGTATTATTTGTTTAACCGTAATTTCCGAACCAAATACGCCCTGAGATTGTTTATTTAATTGAAATAAAAACAAAGTGCATCATTCTTTTGATCGTCGAATCCAGCATAATATTTTAGCTACTACCAACTTATGAATAAAGACGCATAATTTTGTCATAATTTGTAATTACAGTAAAGAAAACGAGAAGTAATTAATCAATACTTCGTTTGAATAAAGATTGATAAAAGGAATATATCTGTTTGGTGTTATCTTTGCATTATTATTACTGTTTCAATTAAGAATTACGATAACATAGCACAGCGGACGGAGCGACTGTTGGCCACTCCGAGTGACGTCATTGGGACTAGATGCATAGTGGGAGCGAGCGGCAGAATACAACAGTAGCATAATAATTTATCGTTCAACATATTTATTTGTTACAAAGTGACGATCCAGAGTGAGCTTAAACGACGTATCATTTTATTTATTTATTATAATTTGCCGCACCCAACGTGACATAATATCCCGTATCCTTTATTTTAATTGATACAAATTCGAACCAAAGAGTGGGAAATAATAACTCGTCATCCTATAATATCTCGTCTCCTTTATTATATATCGTTACAAATTGACGCATCCAACGTGCGGCATATATAATTTACGTTCCCTAATAAATTGTTACAAATTGACGAACCCAACAGTGGGGCTTGATGTGGATACTCGGGAGACCATACTAAATAGTTACAAATTGGCGAACCAACGTGTAAGGCGATAAATTAAAATATAATTTATAATTAAACAAACAAAAATAAATGAAAATAAGGAAGCGAGAATCATCGCGCAAACGAGCGGCTGAAACCGAGAAGGTAAGCGAATTAAGCATGGAAGACAAGGAAGCAACACCGGTTGAGGAAGTAGAAACTATAATAAGGAAGGCTCAGGAGAAACAACCAGAAGAACCAACACAAACAGAAAGCGAGAAGACACAAGAAATGATCAAATGTATGATGGAATTAATGCAGGAAACTAGTAAGAAAACGGAGGAGAGTAATAAGAAAACGGAGGAGAGTAAGAAGAAAATGGAAGAAAAGATGGAGGAATTAAAAAAGGACAATAAACAGTCTATGGAAGAATTGAGCCGAAAATTTGAAGAGACTAATAAGAAAATTGAAGAAAAATGGGAGAATTGAAAGAGAATAGCAGGAAAATGGAGGAGAAAATAGACGATTATAATAGAGCATTGAGGGAAGAATTGAAGGGACATACCAGGAAACCATGAAAAAATTGGATGAACACAAAGAGTCATTAAAAGAAGAGTGGAATAACAAGATGGAAATTAATAACCGGCAATTGCAGGAAGAATGGGACAAGAAGCTAGAAGAACCGGTGACCGAAATAAAAAGGGTAGAATCCGAGACCAAGGAAAAGTGTGAGCGGATGAACCAAGAGATACTGAGCGTCCGGGAAGAAACGAATGGACGAATAGAAAATATACAAACCAGCCAAGCAGTGATGGGAGAAAGATTAGAAAGCATAGGTACTAGTCTTAATCGGGTACAAGACCAAACAACTGCCCATAGAGATGAGATCAACTCTCTAAGAAACAGAGAATGTACCGGTGCCCATACCACATGTGAGGAAAACCTAGACGTTATCGACTTCCAGAATTATAGAAGAAACCCCATGCTATTCCTAGAACGGGTAGAAGAAAAAATAGAAAACACCGGAGAAGACAGATGGGTTGTAATTAGAAGTATGCTGGACGAAATGTTCAGAAAAGTCTACGACAATTGGTGGACGGCGATGCGGCCGAATATACAAAATTTTCAAGAATTTAAAAAACAATTTAAATCTAAGTACTGGTCTGATGCCACACAACACCTGATAAGAAGTGACATAGGATTGGGCCGATATGACCTACATGGCAAACAAACTCCGACCGCATACTTTCTTGGTAAGATAAACATAGCCAGACATTTAGAACCTGCAATTCCTACTGAATGTTTAGTGAGGCTATTGACTTATCACTATGGTGGGGAAATTACGAAAGGCCGAATAAACGGACGAATACAAACCATTGAGGAGATGTCGGCATTATCAGCGGAAATGGAACAAGAGAAGAGCTTCCTCCAATACAGACGAAGGAGCGATGAAATGGATAGAAATAATGGTCGCCGCGACGCCCGATATGAAAACAACGGGAATAGATCAAATAATAACAATTACAACAACAACAACGGTAACCACTATCAACGTAGTTACCAAAATAATAATAACAATAACAACTATCCACGGAATAATGCGACGAATAACAACAACAATAACAACAACCACTATTACCGTAGCTCTCCTACGAATAATAATAACGGATACCAGCGTGCCAATGATAGAGACAACCATTACCAGAACAACCGAGGTTATCAAAACAATTACGATAACCGATACAGACAGAATAATAATGGCAATTATAACAACCAAAACCAAACATATCGAAGGTATGTGAATTATGTGAACACCGAATATAGAGATATGGGAAGACGTTCGTACCATGGACGAATGAATTATGATGGGAACCGGGAGAGAAATTTTCAGGAAGAGAATAACCAACGCTACCGGGATGAACCTAGACGTAGTAGGAGCTGCGACGATGACAGGAGCAAGAGAAACACAGTGACGTTCAATAATAACGCCAGTGACATACAAGAATTACATAATAGAGACAGACCCGGTCAACCAGACAACAGGACCGAGGAGATCAGCCCTGATTTAAACGAACCGCGGCAGTGAAAAACCAACAGGTCCCATCACCGAACCGACAATTTGGGTACTTACTAGGACGAGACAAAACGACTGACAATACTATAACAATAGTGCATAATCATTTTTTTAAAAATGTAAGAGAAGAATTGCTAAATGAAGACACAATAACGAGCAATAATTCGAATAATGAGATTGCATATATTATCGCCCAAGTAAATGGAATAGACACAAGATTCATGATAGATACGGGGGCAAACGTGTCGTTAATTGATAACAACGAATACCACAAAATTCAAAAATTAAGTAAGATCATCTTACCGACTCTACCAATCCAGAATATAATTTTAATTGGAGCCACCGGAAGGCAAAACAAGTCAATAAGAAAACAGGTATCATTAGCAGTGACCAGCGGAAATATAGCTATACCTATGATTTTTCCTAATAGCTAGTAACCTACCATTTAATATACTAATAGGCTGTGATATTTTGAGAAAATACTCAGCAATAATTGACATAAGACGGGCCATAGTGTCATTAAAAATGGATAATAGAGAATGGACAGCAAAATTAGTAGAAAATAAAAATGTACCTTCATGCAATAGTATTAATAGTATAAGAAAATTCAATAATGATCAAGGTGATTCATGGAATATAAGAAGGGAATACTTTGGGAGTGAAGACAGTTTATGGTTGGAAAAATTAGAAGAGATCCGACAATTTCGGTCAGAACAAAATGAATGTAATTTAACTACACAACAAATAGAAAAGTTAATATCAATATATAATAAATACCGCTATGTTTTCTCTGATATACCTGGCAAAGTAAAAAATTATCAATTTACACTACAATTCAAGGAGCCTGTAAATTTTAACAAGAAATCATATCCCGTTGCTTACGCATTAAAAGAACCAGTGAGGACGGAACTAGACAAAATGATAGCAGAAGATATTATTGAGTATAGCTGTTCCCCATTTACTAGTCCGTTAATAGCCGTTGCCAAGAAAGATGGCAAAGTACGACTCTGTTTGGATGCTAGAGAGATCAACAAGATCATAGTTAATGACAGAACATCTCCCGGAGAGATTGAGGAGATATTGAAAAAATTTAATGGCATACAATTTATCAGCACCTGGGATACTGTTTGTGGGTATTGGCAAGTGGAGTTACACCCAGATAGTCGAAAGTACGTCGCCTTTATTTTCGAAGGGAGGAACTACCAGTTCAAGCGACTACCGTTTGGACTGGTAAACTCAGTAGCTGTATTCGTAAGATGTATGGACCAGGTGTTGGGTCCAGATACTATTCCATTTACAACAGTCTATGTGGATGACTTGTTGATTACTTCAGTGAATTGGGAAGACCATTGTGATAGAGTAGGGCAAGTATTACAAAAATTATCAGACAATAACGTCACTCTAAAGCTTCAAAAGTCCAATTTATCGCCAGTGAAGTCCAGTTCCTGGGTTTTAACTTATCACGACAAGGAATAACACCATCCAATGAAAAGATAGAAGCTATCCAGAAGTTCCCAAGTCCTAAAAATAAAAAGCAACTTCAATCATTTCTGGGACTTTGTAATTACTATAGGAAGTTTCAGAGAAATTATTCTGAAATGACAGCGAAGTTTTCTCCACAATTATCCTCCAAGAACAAATGGTCATGGGGACAGGAACAAGACAAATTACTCCAAATGATCAAGCATAATTTCTTAAATTCAGTTATATTAAAACATCCTAATTTCGACCAACCGTTCTTTATGAACTGCGATGCCAGTGATATAAGTTTAGGATCTGTATTATATCAAGAAGATAGTGAGGGAAACCATCAGGTGGTGAGTTTTGCAAGCAGAATAATTAATGGATGTGAACGCAATTATAGTGTAACGGAAAAGGAATTATTAAGCGTTGTATTCGCTTGTGGAAAATTCAGAACCTATATTCTTGGATACCCGATAACTGTGAGAAGTGACCATAAGTCAATATCTTTCTTAAAAAATTGCAAGCTTAACCATGGAAGATTGACAAGGTGGATACTTGCACTACAGGAATACCATATGAATTGGGAGTATGTTCCAGGAAAACAGAATATTGCTGCAGATGTATTGTCCCGGATTAACATAGAACAGCAAGCTTTTGAAGGGGAAAAGGAAACAATCGTCAAGGTATACACTGTCATAAAAAACAAATCAGATATGGAAAACCTCATGAAATCAATTTCGCAACAACAAACAGAGGATACAAAAATCAACAATTTTAGGCAAAGACTGATCCAACAGGAGGAAAAAATTACTGCATATTACTGTCTACATGAAGACATATTATTTTACAAACCAAATAATAACCAAGGATCATGGAAGTTAGTCATACCTAAAGCATTAAAAAAAGAATTAATACTGGACTACCATAGTCGATATGGGCATATGGGTGCATTAAAAGTGATGAAAGCACTTGAGGAACACACTTACATTAAGAATATCAACCGGAGAGTTAGAGAATGTATTCGGCAGTGCCACATCTGTCAGTTGGCAAAATGCAATAACGAGAAACAGAAGGAATAATGCAGCCAATTACATCAACTGGTAAATTAGAGAGAGTATTTTTAGATGTGTGTGGACCGTTACCTCGTAGTGGGGGGAGAAAACAATATAAATTCATAATAATCATGTTCGACCATTACTCCAAATTTACAAAACTATACCCCATTAATCGGGCAACTACAAAAAAGATTTTGCAAATAGTAATCCAACAATACATACCAGAGCTAGGAACTCCAAGGTCAATTATTACAGATCTTGGGACTCAGTTTCGAGGAAGGGTATGGAAGGAGACTTTGTTAGACCTAGGTGTCAAGACATATAAAACATCCGTCTATCACCCAAATAGCAATCCTGCGGAAAGAGTACTGAGGGAGGTCGGCAGGATCCTCAAGACCTATTGTTTCGATAAACACCAGAAGTGGAGTAACTACATTACACAAACAGAAAGCTTTATCAACTTAGCTTACCATGAATCAATACAAGATACTCCATATACTATAATGCATGAAAGACTACCACCCCGAGAAATTATTGAAATAATCGACTTTCCAAACAACCCAGCTTACCAGTTCGACAACGTGAAATTCCACAGCAAACTGACTGAGCAAGTGGAGAAAAGAAGGAAAAAATACAAAATAGTTCAGCAGAAAATAATTCAGTACAAGATTGGAGATAAAGTATTGTTAAAAAACCGCGAATTGCCAAGTTCTAAGGAAGGAATAGCAAAAAAGCTATTATTACTTTATAACGGACCATATGTTGTTGTAAAAAACAATAACAACAATACTTATGTAATTAGTGATGTGGATACAAAGAAGATTAAGGGAACATTCAACCAAGTTTCCTTAAAAATGTATTATGGAGCCAATTAAAACCATTTTCTAATAGATCTCAAAATTCAACCAATAGTAAGGACAACTTACAGTGCATGTTGAAAATGTTATTTTGGATCAAGTGAATAAACAAATTTGAATAAATTTCAAAATTCTAAACGAAATAAGCACCTCTTATTAAATATAATTATGAACTTATTATTGGAATACAAAAGAAGGAGACAACATCCATGAATCAGGAGAAACCAAAGTATTACAAAATAAATAAGAAAAGACAAATGTAGACAATCGACATGAAAATAAGACAAGACTAGAAACAAAATTACTACGAATAACCTATCATGATTCTGAGAGAAACAACAACAACAACTATAGATACAGGTACTTGTTACGTGTTAATTGAATAAAGATAGTGAATGAAAAAAAAGAAGATTAAGCAGTACTGATAAAGAAGAAAAGAAGATAGTACCAATTAAAAATAAAAAAAAAATGTTATTAATATCGCCACCACAAAATGAACATCTGAAGGAATCAATGGAAAGGAATATTTAGATCTGAGAAGTTAAACTGAGTGAACCATCCCAAGAATATATTATTATATTATTTTTATTTGATTTAGTCGTGAATAGACTAGTGATTATTAAATGTGATTGACTGATGAGATAGCTCCAGCAATCGATATTATTTATGTATTATGTATTATAAGGACAGCGGGGTATTAGGTCAAGAGATCCCCCCGACTGATTCCAAAATATATGTGATAATGATTAATTTGTTAGGGAGGTAACATGTTCCAGGGATAGAACACTTATAATTAAAGACAAGTATACCAGATCATAAAAAGAATAACAAGTGATAATATGAAAGCTAAGATAATTGATAATTTCAACAAAATATACTATTTTATTAAAATAATCAAATTTGGTGGCAGGGTGTTATGTAACATTACATTTGGCATAGCTTGATATCGTACCAGATTTAATGAAGATCATGGATAAGAAACTTAACAAGAAGAAAAATATCTTTTAAAAAATATTAATGAAGATGAACAAATAACTACTTTAGAATGACTTGGACTATAACTGACCGTACCCAAATTAATGTTTAGGTAAAGTGATGTAAAATACCCAGATGACAATAATAATACTTATAAAGACAGACAGCATTATGTACCATTACTATAAGTAAACAAATTGTTTTATTAAATGTATCAAAATATAAAAATAATCAAAATACAAATTGAGGGATAATAGGCCCAAATATACAATATAATGTAAAATAATATATTAGTAAATTGTTAACTAAATGATATAGTGGAATAATACAAGAAAACAATCATATAGATACATGGAAACATAAAACTAATAGTGTGAATAATAGTGGACATAATGTTATCAAATAAATAATGTATAATCACATAATAATTCTCAAATGTATAAAAAAAAAATGGTAAAAGTACCTAGCACAGGAATGGCTGAACTGCATGAGTGCATGAGAAAAGAATAGAAATTATAAATCATTATTAAATGATTAAACTTTCCTTTTTTATGTTTTAAAAATAAGACTAAGTCGTGTTGATGTTATTTATAGTTTTGTTAAGTAATGAGTGTATGATATGCCTTATGCAGGATGTATGTAACCAGACATATACAAATTGTTTAATCACAAAATGCGAATTATGTTTTTTTATAATGTTACAGTAATAATTATTGTTATATTTTTAAATGATAATACTAATAGAGTTATAGGGAGTAGTTTTGATGGTAGTTGCGTAGTTAATAGGTGTTACAATAACAGAAAATAGAAATTTAACATGTCAAGACCTAGGCCTAAAAAAAAAAAACTTTGGAGTTTTGTAAATTTTAGGAAATACATTTAGAATTTTATAAAACAAATGTTGTAATATGGATAGGTTTATAATTAATAGTATACACAACAAATATGGAATCGAAATAATCAGTTTTAAGTTATTTAAGAAAAATTCAGATAGCAAAAAATGTAATATCAGTATTTCTTAAGCAAAAATAGGCATGTTTGGTGACTATATGTCACAAATGTTAAGACCAAAATAATGATGCTATTAGTTTTAAATTCCCAATCAGTACAAAAAGTTATACTAATTTAAAAGTTTTTGACCAAATTCAGACATTGAAATAATGAATTTGTATGACAATGTATATCTGAATCAACCAACCAGATTTCAAGTTTTACCTTAGTAACCGAAAATTCAGATAAATAAAAAAGGGACTTCTTTAACAACCGTCATTGAAGCCAGATGCGTTATAAAAACGTCTCAGATAATTACATTTTAATTAGTGAAAACACATACCGGGCTTAGTAAAACGAACAGGTATAGTCAATACAAAATATTATAATAACAAAAGAACATCAAGAATTTAATTCAGAAGAATTTAGATCCGGGGAGAAGAAGCAAAGAAGACTTGGACCCTATCTTCGTCCTGGAAGAATAAAGAAGAGGATCTGGGTGAATTTGAACAATTTTTTCATCTTATGTGACAACACCTACACTTGTGTACACAACTATTTAGGAATTAAACAATAAATAAAACTACAGACACTATTCTACACCAACAATAAAGAACACTTGAAAATAACACCAATTGAGTATTACACCTTTTTTGAACACCATAAAATCTTTAAGGATAACTAATAAGCATCTAAACTGGTCATAACTTATAATAGTGAATAACACATACACGACTACCAGTTTGCCACTATACACGTCAAAACCTTGTAATATCCTTATATTGTGAAGTTTGTATTTTCATGTTAAGAGTTGTATTATTTGTTTAACCGTAATTTCCGAACCAAATACGCCCTGAGATTGTTTATTTAATTGAAATAAAAACAAAGTGCATCATTCTTTTGATCGTCGAATCCAGCATAATATTTTAGCTACTACCAACTTATGAATAAAGACGCATAATTTTGTCATAATTTGTAATTACAGTAAAGAAAACGAGAAGTAATTAATCAATACTTCGTTTGAATAAAGATTGATAAAAGGAATATATCTGTTTGGTGTTATCTTTGCATTATTATTACTGTTTCAATTAAGAATTACGATAACATAGCACAGCGGACGGAGCGACTGTTGGCCACTCCGAGTGACGTCATTGGGACTAGATGCATAGTGGGAGCGAGCGGCAGAATACAACAGTAGCATAATAATTTATCGTTCAACATATTTATTTGTTACAAAGTGACGATCCAGAGTGAGCTTAAACGACGTATCATTTTATTTATTTATTATAATTTGCCGCACCCAACGTGACATAATATCCCGTATCCTTTATTTTAATTGATACAAATTCGAACCAAAGAGTGGGAAATAATAACTCGTCATCCTATAATATCTCGTCTCCTTTATTATATATCGTTACAAATTGACGCATCCAACGTGCGGCATATATAATTTACGTTCCCTAATATATTGTTACAAATTGACGAACCCAACAGTGGGGCTTGACGTGGATACTGGGGAGACCATACTAAATAGTTACAATATATAACTCAAAGTCTGAGGAGTTATGTTTACTGAATACAAATCGTCACCGTCACACCGATTGCCAGCAAATTTTGCACAGGTAACCTTTGACACAAAGCAAAAATACTGTCTAACTTGGAATCTGATATTTTGCCCCGTTCGCACGATTTAGACCCTTTTAATTATGCCTTTTCGTTAACACGTATAAAGATGTAATTAAAACGAAAATGGCCTAAATCGGCGCCTCTAGGGTGGTCTCTATTCTGGTTCTGTATAACACCATAGAGACCAGAATTAATTACCTTAGTAACAAGTAAATAAACAAAAGCTATTTAGCGGAATTGGAACTGTACATTTATCCATTCCTGCAGTACATTTTAGATGTTTTATATAATATTCGATTGTATCGATATATTACGATGTGGACAAGAAGAAGTGTACTAATTGTAAATTGTCCTATTACTTAATCCAAAGCGAAAATACGTGTTGTTTTCATTTGTGAGGTTAGGTGACAACGGTTTCTGGTTTTTAGTTTACTGCTGAAATAATTAAAAGCCACGGTTGAGGAAAACATAACGTTTAATGTGTTATACAATGCTTCTAACACAGTAACACTTAAAATAAAAAATTTAGCGTTTTTGATTTAACAGGTGCTTTATAAATATCTCCAAAGGATTTATAAACGGGTACTTTTAAATCTCCAAAGGCTGTTGCACCAACATAATAATTTAGCACAAGTGTTCAAAACAGCTTTGGAGAGAATTTGACTAATGAGTACAAAATCGTTATACGAGCTGAGAGAACGCCATGTAGACATAGACAATAAAATTACATTAAAATACTTGTTAAAAGTCAAATTTTCGCGTGCGAAGCCGCGGGTAACATCTAGTAAAAAAATTTACAGGCATTGAACAAATGCAATGCACAGAGAAGGGCATTGGAAATGCTTCAATAAATCTAAAAAATATATATATATTTTTTTCTTCATTTACCAATGTACAGATTATAAGTTAAATGTAGTCGCATTCATAAAAATTCAAAATTTTCTACGTTATTGACAACAAAGAAGTAGTTTCTATGGAAACTCACCGGTTCCCATTTTCGATAACGCACCAGCGATCGGCCGCAAATGTGCGAAACGTCCTTATAAACATTTTCAATGTTAAAATAATCTATAGGCTGAAACAATAGCTTACATTGTTAGAAAAGTTTTAAAACTTTTAAAAATATTCTTATTTCACCACTTGTGAGGGTACAGTTTAAAAAAAATGAAAAGCCTCACTTTCCAACAAACAACAAACTACTATTAAAACCAGACGGCATTGTTTGGCATAAACATTTGAGGGTAATGCCCGTAATCTTCTAAACCAGAAACGTTTACAAAGAAAGACAGAAGTTTCAGTAAATTAAATACCGCATTGCCCGTTCGCCCTGAAAACCTCACAAACTCGATCACGCATATAACAGAGGAAAACAACCAATTACGATGAAGAACAGTATACATAATGTAAGTGTGTTTAACGCAGTAACAGTTAAACAAGAAAGTAAAATTCCTAATATACTAAACTGAAAGTAATGCTAAACACTATTGACCCACATACGGAACTTAAAATGTAATAATGAAATTTTGCATTTACGATCTAGATCTTCTACTTGTTTATTTATTTTTATTTAATTTTGTTACCTGACTACCCTCTCGTCTGTAAGGTACATAAATACAAACGTTTTTACAATACGAACATAATTCCTTCACTTCAACAATATGCATAAGTCATCATCATCATCATCTTCAGCAAGGATTAAACCAAAAATAGTTTGTTCCGGTTCCAAGCAGGTAGACTAGAGCTGGACACTCCAACGCTTCTTCGGACGCCCACACCTCTCCGTCCCTTCGGCTTATAAGTCCATAGTTGTTTGGGGATGCGGCAGTCATCCATTCGGTTAAGATGTTCCGATCATTTTAGCCGATACTGAGCGATTATATCCAGTGTACTCACAGTATTCAGCTCCTGCGTACATCGATATTTATTTTATGACCTTGAAGAGTATGTACTGCCACGTGCCTAAGTAATCTCATTACGGCCGCTTCAATACGACTAGCCTGAGACTTCGTTAAAGTCCAATTCTCAGACCCGTAGAGAAGAGTGGGGAGGGCAATCATCTTATAGAACTTCAGGAGTGTTTCTTCCTTCGTTGATTTACAGTTCTCCTGATGCTTCCACACGCATGGTTGAACTTCTGCAGCTTCTTCACTACATCATTGTTTGTAAACAGTTCAGATACTCAGAGTTACATACCTACTCCAGAACAGTGCCATCTAGGCCTACAACAATTTTGTTGTTGTAATCTACCAACTACAACATATATACACAGGTTGTTATACTAATTCAAGCAAAATACTACTATTCAATTTTACATTATGACGGATACTGCAGCAAATCATTAACAAATCAATTTAAGGAAAAGCTCATCTAAATCCGCTTACCGTCAAAGATAAAATCTAACCTCGATACACATTACATCACTCTGGAGCAAAAAGAGCAAATAAAAAAGGTTCGTGTAGCTCATGTACCCTCCCAGCTTTTATCTTCCATATAATGCTCAACGTTCTCTCCCCTCACTTGTTTGACTGTATCACATGTGTTCTCCTCCTTCGATGTGTTGACTTGACCATGGACGATGGTGATCTCGCGAATTTAAGGTAGTTTTTGGTTGACAGAAGCCTAGATACAAGGATAAATTGTATTGATAAATTTTTCTGCCTGCTTGCGTAGCAAATTTTGTGCAGCTTCAAGCTTATCCATAACGTCCGAGAAGCTACTGGTGGCGGTACAAAACAAAGCGGGATATTCTTGTCTATCCTCTATCTTGGGGTATTCATGATCACTAATAAGTTTCGCATGGCCTGCGTTTAATCCTTCCTTTGTTTCTGTGCTCTCTTTTCTGAAGCCATAATGTAATTAGAACAGATGTTATACTGCAACTTATACTGCTGGAGCTGCTGGAACATTATCGCGCTTAGGCCAAAAACCGGATACTAAAAAAAAAACATTTAATTCTACAAGCTATTACTTTGCTTGTTCACATAAAATATTTTTGTTTATAGCAAAAAGCAAAAAAAAAAACGATTTATTTTAAGAAAAAATTCGGTATATAAGTCAGTGTATATCATATATTATAAACAAAATCAGTCAGTACACAAAATATGGGCCACTTGAATATATGATATTACTTAATCATGAACCTATAGCAGTATCTAGTCAATATAAGTTTTTAAATTAAGCGAATTGAGAATTATGTTTGGAAAACAGTAGTAAATAGTATTATTACTTATACTTATTCTTCTGCATCAATCAAAGTTGTCTACTAATCCGTGCATTAAAATGAATCATTTATAAAGCAATGTATGTAGTAGAAGTCTCGTCACTTTACAAAAAATTACTATTATTGTATATCTAGTGTAGGCGTGCTGTAGCCCACTCTGGTCTAAGTGCAGTGTATGCCTGCTATAGGTGTGTTATATGTCTACCGCAAACATACTGTAGACATACTATAGGCGTATTATAGCCTACACTAGACGTGGTCTAAGTCCAGTGTATACGTGCTGTATGTGAGTTATATGTTTACTAAAAACGTACTGTAGACATACTATAGGCGTATTATAGCCTACACTAGACGTGGTCTAAGTTCAGTGTATACGTGCTGTCGGTGTGTTATAGGCCTACTACAGACGTACTGTAGACATACTATAGGCGTACTATAGTCTACACTAGACGTGGTCTAAGTGCAGTATATACGTGCTGTCGGTGTGTTATAGTCCTACTACAGACGTACTGCATACATACTATAGGTGTATTATAGCCTACACTAGACGTGGTCTAAGTCCAGTGTATACGTGCTGTAGGTGTGTTATATGTCTACTGCAAACATACTGTAGACATACTATAGGCGTATTATAGCCTACACTAGACGTGGTATAAGTTCAGTGTATACGTGCTGTCGGTGTGTTATAGGCCTACTACAGACGTACTGTAGACATACTATAGGCGTACTATAGCCTACACTAGACGTGGTATAAGTTCAGTGTATACGTGCTGTCGGTGTGTTATAGGCCTACTACAGACGTACTGTAGACATACTATAGGCGTACTATAGCCTACACTAGACGTGGTATAAGTTCAGTGTATACGTGCTGTCGGTGTGTTATAGGCCTACTACAGACGTACTGTAGACATACTATAGGCGTACTATAGCCTACACTAGACGTGGTATAAGTTCAGTATATACGTGCTGTCGGTGTGTTATAGGCCTACTACAGACGTACTGTAGACATACTATAGGCGTACTATAGTCTACACTAGACGTGGTCTAAGTGCAGTGTATAAGTGCTGTAGGTGTGTTATAGGCCTACTACAAACGTATTGTAGACATACTATAGGCGTACTATAGTCTACACTAGATGTGGTCTAAGTGCAGTGTATACGTGCTGTAGGTGTGTTATAGGCCTACTGCAGACGTACTATAGGCTGCTGTAGGCGTATATTAGGTGCACGTAGGCTTGCTTCACGCGTGCTGTAAGCGCTCTAGGTGTAATGTAATGTATGCGTGGGACTGGAGTACTGTAGACGCGCTGTTGGCGTACTGTAATAGTGCTGTAGCCGACCTCTAGGCGTACTGAACGCGAGATATAATCGCGCTGTAGCACTACCAACGACAAGACAGTGGTACTGCCTTCTCGTTGGTAGTGGCTGTAGTCGTACTGTAACCGTACTGAAGTGTAGTAGCGTATTGTAGACTCTCTGTAGGGGTACAGCAGACGTATTTTCTTACCGAATTACCTAAATCCGACCATTCATAGAACAGATGTAACGAGACAAGGGATGAACGAACGGAATACAGATATGTAAATACGTTTAACACAGTAACAGAAAAGGAAAAAACCAAAACTACTATGAAGCTAGACTGAAACTAATGCTAAAAACCGTTGACCCATGTAGTATCCATAAGTGAACAGTTGACCGATAAATGAAATTTTGCATTTAGGATTTCTACTTATTTATTTATTTTTATTTAGTATTTTTGTAACTAATACTTTGTACAAATGCGTTTCGGATGCTAGGCATGTAAGTGTGGACTGGTATATAGTCCAGTGCCATCTATGTATAGGTATGTGGGTGTCTACGTATATCATAACTTTGCATTAATACTAATTCAGTCAGTGTTATTATTCAATTACAAAATCTCACATATACTGCAGCCAGTACATTAACAAATCAGTCAAAGATAATCCACATATGACTCCTTCTATTGGCAAAGGTAACAGACAATCTCAATACACACTACGACATTATTTTACTCTGCAGCAAGAGATGCAAAAAAGTAGGTTCGTGTTACTAGTACTTTCTCCATTTATCATCTCGTTTTATTCCTACCCGTGTCACACGTTTTTTATCTACTTGTGTACCTTCCACTCACGTGATGAAAGGAACCTTTAAACTTATAATTGTATGAAAGGAAAAAAACACAACCTCAGTCAGTAAAGTAATGCTAACGATCTTATGGATGCTTAAGCTCCAAATTGAGACGTTTTTTGGAAGGACAGCTTAATATGAATAGCCAGTATTGCAGAAATATGCTTGAAAATAAAGTGAAGTTTTCTGTGATAAAACATAGATCCGATATAGAGTGAAAAGTAATGCTTCTCCTTCAGAACAATGCTAATCGCACGCCACAATCAACACTTGGAAAAATTACTGGGACTTCTACTTACTGGGTTGTCTGATTTCTACTTCACCCACTTTGCAGTTCAAGTTTTGTTCCATTAAACTTCTTTTTTTTTTGGCTCCCCAAGGAATCATTATGTGGAGTCTAGTGTCACAGGAACGAGGAAGGGAAAATAAACGTGAAACCGTAGCGATGGGTGAAGTGTTTATTTTCAAATAAATTAATTAGTTTTTTTAAAAAAGACATGACTTTATTAGTATTAGCAATAGGCTATAATATTGCTTACGTACACAAGTAATAGAGTTAATAATTGTAGTTGTAGTTGCCGTTATACTAAAAGTAGAATAAGGTATATTTTAATTTTTTCTCGTTTATATAATGTAACATACACTGTAAAAATCAGGTCAGACAAGTTATTTCCTTGAGGTGGATGATGTTACAATGACAAGTGAAAAAAAATCAGTGTTGTCGGTGTGTCAAGATCGGAGAAGAGCAGCGGTTCGCCTCAATTGGCCTACACGACCGACCACCTTGAGACCGATGACTACACTCACCTTTCGCCCTCGGCTTGACCCCACTTCCCCTTTCACCGGCTGTCGTTCCTTCCTCACAGCCTTTACAGTAATCGATATCCGAACTTACATTACATCCTAGGTTTGTACTTCACAAAACTGTGAAAATTATTTAGGTGCATTCTTCAACGTCAACAATTTTAGTCAAAAGTGAACTAGAGTCTTTTAAATTATTTTGATTTGTTTATGCTTATCCGGTAGTATCTACCACTGATAAAACATAAAATAAATGGGAAAAATGTTCATTATTTGATAATCTGTAAACGGCACGCGTTGAATAGTCCACAACCTCACAAACTTCCATAATAATAATTCGGGGGAGATTTCTATGGTTAAACTTTTCTTTATTCTTTGCTTTTTGTTTTTTGTTTTTGTTCTTGTTTTAACATTGAAAATGTTTATAAGGACGTGTCGCACATTTGTGGCCGATCGCTGGCGCGTGATCGAAAATGGGAACCGGTGAGTTTCCATGGAAACTACTATCACCCTCGCAGTTTAGAGCTAGAAAAGGATATGTGTAATTCACTAGTACTAAGCTCTTAACTATGCTTTGATGGCGACTCTTAAAATTATCTCAGGGTATCAAAAAAATGATTATTAACACAATTAACTTGAATGACTCCTAATTTTAATGAACATCTTCATTAACATATTACAAATTACATACAATCTTAATGATTTACCATATTGAAATTATACTTCTCATCAATTATCACTGGAAAGTAGGTTCATAGATTGAATTGCCAATAGTAATAGAGTTACAAAAGGTACATGAATTAATATGAGTTTAATGTTCAAATTGGGTTATTTGTTGGTTGAATTCCGTTTGTTGTAGATTCCTTCCCTCGGAGTCTGCGATCCTGGAGATTTGCCGGCGTTTCGGAAAGCGTTTGTCGGCGATTCGGACGATCCTGTTGTTGACACTCGTTGACACTAACACTTTAATTACTTCGGTTTCACCTTCACTACACTGCTCACACCTACTTACTGATTCAGCATGTAACTAGTGTATACTACTATTTATTTTTGGCACCTTAGTAAATATGTTATTAAGCTGAGTGCTCGCAATATCAGTAATTCATACCGAATACACTCCAACGTTCCGTAACTTCCGGATGCACGTGTTAGATTATCGATAATATGAATTTAGATAGTTTATCACCAGATTATATTATATTTAGTCTAATGATTACTTTGATTTTAGTACACTTCTTTCACTGCAATACCGGTTTTAATATTATTAAACGCACGAGACGAATACTGTACTTATATTAATTCTCGTAAGTTTTAGTTAGAAATTCGTAATACGCGATAACGAGTCTGATAGTTGTAATGCTCTCCGTCGACTCCCGACAATTTTCCCAACTACGTTTTTTATACACACGCAAACGTTACCCACACTCAATATTTACAAATCGCGTTCCCATTGGTTTCAAGTACTGCGATATTTGATTTCCTCCAACCCAACTAGCTAATTTCACCCGCTCAAAAAGTGACGCTTTCTTTCATTCGCCAAAAAACAGCGCGTACCAAACGTATACCGCTAAGGGGGAAGGGGCGCCACCTAAGGTTCTCTCGCTCTAACCTCTCATTCTAAATTCTAACGGACTGTATTATCTGACACTCAGCTTTCTCTCGATTTCACTTAACTTTATTGCTTTTTTAATACAATACATTTTATGATTTTTCACCCTGTACGTGACTTGTTGTATGGTTTGTTCCCCGTCAGACCGTCGCCTCGACAAGGGTGTGTTTCTTTGAAAAACACCGCTAGGCTCGGTTCTAACAGTACTTCAGCTCAACATTACTTGCATGGCTTAGTCTAATAAACAATTAATAATCATGTTTCTATATAAAACCTGCATTACAATAGTATACAATTTTAGTAGCATTCAATTTTTACGTTATACTACTTCTTTGTTGTCAATAACGTAGTACACATATAAAACTTCGCTTATGAATTCGACTACATTTAACTTATAATCTGTACATTGGTAAACGAAGAATGAATTCATTGATTGGTGAATGAAGAATTAATTCATCGATTGGTGAATGAACATAAATATATATATTTTTTAGATTTATTGAAGCATTTTCAATGGCCTTCTCTGTGCGTTGCATTTGTGCAATGCCTGTACATTTTTTATTTAATTTTCTTTTTCTTCTTTTTTCCCCTTATCTTTTTTTCTTTTCCCTTTCATTTTCTTTTTTTAATTCAATCTTCCTTTGAGTCACGCTTACCTACTTAAATGAATTAATAGTTTCACAATTTTCAATAGGATTTACAAACATGTCATATGGTTCATAAATTGTATATCATAGATTTATCGTCCTATTACATTTTCCTCTTTCGTGCTTGACATTTGCTTCTTTATATTGTTCTTTATTAGACATGTGATTGTGAATGCCTTGACTCGAGGTAGTTATACACACAATACACTTTTACACATTCAGTTGAGACCACGGAGGAGATAGGGAAACACATGCCTTATGGGAGTTCCGCTGCTACTAGCAGCTCTCACAACATCTGCAAACAAATTTTTGCCATCTGCCACAATACACCTTTTACTAGGTTCTGTAAGAAATAATCTAAATTTATTCAGATTCTCCACTTAGGCCTATAGGAAATGATGAAATTATTTCAATCGAGAATGACTCTATTGAAAGGACACTTAAAAGACATATGACTTATTAATATAGAAAGTGTTAATTATTATAATAACAAAGTTCTGCTATTTCACACTTTTAGAGTAAAGCTGTGGTAAAAGTGGTAAGAATAAACCTTTTGAGTGTTGTCTTGTTTGAAGTGTCGTATTAGAAGCAGAGAAAATTGTATTTTTACTTATAGGCTATGTGGTGCTCTGTGTAGAGATACTTTAGGATGACCTACGGTGCGGTGTTGGAGGAAATTTAAAACCTACGGTAGAGAGACACAGCTATTACTGATGAAGGTTTTAAATAGCTAGAGGTAATTATAGCTTTCAGAACGCATTGAAAAGAAGACGGATCATAAGAATTGCCATACGAAGAACCTTGAGAGAATTAAGTGGATCTATAATGAGCAAGAATGGCAACTTTAGAAAGGAAATAAAAGGAATATTTTCCGTAAAGAAGCAAGCCACGACAAAACATGAAATATACAAAGCTAGAAGAAATAACAGATCTCTTCGAAAACAATAGGCCTACGTAAATAGGAAAATCAAGACCGGCTGACAGTGCTAACTAAGACAATATTCCCTAAAATACCTGATTACGAAATGGCCAGTAAAAGAAATAATTTTTTCTAAATTCTATATATAAAAATAATTTGATAATTTACTTAGGAGCTGACCTTTTGAATAACTATGTTATAAAAGTTAAGAAAATATATGAACTTTAAGAAGTTAAAAGAAGTTAAGAAGAAAAAATAAAAAACGTCTGGTCTGATCTTACTAAATAAGATATTGAGATAAATGTGGAAAAAATTATATTTATTTTCCTTCACACGTTTTTGAAAATAACAAATAATATTTAAATTACCAATAGGTACCGTTTATCCACTTGCAAAGGTAATGCTACATAGGCCTACATGGAAGCAAATATCGTCCCTGAAATAGCATGCTCGTTTATACACACGTCTGACCCGGCGAATGCGTCTGGAAATACCACAATATCGTCAACTGTAAAAAAAGTAAAATTCTTTTAATGGTCACTTTAATTTATTATTATTATTATTATTATTATTATTATTTATATGTCAAAAACTTAAAGTATGGTATGTCTAAGAAAAATGAGACGTTTGACATGACGAAGCTTACCGAATGAAAATTCTGTGGACGCAAGTCTGTAAAAGCAGAAGAGGGGCCGGCCTGTGATAAGATGGTTGGATGATGTGGTGGAAACTCTAAGAAGAATGGATATGAGGGATTACACTGAGATGGCAATGGATAAATTGGATGGCATTGGAGAAGACTGATGTTGGAAGCCACGGCTCACGTTGGGCTGTTGTGCTGAAGAAGAAGAAGAAGAAGCTTACCGAATGAGATATTTGTCGAAAACGCCCCATCCAGGCAGACAGCCAATGGATGATGTTTCAAATGTTTACTTACTAATAATCCATGTGCACAATGAAAACTCTGCACGGATGGGAAAGGCGAAGAAACGTAGATGCTCTGGACACTCAAGAAACGGGTTCAGAGATCAAATTAATGTAGACGTAGCCCGTTTAAGAGGCCCAAAGAAATAAACGGTAGAAAACGTAAATACGTAGAAACTTATAACAACTCCACAGAAGCTGGATAGAATCTTAATGCTTGAAACCTAGCTATTACGAAGACGATTTAAAATCATACATTCTTACCTCAGGCTTTTAGGTAACAATTTTAACAAGATTTCTGTACCTCACGAAAGGTCGAACTTAGAATGTACTAAGTACCTTTTATTTATTGTTTTAATTTTATGAACACTCAGTATTCTGAGGGAAATACTATAACACTTTACAAGTGAGAACGAAAGTATTTGATCCTTTGCGTTTGATTGAAAATATTAATTTTTGTAGTTTATACTTCTAATTACTTCCCAGTATTTTGGATACAAGCGTGTTTTGTTGTGAGCATAGTCCGTGGTTCCGTGCATATTCCACCACGTGGTTCTATGGTGGAGATATCAATTATTTTTTTATAATTATTAAATTTATATTTATTTTGGTGTAATACACTTCTCAAGAAACAAATTTAAGAACTTAGGTTCCATCACAACGGAATAATAAACTGAATAAGAAACTGACTGAGTGGATTAACTCGGAACTCAAACACATTTTTTTTTTATTCTCTAAGTAACGTCATAAAACCACTAAGACGGGAATTCACAATCAAGTGACATGCAGAACATCCATTTCGATGGTGTTAAATACAAGTAACATAAATAGTGATAAGGAAACAGAAATAAACTTTAAGAGCAAAAGTTGTAGAGTCAGAGAGACGAACGGATAGAATTGTCAAACGTGGAAATCGGGGAAAACACGAATTGGAATGGAGAAGCACGCTTCTGATTTTATAAAACGGTTAATGTGTACTGACACTTGAGGAAAGCTAAACAGACCGCTGAAGGGTAAGTGACGGATTAAAGCCCCACCAGCAGAAGAAAGATAGGAAGGATAGGTTCTTTTGAAGAAACGACGTACACGAGGAGTTACTTGGTAGAAAACTATACTTCCGAGGCTTGAAGAGAAGATACTAATCCAAGTGGTTTGACAGGGTAAGCAGCGAAAGCCGTAAAATTGCTTACCTACGTTGTGCCCAGCTTTCTTACAGTACATTCAAAAGCGTTACTTCTTTATCGCCGTGAACATGCTTTATCGTTCAACGAGGTTGTCTACATGCTTGCAAAACGCGTCGGTCAGTTTATGACCAAATGTCCACTTTGATTAAGCTATAAACGTGCGCTCCTTCCGGTTAGTAAACACTGCCACATTTTCAGCAATTACGTTAAATCCGAAACAGTACTGTTTACAAACAAACCTTGCACACAGCGCTACGAACCAAAGTACATAAATAACATCAAATAACATCGCTTTAAATCATAACCAAACAGACACATATTAGAGACTGTCTGTTTATTTAATAACAGGTATTGTTAGTTATAGTCGGAACGACCTTCGCGAACCGTATAATTTCGAGAATAATCGCGAACGGACTTCACGGATACTAGGAAACCATCCTCAGCGAATAACAATATTAAAAAAAAAGAAAACAACCGGTCGTTCTTTTCAATGATAGTTAATTTTTATTTAAATGTTTCGTCCTTTACATGTGAAAAATTAAAACTTGTTTAGCGGCGTCAAAGAAATACGGAAAAGACTCGGAGCGGGAAGTCGCTCGCAACATCTTCCTTATTAGCTTCAAGATCGTCTGCACGAAACTAGTCTATATCGCGTCAGGTTGCGCCTTAGCAAATGACTATCGCCAGTTGTGACACTACGACTATATATCTCAACTTATTTTGTATTTCTCAACTGAAGTTTTTTTACTCGACTTGACATTTACAGTACTTTCTACACGTGTTGGCTAACGATTATCGATAATTCCGAACTATTTCCATACCTCGTAAGCGCTTACTCATTGTTTATATTTCAACTGTACAGTATCGCGAATATTAAAAATTACAACATGTTTAAGACGTAATTAGCCTCTCGTTAACCTGTTGTGCAAACGAGTCTCCGGGAACTCATTATCTCGATTAATTTGAACACAGTTTTATTATGCTGTCACTTCTCCGTGGGCGAATGTTACTGTAGTTTAAACTGCAGAGAGCGTCTAGCATAGCGTTCTGTTCCTTGCGACTGATCTTCTTCGTCGACCTGCTCTGTCTTTCCATATTGAGGCGTCCTTTTCCTGTCTGAGCTTTGCCACCGGTAGGATAGCAACCCTTCTTTCACGTTTAGTGCCTAATTCACTATTTTTCTAACCATAATATTTGATAAGAAACACAGGACTCAAAGAAAAAGCTTACGAGCAACAAACTTTCTTGTGAAACGTGGCTCTACTGGTACAATAAATAGAACAGTGAAAAAGTCAAGAATGGTTTACCAGACTTGGATATATTGGGCTGCCATTTCATTCATCTTCAAAGTTATTTAAGCGGTCCAATACTGTTTCGGATTGTCACAGCAGGCTTAGCACTTTCAGCAGTATAAAAATTATTTGCATATCTCGATGATTTTCATCGCCTGTAGAACAGTCTTGGCAAAAACAACACTTGCTGATTCACGACGTTTTGTATGACGTTCACTACATTCACCAGATTGTTTTTATTTGCTCCGTAATCATTAAATTAACGTCGTAATAAATGAATAATTACCCTGTCACCTTATACGCGCAGGAATTCGCACAACCTCGAGTCTGCGGCCGCGTAACACCCGTTGACCCACATCGCGTAAGCGCGTAACCCCATCGTTTTCGCCTGGTATTAATAAGCGAAAAACGTATGTGCGTCCAGTCTTCAAGTCTGTATCGGTTTTACGCAAATTAATAACTTCCAGTGTTTAACAATGTACACAATGCTCTCACTCTCCATGACGTCAGATCAGGTAGTAGCCTACACTTGCCCGAGATTGTTAGTTTTAAAAAAACCATACCGGCGGTTCAATAAGATTTTTTTGACGTGAACGTCTTTAAAATCACACCGAAACATACGGGTAGGCCTACCAGAACAGAAATTTGTACCGTAACGAAAAGGTCTATATCGTATTGCCTTAATAACTCATTAAATATTAGTCTCAGAGACATAAGTGCGGTGTCATTTTTACTTCCATATTCCTTAAGGAATGGAAGTATGGTGATGGCAAAAAAAATCGTGTTCGAGATTATTGCAGATTCTGATTCTACTACACTCAAAACATGAAAAAAATTCGTTTTCCGAAAAGTGTCTGTGTGTGTGTCTGTCTGTCTGTCTGTCTGTGTGTCTGTCTGTCTGTCTGTCTGTCTGTGTGTCTGTCTGTATATTTTTTTTCTATGGCAAACGATAACTGCCGCAAATTCAAACAGAATCAAATAATTTTTTGCATGCAGCCCTGATTTGCAGAGTACTCGCGACCTATTGTTTTTGGTGAAGATCGGTTGAGGGAAAGGGGTAGTTTACCTGCAACGGTTTTTTTTTAGCAAGGGTAATTTTGTTTGTTTGGCAAACGATAACTGCCGCAAATTCAAACAGAATCAAATAATGTTTTGCATGCAGCCCTGATTTGTAGAGTACTCAAGACCTATTGTTTTTGGTGAAGATCGGTTAAGGGAAAGGGGTAGTTTACCTGTAACGTTTTATGTTTTGACAAGGGTATTTCCTATGGCAAACGATAACAGCCGCAAATTCAAACAGAATCAAAAGATTATTTGCATACAGCCCTAAGTTGTAGAGTTCTCAAGACCTATTGTTTTTGGTGAAGATCGGTTGAGGGAAAGGGGTAGTTTACCAGCAACGTTTTTTTAACAAGGGTATTTTCTATGGCAAACGATAACAGCCGCAAATTCAAACAGAATCAAATAATTTTCTGTATACAGCCCTGGTTTGTAGAGTACTCAAGACCTTTTGTTTTTGGTGAAGATCGGTTGAGGGGAAGGGGTAGTTTACCTGAAACGTTTGTTATAAAGCGTATTTTCTATGGCAAACGATAACTGCCGCAAATTCAAACAGAATCAAATAATTTTTTGCATACGTAAGTGAATTGTAGAGGACTCAAGGCCATTAGATTTTTGTGAAGATCGGTTAAGGGGAAGGAGTAGTTTACCTGCAACCTTTTACGTTTTAACAAGAGTAAAGTACTTGAAAATTCATTTAAACTTTTTCAAACAATGGTAATTGTTAAAAATAAAATAATTTTGTTGCCAGGCAATAAAATTATAATTTTTTCATTTTAATGTAAATTATGTATATATTAGAAAATATATCGTGCTTGGCAGGCAAGCATATTTCAGATTATAAGTCTTAGAATATGGAAGTCATGTATGGTTCTCCATACCGATATTTACTTCCATATTCCTTAAGGAATGGAAGTATGGTGATGGCAAAAAAAATCGTGTTCGAGATTATTGCAGATTCTGATTCTACTACACTCAAAACATGAAAAAAAGTCGTTTTCCGAAAAGTGTCTGTGTGTGCGTCTGTCTGTCTGTCTGTCTGTCTGTCTGTCTGTGTGTCTATCTGTAGATTTTTTTTCTATGGCAAACGATAACTGCCGCAAATTCAAACAGAATCAAATAATGTTTTGCATACAGCCCTGATTTGTAGAGTACTCAAGACCTATTGTTTTTGGTGAAGATCGGTTAAGGGAAAGGGGTAGTTTACCTGTAACGTTTTATGTTTTGACAAGGGTATTTCCTATGGCAAACGATAACAGCCGCAAATTCAAACAGAATCAAAAGATTATTTGCATACAGCCCTAAGTTGTAGAGTTCTCAAGACCTATTGTTTTTGGTGAAGATCGGTTGAGGGATAGGGGTAGTTTACCAGCAACGTTTTTTTAACAAGGGTATTTTCTATGGCAAACGATAACAGCCGCAAATTCAAACAGAATCAAATAATTTTCTGTATACAGCCCTGGTTTGTAGAGTACTCAAGACCTTTTGTTTTTGGTGAAGATCGGTTGAGGGGAAGGGGTAGTTTACCTGAAACGTTTGTTATAAAGCGTATTTTCTATGGCAAACGATAACTGCCGCAAATTCAAACAGAATCAAATAATTTTTTGCATACGTAAGTGAATTGTAGAGGACTCAAGGCCATTAGATTTTTGTGAAGATCGGTTAAGGGGAAGGGGTAGTTTACCAGCAACCTTTTACGTTTTAACAAGAGTAAAGTACTTGAAAATTCATTTAAACTTTTTCAAACAATGGTAATTGTTAAAAATAAAATAATTTTGTTGCCAGGCAATAAAATTATAATTTTTTCATTTTAATGTAAATTATGTATATATTAGAAAATATATCGTGCTTGGCAGGCAAGCATATTTCAGATTATAAGTCTTAGAATATGGAAGTCATGTATGGTTCTCCATACCGATATTTACTTCCATATTCCTTAAGGAATGGAAGTATGGTGATGGCAAAAAAAATCGTGTTCGAGATTATTGCAGATTCTGATTCTACTACACTCAAAACATGAAAAAAAGTCGTTTTCCGAAAAGTGTCTGTGTGTGCGTCTGTCTGTCTGTCTGTCTGTCTGTCTGTCTGTGTGTCTGTCTGTAGATTTTTTTTCTATGGCAAACGATAACTGCCGCAAATTCAAACAGAATCAAATAATGTTTTGCATACAGCCCTGATTTGTAGAGTACTCAAGACCTATTGTTTTTGGTGAAGATCGGTTAAGGGAAAGGGGTAGTTTACCTGTAACGTTTTATGTTTTGACAAGGGTATTTCCTATGGCAAACGATAACAGCCGCAAATTCAAGCAGAATCAAAAGATTATTTGCATACAGCCCTAAGTTGTAGAGTTCTCAAGACCTATTGTTTTTGGTGAAGATCGGTTGAGGGATAGGGGTAGTTTACCAGCAACGTTTTTTTAACAAGGGTATTTTCTATGGCAAACGATAACAGCCGCAAATTCAAACAGAATCAAATAATTTTCTGTATACAGCCCTGGTTTGTAGAGTACTCAAGACCTTTTGTTTTTGGTGAAGATCGGTTGAGGGGAAGGGGTAGTTTACCTGAAACGTTTGTTATAAAGCGTATTTTCTATGGCAAACGATAACTGCCGCAAATTCAAACAGAATCAAATAATTTTTTGCATACGTAAGTGAATTGTAGAGGACTCAAGGCCATTAGATTTTTGTGAAGATCGGTTAAGGGGAAGGGGTAGTTTACCTGCAACCTTTTACGTTTTAACAAGAGTAAAGTACTTGAAAATTCATTTAAACTTTTTCAAACAATGGTAATTGTTAAAAATAAAATAATTTTGTTGCCAGGCAATAAAATTATAATTTTTTCATTTTAATGTAAATTATGTATATATTAGAAAATATATCGTGCTTGGCAGGCAAGCATATTTCAGATTATAAGTCTTAGAATATGGAAGTCATGTATGGTTCTCCATACCGATATTTACTTCCATATTCCTTAAGGAATGGAAGTATGGTGATGGCAAAAAAAATCGTGTTCGAGATTATTGCAGATTCTGATTCTACTACACTCAAAACATGAAAAAAAGTCGTTTTCCGAAAAGTGTCTGTGTGTGCGTCTGTCTGTCTGTCTGTCTGTCTGTCTGTCTGTCTGTGTGTCTGTCTGTAGATTTTTTTTCTATGGCAAACGATAACTGCCGCAAATTCAAACAGAATCAAATAATGTTTTGCATACAGCCCTGATTTGTAGAGTACTCAAGACCTATTGTTTTTGGTGAAGATCGGTTAAGGGAAAGGGGTAGTTTACCTGTAACGTTTTATGTTTTGACAAGGGTATTTCCTATGGCAAACGATAACAGCCGCAAATTCAAACAGAATCAAAAGATTATTTGCATACAGCCCTAAGTTGTAGAGTTCTCAAGACCTATTGTTTTTGGTGAAGATCGGTTGAGGGAAAGGGGTAGTTTACCAGCAACGTTTTTTTAACAAGGGTATTTTCTATGGCAAACGATAACAGCTGCAAATTCAAACAGAATCAAATAATTTTCTGTATACAGCCCTGGTTTGTAGAGTACTCAAGACCTTTTGTTTTTGGTGAAGATCGGTTGAGGGGAAGGGGTAGTTTACCTGAAACGTTTGTTATAAAGCGTATTTTCTATGGCAAACGATAACTGCCGCAAATTCAAACAGAATCAAATAATGTTTTGCATACGTAAGTGAATTGTAGAGGACTCAAGGCCATTAGATTTTTGTGAAGATCGGTTAAGGGGAAGGGGTAGTTTACCTGCAACCTTTTACGTTTTAACAAGAGTAAAGTACTTGAAAATTCATTTAAACTTTTTCAAACAATGGTAATTGTTAAAAATAAAATAATTTTGTTGCCAGGCAATAAAATTATAATTTTTTCATTTTAATGTAAATTATGTATATATTAGAAAATATATCGTGCTTGGCAGGCAAGCATATTTCAGATTATAAGTCTTAGAATATGGAAGTCATGTATGGTTCTCCATACCGATATTTACTTCCATATTCCTTAAGGAATGGAAGTATGGTGATGGCAAAAAAAATCGTGTTCGAGATTATTGCAGATTCTGATTCTACTACACTCAAAACATGAAAAAAAGTCGTTTTCCGAAAAGTGTCTGTGTGTGCGTCTGTCTGTCTGTCTGTCTGTGTGTCTGTCTGTCTGTCTGTCTGTCTGTGTGTCTGTCTGTAGATTTTTTTTCTATGGCAAACGATAACTGCCGCAAATTCAAACAGAATCAAATAATGTTTTGCATACAGCCCTGATTTGTAGAGTACTCAAGACCTATTGTTTTTGGTGAAGATCGGTTAAGGGAAAGGGGTAGTTTACCTGTAACGTTTTATGTTTTGACAAGGGTATTTCCTATGGCAAACGATAACAGCCGCAAATTCAAACAGAATCAAAAGATTATTTGCATACAGCCCTAAGTTGTAGAGTTCTCAAGACCTATTGTTTTTGGTGAAGATCGGTTGAGGGAAAGGGGTAGTTTACCAGCAACGTTTTTTTAACAAGGGTATTTTCTATGGCAAACGATAACAGCCGCAAATTCAAACAGAATCAAATAATTTTCTGTATACAGCCCTGGTTTGTAGAGTACTCAAGACCTTTTGTTTTTGGTGAAGATCGGTTGAGGGGAAGGGGTAGTTTACCTGAAACGTTTGTTATAAAGCGTATTTTCTATGGCAAACGATAACTGCCGCAAATTCAAACAGAATCAAATAATTTTTTGCATACGTAAGTGAATTGTAGAGGACTCAAGGCCATTAGATTTTTGTGAAGATCGGTTAAGGGGAAGGGGTAGTTTACCTGCAACCTTTTACGTTTTAACAAGAGTAAAGTACTTGAAAATTCATTTAAACTTTTTCAAACAATGGTAATTGTTAAAAATAAAATAATTTTGTTGCCAGGCAATAAAATTATAATTTTTTCATTTTAATGTAAATTATGTATATATTAGAAAATATATCGTGCTTGGCAGGCAAGCATATTTCAGATTATAAGTCTTAGAATATGGAAGTCATGTATGGTTCTCCATACCGATATTTACTTCCATATTCCTTAAGGAATGGAAGTATGGTGATGGCAAAAAAAATCGTGTTCGAGATTATTGCAGATTCTGATTCTACTACACTCAAAACATGAAAAAAAGTCGTTTTCCGAAAAGTGTCTGTGTGTGCGTCTGTCTGTCTGTCTGTCTGTGTGTCTGTCTGTCTGTCTGTCTGTGTGTCTGTCTGTAGATTTTTTTTCTATGGCAAACGATAACTGCCGCAAATTCAAACAGAATCAAATAATGTTTTGCATACAGCCCTGATTTGTAGAGTACTCAAGACCTATTGTTTTTGGTGAAGATCGGTTAAGGGAAAGGGGTAGTTTACCTGTAACGTTTTATGTTTTGACAAGGGTATTTCCTATGGCAAACGATAACAGCCGCAAATTCAAACAGAATCAAAAGATTATTTGCATACAGCCCTAAGTTGTAGAGTTCTCAAGACCTATTGTTTTTGGTGAAGATCGGTTGAGGGAAAGGGGTAGTTTACCAGCAACGTTTTTTTAACAAGGGTATTTTCTATGGCAAACGATAACAGCCGCAAATTCAAACAGAATCAAATAATTTTCTGCATACAGCCCTGGTTTGTAGAGTACTCAAGATCTTTTGTTTTTGGTGAAGATCGGTTGAGGGGAAGGGGTAGTTTACCTGCAACGTTTGTTATAAAGCGTATTTTCTATGGCAAACGATAACTGCCGCAAATTCAAACAGAATCAAATAATTTTTTGCATACGTAAGTGAATTGTAGAGGACTCAAGGCCATTAGATTTTGGTGAAGATCGGTTAAGGGGAAGGGGTAGTTTACCTGCAACCTTTTAGGTTTTAACAAGAGTAAAGTACTTGAAAATTCATTTAAACTTTTTCAAACAATGGTAATTGTTAAAAATAAAATAATTTTGTTGCCAGGCAATAAAATTATAATTTTTTCATTTTAATGTAAATTATGTATATATTAGAAAATATATCGTGCTTGGCAGGCAAGCATATTTCAGATTATAAGTCTTAGAATATGGAAGTCATGTATGGTTCTCCATACCGATATTTTTTTATGGCAAACGATAAGAGTCGCAAGTTCAAACGGAATCAAATAATTTTTTGCATGTAGTCCTGATTTGTAGAGTACTCAACACCTATTGATTTTGGTGAAGATCGGTTAAGGGAAAGGGGTAGTTTACCTGCAACGGTTTTTTTTAAAAAAGTGTAATTTTTTTACTTCCATATTCCTTAAGGAATGGAAGTATGGTGATGGCAAAAAAAATCGTGTTCGAGATTATTGCAGATTCTGATTCTACTACACTCAAAACATGAAAAAAAGTCGTTTTCCGAAAAGTGTCTGTGTGTGTGTCTGTCTGTCTGTCTGTCTGTCTGTCTGTGTGTCTGTAGATTTTTTTTCTATGGCAAACGATAACTGCCGCAAATTCAAACAGAATCAAATAATTTTTTGCATACAGCCCTGATTTGTAAAGTACTCACGACCTATTGTTTTTGGTGAAGGTCGGTTGAGGGAAAGGGGTAGTTTACCAGCAACGGTTTTTTTTTAGCAAGGGTAATTTTGTTTGTTTGGCAAACGATAACAGCCGAAAATTCAAACAGAATCAAATAATGTTTCGCATACAGCCCTGAATTGTAGAGTTCTCAAGATCTGTTGATTTTGGTGAAGATCGGTTAAGGGAAAGGGGTAGTTTACCTGTAACGTTTTATGTTTTAACAAGGGTATTGCCTATGGCAAACGATAACAGCCGCAAATTCAAACAGAATCAAAAGATTATTTGCATACAGCCCTAAATTGTAGAGTTCTCAAGACCTATTGTTTTTGGTGAAGATCGGTTGAGGGAAAGGGGTAGTTTACCGGTAGCGTTTTTTTAACAAGGGTATTTTCTATGGCAAACGTTAAAAGCCGCAAATGTAAACAGAATCAAATAATATTTTCCATACAGCCCTGAATTGTAGAGTGCTCAGGACCTATTGTTTTTGGTGAAGATCGGTTAAGGGAAAGGGGTAGTTTACCTGCAACGTTTTATGTTTTAAAAGGGTATTTTCTATGGCAAACGATAAGAGCCGCAAATTCAAACAGAATCAAAAAATTTTTTGCATACAGCCCTGATTTGTAGAGTACTCAATATCTGTTGTTTTTGGTGAAGATCGGTTAATGGAAAGGGGTAGTTTACCTTAAACGTTTTATGTTTTCAAAGGTTATTTTTTGTGGCAAACGTTAAAAGCCGCAAATGTAAACAGAATCAAATAATGTTTTGCATACAGCCCTGAATTTTAGAGTGCTCAGGACCTATTGTTTTTGGTGAAGATCGATTAAGGGGAAGGGGTAGTTTACCTGCAACGTTTTATGTTTTAAAAGGGTATTTTCTATGGCAAACGATAAGAGCCGCAAATTCAAACAGAATCAAACAATTTTTTGCATACAGCCCTGATTTGTAGAGTACTCAATATCTGTTGTTTTTGGTGAAGATCGGTTAAGGGGAAGGGGTAGTTTACCAGCAACCTTTTACGTTTTAACAAGAGTAAAGTACTTGAAAATTCATTTAAACTTTTTCAAACAATGGTAATTGTTAAAAATAAAATAATTTTGTTGCCAGGCAATAAAATTATAATTTTTTAGTTTTAATGTAAATTATGTATATATTAGAAAATATATCGTGCTTGGCAGGCAAGCATATTTCAGATTATAAGTCTTAGAATATGGAAGTCATGTATGGTTCTCCATACCGATATTTACTTCCATATTCCTTAAGGAATGGAAGTATGGTGATGGAAAAAAAATCGTGTTCGAGATTATTGCAGATTCTGATTCTACTACACTCAAAACATGAAAAAAAGTCGTTTTCCGAAAAGTGTCTGTGTGTGTGTCTGTCTGTCTGTCTGTCTGTCTGTGTGTCTATCTGTAGATTTTTTTTCTATGGCAAACGATAACTGCCGCAAATTCAATCAGAATCAAATAATGTTTTGCATACAGCCCTGATTTGTAGAGTACTCAAGACCTATTGTTTTTGGTGAAGATCGGTTAAGGGAAAGGGGTAGTTTACCTGTAACGTTTTATGTTTTAACAAGGGTATTTCCTATGGCAAACGATAACAGCCGCAAATTCAAACAGAATCAAAAGATTATTTGCATACAGCCCTAAGTTGTAGAGTTCTCAAGACCTATTGTTTTTGGTGAAGATCGGTTGAGGGAAAGGGGTAGTTTACCAGCAACGTTTTTTTAACAAGGGTATTTTCTATGGCAAACGATAAAAGCCGCAAATTCAAACAGAATCAAATAATTTTCTGCATACAGCCCTGGTTTGTAGAGTACTCAAGACCTTTTGTTTTTGGTGAAGATCGGTTGAGGGGAAGGGGTAGTTTACCTGCAACGTTTGTTATAAAGCGTATTTTTTATGGCAAACGATAACTGCCGCAAATTCAAACAGAATCAAATAATTTTTTGCATACATAAGTGAATTGTAGAGGACTCAAGGCCATTAGATTTTGGTGAAGATCGGTTAAGGGGAAGGGGTAGTTTACCTGCAACCTTTTACGTTTTAACAAGAGTAAAGTACTTGAAAATTCATTTAAACTTTTTCAAACAATGGTAATTGTTAAAAATAAAATAATTTTGTTGCCAGGCAATAAAATTATAATTTTTTCATTTTAATGTAAATTATGTATATATTAGAAAATATATCGTGCTTGGCAGGCAAGCATATTTCAGATTATAAGTCTTAGAATATGGAAGTCATGTATGGTTCTCCATACCGATATTTTTTTATGGCAAACGATAAGAGTCGCAAGTTCAAACGGAATCAAATAATTTTTTGCATGTAGTCCTTATTTGTAGAGTACTCAACACCTATTGATTTTGGTGAAGATCGGTTAAGGGAAAGGGGTAGTTTACCTGCAACGGTTTTTTTTAAACAAGTGTAATTTTTTTACTTCCATATTCCTTAAGGAATGGAAGTATGGTGATGGCAAAAAAAATCGTGTTCGAGATTATTGCAGATTCTGATTCTACTACACTCAAAACATGAAAAAAAGTCGTTTTCCGAAAAGTGTCTGTGTGTGTGTCTGTCTGTCTGTCTGTGTGTCTGTAGATTTTTTTTCTATGGCAAACGATAACTGCCGCAAATTCAAACAGAATCAAATAATTTTTTGCATACAGCCCTGATTTGTGGAGTACTCACGACCTATTGTTTTTGGTGAAGGTCGGTTGAGGGAAAGGGGTAGTTTACCAGCAACGGTTTTTTTTTTAGCAAGGGTAATTACTTCCATATTCCTTAAGGAATGGAAGTATGGTGATGGCAAAAAATCGTGTTCGAGATTATTGCAGATTCTGATTCTACTACACTCAAAACATGAAAAAAAGTCGTTTTCCGAAAAGTGTCTGTGTGTCTGTCTGTCTGTCTGTCTGTGTGTCTGTAGATTTTTTTTCTATGGCAAACGATAACTGCCGCAAATTCAAACAGAATCAAATAATGTTTTGCATGCCGGCCAGATTTGCAGAGTACTCGCGACCTATTTTTTTTTGTGAAGATCGGTTGAGGGAAAGGGGTAGTGTACCAGCAACGGTTTTTTTTTAGCAAAGGTAATTTTGTTTGTTTGGCAAACGATAACAGCCGCAAATTCAAACAGAATCAAATAATGTTTCGCATACAGCCCTGAATTGTAGAGTTCTCAAGATCTGTTGATTTTGGTGAAGATCGGTTAAGGGAAAGGGGTAGTTTACCGGTAACGTTTTATGTTTTAACAAGGGTATTTCCTATGGCAAACGATAACAGCCGCAAATTCAAACAGAATCAAAAGATTATTTGCATACAGCCCTAAATTGTAGAGTTCTCAAGACCTATTGTTTTTGGTGAAGATCGGTTAAGGGGAAGGGGTAGTTTACCAGCAACGTTTTTTTATCAAGCGTATTTTCTATGGCAAACGATAACAGCCGCAAATTCAAACAGAATCAAATAATTTTTTGCATACGTCCCTGAATTGTAGAGGTCTCAATGACTTTCGATTTTGGTGAAGATCGGTTAAGGGGAAGGGGTAGTTTACCAGCAACCTTTTACGTTTTATCAAGAGTAAAGTACTTGAAATTTTATTTAAACTTTTTGATCAATGGTAATTGTTAAAAATAAAATAATTTTGTTGCCAGGCAATAAAATTATAATTTTTTCATTTTAATGTAATATAATATTTTTCATTTAATACAGCAATAAAAAGGCAGGTAAGACACAGCCTGGCTGTTTGGCTGAAAATGATTTTAAATATAAATCTTAGAATATGGAAGTCATGTATGGTTCTCCATACCGATATTTTTGTTTGTTTGGCAAACGATAACAGCCGAAAATTCAAACAGAATCAAATTATGTTTCGCATACAGCCCTGAATTGTAGAGTTCTCAAGATCTGTTGATTTTGGTGAAGATCGGTTAAGGTAAAGGGGTAGTTTACCAGTAACGTTTTATGTTTTAACAAGGGTATTGCCTATGGCAAACGATAACAGCCGCAAATTCAAACAGAATCAAAAGATTATTTGCATACAGCCCTAAATTGTAGAGTTCTCAAGACCTTTTGTTTTTGGTGAAGATCGGTTGAGGGAAAGGGGTAGTTTACCTGTAGCGTTTTTTTAACAAGGGTATTTTCTATGGCAAACGTTAAAAGCCGCAAATGTAAACAGAATCAAATAATGTTTTGCATACAGCCCTGAATTGTAGAGTGCTCGGGACCTATTGTTTTTGGTGAAGATCGGTTAAGGGAAAGGGGTAGTTTACCTGCAACGTTTTATGTTTTAAAGGGTATTTTCTATGGCAAACGATAAGAGCCGCAAATTCAAACAGAATCAAACAATTTTTTGCATACAGCCCTGATTTGTAGAGTACTCAATATCTGTTGTTTTTGGTGAAGATCGGTTAATGGAAAGGGGTAGTTTACCTTAAACGTTTTATGTTTTCAAAGGTTATTTTTTGTGGCAAACGTTAAAAGCCGCAAATGTAAACAGAATCAAATAATGTTTTGCATACAGCCCTGAATTTTAGAGTGCTCAGGACCTGTTGTTTTTGGTGAAGATCGATTAAGGGAAAGGGGTAGTTTACCTGCAACGTTTTATGTTTTAAAAGGGTATTTTCTATGGCAAACGATAAGAGCCGCAAATTCAAACAGAATCAAACAATTTTTTGCATACAGCCCTGATTTGTAGAGTACTCAATATCTGTTGTTTTTGGTGAAGATCGGTTAATGGAAAGGGGTAGTTTACCTTAAACGTTTTATGTTTTAAAAGGGTATTTTTTGTGGCAAACGATAAGAGTCGCAAATTCAAACAAAATCAAATACTTTTTTGCATACAGCTCTGATTTGTAGAGTACTCAAGATCTGTTGTTTTTGGTGAAGATCGGTTAACGGGAAGGGGTAGTTTACTGGCAGCGTTTTTCTTATCAAGGGTAATTTTTACTTCCATATTCCTTAAGGAAATGGAAGTATGGTGATGGCAAAAAAAATCGTGTTCGAGATTATTGCAGATTCTGATTGTACTACACTCAAAACATGAAAAAAAGTCGTTTTTCGAAAAGTGTCTGTGTGTGTGTGTGTGTGTCTGTATGTAGATTTTTTTTCTATGGCAAACTATAACAGCCGCAAATTCAAACAGAATCAAATAATTTTTTGCATACAGCCCTGATTTGTAGAGTACTCACGACCTATTTTTTTTTTGTGAAAATCGGTTGAGGGAAAGGGGTAGTTTACCTGCAACGGTTTTTTTTTGCCAAGGGAAATTTTTTTTTTGCAAACGATAACAGCCGCAAATTCAAACAGAATCAAATAATGTTTCGCGATTTTGGTGAAGATCGTTTAAGGGGAAGGGGTAGTTTACCTGCGACCTTTTACGTTTTAACAACAGTAAAGTACTTGAAAATGCATTTAAACTTTTTCAAACAATGGTAATTGTTAAAAATAAAATAATTTTGTTGCCAGGGAATAAAATTATAATTTTTTCATTTTAATGTAAATTATGTATGAGTTAATATCTTTATATATATAATTCTTCTGTACGTGTGTATGTCACTGAACTCCTCCATGTATAAAATAATATATCGTTCGTGGCAGGTAAGCATATCTCAGTTATGTAATGTTTACGTTTCCATTTTATTATTATGCCTACAGCAATAAAAAGGCAGGTAAGACACACACACACACACACACACACACACACACACACACACGCACACACACACACACACACACACACACACACAATATACGTTATTTCTGGCCTCTCTCATGTTTATTTTCTTACATTTGCACATTTGCACGCTTTTTAAATGGAAAGTGCCGAAACCCACACCAACATAACGCGTGCAAGCCGAAAAAATGGACATCAATTTGCTTCCTGTGGATCGCTGGGCAGTGTAACTGCACGTGCTTACAGAGGAACGATTCATAGACAGACTTTTCGTCTTTAGGGAATGAACCCTCTGCAAGATGCTGAGGATCCATGAGTGACTTCGGAGCGCTCCTTCTTTTTCGCGTGTTTGTTCTGTGAAACATACACTGTAGATTCGCAGCTTTACTCTAAGCAACGCTCAATAGGAAATGTTGAAAATTTTTGTCCACAGTGTACCCTCATTCACACTAAACCTGCTCTGATGTTTTAATTACGGACATCATAATATTAAAACTTTGGAAACTTGAGCACTACTCAATGGAGATCAATCATTAACTTATACAAGCCATTAATTTTATGCATATTTTTTATATATATGTGTACAACGTTATCGGCAACAAAGAAGTAGTTTTTGTTAAAATTCCTTCCCGGGATGTTTGGCCGTAGTCCAATGTTTTGTACAAAACCAGACGTTTCGGCAATGCCATCGACTTCCATCATCAGTGAAAATCGAGTGCGATAACGTGAGGTGGTATACGTTAGTGACCACAGTACTGTGGTTAAGGCTGAAGCAGTAAGTAGAAAGAAGTAGTTTCTATGGTAATATTTCATTTCGAAAATGATTTTAAATATAAATCTTAGAATATGGAAGTCATGTATGGTTCTCCATACCGATATTTTAACATATATGGTCAGCTCGCTGATACGACCTTGAGTTCGCATCACGGGCCAGCTAGTTGGCGGGGAGGGGGCACAGCGCTGATTGGCCAAACCGGCTCTCTGGCTCCTTTCCATTCAGTGTAACTCAGGACTCAGACGTGGTAGCGCGATGATTCGTGCGTTTGTGTATAGAGTTTGTAGAGATCGATCGATTTAAGTAATAATAAGTGTATTTTGGACAATATTTCTATGTAAAAACTTAAAGTAAGCATGTAAAAAACTGTAGAAATTCAATATGTCAGCCTCAGCCCGCGCAAAAGCCAGCCGAAAATATAAATTACGCATATCGTTGGAAAGAGGAGGCTATGGGCCACGCACAAGTACCCCAATGTCAGGTGCCGAGCGAGCGAGACTGTTTCGGGAGCGTCGCAAAGCTGGCACGGCGCGCTCAGTGAACGACGCCGACGGCGCGAGCACCTCTACCGCTGCTGTCCCCGAACCAATGGACATAACGAGTGAAGATAACACCCATACATCTGTCGAAGACGTCTCCGAGCTGATGATTATCAACATCACTCGAATTGATGCGATGCAGGACCATTGACGTGCAGCGGACGAACGCTTCAAAACGGTATTCGAAACCAATCCGTTTGGTCTATCTTGCAGCGTTTGTGATCGACTTTGGTTCGACAGAGATTTAAAGAAGGCGAAAGCTCGTAACATTCCTATTCTTCAGACTAAATTCCCCGGCGAAAATGTAGCGGAATTTCGTTTATGCAGTACCTGTAGCAAGTCGATAGATGCCAATAAAATCCCGACGCTGTCGCGCTCGAACGGATTTCGATATCCCCCGAAGCCGGACGGCCTGCCGCCGCTTGACCCGATCAGTGTTCGGTTGATTTCGCCGCGCTTACCCTTTATGCAGATTCGTCGTCTACGCTACGAAGGTAATTATGGTATAGTCGGCCAGGTGATCAACGTACCCGTCGATGTGAACAACATGGTGCAGCAACTACCGAGGCGGACAGACGACGACTTTGCCTTCAACGTCAACATAAAGAAGAATCTCATCCACAAATCCAATTATCTGAGCGGTTTCGTACGCAAGTCGGTGATCAAGGCTTGGCTGCGCTACTTGGAAAAAACCAGCCGCTGTACAAGCACTACAACATAGACATTGACTGGAGTCCGTTCGACAACGTCGAGGATGACAATATCGGGCCCGAGTATCAGATTGAGTCAATCGACCCCGACTCTGCTCCCGAATCGGAGATCCTGCTCTCCAGACAACATACGATGCTATGGAATGAGGAACAATGTTTGGACATTGCCCCGGGGAAGAACTCGTCTCCGATTAACATAATCTACGATGTTAACGGTGAGGAACTATCCTTCCCTCAAATATACTACGGTGTGCCCCGCCAGTTCGACCTCAACGTGCGAGTCACTACATACGTACATGATGTCAACCAGCGAGATTCGACGCACCGATCGGCGTGGCGCAACTCCTGACCACGTTCTCTACATGGCCATGAAGATGCTTCGCATCCGCGTTGTCGAAGGTATCTACAACATGTTTCGTAGTTACGCAGTCAATGTCTCGTTTTCATTTCAATCCAATACGCTAAAAGCGACTCGCTGACATAGACGTTTCACGTTGCCCCGACACAGCCCCGCCCGATTTTTTTTGTATTTTATGGATGTTATAATTTACACAACCATATATGTATATATATATATATTTTGTGATGTTATTCAATTTCTTTCTTCTGCAAGCAGTATAATTCGTATATTCTTTTTATATATATAAAAAAAGAATAAAAGAATATACGAATTATACTACTTGCAGAAGAAAAAAATTGAATAACATCACAAATTTATATAACTACTGCAAGAAACGTCGAGTTACTTATATAGAAAAAAATATATATATGAAAGACATTATCGCCAGTAAACTTAAATGTATAACGCTAAAAGCATTTTGTTTGATTAATTTAAACTTTGACTCAATAAAATAATATTAATCCTAAAAATGGATTTAAATTGTTCCAGATTTATACGCAATTAAAGACACGTGTTTTCGAAAGTTCTCAAAAGCGGAAGATGGGCAGTGAATGAATGAATTTAAAGACGTTTCTGGAAGTCAGAATCCGAGATTAAATTATGCAACAGTCTGCAAGCCAATGCACCTCCAGAATGGCTCTTACTACAATGCAGTAATGACGTCATAGCAGTAACCTGTCTGAATTCACTTAATTTCTGTAACAGCAGTTCCTAATCAGACCCCAACAGGACACTTACTAAGCCTACATCGTCAACCCGTCAAGCAACTGTACGATGAGGCTTGGGCTGTCGCAAAACAGCCAATAAATCGGATATCTCGGGTAAATCATGCAAATAATATCCTTGTATCTGATTCGCATGACGGTCAAAGCAGGTAGTGGTCTACCAATCTGCTCATGTAAAGACTGGAACAACTCCGTCTAGGAACGCGCACGTGTCTTAATTAAAATCTATCTACATCCTCTACCTCGCCTAAGAACTCACCTATCCCGATTAACCTACTTTACTATTACTATTGATGGATAGGATGGGTAAAAGTGATCCACTATTGTTGTTGTAAAACGTTAACAGAGCGTACAAATGTTCGTGTTCACTATTTCTGTCTCTGTTGTCGGTCTGTCTATCTCTCCCTCTTTCTCTTTCTCTCCTTCACTCTCCCACCCCTCTGTTTCTTCAAATAAGTAATGTAATAACATTTAACATTTCATCGTTCGTTAGCGCCAACGATCACTACTACACTAAAAATTAATTAGCATGGTCATCGACATTCACTCCGGTTAGAAGTCGTGTGGACAACTTTCTAATGAAGGACTGTCTAACGCAGTGTCATGAAAAAGCCTGGAATAATGTAGCCTAATTACTCAGTACAGATAAATAAAACAGAGACATATTATTTTTAAAGTCATTGTACTGGTATCCGCGTCACAATTATTATAATTAAATTTTTAAAAAATTTTTACCTTAATCCATCTATGTGACCGCTTGGTTTCTGTCTTCTTACGCGTTTCGGATTAATTTAATCCATCATCAGAGAGTAAAAATTCGTCGGTTATGACTTCGTTAAAACATTAAAAGTGACACTAAAAGACATTTATGTATATGTTCTACAAACACAGCGACGTACGCGGATGTGAGTGCGCACTCGACATCGGTTGACGACGTACTCCTGTTATCTACAAACTATCCTGTTGTCTACAAACATCCGCGTACGTCGCTGTGTTTGTAGAACATATACATAAATGTCTTTTAGTGTCACTTTCAATGTTTTAACGAAGTCATAACCAACGAACGTTTACTCTCTGATGATGGATTAAATTAATCCGAAACGCGTAAGAAGACAGAAACCAAGAGATCACATAAATGGATTAAGGTAAAATTTTTAAAGACATATTATTGTTAATATGTTAAATAATATTAGTAATATCAATAATTAGTAATTCTTAGTTAGATGCAATGATTATCTAAACAAAAATTAATTGTAAGAGGTTTTTTAATTTCAAATATTTATATTTTTTACTTCAATAATTTAAACATTTTTCCCGTTAAAAAGGTCTGAGTTTGTCTAATATTCCATCAAAAGTGACACATCAGCAAATAGTTTCAGTATCACTTTATCAATATTATGCATATTTTATCAAAAAATATTATTATTTTGTATTCATACATTTTTTTAACGCGTCATTGATAAGCGATTGTATCTAGGTCTGTGTGTTGACGCACAATTTTGTGTATACACCATATGTGGTGTATCTGATTTTTTAATGCGTGTAATGTCAGTTTTTTGTCCTACATTATTACAAAGACATTTTACTTTTCTTTAAATTCATTTAAATTTTAAATAAATATTTTTTTCATTGTTACAAAATGTTTTTACATTATCCTATGTGACACAACAATCTCTTCTGTATTATTACTTTTATTTATGGGACGCAGTAACTAGACGTGTCTCGATGAAATCCAAATCCTGCAACTTAGTGGGACAAATAACTAAATCAGATAGTTGGCCACTAACCAACACACACACACACACACACACACACACACACACACACACACACACACACACACACACACACACACACACACACACACACACACACACACACACACAACACAGTAATAATACATTTCTTCTACAAGTGCGATTATATTTTGTTTCCTCACTTCAGATATAATCTGCATCTGCAGTAATAATTTATACTGCTACAAAACTGACAGCAGAGTTTATATCCGCGAAACGTTCAAAAGAAGACAAAATATATGCTTATAGAAAAAAATTCATGTTTTACTTTTTTGTACGTTTATACAACATAATGTATGATTACCACAAGAAACTCGATGTCTACAAAGGAAGTTCATGGACACACACACACACACACACACACACACACACACACACACACACACACACACACACACATTTAAAAAATAAATATACTGTATTTTGTACTTACAGTACTGTTTTACTTAAGTTTACTGTTCTCATAATACTCACATGTATTATGTGTTACAATAGAACACAGTGGTCGCAGACGTAGTATGAACTTTACGTTCGACAAAGTGACAGTTAATGCAGTTTCCAACAGGATACAATATTTATAATGAGCATAAACATTAATTAACCGTTAGCATACGTGCATTTAATTTGACTTGTATTATAAGTAAGTATATAAATGAAAATATGTATAAATTTACTAGTTATTTACATAATCCTGAAATGTCCTTCAAGCTTTTATATTCTTTGATGCATTTACAGTTTATATTAAATGCAGTTCGCCGCTAGATATTTTACGTAGAAAACTGATTTCGGGTTCGAAGAATCCATTATTAATATAAGCCAACAAACTACTAGGAATCCCCATCTCGTAACCTCTTGTGATATAGCAATTAGTGATTTCAAACTTCATTAGACGTATATAATTAAAAAAAAAGACAACACTTCATTCTTCATAAAATATTGTAATAGTAATAGAGTAATTTGTTATGATCATTATTTACTCTAAAGACGATTGCTATTAAAATAGTACGCATAAGTGAATTTATATCGACGCAATGACAATTAATAACTAATATTTATAATTTAACTTGTCCTCTGGTCAGTTAGCTTTCACTCAGTGCATGCGCGCGCGCGCGCGCGTGTACAAGTGGCCAGACAATTAGCCGACCTTCCGCACCATCAATGTCATGTTTGTTGACTCACTCAATTATGTTCTAATACAGGCAAGCGGTAGTTGTAATGCCCTACGGAAGTATGTTGTCCAAGGGCAGGTCCGATTTACCTCTTGCACCGAATTTATCAACCGTGGCGATTGATAGAACGGATCAAATATGAATAACGACTATTTAAATTGTACAGATCGTATTTAATTGTAAATAATATAAATTTTTCAATACATCCTGTCTGTTTATAATTGAGTTCTTCACGTTTTACTTCTTACCTAAATCACATGCCTTGAAGAGTATGCGACTGTGAGTGATTCACTAATATGTGGAGTGACATTGATGAATTGGTGAGTTATGTGGGTTGTTGGTCCACATCAGAGCGTGTCGGTATTTTACGTCTACCCTTCACACGTACTTCGGCAGTTATTTTTTTTTCTAATTTTCAGCATCTTTAAGTCTGCACTCTAAACTTAGGAACATACTGTGACATTTACGATAAATCGGAGGAGATTTATGTTATTATCTTTCTAAAATTTAAACACTCGTTTCACTAGCTGACCCAAATGTTATTCCACACGTATACACATGCTTAAAATAGGTTTGTTGAAGTGTAACTTGATTGCTGTCGTTAATCTCATTGACTTCATAGAATTCAAAATATTTGAGGAGTGTGCGGGAAGAACGATGAAGGTGCTCAAAACGTGAAACTGAGAAAACGCAAATTTAAACTTTAAAACAAAATAGTTTCAAAACCTTCACAATAACTATAAAAATTTTTTTTTATTTCAAGGTTGTAGGTTCTAGTGTATGCATTTTATAAGTTTTAATCAATTTGTTATTATATTAGGTAGTTATAAAAAAAAATGTGTATATATGTACCATTATTCTGGGGAAAAACGGTGAATGTATGTGATTTGAGGAAACAACGATGATCGTTATGTCATCGTGTTTCCTTAAAATGCCTATAAGGTGTTGTTATCATAAATAGCGAAAGATTTTAGACAGCTCTATCTAATAAGCAGCAATTTAATTAATGTGTTATTGGTTTAAATATGATTTAAACAAAATTTGGCACTGTTTAGATTTTTGTGCGTTTGCAAAATTTTCTTAAACAAACACGAACTACCCATTGTTTTGAACTTAGAACATTTATTTTACAAAACAATATTATATAAATCATGATATACAATGTTTTACATAAAAAGGTATGAATGTATTAACTATCTTCTTTGACCAATTACTTAGTCTTCGTCTGGAGCATCAGTGTGTGGCAGTTGCCGGTAGAACTCCTTTGCCTCTTCGGATTGTAAAAAAGGTGTCAAATCCTGAAACCAGAGAAGCTGGTTTTTTATTTTTTATAAAAATGAAAAAAACTCGCCCATCAAAACCTTCCTTTTTTTAAGACAGGGTATCTAGTTTACCACAGACACACACACATACACACACGCGCGTGAACAAACACCCAAAGACTTACTAGAACATTTTACAAATATATTTTAAAAACAATATTAAAGTTACCTGTAAATCTTTAGCACTATGCACTAGCATTTAGCACGTGGAACTGGAATACGTCCTTGGTAAGCTTCATCTGGGTAGAAAAATTCTCCTGGCTGCAGTCCTTGTGAAGATTCTCTTTCAGTAATAACACTTGATTGCCAATGTCCATTGTAAGTAGTGCGAAGAGATATTGTTCTATGATGTATCTCTTCAATCTTCAGCTCCTTTATTGGCCTTATTGGTACAGGTAGTTTTTCTTGTAATACCCAACTGTGTTAAAAAATTTGGTCCAGTCTTTAAACATTGATTGTTCACACTCGATCACCATGAATGGACTCGGTTTAGCTCTTGCACCTCTTATGGCTTCATACCAATCTTGTGGCAACTCAGCAGCCTTTCTCTTGGGAATAAGAGCCATATTTCTGTCACATTCCATGTAGGAATGTCCACGTTCGGGGAATGTGACAGTGATGGAATAAAGACGTTTGATTTTATGCACAACATAGTGCAGGTATCTTATAAGCGTGTTGTTCTTGTTCTGTCCTCCACAAGAGTCACAGAATACATACAAGAACTTTACTTCAGGAGACAAAAAGTTTAATATATATTCATGAAGCATGGAAGTAACATCATTTGCACCCTTTTTGGCAACTGTTTGGTCATAACTAAAGAAATATGAATCACCAGTACTTAAAACATGAATATTAAACAATTGAACAGTGAGCTGGCGCTTGTAATATACTACATTTGTTGAAATATTCGGTACTGGTAAATTTTTCTGATAGTCCATTGTAACGGCTTCATGATCTACCTTTTTGGAGCATAACTGGCGACAAGAACGCTTACGCTCATAAAATGTTGCAGCTTTTCTTTGATGAAACTCGAGTTCAGTTTCCAAGGTTTTGAGTTGTTTACCTAACTCTTGTAACTTCTCAGGAGTTGAAGTTTTTGACAACTCAAGACTCAAAATTTGTTTCTTTGCCTTAAATTCATCACACTTACTGCACGTGTCCGAACGTGGGTAACCAAATCCAAAGTTATATTCGCTTTCAAATATTTTTAGAAAACTATGGTAAGATACAGGATTTTCAGGATTTTTTTCCGTGTAAAGTTCATGTAGTTTTTTTACATTGAGCTCCTCTGGCAAGTAAATTTTGTCTGATTTTCCTAATGAATAATGTGATTTCCTCCCCCTGAGAGATTGCAGATATTCGTGTATTTTACTTTTTGTATTATCAGTCAATGCATGTGGCCTATTTGAATGTTTTCGTCGTAGGTCAGGTAACACCTTACCATGATGAGCGAGTTGCTCTTGAATTGTTTGAAGTCGCCTACCCGTTATGCCATGTAAGGCTAAAAACGCTTTGTAGCAAACTTGTTGTTCGTGCAAATGATCATTGCGAGTTACTCTTACTTTATATTTATAACAATACGAATGCAGCCTTGAGTCCTCATTTTCGTTTCTTTTGTATCTTTGCTTAACTAGACTGCTCTCAATCAAACCACTCAGATGTAAATTTTGAGTGTCTCTATCAGGAAGATTGTTAAAGTGTGAAATTATTTGCCATCTCTCACATTGGGTAATATTACTAAAACATTTGAGTTTGGAACACTTACAGTTATCTCCTGTTTCATGGGCTTGGGCCCTCATTTTCTTTGATGCATCACTTATTCGTCCGTAATACTTTCTTTTCTTTGAACTCTTTCCTTGCTCAGAAACTACACTCACATCACTCTCCATTTCAATTAATTGTTAAACATAATCACAAAAACACTAAAACAGTAAGAGTTCACTCCCATGAAAAACTAAACAATGCACCTACTCATTATAATAAAATTACAAGGCAGCGCTAAAACGTAGGAACAGTCTAGATCGCGTATAGATTTAGAACTAAACAATATTATTGAAGAACAAAGGCAAGAGTAGAGCAAGTATGGACATGAAAACATAGTAGGAAATGGCTGTAGCAGCCATGGGGGGAATTGGTTACTACAGATTCAGCGTTACTCCCGCTAAAGTCGATCACCTTCATCATTCTTTGCGCAAAGCCTATATCTGTTTTATTCATTTTCTCAGGAGTCTTACCGTTATTCCCTAAAACAAATATACTACAAAATAATATTGGATTTAATGCATCAAGTGACACTGTCAGTTGAAAATAGTCAAAAAATTGACCTCATCGTTTTTCCCGCACACTCTTCATTTGTTTAAATATCAACCCCAAATCGTTTTCTTGTAGCAAACGTGTGACCTTGCCACGTTGTCCACTGTCTAAGTGAATACCTAAATATTTTGTATTTCTTTTTGTTTGGTATCCACAGCTTTCGGTCGTTTGTTTAGGTGGAGACGGTAACGCGTGTTACTGTTTCGCGGTGACAATGATGATGCAACCGTTTCCGAATCATAATAAATGACAAATGTCACTCATATTCCTTTGTACTGGTATCTGAGGTTGTAGTCATGTCTTTAGTATATCTTAATAGTCGATACCGTAAAGACAACTGACGTAGCTGATTTATACTAACTGTTTATTAAGATTCTCCTCCATCCTCTCTCTCTCTCTCTCTCTCTCTCTCTCTCTCTCTCTCTCTCATCCTCTCCCTTTTTCTTTCCCTCTACCTCATTTTCTCTCTATATTTCTCCCATTTCACCTCAAAACACACACAAAGGTCACTGAAAACTTCTGATGTTTCACTTTTCATGAAACCTCTATCTCTTTGAATTATTTGTTGGTCCGTCTTTATGTATGTAAGATATCCGTCTTTTCAGCTAATGTCTCTGAGGCGTCTCTCGTGCAGGTGTGTAAGCCAAGGCGAGATCTGCTGAGGTTCCCTAGAGGAAAACATCCCCCCTCCCAATATTTGACAGACAATACAAAAATAAATATATTTAGAAAGATGAAGAAAACGCATAAACCTCTTATTAAGTATGTACGTTATTTACCTCTCGTTTAAATTTAAATGTTGTTATATTTCAATTAAAATGTACATACGAAACGTGGTTCGTTTTTAATTTCAGCCTCACACACATGGACCACTAGGGAGAGAGACAAAAATTTCGTGACATAGTCCTGGAGAAAAACCGATGCCCTTAATGGAGGGAAGGAAGATTAAGCAGCGATGCACTCTTAAGAAGATACACGATAAAGATAGTTCGTAGAGCTGCCTCTTCAGAATACCATGCTTATGTCTGGGAATCTTAACTAGGCGCCAATGTATGTACGACCATGGAATTGGAAGACAAAAAAAGAAACGGTCGGTGAGAAAAGTGTTAAGGGAATTTCAACATTACTGTAGTACTGTTCACAGGGAATTTCAAGTTCACGACAAAGACTCACCGTATGGATGGAGACAGAAAAATTTAAAATAAAACTACATGCAATTTCTATATTTGTTCAACGCTACCATACACTATACACTATTCAGCATCATCATCACTACGTTGGGATGAAATTAACTTTGATTCAAATCGGCCGACGAGTAAGGAAATGCGCAAATTACTGTAGGCCCATACGCAATTGTGCCTCATAAGAACCTGCTTTACCTCAATCTTCTATTGTAGTGTATTCATTCTTCGTAGCCTAAATATGAATATGATGTTCATACCTTACATATGATTTAATAATAAAGTTTTAAATTACTCACATTCTTAATTTCTATCGATTTCGGTCATAGACCATCGTCAGGATATTTACACTACACACTTGCGGTGACGACATTGAGAAACAGTTACTGTTTACAGAAAAAACGAATTTGAAGGTGATCGTGAAACGTACGTTTGTGTCCAAAGTTTCTCGAGAACTGATTTTGTTGCGGAGTGTTTATGTTTACATTCAGGCCTATATATTATATCAGCTGACTATGTTGATTTTCATTTTGCCGCAATATCTCAAATGTGATACGATTTTTGAAGTCCGTCGTGATGTTTAATAGATTTTCGTGGCCCTTTTCTTTTACATGTTTGTATTTTCGGTATTGTTCATATATATTAGATCTTATTTCATCATTGCGTGTTTTCAATACCGTTAAATGTTGTTGAATTGGACCATATTCACAAGACTGTTGTTTTATGTGTTTGACTACTGTTGAGTTCGGAGTGAATGTTGAGAATGTCTGGTGTGTTCTATATACCTGTGTTCAAAGGATCTTCATGTGTAACCTACGTATTTTTTAATGAAGAAAGTTGTGTTAGTGGTTAAAATCACAAGCAGAATTATCACTGTTGCACACCACTATATAAAAATATTCCGATTAGCGCTTTCAAGCTTCACAGTTCATCGTCAGATCGGAAGTGAACAAATAACATATAAACCAACCCTTCATCCCCACCCCACCACACCTTGCTCACACACAACAAGCTATAATTCAATGTCCCTTCCCCCCCTCTGAGCCCTGTCCCTCCATCTGGACAGTTACATATTTTTCTAGCAAATTCCTTGTGTTTGAATGTTGTGTGTGTGTGTGTGTGTGTGTGTGCATTCCTTTTAAACCTAGTCTTTCTCATCCACACATGTGTGCCAGTAACACACCCTTACTTTAAAAACACCTAATTAGTCCTATGAAATTTAATTCTTAATCTTATCTATCTGTCCTCTATCATTTACTTCTTAATTATGTTATAAAATATTTCTTCATTATCAAATTTAATTTTAGTATTAATTAAATTGTATAACCCTTTTTCTCTCTCTTTCAATATTTCTAACTCCTCCCTAAGCTTCCTTTCAACTGTGTTATTTACTACTTTTACAATTTCGTAGTCTTCCAAAGGATTAACAAACCTATGGTTGTCTTCTCTGAAATGTCTTGCATATAACGAATTCGTTGTTCTATTACTTTCTCCACGTTTGTGGTCAGACAACCTGCATACGAATTTTCGTCCTGTCTCCCCTAGACTTTGTTGCAGTCTTTACATTTTAATTTATAAATTCCGCTTTTCTGTAAAACTGGGATTTTTTCAATATTTTTATTCCTTATCTTATCAAATACCGTTTCACATTTTTTAATAGCTATATCTACTCCGTATTTATTAAAACATTTTATAATTTTTCTAGTATGTGAACCTATGTATGTCAATGAGCCTGCATAATTCTTTTGTTCTGGTTCTATTTTAGCTTTTTGTATGTTAACCCTTTTCATAACTTTATCCACTATGTTGGTGTTATAGTTATTATTCCTTACAATTCCCTTAATCGTTTTTAACTCCCTGTCTTTTGATTCGGTCTCTTTTAAACACTTCTGAGCTCTATAACAAAATGAATTAATTGCCGCCATTTTATATCTATAAGGGTGGTAGGACTGTCTTGGTATAATTATATCAGAATACGATTCTTTCCTAATAATCCCAAACTGTAGTTTTTCATTATCTTTAATTTCTATGTTTAAATCTAAGTATAATTTATTTTCTTACCTCCTATCTCTTCTTTAAATTGCAAGTTTTTATCCTTATTATTTACCTCATTTATAAGCTCATGCACTTCTTCTATGCTTCCTTCCCAAATTACTAATACATCGTCAACGTATCTAGTCCATAATTTTATATTGTCTTTATACTTAGTGGCACTTATTAATTGCTTTTCAAAATCATTCATATATATTTCTGCCAGAATAGGGGATAATGAAGACCCCATAGGTAATCCTTTTTTCTGTATATAAAACTTGTTATTTAACCTAAAATAGTTCTGATTTACACATTCTTTAATTACTTTAATCAATTGCTTTTTATACCTGTATTCTCCCATATTATTATCGTTTATTAACTTTATAACTTTATTTACTGTGATATTGGTAAACATGTCCTTAACATGCAGTGATATTGTAACGTGACAGATAAATGCATAAGAATGAATGGCATTTGATCATTAGAATAATAAAATTATAACATTTAAATTTGGAAGAAAGCATTAAGTTTAATATAAAAAATTAATTCATGGCAACTGTGGAAAGCAATCATTATTATTTAAAAAATACAAGTTCAAATGAAATGAGTTACTAGTGATGAGTCATCCAAAACCAGTCTAATAACCCAAGGTTTTTTTTAAAACATATAACCCAGGAAGGTAAGGAGGATATAAAGAAACAATAAAGTATGACTAAACCCACAACGAGGATAAACAAAATTAAAAAGAAACCCTGAATAAGGCCAAATCCACCAATAAAGGTGATGTATTTCTAAAATTCCGAAGAAGATGAAGAAATCCCAAGAAACCCGAAGAAGATGAAGAAATCCCAAGAAACCCGATGGCATCAAGAAGAAGATGGAGAAGATACCAGTCCAAGAAGACAGAAGAAAGAAGAAGAAGGAAGCATCCTGAGGAAGATGTTATGCTCTTATAAAAGACACCCAAATCCTCATATCCCCAAAATAAATGATAAAATACAAATAAAAGTATAACGAGATAGTCTTGGACACTAACAACATGTACATAAAATTAAGAGAGAAAAGTGTGTAAAGTAAGAGTTGCCGGTGAACCAAGATGAAACAATAATATAGTACCCAAGGAACAAATCTCCATTGTAAAACACTAACCAATTTATTATGTTAATAAGACTACACGACCATTTAGAAATAACAAAATAAAAGTGTAAAGTGAACCAGTGCTAGTTTTGGGTATTATAGAAAATAAACCTTGTGTTTCATTCTTGGCAATCACAAACATTGAATACAATGAAATATGCAACTTTCAGTGACTTAAAAGTTGTACCATGTGAATATGTTACTTTGAATAATAAAAAGATATAAATCTGTTTAAAGTGACATTTTGTTTTATATAATGAGAAAAAAAAAAGATTTAATTATACTATGACAGGGTACAATTCCTCAAATACAATATTTAAAAGACAGTGTAAAAAACTGTATAATCCAACTTAGTATAGAAGTTAGCAAATAAGAATATAGATATAAGGTTTTTTGTAAATATAGGATAAGGATTTTTTAAAAATGTATTAGATATAAGGTCATTTATTTAAACTTACAACAACTAACATCAGAACTGTAAATATAATTATTACTTGTGTTAATAGTAATAAGTAATTAAGATGTTAGTTGTTAAAAAACCTTTTTTGTGAACAATATTTCAATGTTAGAAATAAGTATTTGATTGTAAAAAAATGTCTGAATGTTGAAGACAACCATTTATTTGAAAATATTCCTTATTTGTTTAACTGTTCATTGTATTGTAACCAATACTAATTATTGTGGTGTTATTTGAAAAAATGTTTAGTTTATAATACCATATTTAAAAGTCAGAGAGGGTATCACACATCATTTATTGTTTGTAAAAATATTTTGTAAGAAAAAACTTGTTAAAAAATCTAGGCCAAAGAATGAAAACCAAACTTCATCAAAACAGAGAAATTAATCATTTAAATGCAATTAAACAAAAGGGATTTAGATAAAATAAACCTGAGATGAAGCCATATAATTACACATACCACTTAGAAAGATTTTATAAAATTATGTTCAGAATTATAAATAAAAATAAAAATGACAAAACTCAGAGATTTGGAGAGGGGAGTCATATATTCCAAAATAATATTTTAGAATTTAACCAATTCAATTAATTACAAGAAAATAAGGGAATATAAACCTTTTAATACAATATGAGATTATTAATAATAAATATAACTGAAAAATGGCTGAAATTGCATAATGACAGGAAGTTAAATTTTTAATTTTTTATCAATACAAAATGAATGTAAAATTACTAATTTTGGACAGAAAACATTATAAAACGGCATTATTCAATCTAAAAATACGCCGAATGAACTGAAGGATTAATTTAAATTACATCTAGCAAATAAAATTGATTAATAACCAAAGTTTGGGCAATTATATAATGTATTTTAAAATATGCACAGGATGCAAAATTATATTTGAACAATGTAAAGAATAATATTATATTGGCTAAGAGTTTAGTCGAAACTGGAGGAAATAAGATAGTTGATTATTGAAATTTGTACGGTGAACTTGACGAGCGGAATATAACCAGTTAACCTAACTAATTGTACGTTAATGGCGAGTCAGTGAACGACACGTTTTTGTAAAATCGCGAGTGGCGAATAAAACAATTTTGGAACTTCGACATAGTGACAGATACTATTATTAAAGATTAAATGACAGTGGACAGCACCTAATTACACCGAAAAAACACTATAAAACACAAGAAAACAGTATACCACGTAACCATACATTAGTGCCTGAATCATAAAAAGTGAACGAACTTATACATACACAGATATACAAAATACAACACAGAAACTTCACTCAAGACACTACACAACATCAGAAGGAAGATTTGCGGACACCAGGACGTGAATACTACCAGAAAATATCTTATTTGGAACGTCGCATATACGAAGGACATTTTGACCGACTTGACGGCAGCCATTTGCTTTTGTCGTGAGCAACGCCTTCTTGTTCCCGTCAGCTGTGTTGGTGACAACAAATTATTTTATTTCAATTTATTTTTCAATGTATGTACTTAGTATTAGTAATTAAGTTGTTGTAACGTTATACTTTTTAAATATTGGCCCGATTTCTTTGACTTTGATCATAATTAGCTGTTCAAAGAACCTTTCTGAATTTTATATATATCAAACCTTGTAATTGTTCGATACCCTGAGAGTCGATTTTATAATCGAAAAGAGTCTAATTTTCAATTATTTAATAAAACTTTTATACTTTTCACTTCACATACAAAGGAAGATAACCTCGAAAACGGAAAAGTAAACAAATATCGATTGTCCTGCAGACAATCTTATGAGTGGTTGTAGTTTATTTGGAAAATACAAGAACATCAATAACATTTCCTAGAGAAGTGATACATGTTTTAAAACTTCACAAAACACCATTAATTAATTGATTCTAATTAATTAAGTGATAAAAAAGAAATTTTTTTTAATTATAAAATTTTTTGTTATTTCTTCAACAAGCAACATTTTTATATTAAAACGTTTTGTGATACTACACATACATCTCTTCAGTAGCATAACACTATTTGACAGGTCTTGCTACATTTGGGACTCGGTCAACTGGGAAACTAAGGAAGTGTTTCAGACCAGGAAGACTCGAGAGCCACACCAATTATTAAACACACACAGAGTTGATTATTTTATTACAATATCAATTTTGTATTTTCATTAATTCTAATATTTTCTAATTTTTCTATCAATTTTACATTATTCTCTGTTGTATTTTGTCCCAAAGTCATATTTCTCTTTCAGTACTCTGCTAACTTCCTTTGATAATTTATAAATAGGTGCATTAATAAAAGAAACAATCGGTCTAATTGGTTTTCCTTCTTTATGTATCTTAACCTGACTTTTAAAAGTTTGTGCTGTTGGATTACTTTCCAATAAATACTTTTTCTTATTTTCTTCTATAATAGATATAAGATCTATTATAATCTATAAGATAATATAAGATCTATTATAATTATAAGATCTTCTATCTATCTATAAGATAGATAAGATTACGAATTAAATTGCAGAGGACTAATTGGATATTTTTAAATACGGGTGTGTGACTGGCCCAGATATTGGGGAGAAAGACGGGTAGGTTTAAAAGGAATGCACACGCTCTCGCGCGCGCACGCACAAAACACTGAAACACAAGGAATTTGCTAGAAAAATATGTAACTGTCCAGATGGAGGGACAGGGCTCAGAGGGGGGAAGGAACATTGATTGAATTATAGCTTGTTGTGTGTGAGCTCGGTGGGGTGGGGGTGAAGGTTTTGTTTTTATGTTATTTGTTCACTTCCGATCTGACGATGAGCTGTGAAGCTTGAAAGCGCTAATCAGAATATTTTTATTGTAACGATGAAATTTTCGTTACACTATAATTAATTCAATAAGATTTGTCGTATGTTTCGTGGTTTGACTAAGCTCCACGTTGTATTCGTCAATTTGTAACGAATTATTCAATATAGTTGGTTGATCAATAAGATTTATTGTAGGTTTTACAATAACCAATTTGTAACCAACTTATGTTGTAGGGTTACTTCGGATTCGTCAACTTGTAACGCGTGAATTAAATCGTTACTTCTCACTTAAATGTCAATTTATAACACTTATTTGTGTTACTTAAATGTTATGTTGTGTGCACTTAAATTGCATACACCGCCCGTTGGAAGTGTCAATTTGTAACAAATAAATAATGTAGTGACTAACTCGCACTGGAGTCGTCAATCTGTAATTATTAATGTGTTATGTTGAACGGCGGATGGTTTTGTAATTTGCCGCTTGCTCCCACTATGTGTACCGTTTTCGTGACGTCACTCAACGTTGCCAACTGTCGTGGTGTCCGCTGTAATCTGTGAACTTATTTCCTAAATGGAACAGCAATAATAACGACGCAAATATTACATCAAACATATATTCTTATAGAAATCCTTTATTCAGAAAAGCACTGGTTAATTGTTTCTTAAATTTGAGATGATAATCACAATTGTGGCGTCTTCTTTTTACCAGTTGGTAGTAGTAGGAAATATTCAGTATTTTGTCAGACCAAAAGAATGCTTTCGTTAATGTTCTATTAAAAATAAAGTATCTCAGGGCGTATATGGTTCGGGGATTACATTTAAACAAAATATTATTCTACAAATCAAAATACAAGTTTTACAATTAAAGGATATTACAAGGTTAGAGTGTAACGTGCACACAGGCAGTCGTATAGTGATTACTAGTTATGATAGGTTATGTGTAGTTTAGGTGTTTAATAATTATTATCCAAATCAAAGGTTCTTGTGGTGTTTGAAAAGGTGTCAAACTCAAATCGTGTTATTAGTGAGTGTTCTTAGTGTTGGTGTGATATGGTGTCTGTAGTTTTAGTTGATTAGTACATAAAAGTCGTGTATACAAAAATGGGTGTCGATACACAATATAATAAGATGTCAACATCACCAAATCCTCTTCTTTGTATGGTTCGTGGTCGAAGATAGGGCCCACGTCCGCTTCAATCCTTCTCCCTGGTTTTTGGGTCTTCTATTTTGTATATTGGATGTTCCTCACTTGGTGTAAAAAGTTCGTGTTATGTCTCTCTATCTGTCTCAATATATCTGTATCGTGTTTTCACTGTTTATTCTATATTATGTAGGACGTTTTACAAACGCGTCTATCCGCTATGACCGTTGTTAAAGAAGTCTCTTTTTATTTATCCGAAATTTCTGGTTGCTAAGGGTAAACTTGGAATCTGGTTGGTTGATTCGGATATACATTGTCATATACTTTCATTATTTCAAAATCTAAATTTGTTCAAAACCTTTAAATTACTATAACTTTTCTGTACTGATTGGGAATTTAAAACCATTATCAGCATTATTTTGATCTTTACATTTGTGACATATAGACACTAAACATGCCTACTTTTACTTAAGAACTACAGATGTTACAATTTTGTTATTTGAAATTTTCTTAAATAACTTGAGATGTATTATTTTGTTTCTATATTCTTTGTGTACACTATTACCTATAAATATATTTATCCTTCCACATTTGTTTTACAAAATCCCTAACATTATTATCTAAAATTTACAAAAGTTGGTTTCACCTGGCCTATGTACTGGTGTTACTTTCATCACCATGTTTAAAACCTTTAACAGTTAAATTAACTTTTAAGAATCATTAAAACTGTTTAACATATAACATTATTTTAACAAAACAAAAAGGTATACTATTCTATTAGTTTAATTTCATGCCCACATGGCTATGATTCTGTTGAACCTTTGAACAAATAAACTATTTTTTACTTAATCTATAGAATTGTTTGACACTTAGCAATAACATCTTTTCATAGTCTACCTTGCTTTGCCAATCAATTTATTACTGTTTAACACCAGTTCTATGGTTATATTTGTTAACATAAAAAAATGAAATTGATATCAGTCAATTGATATTCTTTTAAAACAACTGCTTCACCTGCTACATACAAAAAACAACACAAATACCATGATAATAAAACAACGTGCTAAAACATAATAACATGCACATTTTTATAAAATAAATTATGCATTAATTAATTAGTCTTCTCTTAGTTAAATCATTAGTTACTCTAAAACTGTCTAAGTTATGTTTCACCTTACTTGTCATTATGTTTATCGTTTACCCTTCACTTAACACTTAATAGTTTGTATTTATAAACATACTTATTTGTTTTTATAGGGTTTTACATTTTATTGTCATTAAAAGAACTTTACTCTTGTTATAAAAATGTTATTGTGAACAAGTTATTATTTGTTGTTTTCTGGACAATCTTATGAACACTATTTGTTACAATTAGTTGTATGGTTCTTGTATCTATAATAAGGTGTGTTATAATTTCATTACATCATTTAAATTAATCATATTCTAATATTTCTTTTACATAATATTACATGTTTGGGCCTATTATCCCTCAATTTGTATTTTGATTATCGTGATATTATGATACATTGCATGAAACCATTTGTTTCTTTATAGTACTGGTTCATAAGCCGTCTGTCTTTATAATTATTTCTTTTGTCATTATTGAAAGTTCATGTCATAATCGGGGTTGTAATGTAGTTTGCATCACTTTGCCTAAATCATTAATTTGGGTACGGTCAGTTGTATTACTAGTCAGTCTAAAATGGTTAGTCATTCCTCTTCACTATCATCTTGGAAGATATTGTTCTTCTTGTTTAGCTTCTCATCCAAAGTCTTCATTAAAACAGGTACGATATTAAGTTGTTCCAAAAGTAATGTTACATTATATAGTGGTGTGCAACAGTGATAATTCTGCTTGTGATTTTAACCACTAACACAACTTTCTTCATTAATCTGCTATTAAGATGTGCAATCGACGACAGGTAATGGACAACAACAATGAGGTAATAAACGACAACAAAAAGGTAAGTGAAGTTTTTAAATATGTTAAGTTAAAAGTTAAATTCAAGAGGGTTTTTAGTAAAATATGGTTTAATAAACAATGTCTGGAGAATAATGTCATCCCAAAATACGCGCAAGTTAAATTTAAAAACAAGAACAGAGTAGCTAAAAAAGTAAAAGAACAAAGCGAGAAATTGTGGATAAAATTAGAAATAAGGTCACTTTACGGTTTAATCAATAGATATAATAGGGAATTATATGACAGACATATAGAATTGTTAAGAATATACTCGTATGTAGAGTTAGAAGAAATATTATATAATTTTGGTTTGGGGTACGTAGAAAAGAAATTGGAAAATAAAAAAAAAAAAATGGTAGATAAGTTAAATAAATTATTAAGAAAGAACGAAGTAAAAAAGGAACACCTCTTTAAGAATAACTACGAAAAAAGAGTGGTAAACTTTACAGAGGTAACTTTCAATACAGAAGAAACAGAAATGTTAGCAAAAGGCTTAAAATACGCGCCGCCACCAGAATTAAATCAAGAAAAAACGATTATTGAATGCGAAAGCATAATACAAAAACTAGGAAATGAAAATGATGAATAAGAATAAGGTGGGAAGTAGGGAATGCAGTCGATAAAATATTTAAGAAAAATTTGTATAATTCAAAAAATGAACAAAAAATCAAATCAACTGTAACTAAACTAAAGAATAAAATAAAAAAGAATGATATTATAGTTGCGAAGGCAGACAAAGGAAATACAATGGTACTACTGAGAAAGGACGAATACATAAAGAAAACAGAAGAATTTATAAGGGAAGGACCATTAGAAGAAATAAAGTATGATTATACAAGTAAGTACCAGTCAAGGATAAAACAAATGATGAAACAGATAACATTTATAGAAGAAAATTAGAAAAAGTATTTATTGGAAAGTAATCCAACAGCACCAACTTTTAAAAGTCAGGTTAAGATACATAAAGAAGGAAAACCAATTAGACTGATTGTTTCTTTTATTAATGCACCTATTTGTAAATTATCAAAGGAAGTTAGCAGAGTACTGAAAGAGAAGTATGAATTTGGGACAAAATACAACATAGAGAATAATGTAAAATTGATAGAAAGATTAGAAAATATTAGAATTAATGAAAATACAAAATTGATATCACTGGATGTTAAGGACATGTTTACCAATATCACAGTAAATAAAGTTATTAAGTTAATAAGCGATTATAATACGGGAGAATACAGGTATAAAAAGCAATTTATTAAAGTAATTAAAGAATGTGTAAATCAGAACTATTTTAGGTTTAATAACAAGTTTTATGAACAGAAAAAAGGATTATCTATGGGGTCTTCATTATCCCCTATTCTGGCAGAAATATATATGAATGATTTTGAAAAGCAATTAATAAGTTCCACTAAGTATAAAGACAATATAAAATTATGGACTAGATACGTTGACGATATATTAGTAATTTGGGAAGGAAGCATAGAAGAAGTGCATGAGTTTATAAATGAGGTAAACAATAAGGATACAAACTTACAATTTAAAGAAGAGATAGGAGGTAAGAAAATACTCCTACTATACTTAGATTTAAACATAGAAATTAAAGATAATGAGAAACTACAGTTTGGGATATTTAGGAAAGAATCGTATTCTGATATAATTATGCCAAGACAGTCCTACCACCCTTATAGATATAAAATGGCGGCAATTATTCATTTTGTTATAGAGCTCAGAAGTGTTTAAAAGAGACCGAATCAAAAGATAGGGAGTTAAAAACGATAAAGGGAATTATAAGGAATAATAACTATAACACCAACATAGTGGATAATGTTATGAAAAGGGTTAACATACAAAAAGCTAAAATAGAACCAGAACAAAAGAATTATGCAGGCTCATTGACATACATAGGTTCACATACTAGAAAAATTATAAAATGTTTTAATAAATACGGAGTAGATATAGCTATTAAAAAATGTCAAACGGTAATTGATAAGATAAGGAATAAAAATATAGAAAAAACCCAGTTTTACAGAAAAGCGGAATTTATAAATTAAAATGTAAAGACTGCAACAAAGTCTAGGGGAGACAGGACGAAAATTCGTAAGCAGGTTGTCTGACCACAAACGTGGAGAAGGTAATAGAACAACGAATTCGTTATATGCAAGACATTTCAGAGAAGCCAAAAGAAGCTGATACAAAACAGGGCCCTCATATTCAACTGGAACTTATTAAAAAAGGTAACCTCATCTTTCATCTTAATTTCCCGAAAGTTTTTTTTTTTAACTGTATGTCCCTTTTCCTCAAGATCTACAAAAGGTAGGAAACTGAATTTCATAATATCCTATCCATATTTTTTAACGTTTTACATGACGGTTTGTCGATTTACTAATTTAAAATTTATAAAATATTTTGGGGCAAAAAACTTAGGTAGAAAAGTAAATTTAGAAAAAATACTTTTCCAGAAACAAGAAAAATTTCCTAAATTCCCTGTGTTTGAGTAATTACCAAACATAGTTCGCAAGCAAAATTTGCATTACTATACCTTTTACAGGACCTGAGAAAAGTACTTGAAAATTACTGATTTAAGATTGGTTTGTTAAATGTTTAGACTTAAACATTGAGACTGTTACGGCGGCCTCAAATTGCAAAGCATGGGCCAGGGCGTCCGCACTATTCTGGTGTCTTGCTATTCGTAACACATGCTGTAGCTTATTATTTCGGACACCATCAGTAAATGTCTGCATCGCAAACCTGGTTCGAAAATCTTCTGGCGCTTCAGGATAAGCCAGTCTAACATGTGTTCGGATCCCCTAACTACGAGTAGAAATTATATGAGTTAAATGACAGAGTAAAAAAAAAACTACAATATCAGAACCCGTCTGATACTTTTTAGGACAGTGGGAAAATTAATAATCTCAACAAATCAGAGCTACAAAGTCAAAATAAATTTGAAGACACGGAAATGTGGCAAAACCTGAACAGTAGTAGCCTAGCAAAATTCCAACGTGTGGGTGTAGCAACGAGAACGCACAAGTATATTTTGCTAATGTGGTGCAGACTTGCGAGGTCATTATACCAGACCATATAGGTTTAGCGGCGCCGGATAGGCGTGTCATTATGGGTACGCAACAGGGCAAAACCTGTTGGTTATATCCCGGACATATCCATTCGGAATTTCTCTTGGCCCTTCTGACAGCCCCTCTTCGTAGTTGTAATATAATAAGCAGTCCACGGATTTCATTACAAGCATAAATAAACTCGCTGAGAGTGAAACGTTGCGTTTTGTATTTTATTTCGTGCGCAACGTTAAGGAAACAAAGTATTTCACGTTATGTATACGTCTTAAATCGTCTGGCCCTCGTTTCAGCTGTCACGATTGTGGTTCCTTCTCCGGCTGGAACCTTAACTTGCGACGCCACACTAAAGGCCGCGGATTTTTATAAGCGTTTTCATCAAGATCGAACGATGCATTGAATTCTTTCACCCGAGTGTAGAGAAAGTTTTAAATTCGGCTCAAAATAGTAAATAAAATCCTGATGTGCAAATCTTCAGTTATTACAATTTTAATTGATATGTTTATAAATTGGTGTGTGTCAAAAATGCCTACAATTCTTGAAACTAATAACCCCTCTTCTTCTTCTTCTTCTTCTTCTTCTTCTTCTTCTTCTTCTTCTTCTTCTTCTTCTTCTTCTTCTTCTTCTTCTTCTTCTTCTTCTTCGTCTTCTTCTTCTTCATTTTTCCTAGTATTCCTCCTCCTCCTTCTTCTTGGGGGTGCTATCCATTTTAGTAGCGTAATAATAAACAAATTAATGTACGAGGGTAAGTCAAAAAGTAAAGGCAAATTTTTTAAAAGGAACTTTTTATTGTGAAATCTAGATGACAAGTAACATCATTTCTCGACATAATCTCCCTCAACTTCTATGCACTTGGTCCATCTCTTGAGAAGCTTCGTAATTCCGTCCTGGAAGAAGATTTATGGCATCTTGCACAACCACTCGCGCACCGCCTCCACAACCTCGTCATCCGACGAAAATTTGGATTCACGCAGGTGTTCCTTCATCGGACCAAAAAGGTGAAAATCACTTGGAGCTAGGTCAGGACTGTACGACGGATGCTCCAGCAGCTCAAAACCAAGATCTTGAATGCACTGGATCGTTTTCCCCGCAGTATGAGGACGGACATTGTCCTGAAGCAAAAGCACACCTTTTGAAAGTTTTCCTCGCCTCTTTGTTTTGATTTTGGGTTTCGGATCTCGCAGTAGCTCACAGCAGCTGTCACTATTCACTGTTTGACCTTTAGGAGTGTAATGAATTAGAAGTGGACCTTTCATATCCCAAAACACTGTCATCATCAACTTTCCTGCAGAAACTTGTCTTTTGAACATTTTTGCTGTAGGCGAGGATGGATGTTTGTTTCCACACCATACTCTGCCGCTTACTCTGTGGTTCGAAGTGATGGACCCATGTCTCATCAACGGTTACTATGCGACTGAGAAACTCTTCTCCTTCCTCTTCTAAACGCCTTAAATGTGATTTCGAAATTTCCAAACGTTTCTGTTTGTGCTGGTCTGTCAGTCGATGTGGTACCCAACGAGCACACACTTTGCAATAATTTAATGATTCGTGGATGATTGCAACTGCTGAACCGTGGCTAATGTTCAACGCGTGCGCAATATCATCAATTTTGACACGACGATCATCATGAATCATTCGCTCAACTGTCTCGATGTTCTTGTCCGTCTTCGAAGTGGATGGCCTACCTGAACGCTCTTCATCGCAGATAGATACACGACCATTTTTAAAGCGATTTATCCACTCATAAATTTTGCGTTCACTAAGACAGCTCTCACCGTACTGCTGCTGCATTCTGCGAATAATCTCCGCAGGTTTACTCCCTTCAGAGTGCAGAAAATACCACTCCCCTCATTTCTTCCTTGGTGCACACGGACAACGAGGCACTCATAATAAAATGCCCTGAAATCACTACGAATGGAGCTGAGCACTGAAACAACACAGCTAAAGAACAAAAAAACTTTGAGGTTATGATATGTCATTGTTCAGTCAGTGCTGCCATCCATTGCAGTAGGGAAAATAAAATTTGCCTTTACTTTTTGACTTACCCTGTAATTAGTTTGAACTGTACTAATTCATTAAATAAGAAAAAGCTAATGTAAACAGATTATTAAAACATAACAACAAATAATTGTAGCTAATAGTATGTCCTCAAACAATTAACTGAGCATCATGGTAGTATCATCTAAGAATTAAACAATCTATCCGCAAAACAAAAACAATAATATTTTTTGTGTTTGGGATAATTTGTCCGATAATGTACACTACAAAATGGTACTATGAAATTTCGGAAACGGCAAATCTTAAAGTTTTCAGAATATTCTAAGATTCAACGTTTCATCACGACAAAACTTCAAAGTAGCGATTATATTCGAATTGCAGTTCATAAAACGTTTACCAACAGAAACAGGTAATCGTCAGGGTTTGTCAATTTCATGTGGTAAGAGCAAGAATTACTTGTTCAATTCCATTTGACAAAACAAAAAATTTCTTTTTATGTATGTTTGCGTTCTTGTTTATTTCAAATTTATTTTGAAGTGTGTGTTCACAGGTAACTTTATGAAATACTAGACATCGCTTTAGCCATTAGCCTACGTATAATATCCTTTGTATTTCAAAAAAATTTATTTTTTGTCATCGACAACTAAGGAGTCCAAAATAGTTCTCATCATTTTATTTAACCTGGAACAAAAATTAAATTTATATCATAATTAAATATTACGTTAATAAAAATTTACAAACAGAAAATGAAACTGTTACACACAACTACATACAGAACTGCCGATATTGTAGTGTGCAACAATATTATTTTCTATTTTTGAATCTCAACAAAAGTTTATTAAATTTAAATAATTTAAAATTAAATAAAAATTAAATAAAAAATTAGTAAAAGAATTTATTTTAATGTCCAAATAAAGTGTTATATGAAACCAACTAACACAGATCCCTGTGGCACATTGAGCTTTGATTTCTGTTTAAACATTTCTATTTAAACAAAATTATCACTGTTGCACACCACTATAGAAAAATTATTCCGATTAGCGCTTTCAAGCTTCTCAGCTCGTCGTCAGATCGGAAAATGAGCTGATCGATTTCATTTTCCGATCTGACGATGAGCTGAGAAGCTTGAAAGCGATAATCGGAATAATTTTTCTATAGTGGTGTGCAACAGTGATAATTCTGTTTGTGATTATAACCACTAACACAACTTTCTTCATTAAAATTTCTAATTAAGTGTTGTTTAAACCATTCCACGTGTTAGGTAATTTTAAAATGATTTTATTATACAATTATTTTTCGTTACCGAACTGCAGTACGTTAGGTGCGCCAAACGTTGTAAAAAATATCCGGCTAATGAACTACCACCTTGTTAGGAATTTTTAATTGCAATGTTCCAAGAACAATAAATTAAGTGAAATGATTCTAATTTATCATTATAAACTTTCTAAGACAACCTGTCTATCTCGATTTTATGTTGGATTGTAGGCCTACGTATCAGTTAAGACGCCTTGACAATGTGAATTCACTTCGTTGTGTAATATACAATAAATACAACATTTTATTGTTTTTGTTAAATGTGTACTACACGAATGACACATGTATTTACTTGCACAAGCATAGAGTGAAACTGAGCAACTGTGGAATACAACAAGACCAGAATCTGACTCATGAACGTGTTGAAACATACCCGTGACTCAAAGACAAATAGCCACTGAGTGTGTTTTCATTTTGGACAGTGTTAATGAAATATTAAGGAGTTTCACGAAGTAAGTTCCTTTTCATCGAAAGGGAAAGGAAAGTGTGGATGAAAGAAGAAAACAACACCTGCTCGAGGTCGTTTATTAGTCAGGAAAAGCGAAATTCAGACTGTCTGATGTCATCTGATGTAGATTTACCAGCAGTTGAGGTTGATGATTCTCTTACTTTACGTCGAAGATTGTTGGCTTCTGGGAGGAGTTGATCGTAAACCAAAAGAAAGAAACACTTCTGGTTTTCAGAAGCAATGCAGATTAATAGGCTACAGTTGGTAAAAGTACATAAACACTGTTGAGAAATGAAAGAAAGTAAAAAAGGGTTTCTCAGAAGGGAACCTTTTTTTTGTATAAGCAGAGATTGCACTCTATATTTGGAAGTTAGGGCCAAAAAGACCAAGAGTTCGGCAAAAGTGACTAGACAGGAAAGATTAAAGACAAGGATTCCATCCAAGATAGGTTGTGAAACAAGGTGTGAATCCAGATAGTGTACACCGGGTGTGTGGACCCTGATGTAGTTTTGGAAAAATATGGTATCATGTTTGGCTTACAACTAGTTCAAACTGTTAGACAATGTTATAGAGGACGCGAAGATTTTGCCAATCCATTTCCAACAAGCATCAAAATATCTGATCATGTTTTTATTCATGAGGGGCCAGAAACACTTGCGCCTGTGGAGAGAATGATGAAAAGTGATTAGTGTAACGCACGATTCTTATATCGCGGTGATATTTTTGATTTATCAAAAATGTATTTTGATTGTGTTGATATATTTTAAAATAAAATCTTCTTAGTTAGGCCTCACTTTGTTTACACCATATATGTAAACTTACAAAGGTATACTGTGTGTGTTTTCTGGTTTTGGTATAGTCTTATATTTCATTAAATATATAGACTTACCGATTAAGTAAATTGTTCAATGATAATTGAGTATTGGTTTATGAACTGATTGAGTTTCAATTTTGAGCGCCAAAATAAGTAATAGTAAATTGGAATATGTTTAAATTTCTACCTGTACCTGTAGTTATTTGACTAGATTGTCCCAGGTTTTGGGTTATTTTTCATTAATTAAAAATAATTAATGTCTTGTTTAATTAAAATTCTTAAATTCAATTAATTCCTTCCTTTCTTCCGTTTGAATTCACTTACCTATTTAAATAATTCAAATTGCACGTGGTACACAAGCAATAGGTACTACCAACTTATTCTTCGAATGTTTATGACCACGCTAATATTCAGAAACTGTCAGAAATGTTAAGTATTAAAAAATAATTGTTCAAACACAATTAATTCTCTTCAATATTCTTTTATTTTCTTTTTAGAGTCTGTACTTCTCTTTTTTAAATTAAACTGAATAACATTTTTTCTTAATTTTATTTGTCCAGGCTTGTAAAATATTTAGCTCAGCAGTTGGCAATATGATCTTCTTAAAGCTCAGGCCTATGTCTACTGGTTTATGTTGTGCTAATATAAACTCGGGTTCTTGTGACTACAATAAGTAATTAGGAAAATGTCTTTTGCGAAGTACAAAACATCACAATACAAAGTGGACTATAATAAAACAAAATAATATCTTATACTAAAATAACAATTAGTTCGTATGTGCCGAAGTGTCTATTTTGAGGTTAACCTAATTTCAATAGGTTATACAGCTTTAAACATTAAAAAACAAAGAAATAATAGTTAAAACGTGGAAAATAACAATAGTGTTAGTGTTTTTGTTTAGTGGTAGTGGAATAAATAGTTTTCAAGTGTACATAAAGTGTTACAGTTATATTATCATAATTAATTATAATTCGTTTATAATTTTCAGTATTCACTATACTTTAAATTACTTTGCACACACTTTCTTATTCACTGGTACTATTATTAGTTTACAATAACTCCTTTTTTGGTTATGTAAACAAGTCACAACACTTTTCTCACTTTTTTGGTTATGTTTCGTTAATCACTGTACACCTAACCCAGCCGAGGTTCGATTCTGATGGTAACTTCGCGGTTATAGGTGTCGCAGAGGAGTCGTTGTTTACGGTATGAATTCCAACAATCGACTAACTGGCTTGGCGTCAGTCTTTGGGTTCTTTGGCATCACTCTTTGGGTTCATAGACACAAAAGTGAAAAATTCCCATTGGTCGAAATCTCACTCATTGTCGTGGATCGCGTCCCTTTTCTGAGATCAAAATTACTAAATATTCTTAAATTTAACATTTTTTCCTAATGCTATGCACTAGGAAATGATATTGTAAAGATATTATTACCAATGAACTGCTTTTTTTCTGATCATTTAAGATCTCACAAGATATGTTTCTATGCAGTAATTCCAAAAATAACAAATTTAAGGTTTGGCCTATTCTGACAAATTATGTTTAAAAGTTATTTGTTTTGTTACATTATTAGTTTTCTTGGTTGTACATAAGATTTTATGTTACTAACATGTATTCTAATACTAGTGATTACAATTGTAATCTTAACTTTTTATAAAAACATAGGCTGGTACAATAGGCCTAATAGTCTTTGGTACATTGGACTATTATTTGTTTCTTTCAGTGAAATTGCTTAATTCTAATACAAGTTAACATTTATTCCTGATTCATTACAAACTATATGATCTATTACTGGACATATCATGAGCTAATATTACATTTATACATTGTAATCTCCCGGTCTACCTTCTACAGTAGATGTAGGTTTTTTGCCCAAGTTAACATCTTGTTAATTACATTATTACTTGTACATTACAAACACTTATGTCTACTTATACCTTAATCTAAATAAACACACTATTGATTATTATATATGACATTGTCTAGCACACCTTTTATGTACAAAATTGTCTCCTTTTACCTACCAAGTAGATGTAAGTTTGGTGAAACATTAATCTCTTACTAACTAAATTATTATCTTGTCCATAACCAACAATAGTTATTTCTTATTTTATAATCTACTAGTCAGTTTATCTGTTACACTTTCTATTACTAAATTATTTACATCTCATTCTTGTTTACATCTTTAGTATTCTTTTAATTTTCAATAGTAGTACTTCTTTCCTACTACATATTATTACATTTTTATACCAAAATAAAACTTTTATTACTAATTTATATCATAATAATATCTGTCTGAATAGTCTATGTGCCTATCAGCCACAATCAGATCTAACTTTTAATCTAGTTTGATAGTTTTTATCTTACATTTTATTTAGGTTATGTTATCCTGTTTCCAGTTACTGGTTATCCAGCTAGGCTCTGCATTATAGGTTTTTACCTATTTTGTACATTATTTCTTATGCAGTCTACTGGAATTGTTGTGATTTAGTTCAATCTATACATGTTTGATCTTTTAGTTTTTTCCTATTCTACTTTACAATGGTCTTAAAGTTTACTTGTTAATACATCTATTACATAACACAGGTTTATTACTTTTTTATTGTTTTGTACTTCAGTATATTTATGACAATCTTTATGTTGAGGGAAACGTCACGTTACATTAGTATATAAAAATATTTGAGTTTCACAATAAGAAAGAACTTGTCTGCCAACAGGACCTTGCATCCTCCAAGATTTAAAAAAAAAAGTGGTAGAGTTAAAAAAAAAGAAATACTGGTGCTTTGGAAAAATTAAGTTTTTCTTTTTAATTGAAAAACAATCCTAGTCTTGGAATGCATCTGTTTTTCGCATGAAATTTGTGTTCCTTTGTACGTATATTCACAAACGTCGTATAAGCATATAACACTCGTGTGTGTATGACAGAGTGAGAGAGAGAGAGAGAGAGAGAGAGAGAGAGAGAGAGAGAGAGAGAGAGAGAGAGAGAGAGAGAGAGAGAGAGAGAGAGAGAGAGAGAGAGTGGGGGCGAGTGAGAGAGAAGGGGTGAGAGAGAGTGTGTGCAATCAATGGACAAGTGAAATTACGTATTTTGATTTTTGGCGACCATATATTTTTGTAATATTGTATGCACAATTAACACCAATGCATCCAGAAATGTAGAATTGGTTTTCTATCCGTCTTTGTAGTGAAGCACTAATTGATTTGAGACTTATCAACAGCCCGTGTCGGTATGAACTTGACTGTGACCGGACCAAGGCTTCTTCCTAGATTGATCGCCGAGTTTTTCTTTTACGCTTCAGCACCAATAAAACTGTTGAGAGCGTTACTTGGTAAGGTTTCAAGGCAAACACGGTACTACAGTATAGTGATTGTAATTATTTTTATTTATTCATTTATAGACTCTCTTTTTAAACGTAAAAACGATTTACTTAAGATAACATATAAGAAAATTACAAATTTATGTTAACATAAAATGGAAGCGTGTGTGTGTGCTGTGTGTGTGTGTCTGTGTCTGTTTGCCAGTGAGCGCGCATGAATTTGGGTAATTAAATAACTGTACACACAATAACTGTATTTCACTATCACAATATCAAAATATTCATTTATAGGAAGTTCAGATTCTATAGATGAGCCAGTCAATAGGAACACTATATAATTACTACTTAGTCATAAACGATTTTAGTGAAATTTAATATATTTAAAAACTTCTCATCAATATTTCTTAGGTTTATTTACGAACATAATATGAACCTTTATCTGGCGCAAAATATGGGACTGCTCTGCTTTAACTTTTGAGACGTAAAAACTTTACTTCTTTATAGCCCTCGCACAACGTCCGCATGTCTCGTAGTTGGTGACTTCAACAGTTAGGTAGTAATGTCGCCCTTCTTCTTGTTTCCTTTGCAAACCTGTAGATTACGAAATCCATTTGCAGATCACTGTGGAGTCGCAGTTCCCTGTGCTCTACAGCGCAACAAACGACGCGTGTTAATATTTTATTTTGAAAGAGCTATATAACATTAAAACCTGTTGAAAAATAAAAGCTGACTACTAGGGTATACAATCTCCATCTCCATGCAGTTTTATAATCTCTTTACACGCTAGAAGGTTTTTGCAGGTTGACAAGAGCGTAATTTCCTCCCATCATCCGACTAACTTTTAATTAGTTTAATTCTGTTTAATTTCCTGAAATGCGATACGTATAGACGTAAACCATACAAAAGTAATGAGTATTTCTTGCTTTTTTCATAACGACGAGACTAACTTCTATAGTTTTTAACTATGAAGAGTCTAACAAAATCACTGAATTCTACTGGAAATTTAAGTGTTATTTATTTGTGTTAAAGAGAACTATATAACTATATAAGGAAGCAGAAATTGTTAAAACTCACATCAGAACTTAGGCCTATATATATATATATATATAGTGTACTGCTGTAAAAATGGACATCAGTACATAAAAATAAAATAGTTATTTAAGAAAACTCATAGGGATAAATTTAGTAATATTTTTGAATAAACAGTAAAATTGTAAACAAAAAACTAATTAATGATTAATGATAAACATAGTGGTAATCTAAGGTATTGGAATTGTATGATACAGCACAGAGTGAAGAAAATATATGTTGTACTATTAATGACAATTATAAGATATTATAATAAAATTAGATAAACATTAAAATAAAACCAAATGTTAATTATATTATAATATATATTACTGTAGATACCACTTTTGTAAAGTAACAGTAAAATTAATTTTTATAATTTTCTTCCATGTTCCATAAGGAAATGGAAGTATGGTCATGGTGAAAAAAATCGTATTCGAGATAATGGCAGATTCTGATTGTACTACCCTCAAAACATGAAAAAAAGTCATTTTTTGAAAAGTGTCTCTGTGTGTGTGTGTCTGTGCGTCTGCATGTAGAATTGTTCCTATGGAATCGATAACTGCCCCAAATTCAAACAGAATCAAATAACTTTTTGCATTCAGTTCTGAATTGTAGAGGACTCAAGGCCTATTGAGTTTGGTGAAGGTCGGTTAAGGGGAAGGAGTAGTTTACCTGTAACGTTTTACGTTTTAACAAGAGTAAAGTGCTTAATTTTGATAAATAAAGTATCCTTAGAAGAAGGTCATAATAATCCACTATAGAAAGGTAGATGAAATATCTATAAATGAAAAGGGTAGTTGAAGGGGAAGGTGGTAATTGTCTATAAATTTAAATGGTAGTTGATGATGTAGACAGCAAATTTTATAAGTTTTATATGTGTAATACGTTATTGACAACAAAGAAGTAGTTTCTATGGAAACGTTTCATTTCACTTTAACAAAATTTTATATTTTTTAATTTTAATTTAAATCATGTATGAGAGAAAATATATCGTTCGTGGCAGGCAAGCATATCTCAATTATCTTATATTTACGTTTCCATTTTATTATTATGATTACCGCAATAAAAGGCAGGCAACACACACACACACACACACACACACACACACACACACACACACACACACAATTCGCGTTATTTCTGGCCTCACTCATGTTTATTTTCTTACATTTGCACGCTTTTGTTATCGATTTGCTTCCTGTGGATCGCTGGGCAGTGTAACTGTACGTGTTTACAGAGAAACGGTTCATAGACAGACTTTTCGTCTTTAGGGAATGAACCCTCTGCTCAGGGTCCATGATTGACTTCGGAGCGCTTCGTAGGAGGGATGATTATATGCGTAGTTCGGTTTCTTTATAAGAATAAAGTAAGCCTACCAAATTTTTATGGATAAAGTGACTGAAAATAACATTATATTAAACGACTACTCCATAATTACAAAAATATCTATAAATAGTGAAATTAGTTTGAGTATGGACGATATTTTTTTAGAAATTACCGAACAGAATTCAAGTAAATTATTTTAAACCTAAATCTTACAACATGGAAGTCATGTATGGTTCTCCATACCGATTTTTTAAAATAAAAAGCCATATTGTCCATATTCATAAGCTTATTTAGAATCACCGTGAAATTTTAAGAATAGCCTTTATTGAAAAGAAATTGATATGAGCGAGTTATGTGAGGATTCAATTTCTGAAGACAACATGAGAATCATTAACTTAAAACTTTTAAAAGATTTTTTTTGAACCAACTGTTTTTACTTACAACCTGTTGGAGAATATCAACTATTATTTATCTTGACGGACCAGATAAAATGAATAACTTCTTTCACATTGTAAATTTTCAATTCTGTTTTATTACGAACAAGAGTTGGGTCGATTTGTGCTTTTATGTGAATAGTTAATTTTCCAAGGCGTTATACAGTTTCGTTGAGTCACTTGTAACGTGCTATCAGCATTCGGATGTACGGTTTGTAAAACATCTTCACATTTTTTATGTCAGACTGAAAATTAACGACGTTGAAAGAATGTTACTGCAGTAGACACAAAGGGAACCGAACATTAATCGGTTTCTATAGATAAAATTCCTCTATCGTCACAAGAATGGTTTGGTATATGTAAAGGACGTTACGAATATTCAAAACACAGTCTTTGTATTCTTTCCAAAATAAAATATGCAACGGTGATACAGATCCTGACTAAGAATAAAAAATATCGAATGCAAAAGAGAGCTACAGAACGAGACAGACGAATAGGTATTAGTTTACGTTTCATCATTTTAACTCCTACTCGATGGCTCAGCTGATCCAATAAGTCTGTTAACACGGACATCCACCAACGTTGCCAACATTTTTCTTGACTATTCTCCTCCGGAATTTAAGGACGTATTCTGAATTGTTCTCCGTTATTGCAATGAAATTTTGTAGCAGCGCCGTTTGATTTCGAAGGCCGAAACATACGGACAAATTATGATGTCCGTATAAGTAGAATTGTTGTCTTTTATTTAAACTCTACTGTATTTCATACGGCTTTCTTGGATTCAAAAAGCAGAACACGTCATCGGAACAGATAAACTCGTTTGAAACCGTTTGCATTACTTTGCATACCGATAAAGATAGTCAGAACCGGATAGCGGAATGATAAAACAAGTCACTGCCGTGGGTGTGCAATTTTTCTCTAATTACTCGCAAGCAATTGAGATAATTATAATGGTTTTATGTATTGTTCCTGAACACCGTTAAAGAACAATACGTTATTGTTGTTGGTAGCGTTCTCACGATACTCGTAACGCCAAATGATTGCAGAGCGCAGACGAACAAACCGTTAATACAGTGATGTCTTTAGCGTCCGTTGCAGAAAATTGTACATTTGACTGTACACCAGAATGCTTCCAAATGTACGTTGCTTAACATATAGTAAAAACATATTTATTTTTGTATTTTGTTAATAATTGTAATTTATTATGAAAGCATTATAAAAATAAACTTTTTTATTTATAAAAAAGGTGTCGCTTATTTTTGCTTTTCCACATGTCAAGGTCTTGGTGCATTGTTAATTTACTGTTTTATAATGAAACAGTCCGTTTATCGATGAAAACAACATTTGTATAAACGCTTGTTTTATTCGCAATAAATAAAAAAGAGTTCTCGCTTTTGTTCTGATTTTCTGGAATACAGACCAAAAGTCTTTGTCCGTTGTTAATGTCTAGGTCTTTGTCATCCAATCATTAGGCTACTTCTGAGGCAGCACATTCTGACCTTTTCGCCGACCGATCTGAGGCAGCCACTGAAAAACGATGCACATGAGAAATTATTTCGTTTCACGGACTACTTCGTTTAGCTTAGTAGGAAAACTAGCTCTCCTATTGAGGCATGGAATGTTCAAAGGCAGCGACACAGAACTAATAACATAATTGAGAGTTAGAACTCAAAATTTAACAGCAATATAATTATCCTTATAGTACGGAAATAGAGCCCATGTAGTAATCATCTTAGTGTTTCCCTACTGGTGAAAATACTGAAAGATGAAAGTCATAAAGTTTGTTACTAACTGTGGCAAAATTCTTGGAGAGCAGGGTCAGAAACGAAAGGCAAGACGAACAAATTGAAAACATAATGCACACTTTTGATGACGACAACAACCTCGAAAAACAAATAAAAGCTCTTAACTGTGAATAAGTTACAATCATAAAAAATGATTGTTTAACAATTATGTAATGAGAAATATAATTGTTACATTTTAGAAAGAGTTTAGAATCTGTTACACATAAAAATAATAAACACATAGAAAATAATAATTATTAAATAGAAAAGTATAAAATTTATCGAATAGTAGATGAAAGGACTTCTTACAATTCGAAGCTTTTAAACGACCTATTCATTGATTGCCCGTGAGTTTCCAATTTCACGGTCAAAGTTCAGTGATAGTTCCAAGTCTGAAAAGTGTGAAGGAAAGGTTGCAGTTGACTTATTAGAGCGTGTTGCTTTGTTTACCACAAACTTAAAATTGTTAAAAAGTTAAGAACAATTTAAGTTACTCATTGTCTCACATACTTAGATTTTTCTGTGATTATGTCAAAAATGAAGATTATAAAACCTGAGGCAGTTATACTTTGATTCTCATAAGTGCAGACAGTAGGGACTTGTAACAGAACAAGACTTCGGTAATTAAACTCGACTGCTGGGAGTGGCAAGGTCAAAGAATGTTCGGCTGTCTTTGTTAAATACTAAGGTCAATGTTATTTCCTCACTAGTGAAACGTCTCAGATTTAAAAGAGCCATAAATCAAATACTGATAGAAAGTTGACAAATCATGATGTAATGTCATATCGATTAAAAAAGTATTGAAGCAGTATTTAATCATCAGTCCATTAAGTTATTTATCAATCCATCGTAATAACTTTATGAAAACATTATTTAATATTCCAAGTACAAACAATTCTGTTTTATATAAAAGGGAAGTAAACTAACTGGAGCCAACCATTTCGTTTAAAAAAAATAATTTTTTATATAAAGCCTGTATCTGTATGTTACAGTACTGAAAACATAAAATAGAAATATTTGTTTTCACTTGTTTTGAGAAAAAAATTATGACAATTTTATTATTCAATTATTTTCTGCGCTTATAAATATATTAAAAGTCTGTGTATTTCCAAATGTACATTCGCTAAAAATACTGAAAAATATGTTTTCTAAAAATGTGTAGATACAGGGAAAGGAAAGTATTTATTTGCGTTTTCCGAACATTATTTAAAGTTCGTATGCTACATTTTATTTTTCGCATGCTAGCTTCCAAACTTTACGATCTTTCCAACCATCATCTTTCAGATTTCTCTGTCATTGCATTCCTTATACCTTCTATCCAAGTCTTTCGTAGCCTCCCTCTTTCTCTTCTTTCAGAGGGGATCTATTCTAGTAATTTCTCTAGCCATCTATTGCTTATAGGCACGATGCCCTTAACAACTTGATCTTTTTACATTAATTGTGTCGTGTATATTGGTACATATAGGCCTACTCATTCTTTCTCTTATTTCCTAATTTTTAACCCTACCCTGAAATGTAAGTCTACAGGTCCTCCTCCAGATTTATACACTTTATATTGTAACTTAATAATTAAAGATTTACTGAATGTGACGACAAAAATACGCAAGGTTGTTGAAGAATTTTGTCTCACAAATAAATGAATCTTCTCCTGCATTTAATGATTTACCATACCAGCATTTAGTATTTCTTTTTTCCTTTCTCTTAGACGGAAACAAAGACTTCATAATTATTTGTCAGTAATCATTCAGCAAGAGGTACACACCGTAGCTTTATAAGCAGTTTACCAGATGGATTTGGCTGAAAAGTTAATGAACTCTCGTAACAGTGAATAAATTTTAAGCAGAGTTCAGTTTAAATATTACTAAGGAATAGAATTATTTTCAGTCGTGTCAACAGATACTGTTTTCTATCTAGTCAAGAGAAAATTAAAATCTAAAAGAAGAACACTTTCAAGAAATGAAAACATAATGTCTTCAGAACAAATACGATTATTTTACCTAATATTAATTGCAGTGTATTTAACTTATACACGTAAACCATCCTTAGGAATGAATCAAAATATTTTTGTACATCTTTTCATGTTTCTGTAATATATCTACAATAGTGACATGCGGACATGTTTCTTGTAAATCATGGAGAAAATGTTGGCAGATGAAATTTTTGTATATTCAAGAGATTGGTGGAACTCACTCAATAAAGTCTAAACACTATTACGTTTAAACGAGTAACAAAATGATTTGTTACGTGGTGGCATGTAATATGTTCAGATGTAATAATAAGTTATTCACTATGTCGATCAGGCGTTCGAGATAGTCAATGACCGGTGGCTGTCAACGAGGACTAAAATACATTTACAAAAGACGAAATTAAACCTGCTTGTTGTCTATATTGTCAACGATACTCATTATACTTCTTCTTCGCACCAGGTAATACAAAGGTCTGTCTTTTGCGATAGCGCGTTTTTTTTTTATGGTTGGTTGAGGGGTGGAGGGGATAAACTGTCGGCTTTATTCTTAACTTGGTTCTTCATAAAAGTAGCAAGGAAATTACGAAATTAGATTCAAAAAGAAACATCACTTACGGAAATATATAATTAATGAAAATAACTCATTAGTTGTGTAGATCTACTCTTGTCTGTCTACACAATTTTTTCTTTTCCTACATTTAGAATTCAGTCTCTAAGAATCATCTCTTTCCAAGCTGTCAAGATATTCTTTCTATTTCCTTCTGTTTTCCTTAATTACTTCACTAATACTAAACAAATTTAGTTTATATATCTTTTCTGTATCTATCAATTAGTGTGTGCATCCTTTCGTCCTTTAGAGAAATTTCATTTCATGTGTTTATATTTGCTGTTCATATTTCTTTTGTCACAGTCATTTTTCGCTTCCAGGTCTGGAATTTAGAGCTTTACTATTGCTCCACATGTTCTAAAACTCTTTCCTACATCGTTATCCCTGTTATATCATATATTACACTGAAAGCTGCTGACTTGTTCAAGTGCCGAATTATAAAAGTGATTAAAGTGTTACAGCAATTAAAGATGAAATAATATAGGAACAATAAGATAAAAAAAGAAATGAATGTTGAAGATGATTAGAAAAAGTAGAGAATGCGAAGGGATACAAAAGTGATGGTAGATTATCACAACTAGTTAAAAATAACTGTAGCATAGCCATATAGCCTTAGGAAAAATTAGTACAATTGTAATCAAAGGTAGTTAAACTTCTTATTGTTTCCAAAAATTTACGTTTCTCGCAAGTAAATGAAATGAATATGGTTACGATTTTGTTGTAACAATGTTGATTATAAAGTATATTTATATCTGAACGGTAATGAAAATAATTATATTTGTTGACATTTTAGTTGTGTGTGTATACTACTTCTAGTTTGTAATAGACGTGAAAACTCGCCATCACCATCATAAGATAAGTGGATTAAAACATTTCGTTCAGGACACCTCAATTCACACACAGTTTTCTAGTTTAGGAATGTCAGTCACTAGAGTCATACTCGCGCGCGCGTGCTCATACTTGTGTGTGTATGTGTTTTGCCAATATCCCTTTATTTTATTTACAAGTATGATAGATGGCTGGCTGTAGCAAACGTATTTGGCAGTATACAGTTAAACACAACAAATACATATGGCATTACCATGGAAATGGCAATTTAATTTGTCTATTCATTGCAGTAAATTTCATTTCTATACGTACATAAAATGTAAAACAGAATACAAACCACATGATAACATTCTGACAGGAATTAGGACTGAACAATACTAAGCAATAATGGACCTGTAACACCCGTAATACATACAACATACAGTTTACTATCCTTGGGTTACAGACGTCACCCATAACTTGCCCACAATGTGTCTTCCCCTGGGCACCACTCTCCAAACATCTATTCCCGTAACTTTATATCCAGCATCCCCTCGATCTCCCTTTGCTTCTTCGCCCATGCATCGCCCACTGAAAGTTCCCCTCTACAGTCTATCTTGGCATTCTTTGCGCTTGCCCCAACCGAGAATACTTTGTTTCCTCATTGATGCTTATTCTCCGAGTTTGTCCTTCATTTACGAGAACAAATTTCTCTTTATCATTTATCTTTTAAGTACCTTCTGAGAGACTACTTTAGGTGAACTTAACATCAAGACCTTACTGGCAGAACTGTAAGTTATAACTCGTCGTAATAGTTCATACAATTTTATTAAGAATTTTCGGTGATCATTTTAGATGTAAACAATGTCGCATATACTGCCCAAATACATCTTACTGCCCAATACGCTCGCTTCCTTTTTCCTTAATTTTGTTCTCCTCAGTAAGATTTGTTCGGAGATAGAGGTTTTTTCTTATATATTCAATATTCAATATCAATCTTACATATATTATATTCAATGTGAAACCTAATTCGCATCAGTGCAACGTTATTCGCATTAATTAGATAATTCAGTAAACAATGTTTCTTTTTTAATCTAATTTCGTTATTATTTCCTGAAGGACCAAGTTAAGAAGAAAACCTTACTCCCCCCCCAAAAACGGTAATAGTTGTTTTCAAAATGGTCGCTAAGGGCGACAAGGAAACGACATCAGCACTTAATTTTGTGCCAGTATCATGCTGAAGTAGCATGCAAATTTCACAAACTCATTATCACTGAAAATTGTACCTTCTATTTCATACACTGAGGCGAGATACAACGTACTGTATTAAAAAATAGTTTACATGATCAGTGCGGGTACAATACCATTATTCTAATTCTCAGAATCTTGGTCAGCACATAGTAATCAACTGATTAACTGCACGCACTAGGCTACATCAGATAATACTGTGTTGATGTACCAAAGACATATAGAACACGGGTAACTGACACGTGAATAATTCATGTATTTGTTTTCATTCTGGCTGTCAGCTCGATGAACTGAATATAGATCTCGTATATAAATTCAAAAGCAAAACAGCAGTCGTTCAGTAGACCACTGAAAAGTTAAAATGTTCAAAGTTACGACGGTCTACTGATTGTGGTATGGTACAGAGGAAAACAAAATACAAGACACCAGTTAATCATCACATATACGTATTAGCTTTAATCGTCACAATTAAACAGTGTGTAATCAACAAGATAGTCTCTTACAGCAAATCAAATAAAAATTGTTCACACGTGATAAAAATGTCAACTAATATAAAACACAATTACTATTTCTTTTATGAATTTGCTAACTGCTATAATTTTTATTGTTCGACTAAGCTTTTCGTCATCACTGACATCATCAGGTCTTAAACAACCTATTTCTTTTTATTTGTGTTTCGTTTTTATTTCTTACATTTTTGTTTTTCTTACATATTTTTTCTACTATTTCTTTTACTTCACTTCTTAATTGTTTTTTAGTTTCTTCATTTTTTATTTTATCGATTATTTCTTCACATTCTATTATTGTATTTTCTTTATCTTTGTTTGTTTTTGTTGGATATTTTAAACTTTTCCCTAATAATTTATGTTCATTTTCTGTAAACATTGTTTCTGTTAAATTTAATACTTTTTCAGCAAATTTTATTTCTTTATCTTTTTCTTTATTTTTATTTCTTGTTCCTTCCATTAATTCCTTGAGTTTCTTATTTAATCTCTCTTCCATTTTTCTTATTTTCTTTTCTATGTATTTTTCACCAAACTCTTTTCTCATTTCTTCTATTTCTATATAATTGTAACTTGTATATAATTTTTGATGTAATTGATACATTTCTTTGTTATATTTATTTATTTTACTGTATAAGTTCTTTATTTCAAGTTTTATCCATATTTTTCCCGCCATATTTTTCACTTGGTTTGCTACTTTGCTTTTGTTATTAATTTTAATTTTTGCGTATTTTGGAGTTATTTTATTATTAAACACTGTTTATTAAACCAAATTTTCCCTAGCGTTTTTTTCACTTTTGCTTTAATTTTTAAATACTTAAAAAATTCCCTTACATTTTTATATTTATCTGCTTGCAATTCGCATGTTTTATTCTTCGTATTGTTTAAATTAGCAGCCATCTTTACTATTTCTTTCATGAATTTGCTAACTGCTATAATTTTTATTGTTCGACTAAGCTTTTCGTCATCACTGACATCATCAGGTCTTAAACAACCTTAAGACCTTAACCTTAAACAACCGTTGTTTAAGACCTGATGATGTCAGTGATGACGAAAAGCTTAGTCGAACAATAAAAATTATAGCAGTTAGCAAATTCATAAAAGAAATAGTAAAGATGGCTGCTAATTTAAACAATACGAAGAATAAAACACAATTGTTTTACAATTGTCCCGCACAATGATAAAACACATAACACGTCGCCATAATACTTCGAACCGCACTGTGTAAATCTCCCGACAATGACTGAACTGAGCGCCGCTGACTGCCTATATTTATACCACGCTGAAATACCAGAATATTCCATACTACGCGTCAAGAACGCTACTAGAAAACACTAGAACGTAATTGATTGCGGCCTTCCACACAGCGCGCGCAGACTGGTGAAATCTGGATCAGTCTCGGACGCGTGACAATCTCGGACGTGAGATGTCCTTCATCTCACTTGCAGCGCGCGCACACACACACACACACACACACATTACAGCTGGAAGAGCCGAGAAACACGTAGAATGTTCTGTAATGGTGGAACATTGTTTTCCACATTACGTAACAATTTTTTTTACGACAAAAAGCTTATGGCTACTGTTTTGTGAGGATTTGAAAACTGCCTTGCTTGTAAGATCCGTATAAAACGGTATATAGAAAATCTACACAGTTGCAACTCGTGAAATGTACGAGACATTAAAAATTAAATATTTTTAGCATCGTCCTTACAGCTCAGAGCTATTACAGCAAAAAAATTCTGGTTTCACAGAATTTTATGAACAACGACAAGGTGAAAAGCGTGATAGAAGAGTTGTAGAAAAAATGGCGGCAGACTTTGAGAAAAGTAAAGAAGCTTGTTCTACGTTACAAAATATGCCATCATAACGTTCGCGTCTGGTTGACAGGTAATTCACGTCTGGTCGTGAGTGGTTGATTCAAACAATATTAAAATATAATCAAATGTATACATAACAGTTCATTTTAAGAGCCCATCGGATCTTGTTTCCGAATGCCTCCCGTTGAGGTGTGTTATGCTGGATTGTTTAAACAAATAAAATTATTTAGTGTAGAGATTGATTAACTTATTTTAATAAAATTATTTAATAAAAGGTGTAATTTTTCACTGTCTTGTTACTGAATTATTTGTACTATAAGAAAGTGGATACTTAGGTAAAAATATATCGTATTAAGCATTAATTTGTGCAACTGGTTTCGAGTACGCATGTAGATTAGTCCTTAGTGATATAAATAGGGAATTATAATAATTCTCCGGTTATTCTGGAACGCCTTATTTAGAAATAAGTAAGCAACACAGCAGCAATCTCGACCAGCGTTGTAGTTGGTCACACGGATTTCACAGTACTCCAATATATTCCAACTCTAGTACTGGAAAACCGTCCTGCAAAGATGGCATGATGACTTAAACCGTCCTGGATGATGACTTAAACTCGGAAGGATAGGTCGTACAATATATAGAAATTTGAATATCAGAATTACCGGACGATGAACAAACGCCGCTATCAAAATGTGAAAGTGCATTACCAGCCGTTTCGACTACGTTCATTCATCAGTCCTCTGGTTCCCCGTTTGCTACACTCAAGCACATTCTACAATCTGATGGTTACAAAAGCCATTTTACCAAAATCACCCCCGAAACGATTTGAATACCAACAGTAGCTTCAAGAGGGCTATTAAAAAATGTTAACTACTGTACGCATGCAATATTGCAATATAACGGAGAAATTTGTTAAAATCGTAGGAAAACATAACATTCGGACTCTCTTCAGACGACAAGAACAGTCGTATTGTCGCTGATATCGCCAAAGGGTAGAATCAGCCTTAAAGGGAAGAGTTACAGAAGTGCTTGTGATGGCTATAATCGCGCACATCAGGGGGCCAGGGAACACACGGTTGCAGTGAACAAAGTAAGACTTGAAAACACTAAGGTTGTGTGCGTTAGCTCAGCACACAACCGAGACTGGATACGAGGTCAGGCTTTGACCAATAAAAACATTACAAAAATTCTGGCTGCTAAAGAGCTCTTTCAAAAACGTATCATTAGGGAAAAAACAGATAGTAAATGATCAGATGCGTCCAACACTCAGCTTGGAAACTGTTCATCACCCGTGCAGCACAACAACCAAGGAGACACGAACACAAGGTCGAGCTAACGACCAATCAGAACTGACAAGAATGGGGTATGTCAATCTACCCCTGTGGTAGTATGATGCTACACCATCCCAGCAAAAAAAAAACGTTGTAAGCCACTCAAATCACGCACTGGAGTCCCATCTCCATACGAACAAAGCTCACATTACGTATAACAATATTCAAAGTTTGTGGTGGCTGCTTTACTCCGCAAATGCAAAATGTAAGCTGCAAAATTTCCAAATTCCGTAGCTTGCAACCTTATCAACCCGCACTGGTTTTTCTGTAACCAACAATCATGAGGGGACTCCGCTTGCCAACGACAGAAGAGTTTACTTTTTCAGAATGTCTCTTAACGTCTACTTCCGCGCCGTCTACTCGTTCGTTCTCGCGTATACGTGAACTACTAGGGAACATGGTATCGCCGTCACATTGTACATGATCTAGAAGTCTGCTAAACCTCAAACTGTCATAGTAAAACCAACAATCATCCAATAACCTCTCTTAAATGTCAGTCATACAGACACTGTGGCCATAAAGGTCCTCCGGCAAAAGACGGCCGCCCCGGGATACATGAGATGATTTGCGTCAACCACTACAATCCCGGCGGTCATCTGAAATCCGCTGGAAGCAGTAGTGTTGCATGATCTGTTTCTCAACCGGATAAGGGAGTATCGTAATTTCGGCTGCATCGCTACTGGTTCGCTCCCACAAACAAGGCAACTAAAACAAGCCACTCCCACAAACTCTTGCAAACCTAAAACTAACTGATCACCTCACTAAGCTGAAATCCTAAAAACTTGTTGAACTCGATTCAAAATACTTCTTCAAGTACTGTCGATCTAGAAAAGCTCTAAATCCCTTAAATACCTTCAAATACTATCGATCAAAACCCTCAATCTCAGGTCGCGTCTCCTCAGCAAACCGAACAAAAACCATTCTGTTCTACAAGGAAACGGGGCATTCTAAGAAGAAGATAACGGGCTGCGAATGTACGAAATTTGCTTACCTCGTACTAAAGTCTGGAGAACACGAAAAAAAGAGAAGTTTATCCTTATCACTTGCATACTGTTCAATGTACCTTTTAGAAGACGTAACTCTTGAAAAAGATTGCAAATGTTTTTTAAACACGATGGTGTACCACCTCATCATTCAAATGAAATTAGTCAGCTCTTAAACCTAAGTTATTCGGGCAGATGTATTTGTCGAGGACAACCAATTAATTAGCTTCTCAGGCTACCTGATTTAAACCTCCTGGACTATTACTTGTGGGGCATTTAAAAGAGCTACTTTACAAAGTAAAAGTTAAATCAATGGAAGAATTTATGACCAGAATTTTAAATGTATTTGAGCATCCTAAGAACGACCGTGACGCTGGTAGAATCGCTTCCATTGATCTTATACGATGCTGCGGATTTTGCACAAATAATCAAGGAGGACATTTCTAATAGTATCTTTAAGATATGCAGAATTAAAATGATTTATTTCAAACATCATTATTTATGCTGTCTACAAGTTACTATTTTGTTTTGAATGGAAATAATTTCATACCCTTTTGTTTTGACTCTTCTACAATAAAATTTTATTTTTTATAACTTATTTTTTTTTACTTCACTTACATCAAATTTAAATCAGAATTAAATTCTATATAAACTTTATTACAAATTTGCAATTATTTATTGGGAATTTAAACAAATAAACTCACATCATACCTAAAAAATGTGTTTTACGACACCAAATTTTTTAGATTTACCAAACACTTCAAAAAAATTTACAGGCATTGCACAAATGAAATGCATAGAGAAGGGCATTGAAAATGCTTCAATAAACCTAATATATATATATATATATTGTAACGTTCAGTTTAATATATATAATCCTCCTTATGTATCCAGTGAATGTGGAAGGCCCCACTTCTGAGCGTCAATTTGTAACGTTCAGTTACTATATATAATCCTCCTTTTGTATCCAGTGAATGTGGAAGGCCCCACTTCTGAGCATCAATAAGTAATATCAAAACAAATTAGTATCTCTTACTAATAAAGTATAACCTGTTTTATTTTTGAAATAGAGGATTATTCATCTGAACCTCAGGGTCAACATACAATTTACATATAGAACAAACAATACAACTTTGATGCATGAGACTCGGTATTACAGTGTTGTTAATGTCTGTTGAATGTTTGTGGGTCCTTTTAAACTACTATTAACTATAACAAAAACTCTTATTATTAATGACTATTGTATACTAGTGTACAAAAATAATTCACAATTATAATGTTTTTATATTGTTTTTTAGTTATTGTTTTTGTTGTAATTCAATCTTTACTGTCATAATGTTTGGTCGAATATTTGATTTAGTCATGGAGTGATCTCACCAATCTAGCAGTTTTCTTAACGGATTTATTGGTTGATTCTTTATTCCTGGACATCTGGTTTTTTGGTCTCTTGATTAAAACAGCATTCTTCTAGGTTTTGCATTTTTTCCTGGTCCTCTCATCTTTTATTGGTCTTCAATTTGTATCCAATTCAGGAGTCACACCTTAAACGTTCTCTTGCAATTCACAATTTTTTTAACAACAATCATCTTCACTCAAAACATTAATTTCATTAGTTAAAGGCCATGGCTATATTTTTTATGGGTCACAGGTTCGGTTTACCATTTCTAATTAGTAATATTCTGTTGACCTTTACTTTATTTTTCCTTCGTAACTATATTATTATAAGTTTTTTAACGTAAGAGTTTCTATCTTTTAAATTATTTACACTTGGTTTGATCTCACTATATGGGCTACATAACTGTTTCATATAGATTATATGTTTCATTCAATGCTCATATTATAATAATGTTTAATCACATTCCTTATATCTGATTTTTTCCTTTTTAAAGTCTATCACTGTTATTTTCACTTTCTAGCACTATCACACAACCTAACTTACATAATTATAGTTTGATTTATTATATTTGTAAAATCTATAACATTCACTGTTTGTAGTTCAATGATACAAAACAACTGTCTGAGGCACGCAGACCTCCTCATAGTTTTAATCTAATGCTTATGAACTAACAAATGTCTTTTTACTTATTTTCTAAGTTTAACATTTGTACCTTATAATTCTATTAATTAATTATTATTTACATGTTAATGAGTATGTTATGTTTTATGTTTAGTGAAACGACACGTTACAATATATATATATATATTGTAATTAAACGAGTATGTTAGGTACTAGCGAAACGTCCGTCTTATTCAAGCCCCACTGTTGTAAGCGCCAATTTGTAATTAAGAACTCTTTATGGGGGAGTCCTTCTTAATTCAGCCCCACGTTGGAGTCGTCAATTTGTAATCAAACGGGTTACTATATTTTATTTAATTATATGAAGATGTGTGGAAGCACCACTGTTGGATTCCAATTTGGAATACAACGTTTACAAGTATGTGACTGTATGTACTGGGGTTCAATACAGTCTCACTTTGGGTTGCGTCAGTGACGAAAAGCTTTCTCTGCGTTTTTTAATGATTTATTTATTAATGAATATATCCTTTGATTGTGACCGATGAAACCTTCGGAAAATAGATTATTAAGCAAACAAAATTATAATTATGTTCCTTGAATTTATAATCATACTACTATATAGACTTAACTTAGTTTTCAGTGGTTGTGTAATATTAGCGATATGTATGGAGTATTGACTGAATGTAAGGGGTATTTGTGTCAACCCTAGTCACTCGATGGTAGAAAATTCCATTCAAATTTTGTACTAAACACAAGCTAGTTCAGCAATCTCCCGTCCCACCAGCTGCAAACTTTGAGCGCTGTTCCTTGTAATAAGCGTACTTATAGGTTAGTTATTCATTGAGTTTGAATCAATCTTTTTGTAAATTATTCCAACCACTACATATAGTATTTATTCTGCAATAACTTCAAACGTTATTTCATACAATAAAGATACTTTATTTATTTTCTCTATTACTTTACAGTCCACGTTATCTCAAAAAACAATAATACGATCCAATCGATCACCCAGAAATATATCGATTATTAATTACTCAAAATCTATAAACATATACACATGAAAATAATAAATAATTCTTATCCCAGGGTTCGTAAAGTTCTTGGAACCATTAGTAAGGCCAGGTAAAATGCATAATGAAGGTTGCTCAATTTACAAAAATAAAATTATTTACGCTAAATACAGTGAAATTAAAATAGGTTGTTTTTTTACCAATCCGACGAAAACTTCGACTGGCGGTGGACGTTTGTAAACAGTTGCCAAAAATCAGCTTATCTCGTCTTCATCCAGTGAAACTGCTCTGGTTTTCAATAAAATTGATGGTGGCGTGTACTGGTAAACCCTCAGGAAATCTTCGGACTTCTGTTCTTCTTTTGTGCTCTTAACAATTCTCGGTCCCGGTGAAACGAAATTAGGATCCCAGCTTCTTCTGCTGCCAATGAAGGTTATTTCTGCCAAACTGAGTCTTCTGGTATTTTCAATAATTCCGTTAGTTCAGGCTTTAATTCTTTTTACTGATCTTCGGTTTATAGAAGGAATTGGTTTTATACCGAATCCAGCGGAATTATTTGGTGAATGAGGTGAGAGGCTTTCAATTCTTTTTAACTGTATTCATTTACAATTTGGAAGGTTATTTAAATTTTATTACTCATTAGCATTAAATTATCATTATTTTTCAAAAAGGGTTTTTCAATTTTGAGTCATATTTCTTCTAGATTTATTCATATTTTTTAAATATATCGGTCCATCTCAACCTAATAGCTTGTAACAATCAGAACGAATTAATTCAAATCAACAACTTCTGTACATTTTAGTTGCCTTAACAACCACGTTTTCTATATATCCTTGAGCCGGCATTATAGAATATTACTACTCTTTTCCAATAAAATACTCCATGCTTGGATTAATATTAAATCACCTAAAATTCTCCCCTAACCTTCCTTCCTAAACAGTAAATGTTTTACCAGATTTTCGTTGGACTGGGTTTCTTAAAAAGGTATTCATTTCCTTTCACTAATATGGAAGTTAGGCCTATAGATTTTCTTACAACCGTTATAACATTATTTGGTTCTTTAACTTAATTTTCTTTTACCTGACCTACTGTACAATTAATTATTGGTTACATGGTTAATTACATTAATTTTAATTTACTGGTGGTTACTTTTTTACATTAATTAACTGGTTCTGGAACCCTTCATTAATTTATAATATAATTGTCAGAACTACTTGTTAAACATGAAACACTGGTCACCCTCCTGGCCCAGTTTATAAACATTAATTAAAACAACAGTATTATTCCACTTTATACAATACTTAGAACTTAGTATAGTGCCTAACATTGGTAACTATACTTGGTTGTATAAAGACAAATCTAATATAAATATAAACATAATTATTGATGAAGTATTACTATTAAGCAACATCAGTTCATTTTTAGCATATTCAACATACAACATAAATACTCTGTAGACCTTAACATGCTACAGTACAAAAACAAACATTTTATTACATTCAATCATTCATTGGTCTGGTTCTTTTATATTTAACATTAGTCATTGCCTCTTTTGACTTGAAGTACTTCTCAAACACATTAACTATTGAACAACCTTAAGTCAGGGTATGGTCCTTGACCATATTTCATTCAATTTTTATGTAACGTTGGGGGACCTCAACTCTGTTAAGTTACATAACACCCCCCCTTCGAAATAAGTTTATTTTGTATAAACAAAGTTTAGCAAGAAATAAACGCACAACTTGTATCTGACCAATTGGTTTCCTATTCATAGTACTTTTATATTTCCGACTGATTGTAAACTGACTGGTAATTCAGACCGGTGGTAATTGCTGTTTTCTTACTCTACTCTCTCTCTCTTGGAGGCAAATTCATCAATTATTTATTTCTGGGTAGTGGTACTTCCACATTTTATTTGATAAGGACTGGTCACACTAATCATATTAAACTTGTTTTAACACTCATTTCTATTTACTTCTATAAATTAGCTTTATCAATTAAGCTTCGGTCTGCTATCTTCCTTCTATTTTCTTCATCTATACTTCTGGAATCTAATATCACTCTTTTCAGCTTTTTTTATAATTTTTATCCCCTAAATATTCAATTTCCCTAACATTTTTCCCTATCCTGTGCGGTGGTACCAGTCGGGTGGCCACTTTTGGGTCCATTACTCCGCTGTCCATCCTTACACCTTCTGAGACCAGGGGAACATCATCCCTGCTCATAAAAATTATTGCCGGAACATTTCTACGGTCAATACATAAAAATAAAAAAAATTATAAGTAGTAGTCAATTAGCGACTAGTACTAAACACTTTTGGGATTCTTCATACTGTAGCTGTTTGCATTTATTTATATATTTCTTCTTCTCCTTGATTCCTTCTTCTTTTCCATTAACTAATAGCATATAACATTATTGATAGGCCTTATGTTAAAATTCTTTTGACTTTACTTCTTGTGACATATTTCTCCGTATCATTTCTTCTTATATAATCTTCAATTCCGAGAAATTCTAATTATTGTATTAATTATCATCCTCCTTCAGTTTCATTGGAGTCATTAAATTATTCTTTATTCTTCTTATCTGAGCACATTACCATCAATTGTTTTTGTTCTTTTAATTTTTCTTCTGTTTGTTACCAATTAAAAATATTACTTTTTCCTATTATTTCATTTTAAATCAATTCTTTATAACTCTTATTTACTAATCAGTTCTTATTTTTTTGTTAAATTAAATGGTTTCGAAATATCTTAAATCGTATTATTTCTGAATAAATTAAGTAAGTTGTCCTTACATAGTTTTTATTAAATCGTCTTGTTCCTAGATAAATTGTTGAGTAAGTTGTTCTTACATTTTTTTTTGGAATTTTGGGGTTTTGTTCTCTTTATTTTAAATTATATTGTTCCGAAATAAATTAAATAAGTTGTCCTTACGTCTTTCGGAATTTTGGGGTTTTCTTCCGCTATCCAATGGGTTGCTTGGTCGATTTTCAAAATTTTAGTCCCCTTTTCTGGTTTGTTATTATTTAGGTCAACCATGGTCCATTAATTCAGGTACTCCCTTTACTCGGATTACTGGGGTATTCATAATGATTTTGGTATTTGTTAAATACCTCTCTTTCACCTGGCATCGTAACTCAGCTGATACAAAGTCTTCCTTGAAGTCACGGTTTTCGGTCATATTTAGATCCTTCTTAATTAATAGGTATTGTATCTCCTCTATTTTAATGTAATCAATCATTTTTAATATCATTCCATTCCCGTTTTCCTCTGGATTATTTACCAATTTTTTTAATGATATATTCCGTCTTGATGATATGACTGATATCTTCTGATGCACTTCAATCGTCGACATTTTTAACTGATATTTAAATTTATTCAAGTTCTCCTTATTTTCCTCATTTATTTGTTTATTGCTTTCCATTATAATCCTCAACAGCTCCTGCATACTCATGTCTTCCTTTCGGGCAGATTTATCTGGTTGGTCCCCTTGGGCATCCTCTTTATTGCTCGCCTGTTGTTCCATTTCAGTATCTGTACCTACCTCTGTTTCTTCTTCCCTCCTATCTTCTTCTGTTTCTTGTTCCTTCTCCATTCTTTTCGTAACACCTCTCGTATGCATTCCTGTGCCTCTAATGGTTGCCTGCTCAATTTAAGTAACAATTAATATGATTTTTTACTTAACTAAAGCCCACTCGTTGAGCGCCAATTTGTAATTAAACGAGTATGTTAGGTACTAGCGAAACGTCCGTCTTATTCAAGCCCCACTGTTGTAAGCGCCAATTTGTAATTAAGAACTCTTTATGGGGGAGTCCTTCTTAATTCAGCCCCACGTTGGAGTCGTCAATTTGTAATCAAACGGGTTACTATATTTTATTTAATTATATGAAGATGTGTGGAAGCACCACTGTTGGATTCCAATTTGGAATACAACGTTTACAAGTATGTGACTGTATGTACTGGGGTTCAATACAGTCTCACTTTGGGTTGCGTCAGTGACGAAAAGCTTTCTCTGCGTTTTTTAATGATTTATTTATTAATGAATATATCCTTTGATTGTGACCGATGAAACCTTCGGAAAATAGATTATTAAGCAAACAAAATTATAATTATGTTCCTTGAATTTATAATCATACTACTATATAGACTTAACTTAGTTTTCAGTGGTTGTGTAATATTAGCGATATGTATGGAGTATTGACTGAATGTAAGGGGTATTTGTGTCAACCCTAGTCACTCGATGGTAGAAAATTCCATTCAAATTTTGTACTAAACACAAGCTAGTTCAGCAATCTCCCGTCCCACCAGCTGCAAACTTTGAGCGCTGTTCCTTGTAATAAGCGTACTTATAGGTTAGTTATTCATTGAGTTTGAATCAATCTTTTTGTAAATTATTCCAACCACTACATATAGTATTTATTCTGCAATAACTTCAAACGTTATTTCATACAATAAAGATACTTTATTTATTTTCTCTATTACTTTACAGTCCACGTTATCTCAAAAAACAATAATACGATCCAATCCATCACCCAGTCTGATCCTCTTGGATTGTAAATCGCGACAATACTTTACGAGGTCCTGCTTTATTAATCTTGTCAATTCGTTCAAACTTATCGAAGAATAGCGTCTCGACGAACATATCTAGAGTGTTCCCCGATGATGTTAACTTAAAACCAGCAACTTTCATTAAGAGAACCGAATGCATATAAGCAGCAGTCTAGAGTTCCTTCCATTTGCCCCAAGTTAATGATTGTTGGTTCTTAATTTTATACAAAGGCCCTGTAATTTTACTTGGTGTTCCGAACGAATTATACAATCTTACTCCAAATACTGCAGGCGTAATTCGATCATTCTTACCATTAATATTAGTGATTACTGTACTTTCACTTGTGAAAACTTATGTTTCTTATTGTCCTCGAACGTTTCGGTGTGATGTACACCTTCCTCAGCGAGGTTTGAATACAGAATACTATGAATACTATGATTCTCAAACGCAGCACTTTAGCAGCCATATACAAGATATGATTGGATTTTACACCTCTCCGATCTCGTCTACGTATTTCGCTACTAGCTATCATAAATGGTGTGGCTCGACAAGTAAACCGCCGTTTCACACCATAATATATCGCTGGGAATGATAACTCTTCTGCATCTTTATCGAATGCGAGCGTTAATGGTTGATTATTTTGTCCGGGGGCTAGATGTAAAATCAAATCTTCACACCAGAATAAGGTATGCTGCTGCAATTTGATGTACTCTTCGCCAGTTACATCTCGGTGTATGCTTGTTATTTTGCTATTAGATTGATTTTTGCGAGACAATAAGTCTTTCCATTCTACTTGCTGTCGTTCTTGATCCTCGTCTTCATCCTCACTAGACGCACTGCTTTCATTTTCAGGCTCATTATTGAAGAACTTGTCATTAATCGTGATGTTATAATATCTGAATAGCTCAGTCGTCAACAGATGCCTTAACCAGAGCTTTAATTTACTTTTAGAAACCAGTCCTCGCATATAAGAACTTTTATTGATTATGTGCTTCTTAAGCCAAACGTTAAACGCCAAATAGTCATTCAACATGCGAGGCAATTGCAGAGCAGTGGTATCAAGGTTTACCGGCACGTTTATGACTTGTCCAATTATACGTTTAGCGCCAGCAAAGTATGATATGTTACGACTGTGCATGAATGGAAGGCGCGGCGATATTAAACGTTCCTCTATTGGCGTTAGTTTAGGTAAATTCTCTGGTATTTGTGGGTACTTAAAGCCGTTGATTGTCGCATAAGGTGGCAACCTGTTCTTCTTTAGGCATCTGTAGCAATTATGGCATACTTTGGATTTGTCAAGGATATTATAACCATGTTTAATAAGTATTTCTATAACGTCTGCGTGTCCAGTAACGTCTTTTAAGCTTTTAGTCCACCAAATTCGTTCACAAACAAAGCAGTAGTCGTTCAAATTGTCATTATAAAAGTGCGTTTCAATATATCTTGCTAAATTACTCACTTGCTACTCTTCACATTCTTCCTGTTCATTGATCATCATCTTTGCTTCTTTTTTACGTTCTCGATGCCGTTTATCATTTTTGCGTTTTCGTTGCAGGCGTTCAGTTAGTGGAGTTCTGACCAAACCTTGCTCAATTCTCTGTACTTTTTGCTTCTTTTCCCACTCTCAGCAATATTCGAGCTTTCGTTTTCGACGTTCTGCTTCCAATTGTAGCTTTTCCGCCAAATTAGTTCCTTCTATACTCGAGTCGGTGGAAGTCTGAGCCGTACTTCCACTCGCTTCCTCCTGATCCATCGCTCCATAATAAATTCTTGTCTGATGTACTAACTTAAGATAAATTTTAGGGGATATAGCACTGAAACTCACCAAAAAATTCAAAATTTTCTACGTTATTGACAACAAAGAAGTAGTTTCTATGGAAACTCATCAGTTCCCATTTTCGATCATGCACCAGCGATCGGCCGCAAATGTGCGAAACGTCCTTATAAACATTTTCAATGTTAGAACTACTTGAGCTACAGTACTGGGACCTCCTTTAAAAAATTTTTCAACTCAAAAAGCTAAGAAACCATAAAATTTACTTTTTCAGTTCAAACAATTCCAGTAGGAATCCCTTTTACTCTTCGAGCAGAAATTAAAGTGATATTTTTTGCAAGGTATAAATCGAAAACAAAGCGTTTAAGAACTTAGAATTACATAAAATTTCTTCTGTATTTCAGCCTGAAGAATGCATTCCAGAGTAAGGGACGTGTGTGTGTGTGTGTGTGTGTGTGCGTGCGTGTGCGCGCGCGCGCTCGCGCTCACAAAGTAACTCACTTGATTCAAATAAGTCTCAAAACAGCTTTACAGTTTTCAGCTGGTTAATTTATTTTCCGCAGATATGTACTGCCAAATGTTGAATATTAGCTAAAGAGGAAAGTGAGTAACAAGAGATTTGTGCCAACGACTAACGTTATAAAGCGAAAGTCAAATAAAGATGCAACGAGAAATCTGTCTACCGTTTTGAAGAACATTATACGAAAATCTCGCCAACAAAAATTACTTAATATATGTGTCAAGAATGCGTGACGAAGGAATACCAAATTTAGTATTCCTGTGAGGACGGAAAGTCTGATAAAACGTAAAACATACTGGCAAAACGTATGATGTCCAAGTGTTACCGGAACAGGCTGTGAAGGCTAGTTGCAGTACCTGATGATGCTGGCAAAAATGTGATTATTAATATAAGCCACACACAGTCAAATGAGTTTTTGCATTAGCATATGCGTTGCGTATGTCCGTGTTCATGAGAGATTGCAGTAAACAGCAAAACGCTGTTATGGAGATTTTAACGCGGGAGATACCAAAAGTCGTGACGTTTTAAAAATAACACGGCACAAAGGACACATAAATCATACACGCTTGCGTGCAAAAGAGTACGTATTTCACTGAGTATACGGGTCAACATTGAGCACGTTGTCCGTGTGTGTTTTATTTATGTTTTTGTTGTTAACTTCGAAAAGCAAACGAGTTAACCGGTATTATTGTATCCGAAACGGCAACATACTTATTTACAGCTCGGTTGAGCGTATAAATACGATTAAAAATTGTTAACCTTTTCTGCACAGAGATGAGAGAGAGCCCTGCCTTGACATATAAGCGAAATGTAAGTAGACAATCGACGAGCGAAGCGTTTGTGATTCGAGGTGGTTCTGAAAATTGGGTACTTTAAATGCCATCGCAGGCAGAATATTCATTTTCTTATCGGTTTTGCGTCGTTCGCCTAAATTACTTGTAACTCGTTGATACGAATAGTAATAAATATGATCCCAATATTTATGTTTTATTACATAAAACAAACTAATAATAATAGTGTAGTAGTAGTAGTAGTAGTAGTAGTAGTAGTAGTAGTAGTAGTAGTAGTAGTAGTAGTAGTAGTAGTAGTAGTAGTAGTAGTAGTAGTAGTAGTAGTAGTATACAATTATAAAAATAACCGTTACTCTAATTATTATCTTGAGATAGCAATAATGATGATGGCTATTATAATTGTAACTTCTATTATTATTATTATTATTATTGAACGAGCGAAGTGAGTTCTCAGGTTTGACTAGACCGTTTGGCGTTTGTCTGTCTGTCTACTTGGGGAATGTCTCACGATAAAGTCTGTCTGAGATCAATACCCTCCTTAAAAAATGAGGGAGTAGAAGGCAAAAATGTGAGGGGTCAAAATTATAAAGAAATCAAACAACCCATTTGAGGTACCAAATTAAATGGAATTTTAACCAAAAACTAAATATAGAGTTCATTTTTTAAACTTGCAAAATTTGGGATGCCAGGGCTACTTTTAACAAAAAGTGGGTTAAAATTTTGATAAAACCTCAAAAAGCCTTTGTGATGTATCAAATTAACGAGAATTTTATCTAAAAGCTCAATGTGGTGATTATTATTTTAAGCATCTTAATTTTTGGATGTAACGGCCACAAAATGGAACAAATATTTGAAAAAATTAAAAAATTCAGCTGTGTAACAGAATGAAGGACATTTTAACTCAAATTCGCATGTTGTTTACCATGATTTTTTTTTTTAATTTTAGGGGCATTACAGGCCCAAAACGAAACGCGTAATTTAAGAAAATTGTAAAACTCTGTGTGGGAGATTAGGTTAAATGAATTTGTTCAAAATACAAACTCGGGGATCTCAGTAATTTGACAGGATTAATAACTATCAGCGCTCAATTGTCTAATACTAAAATTCACCTAATAATAAATGTACAAAATGTTTCATAAAACACATGGAAATCTCATTTAAGATGGTGAGCGAATTCTTCAGCTCATAGAGCTTACTACTGTTGTTGTTGTTCTTGTTGTTGTTGTTGTTACTATTATTATTAATATTATTACTATATTTGATGTTGTTTTTGTTGTTGTTAATACCCCATTGTCGTCACCGTCAAATTGAAAAATAAAGTGTTATACCCCTAACAATAACATATTTTGTCCTCTTGATTTCACAAAGCATAGTTTCTTTTTAAAATCATATCATCGTTATCGGTTTTTCCAACTGAAAATAACAATTCCATCCGTACTCGATGAGTTAACCACAGGCACAACAAATTTGTAGTTCTGATTGTGCGTTTTATGCTCTCGTATGGTTGTTTTGCTGTGCCCCTGATTATATTCAGCATGGACGCTTTTAACATCTCATCTACTGATTATCTATGTTTTTAAAGCCACATGAAAACGATGGAACTGCATGACCTTAAAAACATCAGCGCTGTTTATATCAAGAGCTTTTTCAGCCTCAAGATCTATTCTTATGACGTACAATTTAATTCTGGATAAGTCTGCAGTCCACTTAAAATTCACAACATACGTACGGAAAATTATGTAATTTGTCCAAAGACAACTGTCAATTAGCATTGCAGATCGCATTGACCATTTTATTTTTAAGTTCATTATTTTTCAGTATAGATCATGATACTGAAATTTATATTGACTCTTTGTAGAACACATAGTGTTGTTCACATGTCTTCTTTGCATTTCTGAATAAGCTCAATCGAAACCCACTCTTAAGCATGTGATAATGTACTCAGTACGATATCTTCCATATTAACAATTCAACTTATCCAGTATTTATACATTTTATTTCTTTAATTAGTCCTCTACAAGTGGTAGTATTGTAAGGCTTTAGTCCACAAAGTAGGCAGAGGTTAATCGCAAATCTTCGATAATTCTAATAACGGCTAGTTAGAAATAAGAGAAAGGAAAATCCGCCATATACAATAAATTTATAACAGCTCATGTAAAAATAACATTTTTACAAAACGAAGTGGTTACTGTTCTCAATAAAACATATAACTGAAAAAGGAAAGATCTTATAAACTCACTGAAGAAATAGGTAAGGGACAATCAGAGACTTTTGAGTCATGATGGTGAAGGAGGGTTAGGAGGATTTAATGATAAGGAAGGTTAAGCAAATAAATATTCAAAAGCCTATATCCCTAGCCTACAACAGCCTACATGGATAGACTGTATATATCGTGGCACAGCACCGTCGGAAGAAACCGATGGCTTTGACGCTTAAGGAAACGCAATAATTATGATATTTAATATATATAGTGCAAAAAAGTATTATATGTCTACAATGCCAAAGGGGAATTGATGGCAGAAATTATAGTTAATGACAAAAAATGATGCTCTGGATCAAAATGATTCCGGAAATTTAAACAGAAGCCGATCAACAGAAGATGTAAAATCTTCAAAATATAGCCATTTTCCAGTCTTTAGATTGAGATTATAATGAGAAAATGTTTAATGAAAATATAATTAAGAAGTCGTATCAATATCAATGACATCTAAATTTTCAGGAGTGCATACTTGATCACATGAGTGAAGATAAAAATAACAAGTATTTTCTCTGAACATTATAACAGTACAAACATAAGCAAATTGTAGTCGGTGTACTTTCTGTATTCTTCAGCTTTATTTAACCTCACTCAGATGTAACAGGCTAAGAATTTATGTAACAAACTATTCCTGAAAAACTGGCATGGATTTACTAAATTTGTTCTCAAGTAGTAAATTATGTTTTTCTGACAAATACGAATTTCCTAAAATATAAATTTCCTCAACTATAAGGGAACTAACGAATCTGTTAAGAGTCGAGGTAATGGTTTTTAACATTTTGAAAAGGTATGCGTAGGGCTATGTGTTATTAAATACACATAAAAATCAAAACAAGTAGAAAATTTGATTATGACCGGTAGGAAACCTAAAATCAAAGGCGTTAAAACCGTAGATGAAGGATGTTTAGCTTAATAGATTACGAAATCAAAAAAATTATGCAGATGGAATATATTTCAGTTTAAGTAGTCAAAGTAATTTAATTTAAATTGCATTTTAATAAGCACATACTCTAAATTAGCGAAAACATGATTAGTTTAACGAGCTCAGCCAGTAGAGTTTAAAATTTTGGTCTCAGAATAAATGTAAGAAATAAAACTAATATACAGTTTAATTAGACCGTAACACCTGAAGAGGTAAATATTGATAGGATCAAAACCGAAATGTTTCTGGTAAAAAAGTTAAAACAGCTGGTTAACAAGTAGACAGGTAAACGCTCAATAGAACAGCTGGTTAACAAGTAGACAGGCAAACGCTCAATAGAACAGCTGGTTAACGAGTAGACAGGCAAACGCTCAATAAAACAGCTGGTTAACAAGTAGACAGGCAAACGCTCAATAGAACAGCTGGTTAACAAGTAGACAGGCAAACGCTCAATAGAAAAACAGTATTTCCAAATTGCATGTCGGCGGTTTTGCTGTCAATTTAAAATAGTTTCAAATGACGTAAAAGTGTACAAACAGTAAGTTAAACCTAATGAGCCGTAACATTTTTACGATTAGATTAAACAGTTCATGAGTAGTCCAAAGAGTGTTAGTGATTACCAAAAATTCAGGGCCGACCCTTTTAGCGTCCATTTGCAGCTATGGTATCTCAATATGATAAACTTATCAAAGATTCAGGCAACTTACAGTAGAAACAATTGTTGAAAATTTTAACATAAGCTTATGCAGAGTTCACTTAACAAACGTTAAATATGAAACATGTCTATGATGGATTTCATAACAAGTTACAGAGAAAGGGAGTGATTTTTTAGACATTTCTCACCTAAGATTATGCTGGGAGGTTCTATCGTACTCACATTACTATCTAGACCTCACCACATTAGACACTGCCTGTGTTATGGGATTTTCACTTGTGGCTCGAATATTTAATATCAACACTTTTCGGTTGACACTACGTTTTACTGGTATTGTTATTAACACCAAACGTTGGGTCCCTTTTGTGATGTATAAATCATTATGACCTTTACCACTGAAGGTGCCATGTGCGAAACGTTCGATGTTCATAACGATACCAGTAAAACGTGGTTATCTCCAGTAAAATTTTTCACATTAAATGTGAGAAAATATTCAGACTTCAGGACAAAGAATTCTTTGCTTATGGCATAAAAACAGTAGTAGAGCGACAAAGAAGTTTACCCTATAATTAATTGTAGCTGGGTATTATATGTGATAATGTATAACCTGTTAAACGTATTGAATAAATTATATTATACACTATCCCTCAGTCACATTACGTATTGATTGATTCTCATACAAAAAATGAAGATGCAATGCAGAAATTATTAGTTGAGTGAAAACAGAGTGACCTGACTTTAGAAAGATGAGCAGTAATACAAGGAATCCAGCCGTCTTTACTTTTAAAAGCAAAGGTTTTGAATGAATGTGTTCCTCTTGCAATGATTTATGTTCTGATGGTAACTAGTGAACACAAGAATTATACAAAAATACTATGGTCAGCACAATGGTCCTAGCAAAATCGCGGACAGACGGGAGATATCATTAATGATATACGCAACTTGAGAAGGTGATAGAGGACTATTAAATAAAATGGAGGTGGACAGGAAATTCGGCAAAATGCTAAAATTGGAGGTGATTAGGACAAGTGTTAGATCGGAAGCCCCAAGAAAACGACATCGATAGCCGTTTACAAGGTAAAGGGAGGATCTAGTAAATACTACATGGGCCGTAGTCGGTTAACTAAAAGGTAATCTGGAGACAAGTCATTGGCGTGGAGCTGGGTGGCAGGAGTGACTGACAGGTGCTGCTGCTGCTGCTGCTGATGACGGTGATGATGATAGTGATGATGACGGTGATGATGATGGTAATAGTAATGTGATGACGATCATATGAATTCGCTTTTTGAAGATTATTTCTTATTATAACAAGTACATACAATATGTACAACTGTTTTGAAAGAAAGGATATATTATAGTATTTCATACTAGAATGGAAGCAAAAACCACGGAAATAAAGAAACATTGTTTTTTAATCTATAGAATGTCAATCCCAAATTCGTGTTTCTATACTGTCAAAATACACTCAACATCTGTTGTGAATTTTCAGTATTAAATATGAATAAAATACTAAAACATTGTTTATACAAGTTTTTAGAAATATTATAACAAACTGTTATTAGGAAATAATATAAAATGATTATATATTACGTTATAACATACATACACCGTAATATACTTATAACAAATTATTTACATACAGACGCGTGCACACACACACACACACACACACACACACACACAAGATAGCACATGCGTATGTGTGTATTCAATACCGTAATTATATACTCGTCATAAATATCAAGTAGATTCCTCTCAGCACGTCCCAGCAAAAAGAAGGTACCAAAAATTTATTTTTAAGAAACTCATAACGGGTCCCACTTATATTTTAAAAATTATCTGTCTTACGATTCCTCATCTCAACCTCTTTTGAGATGTCTCTTTCGATATCTTTTTTGGTTTCTCGCAAAAATGTAAATAATTATAAACAAATTATACAAATGTTATATAAAGTAAATAAAGTAACATTAAAGTAAAGTAAAAATTAAAGTTATAATAAAGTATATTTTGATTATAAACATTTTTATTCACACTTCTTACACAAAGTCCTCAAGTTATACGTTTAAGACTTCGAATATATTTTCAACATTAACCTAAAACTATAGTAATACTCAAATTTAGCAAATGTTTTGAAATGACATGAAAGCTGAGAAAGCCAGTTGTTAAATTTCGAACCTAACATCTGAAATAGGATTTTTTTTAAATGTGCCGTTGTTTTTTGAACGTGATCATGAACAGTGCTAATGCAGTTTTTTCTTTCCCTTTTGCATCGAATTTGTTACAAAAAGTATTTAGAAAACTAATTTAATAAACTTTTTGTGATATTACATCGACTTCAACTTTGTGCTCTGAGTGTACAAGACGAGGATAAAAGCTCTTTCGAAATAAATAATCAATAATTAATAGTTAAATATATGCTTGCAGAAGAATAAAACAATATTTTTAATAAAATAAACTGTGTGATTAAAATAAAAACAAATAAACAATATAAGAAGTATAGACAAATTACAAAGATTTTATGTGTGTAAGATTTAAAAATCAATCAAATCAAAACCATGTTTAAGAAAATAGACAGGAAAAGGATAATTTCAGGACAAGACAAGAAAAAGGACAAATCTAGGATAATTTGGAGGACGTAGAATCCTTACACTTTTAAGTAATTTCATAAACAATGACACGTTATAACACACGCAGTCTCCGTCAAGACGCAAAAACTTGATGAGAAGTGACAGGTACAGTAAATGTACCGCAGTGAAAAAGAATTAAGTATAGCCTATTACATCCACTTGTAGTGTATATGGTGGAGACAACTATGGCGCTTCACCAGAGATTGAAATTATTCGAGATGGTAATGATAAAAAAAATAAGGAAAGAGCTTTAGCAGATTAATGTAGGAAGAGGTAAGCAACAAACTGAAGGATGAGAGCATCGTTAACCTAGTTCAGAAGCAGATAATGTAACAGAGTATGTTAATATCACATAATATGATATAGAGTGTGTGTGAAAAAGGTTATAAAATGGAAGCACAAGAAGCAGACCAAAGATGAAGCTGGAGGATCAGATAACTACAGCCATAAAAGCTACGGAAGTGATAGGGTGGTGAGAGGGTTTGAATAATAGAAAAAACTACAGGAAGGCGTAAATGATATCAGAAGGAATTGAATCTTGTGACGAAAAAGGAGAGAATTCGGGTGAAGTGATGCAGCCTCACAACTGATGTTTTAGATTAAAAAGAGTTCATAAAGAGTGATTACAATCCTGGGAAGAATGAACAGCCCTAATGTTGAATACATTCGGTCACTGTCCCTTTATTGATTAAAGAAAACTGTACCCACTCATATCTGTTACGTACTTCGTGAAGTTTTGCCATCATCACAACTTCCGTCACATTGACGACAATATTTCAGGAAACACGGATCAGCCAAATAATTACGAGTAAATCCTTGTTGAATCAACAAAGTGAACGCAGGCGAATTTATAACGCAAGGAAACAAGTTACATATGTTTACACGTTTGGTTACAATGTAACGTTTGCCTGATTTACGTAAACAAAAAATCAATCATTGACACAAATCTACATACGGTTGACATTGAAAATTACAGCACAGAATGCAATACAGAAATGCACTTCCAGTGTTATCCCGCTCACTAAACCTTGATCTAGATTTTTACTGCTTTTTTTTCCATTAATTATTATAAAAAAAAATATATAAAATACAAATTAAAAAATTTCATTCATTTCAACGTGGGTGACCTTTTCGTCAAAGCCCGTAAGAATCTGTAACAAACGTCATCAGGAAGTGAATCAGGGAAATGTATCGCCCGGCCGTAGGGAAAAAAACGTCGCAACAGTATTCAAGATCACTAAAATCTCATCTCGCGGTCCGCGCGCTGCTTCCGAGGTTATCAGACGACCTTGCCGCCGTGCCGAGTCCAAGAAAAGGGAAAATTGAGCCTTAGCGGCAATAGTAAAGTACCCGCTGCGAGGGCCAAATTGGCTTTCATTCAGTTTCTGCCCCCACTATTGTTATACCGTGTACGCGAGCTTGTTGTATATAACGTTGTCGTATCAGCCGTAGCTCGTCAGTCTTGTTCCGACAACAAGTGATTGTGATTACAACAACCAAAACAACTGGACTTTATCTCTTATCACACCCTAATTAACAATGGCACTGTCAAAGAGTGTACTGGTAAGTGTCGCTTAATACTATCTATAGTATCATAGAATTGCCTGTTAAACTATTTACTTTATACAATTTAAAGTGATAGGAAAGCTCTACTAATACTTGACAGTATTTTATAATTAAAAGTCTATTTGTCATTACGAAATTATATTTGTACACCACTACGCTATTACGAAATTGCCATATTCTACAGCCTGTTGTAATTGTCTTTGAAGTGGTTGCAATACTTCGTTCACATTTAAAACCCATAAAAATATTTACTTCTTGTCGACTGACTACTTTTCGAGTTACTTTGCTCCCTTGTTGCACCAAAAATAAAATTAATCTCTTAATTATTTTATTTATTAACGTTAGGAAGAAAAATATTGTAATAATACGCGTCTTTCAGAAATAAACACAACGAATTCCGTTTAAATGTATCATTCCTAACTCAAGACGCCGTTTGCAATAAAAATATTTACCTGCAAATCGCTTAAACTGTTTGTTGTAGTATACATTTGTAGAGTTAAATATGCCATCGTTAATTCAAGTTGATTGTTGTTTTAATTTAGAAATTTTTAAAAATTATAACTTTTTTTTACCTAATATAAATTAAAGAAAGTCTGTAAGTTTCTATCATTTAAAATGTGCATTCTTGTAGCACTTTCACAATATTTCACAGAGCGTGGTTCTTCTTGTTATTGGTACGGAAACGAACATGCCATTTCCTTGGTTCTCCAACAAAAAAAAAACGAAACGTGGCCGCTTTAATTTACCTTTTTAAATGGTTTAAAATTCTTAAATCTTATTATAGTAACTGTTAAAATTGAACAGAATTTAAAATAAAACGGTTCTCATTAACCTCAGAAAATTATTACACAAAATAAGCATATAATATGACGATAAAGCTGATTTTGTATATATTAACTCTTTCGAAACATCAATGACCGTTATAACTTACAACAACAAAAACATAAAATACTGACGTACATAAATTCTATTAGAACTGACATTTATTATGTGTACAGGAATTCTAATTGGAATAACGAACTTCTGTAGTAAAGTCTGTGTGTGGGACCAAGTAGGCCTATGTGAGAATGGTCTCAAGTACGTAAATTAATTTCCAGAATGTTACAAATAGATCCAAGTAATAGAGAAAATAAAGACGCTGACCAAAAAACTTGACTGTGGTATTTTGTTTACGCAAGAACAGTGTTTACCAATATTCCAGTTAATATCAACATAGTGTCTTTAAAAATGATATTAATAAATAGAGTATCTAGAGCTCAACGTATAGTTTGTTTTATTAATGGTATTGAAGTAAAATCTCCCTCTTTTAGTTGCTGGCTCCAGATGTCAAACTTTAAATAATCACCTTGAAATCTCTGTGTAGTCAGTCTCTTAATCCACTTAGATGCATGTGTCATTATCGTGTCTGTCGAGATATTTCGCTGTAAATCTTGTTTAGCTTGTTAATCTCATTAAACCTATTTCTTACATAGCACGAGAGTAGGTGTTATAGAAGCACTTACTGCTTAAATACACACAGATCTACAACACTATTACTTTTTCGTATTTATCAAATGACTTCCAACAAACACAGTGCTGTTTGTGTAACGTTCAAGAAAAATTTCGTAATTTTCGCGTTGGTAATAATAGTGCAATCTCCAAATTAGTAACGAGTAACCATTTTCATTATGTAAAATGATAATGACATTAGGTTATAAAAAAAGAACTTATATAAATACTAAAGTTTATTTACAAGCCCTCAGTATTTTTTAAAAACTGTATAAGTTGTTAAGCGGGCGACAATTGAGTAACAGAAAACGACATTTTTTATTTTTATTTTTTTTACTTAAACAAGAATAATAGTACCGACCGAACGTTTTTAAAAGTACCGATAATTGTACGCAGGCAGGCAGTTAGTCAGTCAGCGAAATTCGCTGTTTTTTCTCCTCTCTCTGGTTGTGTGCGGCAGGAAACGTTAGGCGGCGCGGCGAGAGGCGTTGGTAACTGCACTACACATTTGCCAATTGTCTTCTCAGGCGTAACATTATGTAAAAGCGAATTAAAATACTTGCGTCGTACCCAAGAAAAATACAGAATAATAAAACAAATCGGGTCAAGAATAAAGTCTATGTGTCGACAGCTTCATATGTACACTGTGAAGGGGCGCGCGCGTGCGAAAGGGCGCGCGTGCGAAAGGGCGCACGCCTACACGTTGTTTTACACTCTGTTTAACAGCAGCACTTTTGCATTAACATTTTTTGCTGAACCGAGTAAACCCACGTTGTATTAATGCGCACGCAAAACAGAAAACGCTTTCATTTTCATTAAAAAGTTTCCCTTTGTGATATAAACTGTTGTTGCGATTAATATAAACAGCAAAACAGGCAAGGTTTCTTCTCTTCTGCAATTATATGAACTCTAAAGTCGTATAGCCATGTAGCAGCTTCTGTAAATTCACGCGATTGCATTTTCTGTAAGATTAAATAGATTTCTTGAAAATATGAACTTAATTGTTTTTCACTCAGTCGATCGTAAAAAGTAGGCTAATTTCAAATGATATCGACCTGAAGTTTGAGTTTGATAAAAAGAGTTGCTTCTTCGGGCGTCTTCTTTCCAAGTTTTCGTAGAGCATCGAACTTCTCGTGTATAACAAACATTCTACGAATGTATGTCCTTCTTTTACCTTGTTCAGTACTACAATGTTCATCGTTTGTTCTTTTAAAACTCTCTATTTCATTTTAACAGCATTATGCCGCATAGTGAAGTCCAGCTGGTTCCTTAAGTTTATCTGGTAATCTCATTGGAAACAGATTAAACTTTTGTTTTATTGTTTTAGCCTTTTGTTTACTTATTCGTAAATAATTTGTTGGTAAACAAATCGTCTACTTACAGTGGTTATCCTCTTACTCGTTAATAACATATAAAATGGAGAGTTGAGGAATTTTAACTACATCAAAATCATTTTTAATTTTTAGATTGTACAGATATCGAACGAAGCGAACTAACTCCAAGTTTTCAGACAAAAAAAATGTTCCACGTTGTCTAGTACGTAGGCCTACATTTTAACCCAGCGCGATCAATAAGATAGCACTCCAATAAAAAGAAAATGCAATCACTCAATTAATTTTATCAGGACTCTTCTATGCATGTGTTGTTAATACGTGACACGAGTGCTACCTTCAATTTAACTAGGAGGTTACGATCAGAAACCTGATAAATAGGCATCTTCGCACGTGAGACAACCAAATAATCCAAATTTAGAGTGCGACTTCTGTAAAACTGAATTAACAAAGAATTGATACAGAATATGGTATAAAGGAAATACACACCAAATTAAAAGTCTCAATTAAAGTCTCGTTTCTTAAAATGTTCTCGACATAATAGGTCACAATATGAAATAAAATTTTAATCCATTTTATTTTCGGTCGTTACTTGTTACAAAATAACATCGATCGCTACAAAGTAATATCTACACACCGTTCGAATCGGAAAATTTACTTCCATTTTTTTTTTTATTACTCCCAGCAACAACATAAATAATTAACAGAAGAAAACCGTAACAAAACAGATGTACGATAGATACACTGTCAGTTACCGTAATATCGTATTATCGTGACATTCTGGTCTAGCAGTAATGTATGCATATGTTGTTGCATGATTTATCACAGTTCGTTCAGTATTTATTATTTTGACGCCCCAGCGAGCACAATGCTCCGTTTTCGAGCGCGCGCGTGTACGCATACATACGTGTAACCGCGTTACCTTGGTAGCAGGACTCGACACGCCTAAGAAAAGACCTTCAACTTGTTCGAGCAAGGCCGTTTGTGAACAGCTGTTAATCTAGTGTTTAACCGATTTCCCACGCACGCCTGTGTGGCGCGCACTCTACCACGATCCCGGTGACGAAACGTTCACTGAAAGTAAGCGAAAGTAAATATAAGAAAGAAATGGAACGGAGGCAGAGAGTGAGAGACTGACAGAGAGTAATTGACCTGATTAGTATATTGTAAAGGAAAGAACTTTGAAAGATTATTTATCATTAACCGTTTCTTTGTTTTAAGAAGTGTAACAAAACACTCTTATAAATTAAACGTGTAGACCTATATAGAATATGCATTTACAGTACATATATTTAAACTTTTATTCAAAAGGATACACTTAAAACTCTTGATTCGTATTTTTAAAAGCGTAACTTTCGTTTAAACTTTATGTGTTGAATGAATTTTAACATGCCTCTCTAATGAAGACGCAAACTCACACTTTTAATTCTCTATCAAAATCTATAAACATAGGGTATTATTGCTAAATAGATGTTATATAGTTGTGTGTGTGTGTGTGTGTGTGTGTGTGTGTGTGTGTGTGTGTGTGTGTGTGTGTGTGTGTGTGTTTGTAAACATATTATAACATATAAAATATGTACACTTGCCTTTTTATTTTAAAAATGCGAACATATTAAAAGATAAAGCGATTATTCGTTAATCGTATTGGCGATGTTGATAATGTGAAACAAATGTCAGGCTGCATACAATTTAACATCAGAGAATAATAATGTTTATAATTATAAATAGAACGATTATGGAAAATGTATACGGAGATGTATACTTATAACTTTATTAAAAATAATAACTACACACATCCGTATAAATCCAAAATGAACATTAAATATGAATGTATTTTAATACAAACTAATTTATTTATGTATAATATACTTCATAAAAGAATTATATATAGACCTGTAAGAATGGTAGTTATATATTTATAACAAATTTGGACTTTACTCACTGTACGTTGTGTTTCATTATCATAGTGCAAATTGTAAAGCAGATAAATTACTACAAGTTAAGTGTATTTTTGTATTTTCCCAATTAAAAATTTATCAGTGTCATGTTAAACAACAGTAATATTGTTTTAAACAATTGCCTACCCAGACAGTAAGGAGTCCTATCGCAATAAAGCCTGCTTAAACTTCTATAAAACAGAGGCAATTTAATTAAATTGTTACTCGTTAACATGTTAATTAATTTAATTACAACCTGTGTTGAATACGCACAGGTTGTCAACACCGGTAGCGTGAAACCGGCGTATTATTACTCAACATCCCAAAACAAACAGACTAAATTAGTCTACCAGACGATATGTGCTACACACATTTATATAATTTCTGTTACATAACACACCTGCCAAAACAATGACGTTGTTGAGCAAGTTCGACGTATCATCCGGCTTACGTACGCGCGTACGCAAACAAACGCAACGCGGCACGCACAATTTAATCTCTTCTTTTTGCTACCTTAATCTGTAGGTTGGTGGTTGGCCATGTACTGAGTCATCACTTGTAGCCATAATCATAGTCCAGTTCCATTTATGAACTGGCCGTAGAACTGGAGATAACTAGAGATTTTTTAATCTACGATGGTTTCAGTCTGCTTTCTTACTAGTCCCGACACAATACGTCACCTCATCGTTGGCCAACCAGTGGTACACCGCTTTAAGAAACAAGAGGGCGTCCGTATTTTCTGCCACTCATCCTTCTGGCACTTGGAATTTGGGTAACTCGAATTAACTGTATCCACTGTAGACACGATTACAGATATCGTCTGTATTTCAGTTTTCAAATTCAAGTACTGTTTTCATAATTATAAACATAATTATAGACAACTGTATACAGAAACACGTATTATGCTATTCTATATTCCGTATAACTAATTGCATACATCTACAGGTAGTCTGCAATAAACAGAAACTAAACACTGATGTCCAAAACTAAAGATTCTTATTTATAATTAATGCCTTATTTGCGGACAAATTTTAACCGTATAACATTGTTTTCCGATGTTACGAATGCTCAAAACTCTTGGGTATATAATTCTTTTCCCTAAAAATGTGGCTAACACAAAACATAGGTCATTTTTTTGGAGCAATATATTCCTTTACGGAGAGTAGAAATATAAATGATACATGTATATCATGAACATTATTTGTAAAATTGTTACAGCCAAGCTGAAAACGTATGTTTATTTTCGTTAATGAGTTCACAAAGGAACTGGAAGCAACGTACATAACACCAGCTATTAAAAAGAAAGCGAGATTTCCTCTGGTACGCTATTCGGCGACGTGGACCAGTCTGTGTACCGTACCGTCTGCCTGTAGCGTAACGTGACACAACTTTCCGCGCATTTAAAGCTTGTCTTGTTGTTCAACAGCATGCGCCGTTTTGATAACAGCATGGCGCGCGCTTTCTAACCTAAAACGTCTCATTATTTAGGCATGTTAATAAATCACACGTGTATAAACAAAATGTAGATTTACGAACGCACGCGTGTGTGTGTCTGTGTGTACATAATTACAGAAAAACAGGTACAGAATAAACTATTACAATATACAATGTACAAGTAGGCCCTAACTATCTCGACAACAGTGACACTCTAAACATTTACATAACTGGATTCAAAGACTGCAATTTTTACATAGGCCAGATAATAAAAAAAATTTTTTTAATACTACTTTGAACATTTAAAAACGTACAAAACAACATTTAAAAAAATAATTCTGTAACGTATGTCATAAGTATGAGAAATTAATTTACAGACACTAACAGCACTATTAAAAATATCGAAAGCACTATTGTGAACGAAACGTGAAACGGGTTAGTAGGTAAACAACTTAAAACCAATGCAAAATACGATTTTTAAGGCACTAAGGAATGGAACACCACGACCAACACAGACCTATTATTATTACCCAGTAGTAATAACCACCCGACCACAAAATGGTTTATAAGAAAGCGCATTATCGTGGTTGATGATGATGGATTTAGAGTATAATATCCAAAATGTCTCGTGAGAATAAATGCGTCTCAACTAAATATTTGAGTGACATTAATTTTAATATTATTACTATTATTCCTTATTATGCATTTATATTGCATGTTATAATTATACGCGCGCGCGCGCGCGCGCGTGTGTGTGTGTGTGTGTGTGAACTATTGAAACACTGTAAAATATTTAAAAAATATATACTATATTCTTGTAAGAAAAGTGTTATTTTTTATTAATAATAATAAAGAAATACGTAAGAATAATGTGGGCATATAGCCTATGAATATATGTATATCAATGTTTTTAAATTTTTTTTAAATTTACATCAAAATTAAAATTGGGCGAAATGCATAATATACAAATAAACAAATTTACGAAATTTACTTGCTGTAAACCAAAATCCTCAAAATTGCTACAGTTTTCAAACACTATAGATATTCAAAAACGTTTATACAAGAGTGCTGAAAAAATTATCGATTAAACTAAACCTAAGTAAATGTAACAGATTATAAGTTTAAGGGTAGTATAGAATTAAATGACCTTATTTTTTCCAAACTGATGTGGGTAAATAAAAAACAACGATGGAATGGTGTATATCTGAGTGCATCAAATTGTATAAAAAGACACAAACAAACATCCAATATTTAATTCGTATTCATTTCGTGACTTTTAAATAATGCGAAAGCATTTAAAGGCACAAAATCAATTTTTGAGATCATATGGAAATTTTTAATCATAAAAATAACAATTGTGTTAATAGAGTAACGAGTACAATCCAATTCAAAACATTATTATTAATTTAAAATTTTAAATCTTCTGACCAGCCGTACAGAGTAAAACGTTTGATAGGCTAACATATGACAATTTTAATAATATAAGTCAACATCAGAGCATAAAATAATTTCCAAGGTAAAGAAACTTTATAATAAGGGAGCCTAAGATTTTACGTTAGATTCGACAGTGGAAGGGTTATAATACGCTGCAACGAATTTAGAATGTTTTTTCGATGTGTATGACACACAGAAAGCTCTTAAGAAACGGACATAACAATTAATTATAAATAAATGTTTGCAAAAAGGAAAAAATAAAGGAAAGAAATTTATAAATATTACATAATGAATGTGTGTGTGTGTGTGTGTGTGTGTGTGTGTGTGTGTGTGTGTGTGTGTGTGTGTGTGTGTGTGTGTGTGTGTGTGTGTGTGTGTGTGTGTGTGTGTGTGTGTGTGTGTGTGTGTGTGTGTGTGTGTGTGTGTGTGTGTGTGTGTGTGTGTGTGTGTGTGTGTGTGTGTGTGTGTGTGTGTGTGTGTGTGTGTGTGTGTGTGTGTGTGTGTGTGTGTGTGTGTGTGTGTGTGTGTGTGTGTGTGTGTGTGTGTGTGTGTGTGTGTGTGTTTAGTTACGAAGAAGAATTTATCTCTTCCTGGTTCTATGTGAGTTATTAAATAGTAATAGTATATATTAGCATAATAAAAAGTGCTGAGTACACAATTTTAATGGATACTAACGTAAAACTCATTAATTTATATAGTTAACTACGCTTTCTGTTCACGCTTATAGTAAGTAGGTCTAATATAGCTACGTATAGCTTTATCGATATGCGTATGTAATCGATGTCGTGCGTTACATTGTTTGTTATTGTCTGCGCAGGTGCTGGCTTGCGTCGCTGTGCTCATCGGTTCAGCGTTCGCACAAGTGTTTGATGTGTTCGGAGGATACACGCCGCTAGCCTCTTCGGTTAGAGACCCGAGACAGAACAGAGGTAACTGAAACCAAATTATACGATGCTGCGTCTGCGAGTCTGACTGAGTCTGTTATTACCGAACCTTGACACAGCCGCTTCATGCAACTGATTAACGATAGCCTACACAAGGAACAATAACATACTACGCGAACAAACGTTAATTTAGAAACTATTTTTCACATTGATAATAGTCAAGCTTCTTCTTCTTCTTCTTCTTCTTCTTCTTCTTCTTCTTCTTCTTTTTCTTCTTCTTCTTCTTCTTCTTCTTACATTATATTTTACATAAAAAAGTTACAAAACTAACAGCCAGCATAGATTCGGCTTGTGTGAGAACATAGGAAATGAATTTAGGACAACACATTGACGCTGCTGGTCACTGGTATTAATCTCTTAAGTCAAGAAGCGCAAGAAGCTTGATCCGTTTGTGTATTCTACGTAATCCGCTGTAACCTGACAGCTTTGCTTCTTTTTCGTTAAAGTCATCATCATCATCATCTTCTTCTTCTTCTTCACAAAACGGCATAGGCAAGGTGCTGCCTGTCCCGCCTTTAAAGATCCTCCAGCCATCTCTTCTTGGGTCTACCCCACACCTGTGTCCTATAGGATTGTATTTCCAGACTTCTTTATCTTTGTCCGGCTGTGTTCTTTGAAAGTTGTGAGTAAATTAAATTAATTTCTCCATTATAGGGTACTAGATTATAGACGGGTAAGTCACGTGGACGGGCTGTCTCCATGACTACTGGTAATTTTCATTCAGGATTGTCTTCCCTTAGTCTTTGATGTCCCAACACCCAACTGCAAGGCACCAACAAAATATCATTCTATAACAGTAGGACTCAGTGTTACGGCTGACTAAATCCAACTAGATTCCCGCCCGCAATACCCGAAACGGAAACGGTCCAGGACCATTTCCCTTACGCCCTAACTTGGTACTGGTGGCTACTGCTGCCCTCCACCAGCAATATTTATCGACCTTCCGGTCTAGATCCGTAGTGTTCTCCATCAATAGGGTCACCTCTTGTAGGATGTGGCACTTCACCACGCAGTACGGTCTTAGCTGGGGAGAGGCTAAGGACTCTAATCTGGTAAGGACTTCAAACAACCCAGGTAACCTGTGAGAACCGATACCCCAGGCAACGTGGTATAAAGATACTGCCTCTCCAATGCCCCTCGTTAATGTAGACGTGCAAATTTTTTCATTAATCACAGAGTCCACTTTCAAATTACTGTGGACTTTTACTTTCACGATACACAGTCCTCTATGCTGAAAATAACGTCGGTATTATTCGTTTAGAAACGGGCTCATGTCAGGTGCAATGAGTTTCAAAACGTCTTTACATAGCAACTCGTTTCTAATGTTATAACAATCAAGAAATGAATTTTATAGTAATTAATCAATATTCCTACATTACTTCTGACTGACTTCATTTACATTCTGCCTAAGCCCCATGTGAATTGTCGCAGATGACGCCTCTCCGCGATCTCCGTACCATCGTAAGAGTTTACGTCTCACATCCATTCAGATGTAGCTAACGCGCCTGATCCTGTAGGAAGTTCGTGAAGCCGTATAAAATTGAATAATTATCTAATTAAATAATTACTGTTGTCTTTATTATATAAATTTGAATGTTTTATTTTCATATACACTGTAATATCAACATGGCCCGACGAAATAATAGCCGCTCTTGTGAGATCTTCTGACTCATCAGAACCAGTGGTGGTGTTTACCAGTCACTTCACCCCCATAGAAAGAATACATTTATAAATACCATATGCAGGCAGATACTTAAGTACATTCTAAAGACAAAATAAAGATTATAAATCTTCCTTGACAACAAGCTGTTAAAGTAACTGATCCTTGAGTGTGTATTAATCTTTTGTTTATTCTGTATTGATATTGCATGACAGAAAGGAAAGAGACCTGCTGTTAAGGAAATTAAACAGCGTAATGACACGTTTACGACGTTCCTGTTCGCAAACCGCTAAACCTGTTTCCACCGCCAATTCACTTTCGTTACCATTATTTCCTTCAAAAAAGTAACGGTAAAAAAGCTACCCGTTAAAATACATGAATAAATAAGAGTGGACCAATAAAATAAATAATTATCGATACAGTCCCTTGGGAAATTGACCTGAAGGCGCTCTTAATTGAAATACTGTTTCACAGCGTGGTGACAAGTTCAGCCCCAAGTTCACGGCCTTGTTTGTACTACGTGGACACGACTCGCTACATCACTGTCAAGGATTACTGGGTGTGTCCTGTAATGGAAATATACAATGTACAACAATACATTCGTTGGCGAATTATATAACTACCGCTTACGCGAACGTTTTATGCATACAATAAACGAGCGGCGGCTATACAGCGGATCCGTTAGCTCGGTGTGCGTACGGGCGAGCGAGCGCTACCCAGTGAGGTGTATAATGTTCCGCGTGGAACTAATTAACAATTCATGCTTTGCAAGACCGAAAGGTTATAAAAGTACAATAGTCACGTCCACCGATATTTTATTTCTTTATTAAGTGCTTTTAATAATGCATTTGAACGATTTGCTGTTCTTTGAATTTTACATTATTATCATATCCAGTGTGATGTTTTTATTTGATCGTAAAACGTTATAACGAATTATTACAGCTGGCAAATATTAGCCCAGTGAAGACAATAATTAAGTCATAAAATAAATAAAGACAATAAAATGAATTTCACAATGCAGGTTTAACAAAATGACAGGGTATTTTGTATTCAGTTTTATTACGTACACTCTGGCGAAGAAAAAACGTGACACGTTTAAATAACAAGGCGTGATGATTCTTGTCATGAAAAACAAATATTTACAGTTTTATCCAAGATTAAAATAAAGACTTAGATTTAAAATCTAATTTCGTCCTATGACAACTAAAGTACAATGCAGAAGTACATAATACATAAGTACAAGAATGGGGACATAGGCTTTTATACATTTTTTCTCTGAAGAAAGCCTTAGATTTTAAAGTCCAGAAATGAAGTAAAAGCAAACCACTAACTTTCAATGACCGCGTCAGGTGAAGTATCATTGGATACTTTAGACCTATCGGTTGAGGCTTTGTATGTCAATAGGTTATCACCATAAAACAGAATCGTATTACAACAGTATGTACCGGGCTTGTCGAGTTGCTCAACCACAGAACCACGTGGAAATTACGTAATACTGTTTCCTACTGCTGGCATGGACTTTGAACAATTTTTCTAAGATTTCTGTTTTATCTGAATCTCGTGAGCTTTTGTACTCAGAACTCTACTGATCAAGTCCAGTACAGAACGGTAATGTAAATTTTGTGATACCTTTAAACAGTTTACCACAGACAGTTACTTTTAGTTCCACAAGCAAAAAACGCGAGCCCACGTGAAACCAGATACAATAAATATATGAACATGAATATTAAAGTGATCGGTTGTTTTTAGGGAGTGTTAGACATTGTAGATAGTAACTCCGGGAGATACCTACGAGGTTTGTTTAATGTGAAGTAACCTCATAAAGTTGAATGTCTTACAGGTTTGTTTCTACAAGAACTTGTCATTTTTCTGTTTGAACATGGAAACGGTGCAGTATCTCGCCAATCTAATGAACCAATGTTGAAGTAATGAAGACGACAGCCAGCTTTAGGGAGATTTCAAAGTGTAGGGTACCAACCATATTCTCACACTCCACTTGTTGATGCAAAACCAGCACACATAGTCTATCATGGAAAGAAAGAGATAGAATTAGATGCTTCCGAACCAAATCCCTAATTAATATCAAAAATCGCTGTTTTTTGTTCTCATGTGAACCAGGAAGCTTAGGTACGTAGTGTTCGTTACTGACTACAGAAGGCTTCTGGCAACACCAGCCGACTGAGTTAAAACGAGTTGAACTCAAACACCAGAAAAACGTGTTGAAACCTTCCGACTTCCTGACGCTTCGTGTTTCCCAGGTCTTCAGGTTTCACAGGTTCCGTTATCTTATCATACGTTTCCATATGTTTTTCGTTTCTGGTTCTTTTCTAAGTGTAATCGAGCTCCAGTGTACCTAAATGACTATTCCATATAATTCATATTGCTGTATATTATCTGCGCTACTGTACAGTGTTTTTTTATTCTGCGCCTGGTTGGCTTAAGAATCTTTTAATTATAAAATTGTACATCAGTATAAAACCAGCAATTTGAAATAGTTTTAAATACCTGTAAATAATATGAAATTTTGGAAAACGATAGATTGACCATTTTTTTTCCGTATCGGCCATCTAAGGACCACATGCCAATTTCAATTCTTTACTCTTTGTTCTTTCCTTTTTTCCAATATTCTTTCATCTTCTCACTGTGTCTCTTCTTCCTGTCTTCAGTCCACTTTGAACCTGCATTTTTCTCTCCCAACCCTGGACTCCCTCCATTTTTAACACTTTTGCCCGAAAAACTTCTCCTTCAATTGCTTCTTCTGCATGTATATTATTTTTATCTAAATCCTTTTGGACTTCTTCAATCCAGCTTGATGTTGACTTCTTCCCCCACAGATATTTGAAGATTTCCTTTGTCAACCTATTGTCGTCCATTCTATATAAATGTCCAAAAAATAATAGTCTTCTTTTTCTCATTGTTTCTGTTATAATTTCTATACTTTGATATATTTCAACATTAATTCTTAATTTCCAACCTTCTGAAGTTTTCGTGGGCCTAATATTTTGCTAATAATTCGTCTTTCCAATATTTCTAGTTTGTCCAAACTATAATTCAGTGCTAGACATTCACTTGCATATAGGCATTCTGGCTTCACTACTGTACTGTAATGCCTTATTTTCGCATTTTTAGATATGCACTTTTTATTGTAAATATCTTTAGTTATACCATATGCCCTCTCCATCTTATGAGTCCTTTCTTCTATAGCAGATTTGTCCAAGCCATTCTCTTGAATTATCTTTCCTAGATACTTAAATTTTCGAACCCTCTCTATTCGACCAATATCTGTTACCAGGAATTTTGGCGCGTTTTTAATGTTTGTGAGAAACTTGTTTTTTCTGCAGAAATTCTTAAGCCTGTTCTACTGGCTATGCCCTCTAAAAAATTAACTTGTGTTACTGCAGATGTCAGATGTTCAGAAAGTAGATTGACCATTTATTATTATAATCGTGACTATTATGCGTAAAAACGTCTACTTTGTGTGTAAAACGTAGATATTCACTCTCATAAGCAGACGTGTTCACATACCGACCGTCGGCGTCGCTTCGGTAAGTTCTTACACTAGTTACGTAAACGATTCTATTGATTCGCGGAAGTGAGTCTGAAGGCCAAGAAAAAGTAAGAATATTCAGCCGTAGTACGTTACTGTACGACTACAAGATCGATGTACCAACAACCCGTCATTAACGCTGTAAAATTACACCAGATACAGATCACTCGCAGCTCGCAATTCACTCCGGGGTTAAAGCAAACGCTCGAGCACAAACCCGGTTACCCAATTTGCTTAGAAAGATGAAGTGCCATAGAGTTTTTTTTTCTTATAATCGTGAACGCGGTTATTTTTTTGTTCAACTACCTTCTCCAGTGTGTGTGTGTGTGTGTGTGTGTGTGTGTGTGTGTGTGTGTGTGTGTGTGTGTGTGTGTGTGTGTGTGTGTGTGTGAGAGAGAGAGAGAGAGAGAGAGAGAGAGAGAGCATTAATTAATCGTGATTGCTTACACACACACACACACACACACCTCGTTCAAATAGATTAATTTCCATAACACTAAGTGCAGCAAGTAGATATACAAACAATAATCAAGTAATTAATCAAAAGGTTTTACGTCTGCAGTTGGTGAGATTAAGAAAATCAGAAAAAAATTCTGGCAACGAATGTATTGAGAAGCGGTAATGTTAATACAATTGCCATAAATACGAATCAAGTAAACCTTGACTTATTTTGGTCCTCTCTGCCATTACTCTCCTTCTTTCTCACTTTCGTTTTTTTGTTCATCTGTCTATCTGTCCCCCTGTCCTCCTTTTTACCTGTTTCTCTCCCGATTTCACTTCTTTCTCTCTTGCCTCTCTCTCTCTCTCTCTCTCTCTCTCTCTCTCTCTCTCTCTCTCTCTCTCTCTCTCTCTCTCTCTCTCTCCCTCTCCTCCTCCTCCTCCTCCTCCTCCTCCTCCTCCTCCTCCTCCTCCCTCTGTACCTATCTTGTTTCCTCCTTTTTCCCCAAAAGGCCTGTCGTTTTGTCTACATTCTTCTACCAATGTCAGTCTCTTTATTTCGATATCTTTATAAAGACTATGATCCCATGCGTTTTTCACTACTACCCAATTCCATTTTGTATTAAACGGAAAATCTCAAACAGTACCAGTGACAGTACCAGCGTAAACGTCAAGTGTAAGTAGATGAGGCATGAATGTTGTACTAGAAGAATAAATAGAATGAGTTTCTACAGAATAAATTTATAAAGAAATAAAGAATCAAATTCAGGAATCCATGAAATACATAGAGTCGTATATATGTGAGTGGGTTCTGAATATGTGTATTAACACACGCGCACGCGAATCCCAATTGTGCATATGAAAAATAATTGGTAGGCTACATTGTAAACAACATTAAAGAGGAAGATACAAAGTCAGTGATATGTGTTTGTACGTTTCTGGGCGGCCGGCGGGAGGGGCTTAATGTTTTATTTATTTTCCTCGTGGACTGTAAATGTAATATTCTAAAAATATTTTTTACAAATTTATTTAACCGCTGAAGTAGTATCAGCGAATGAAAAGTTTTATTCAACGTGGTAACATCTTTTCTATTACTAGCAATATAAACTAGAAGTAATAATATATGGCAACTAGTATTATTTTTAAAAATTATTATTTTTGTTTTTCTTCGACAGGACCAGTCGTGTTCCCAGCCGGACCTCCACTTGGCAAGGAAACAAGCGGTGTCCGCGTCGGAGCCTCAGGATACGGATTCGTTCCTCCAGGCGGCGGCCGAGGTAAGTTTACAAGTTAGCACACACACACACACACACACACACACACACACACACACACACACACACACAGAGTAATGAATAATTCACAATTGAGGACAATAATTTTGCTACAATAGTAATTTACAAAATTAGTAAGTAAGGGACGACCATGAGAGTACGTTAGGATTGCCCAAGAGATTTAACTTTATTTTTGAACACGATATTCGTAAACAATGATTAACATACGCACTAACGAAACATGTTTCAAAACAACACGCCTGACATTATTATTGTTATTACGACTAATGCTTAGTAATACTGTAGTTGTTTTCCACGTAAAACCGTTTTTAGTTCGAAACTTGGAAAAGCAAACAAATGCACGAAGGTCGTTTTAGAAATCGGGAAGTCACGACTAGCGACGGATGCACAGTTAATTGCGCGAAATGCGTTACCTAAACACAGGAAGAAAACCAATCGAAACACAGAATTATTAAAACAAACTCGTGCCGGTTTTCACAGAATTATCTGTCACTCGTTTTGAAGAACGTCAAAAAACGGCTTTTGCACCAATTCATGGTTTCTGCGTCCATTAGAAAACAAAAATAATAATTTGACTAGCCATTGCATAACTATCAATGACAGGCTCAGTGAACACGTCATATATTAATCAGATGAGTCTTCACGTTTCCGTGAAATGTAATTTCTGAGTGATTACATAAACGAAATTAAGGTCTGTTACGAAGTATACCCTTTGTATAAAAGAAGGGTCCTTAAAATAATCGTAAGCGATACTAAAACTCGAGCATGCTCCCGTCTCGAAAATGTTTTAACAATTAGAAATGTTTTAACACATTTCTATCACACAAATTAATTAATTATAAAATAAATATTCTATTAGAAGAAGAAGACATGTTGTGTACGAATTCCTTTTATTTTGCCTAGATAAAGTATTAAGTATACAAATTTAAAATTCGGAATTCTAAAGTAAAAAAAAAACGCTAATTTGAAAAACGATAGATTAAGAAAACCAGCTTGCGAGACGATCCAAGATGTCCGTATGGATGTCTTTTGTCTTTTGTCCGTATTTCGGAATGATTCTTCTAAACTTTCAGACACCAGTTGCATTTATTTCTGTTATAGTTTGGCCTTTATAAAATGATGACGTCTTTTAACCTTTTTTTTTGTAATCCATTATAAATCGTGTGTTAGTAATCAGTTTTTAAAGCCCTTACTAACGAATCAAAATCGATCACCTTTCACCCATTTTTGTTTCAAGAAAGGAAAGGATAAAATAAAATATTTTGAGTATGTTCTAATTACCGTTTTTCTTCATCATTTACTTTAAAAACGCTGACAAACTTTATTTCAGAATTCGAAATAGGAATTACTTGGGGCATTCTGAATACTCTGTCACTGATTACGAAATAATTCAGGATTTTGAACACGATCAGTTGAAGAGGCATCTAAAGAGATCGCAAGAAAGCAGGATACCTAAAATGATAAATTAAGTAAATATAGGAGAAGTATAATGTAGTAGGTAGAAAGGTCCTTAAAACATCTAAACGGCTAAAAGCCTTGAGAAGGCAGAAGGAGAAAAGACAGTCAGATAACGGTCAGTAATCGTGCAGTGCATTTACTTTAACAGGTCAGTATCTTTATACTAAACATTTACGATCCGGTAAACCATAAATCTGTTAACAGCGGTTCACAGTAATGTGTTTTAATAAACGTTTATTTTCTATTGTCCGCTTTATTACGGCTACTTTAGACGCCGGTGTCTTAATTAGTCGAAAAGTGTTGAACAATTAAATGTTGAATAATGTTCACATAATTGTGTCTTTATGGAATTATATAATGATCACGTGCACTCGAAAAGTAGCATTTATGTAATTTCACGGTTCCGTGAACAGCTAATGTCTTTCACCGACCACCGAACTGTCCACGGTTTTCCTATGCAAACTTCGTACTGGCAACGCAAGTTCGTCAGAAACTTTTTGATATATTATTTTGTTATGTAGGCTGTGTATAATGTGATTTAAAAAATATTGTACGCTCGTACACCTTAATCACGGAATAAATTCATTTAGTCAAAATTTCAAGTTACACATTCGTTTCATGTATTCTAGACTTCCCGTGGACTATTTCTCAATTATCTATATTTCATTCTACCTTTATTAAGCTTTAATCACCAATCCTAACGAGGCTGCCGAATATCTTAGTTGTCTCTCTTCAGTTACGACTTACAGTGTTTTATACTCAGTCTTTCCGTTTATGGATCCTAATTCAGGACCCTCTTTACCGCTCTAGCCAACACAGGTATAGAGCGTTTAAATCTGTGGTCTGTGTAAAGGTTGAGACGTGCACTATTTCGCATACGTTCACCTCGTTATGTTTCAATATACATTTCAGGTTTATGAGTAGTTTACCTAATACACTCGTAATAGATTAACACTGCTGTATTGCAGTATAAATTTTATAACGCTGCCCTGTCATAATCGACAACATTTACTGCACACGAACGTCATTGGAATCCAACCGAACCTATTAGTCACAAAACTTTCAGCAACGACACAACCATTCAATGAAAACTGTTAAATTTATTATCCGGACTCTTAGGCCGTGGTCCAGTAAATCTATTGGAAAAGTTCTAAAGTTAATACCTAGTCCTACGCGGGCGTTCTACACCTCTTTAATCCCGCACCCCCCGATGATGGGCATCGTTGGCACGGCCTAACCATCTGCAAATTTTCATATTAGGTCTACAATACTGGCGACTAATACCCGGGATAATAATTTTAATACTATTGACAACTCCGGCCGCATGAGTTTACGTTTTTTAATGCAATCAAAACGTCTATAGTTCCAGTTACATGATCGTTCCAGTTATTGGAAGACCTACGGATCTCTTTAACGTTTCTCTACATTTCCAGACATCTAGAAACATTACAGTACTGAACCATCTGTCCTAACGAGATGGCAGACCGTCATAGTAGACTCGCTTCAATTATGCCTGCTATTGCCTTCCTCGTATACCGTTTCCTATGCAGTACAGTACTTATAGCTTGGTGTGCTTCGATATTCCTTTTTTGTTCAGAAACATTTTGCGTAGTGCGGCCATAGTAGTTTAACATTTCTGCTTAAGAGTTTCAGAGTTTATAGTCTAACCCTGAAGCATTCCGTAATCATTTTTATTACGTTCCAATTAGCCTCTGTCTGCTGACGAACTAAACTTGTAATTCACGTGTTAATTATGTGCTCAGAGATTCATGTAAATTAATTGTTCAGTGAGTCAGAGAACCAACGTGTTGTCTTTCTTTATAAATTAAAAATGAAGAAAATATTTCAATTATAAGTCGATGGAAGAAGGGGACAAGCCAGAATGCGGTGGGAAGACTGGTAAATACAGACAGAAGATCATAGAGGATCTAACACCACAAGGATAAACGGGAAAAGGGAAATAATAAGGTGAATTATTAAATACTTTTTGAATAATTTTTATGCTAACAAGTATGACGACAACGAAACGATCTCACTATCTGCATAAAACAAATTACAAAGCTCTGCATACAAAGAACAAGGTTCGTGGAGTCGAGTTAATTAGCTTATCAGTTACAATTAACCAACGTGTTACAATTAACGGATTGCACTTTGTGTTCGCAATAATAACGCGATTGCATCAACGGCGCGCGCCGGCTCGCTCACTGTTGCGGGAAATTCAATTATGGGAATGCCAGCTTGTCGCCCCATCTACACGTTACGCTAAACAACAAACTGACGTACAACAACAATCAATTATTTAAACGATAGCGTGATTGTGTCAGCGTGTACCAACTTTTGTACACTTTTGTGCGTTGGAAATCCGTTCTGGTGCTAAAAGTTAACAAACCATTAAAGCAGATCGAATTATTTAATGAGTACATTAAACTACACTCCTCGTTGAATTACATGACTACGAAAAATTCACAAGAACGAAGGTGAAAGTGTTTAAGGAAATTTACAGCTCAATTATATTCTTTGGTTGCGAGTCCTGAACGGTAACCGAAAAAAATTTAAAAGCAAAATAAGGAACAAAAAAAATGAACACGGAACGTAAAAACATAAAACAGACTCAGAGATACACACTGTACTGCAGTTTACAAAAGAAAGACAAATTAATTGATGGGACGCTTAAAATGAATAAATGAGACAAGCTCAAAAAAAAAAAAAAAAAAAAACCAACAAGAAACGGAAAAAGTCTAGGCAAACCTGAAATAAAATTGTAGCAACAATTCTATAAAGAAAATTAAATCGTGGGAATACGCGGGGATACTCGCAAAGAACGAAATAGAGTGGATAATTGTTCATGAGGATAATGCTTCTTAACTGCGTGAATAGACTATCAGTTCTAATTATAACAATATTTGATTTCCAACACAAACCAAAAATAATTACAATCGGAGTACTCGTCTGACGAACCTAAAGTTTTCTCTTCACTTGAATATAAGCTCAATTCATCCTGTTTTAGTACAACGTAAGATTACGGGTTGTACAACTAGGTAAAAAGACATCCATGATTTTTGAAAGATAACAAATAATGATTATAATGATAAGAGTAAACCTAAGAATTACCAGAAAAATTGTTTTGAACGTTTTCTAAATGATGTAATTTCTAAATGAATAATTGAAACAGTAACGTTAAAAATAACTTTTCTAATGTACATCGTTTGTGAAAAACAGAATACAGGCAAATTTATCAAAATTAAAAGTTAAGTACGTAATTATATTACTCGGCCAACAGCGTACTGTATGGAACAACTTCCAGCTGACTACCTGGAGACTGACTGCAAGTGCGGTGTTTAGTTTCGCTATGAATAGATTTCTCCTGCCGAAAATGTTGGCCAAGGTCTGGTGGCACTCACACGAAGACAACAACTGTGACAACTCGTAAAAACCGGATTCACTCGGGGTTACGTAAGTAGCTTTGCGTAGGCGACAGCTGTTTCCCGTGCCTCTTCATGGGAATCGTAAACACGCTCTTCCCTCACTTTTGTTGTCACTGACATCGTTCAGTTTTGTCGGTGACGATTCATTATCGCATGCATCACAGATGAGTAGGAAGCGTGTCAGGCCATCCTTCATTCAAAACGGAATACAAATTTGCTCGTATGTTGTCATCAAGGGGCTTGCGATTATCGTTATACAGTTATTGACATGTTGCATCCTGTTGTCAGACTAAAGTACACAATCTCAGAGTTATGGTTGTCCATTTTCAGCTGCTATTCAAAATGCGGTTTGGCCGCACAAGGGTTTCCATGACTGTATCAAGCTTTTGGTTTATATCGGCTTCGGCTCTTCAGTGATCGATTGTTCGTGATCCCGTCAGTGGGTAGAGAGCGTGGTCTTTTCTGATTGTTCCCTGAGATACTGGCATGGTTTTTTCTAGAGGTCTAATTCCATACGGTCTTAGAAAAGAGTAAGAAGACGCGCCTTAACTGTGCCAGTCTCTTGACTTGTCGTTTCGAACAATCGGCAACCTACTCACTGGAGAGGCAAAGGTGATATAAGCCATATGCTCGAAACAGTTCCGTGATAATAGTGTCTGGAACGCTGTCTCGAAAAATCGGTGTCCGTAATGCACTTTGAAAAGGTTTGATGCTAACTCTTGAGCGATAAAGAAAATGCAGCAGAAAAGATTCACTGAGGGACAGTATTAAACAAGGATATAGAGATTAAACACAAAATTAATTAATATTGAAATAAAACTTTCAAACATTGAAATATTTTTCGTAGAAAAATGAGTTTAGATAAAAACATACTTATACCACACGAACGGTACTACTGTATTTTCATCGCTAAGATCACCATTGCACTGAAATTACAGTTTTTATATAAAATTAATCACGAACATAAATTTCAACCAATTTATATAAAAATTATTTATAAACTGGACTGTAGGTTAGAAAGGCTTAGGATTTACATGAACACGTGGAATAAAAACTAAAACTGATTTGCTGTTTGAGAATACGTTTGACGGGCAGTTACAATACGCTGCTGCTTTCTCTTCGCAGCGTTGATCCTTTTCGTTTAAATTATATAAATCGGTTTCATGTTTTGTATTATGTACCGAGACGTGAACACGGGTTTCGCACAAAGATGAGAAAAAATTATTTTCCCATGTATAATACTGTAGCTTACATTTTTATTTCGACAACTGCGTGCAATTTTTTTGTCATTCAATCGAGAACAATAAGTAGTTCACATACTTACGGGAAGGGTTAGCAGACGTTACCCGTCTCGATTTTCCGGATCAAAACCAACTCACACACGTGCAAATGTAAGATAATTTTATATGTTCCCATACAGTTGTGTCGTCTTTGCATCTCTGCAGATCTTTTGTATATGTATGACGTTCAATATCAATTGTCACTTTTTGCTTTCATTCAGAAAGCATCTTGGATGTTATTAAATTTTCATACAAAAATTTAATCAGTTGTCGTACATTATAAATACTTTAGTAACATAAATATCCTGAATGCAACGTACTAGAATTGGATCTGTTAGACGGCTTTTCTTGCGCAGGATAGGTGGGTAGCTTGCCGTATCATCTTAAATTTATCTCGCGACGCCTTTCCTCCTTGTATCAGAAGTGAAATACTTGATATATTGTAATAAGTGCGTTAATTAACGCAGGCGCGTAACCATACGTGCGCGCGCAGACTCCTAAAGTAATATAATTTATCATAAATGTAAAACGAAGAATGTAAAAACGAAGGAGTATAAACAGTCTCCAGACAAAAAAGTCAAGTTTCCTGACAGGAGACTTCCAGAGCAATTGACCTGTGCTCCTACGCTGACAAGACTTCGACGTCTATAGCGGAAATCATCCTCAGTGGCAAAAACTGGTCTTAAATGTTCGAGGTAGGACGTGTTGAGTAGGACATGGGGCCACGACTCAACGTCTTCATCTTTCCCCATCTCTCCTGGCACCACAAATCCTTCGCAATATCTTTTTTTCCTATCGCTAAATTCCATGCTTTCTCTTCCCTAACTGCAGAGCCCGTGCCCCACTTCTGTAAATTACAATGAGTTTTAAGATAGTCTTATAGATCTTAAACCTTAACTTTCTATTTACATTTCTTGACCTCAGCCCACTGCTCAAAGCATAAAAACATCTGTTGGAAGTTGATATTCGAGTAAGGATTTCGCGAGACATTTGTAATTATCTATGATAAGTTCTCCCAAGTACCTGAAATTCTCGAATCGCGTTTCATAAATGACTGTAACTTCCGTACTATATTTTCCAGAACCGAATTGAAGATGGTAGTGGACAGTACGTCCTCCTGTCTTAAGTCTCTGGTTACCTTGAACTGCATAGTTAATTCTTCTTTTATCTTCACTCTACTCTTAGGTGCTTTTGGAGATATTTTAACATCTCTAAGGTCTACTCTTAAGTTATTCGAGAAAGTTTCAAAATCGAGGATCGCGTTTCTGTTTCTCTAATTGCCACAAGAAATCAAGTACACGACTTTTACTCACACGTATTTCATACTAATAAAAAAGAAATCACATTCGTAGTTTATTAAAAACAAATCAACAACGTGAAATGTACGTTGAACTATAAAATAGCTTATCGCGATCAGTGGGTGTAGCGGTACAGTATCGGATTGTGTGTAGTTGCGTGTGTCCGCATTAGACTACAAAAGTGTGCACGTCTATACTGTTGAAACGAGGAAGACTAATAATAACAAAAACTTCCGGATGGTTAAGCATTCCACGTACGAGCGAATCTCGGTCCTTGGATCTCTACGCATCGCTACACATTAGACCTGTTTTTAACAACAAACAAAACATATACTATTAACTGAAGGCGATATTATTGTTTTACTCGCTAATTTAACTCAAATACCGATCATTACGGTTAACATAATTCCATCCGTCTCTAACTTTCTCGTTCTGTGTTTTTCTTCTCTGTCTTTGTGCACACAGGCATAATTAAATTCCACAATATGCTATTGATGCATCATAAAAACATCGTATCGAAGCACAGGAAATATTATTACGACCGCTTTCAAGACTGTCTCTATAACACCGTAGACTGAAAATTACAATTTCTTATAGTACATTTTGGTACAGAATATGACGCTCTTCCAATAAATTACCAACACTCTTTCGACCATAAAGACATTATAGATTGCTGTCATCTGGTAATATCATCATAGACTCTAGAAATATTAAAACATACGGAAGTAACAAACAACGTTGTACTATTTGAAGAGTAAAATGAAAACATAACTTACCCGTTTTATTTTAGATTTTCCGCAATCCATGGAAACATAGAATTCTAATTGGAAATACAGTCCTTCTAAACCTATTGCCAGACTGCTCACTTAAAACTACACATGTTTCATATACCCGTAGTGCTTATTTTACGTAATTTTATCAACCCAGGATGAACCAAATTCATGACTTACTGCATTATATTGCAAATTGTCATTCTTAACTGAGGAACAATTCGTAATTTAAATCAATTAAATAATGTTAGTAGTTACTTATTTTTTTTTAAATCCTCGCATTGGAGTATAGGAAGAAATTCCATAGTTGGAAGAGATTACAGTCGTAACCATATCGTTCCTCGGACGCACGCATGCACGCACGCACGCACGCACGCACGCACGCACGCACGCACGCACGCAGTACACTGAGTTACGTTGCGGATTATTTGTTTTTTTTTCTTTGAACATTAATTATTTGTACGGCTGGCGAGATTGTACAAGGAGTTCACGCACCGCTGATCAGGGTAACAACTTGATAGGAAACATTCACATACCGTATACATGTATAGCACAACACAAGTTGGACTTACGTAACTTAGACCTATATATAACGCCACGCCCCAATGAGTCCGTCATCGTTTCCGTCACGTAGTCCATTTCACTAAGGCAGTCACTCCCGAAAGCAACGAACTTGATAGCCATGCATTATAAACTAATGAGGTATTATTCAAAATCATGTAAGTCACAATCCAAAAGTTAATTAAAAACAAACACAGATAGTAGATTAATTACCTACCCGGGTTTACCAACCCGGGTAGGTTTACCAATGGGTTGCCTGGAAATTAAGCACTCATTGCTCACTAGTCAGCCTTAAAACTTTGTAAAATCTTTGCCACTTGCAAAACATGAAACTAGCATCATCACCATCACCATTACCATCAACATTCTGGCATGTTCCAAAAGTCAAAGTTCATTCGCCCTTATTCTTCGCTCTTCCAATTTTAAATTCTTCCAGTTTCGAATATTTAAAAGTTTATATTTTTAAATAGAATATTTCCGTTTCTATTATTATTTAAAACGTTTCTATTTCTATTAAAACGGAAATATTTCAGTTTCTATTTCTCCTTAACTTCATCCTTCAGTCTAATTTATGGTTTTCATCTGGAATAATGAGTGTTTAGCAAATACAGTTTAGTATTTGCTTTGTCGGTTGTGTTTCTTCCGTTCTTTCTAAGTGCTCCACCGTAGTCTACTATTTTAATGTCGCCAGTGTCTCTGTAGAGATGGTAGAGTTCAGCATTATGGTACCAGCGTCAAACGCCACCCTCGACCACTCCTTTATGGATGTTTGTTAACATCAAAGACCCCGTAATAATTGTTCATTACTTTATATAAATAAATCTGACAGTACAGAGGCTAATATTTAATAGCACAATGTTATCGAAATTAAATCTACAGAATTGTGTTTCCGTTAAATAAAACACGAGGCGGTCGAAAAGTTTCCACACGGAAACGTGCGGACTTCAATCGGTTTCTAGAGGTTATCAAATAGCATAGAGGCTATCAAATAGGGTCCAAAACTTCATATGCATTTGCACGCAGTTGAAATAATTTATATTTTTTTTCTATAATCAAATTTACAGTTAATTCTAGCCGAATTGTTGCACTAAAACATACGCAGTAATAATATCGAATTCCTCATTTTTCTGTCAATCTACGGCTGCAATTTTAACAAATTAGTTTACCATATTAATGTTGCCAAAAACAAACAGTATTAACCAAATCGTTTCTCTAATAAGTTTTTAAGATTTTTGCTAAGTATTCAAGGCGAATGTAAATTGTTAAAATAATTTTATCCAGTTTAATAAGATAACATATCTTGTATCCAATTACCACAAGATATATTCTTGTTTATAATCATGGCAAGAGTACGTAGTTTGTGTAATTATAGGTGATATCACTCCCAATGCTTATTATATGAAAATATTTCCATTTAACTTCAGCACGTAAATTTCGTAAACAGGATAAGTGAAGGAACAATGTTTAAAGGCATACAGTTTCATACAGAAACGAAAACAATAGTCAAACGTTTCGCTCTAAAATCTCGCCCTTAAAAGTTCGGTTACCTACAAAATTGTAGTAACAAAGTCCCATTGAGTCAATTGGAATCGTTGAGCCACCGGTGGATTTTTGTTGAATAACGGAACAGATTGGTAAGTAGTGACATCACTCCAGTACTCATGAATACCTGATACCCAATCACCTAGTACCAGTATTACTCAATTAAACTGTCTGGTTTACGTCTTTTGTAAAAAAAAGAACTCTGTCAAGGCTTTACGGTCGATGATTACCTTGACCAGAGAGGTTAGTTATTCATTCAACTGAAGATGGTAAGACAAGCGAGAAAACCTTGTCGGCGTCGTATTTATGTTTACAGCGCGTTTTTATTTCACATGTAAACATTTTTATTGTACCTATTGGCAACGTCGCAGGTGAAAGGTAAAAATTTTAATAATAGCAGCTTAGCGATTTTGTTTGCTTTTCGAGAGATATTCGCCGTACAAAGTTCATTTAGCCGTTTTGTAGTAGGCTATGCCTACTTCAGCGATCTACAACCTCTGTTCACCCGCTACTTTACCATCATTTCGTTTTTAACATTAAAACGTACAATTTTCTATACGTATTCAAAAATATATATATAGGAAGGTTGCAAGTTGAAGTAAAGATACATAAATACATGAGGTGATTCAAGTTGTACAGTTATTGTGTGCGTGTCGAGTTGGTGACCGATGTTATCCTCACGCGTTATCTCATTATCCTTAACTAAATATTTATGTTATCCTTAGAAGTATTCCATAGCATGCAACCTTAAGGTTACTTTAAGACTTTACTGAAGTTGTTTCTACATGGATTTGAAACGGAACTACATAGTTTATACGTCATTTTTACAACTTCTCGTATTTGTACATCAGTTTTGCATGTAGAGTTATAATTCACATGACAGATGTTTCAAAAGAAATCAAAAGCAGAAGTTTTAGTCGTGTAGTCTGTTTTACCCTAGATATTTGCTGAACCACTCGCATTTAACGACGGTTTTCATTCTCTTCATAAATGTCAGGTCTAACCAAAGACTTAATCGTCTAATACGATGCACTGAGTGGTTCGGCCGCTGTCTAATAATGGCCGTTACTAATAACATAACTCTGACTCAAAATAAATTTACGGTGTTTAGACAATCATTATTATAAAATTAATGTCCTTTTTTTAAATATAACAAAATTAAGGCATTAAATTAGAACATGAACATTCAAGAACACATGTTTATTTGTTTCAGGCTTTGTAGGACACGGACCTTTCGTCGGCGGATACAACTTCTGGTGAAGAACAGAATCGGCTTAGCTCATCAATTTGTGATATGTGATCTTCTGTTGAAAACAAACACTTTAGTTTCTGTTGAGTTGTTCTTCTGCAATATTTATTTAACTCGCTACCTCTAGATAAAAATCATTATTTATGCACTTAGCTACGTAAATTTAACATTCAATGTGACCGTTATGCCACGTTGAATGCGAAATTTTAACCATTCGATAAATCACTTCAGTTAATTTATGTTATGTTAATAGGCCTATTATTAGACTATATGATTGAATTGCTTTTATTTATTGTTAATCGCGTTTGTAAAGTATAGCAATATTTGAAGTTAGTATTTTAAAAGCTCAGAATACTAGTCAAATATTAGTGAAATGTTAATAGTGTATTATAAACAAATGATGTTCGAAAAAAAAGAACGGAGACTTTGACGAACGGTAAAGAACGAAGTTTTAGAACACAATACGAACAAGGATAAAAATTAAATAATTTCAATTCACGTAAACAACAACCTAATTTGAATATTGTTTCATGGCATAAACATTATTATAATGTAAAAGTGTACTGTATAAAATTCCAAAAATAATTACTTGTACAAAGAGACAGCGAATGTAAATTACGTGTGAGTGAATGGAACATAAGATTCCTGAACGAATTTATAGTTATTGTTAGTCTAAATAAAAGTATTATTTATATATGTGTATATTTATATGTAAAAAAAATCACATTTTGTTAAACACACCCACACATAACATAAACACTGTAAAACGAAATATTGTTATTATTCTGGCTGTAATGTTAAGAAAGATTGTCATTATTTCGAAGCAAACGGGAAAAGACAAAGCCGACTTTTGTTTTTGTGAAACATGAATTGTACAATATGTAAATATCAGAATGATATCAGCACACGATAGCAGTCTTGTAAATACGTATAAATAAATAGCTAATTAGCCAATGCTTATATACTGGATTTAATATAATTAGAAAAAGAAGCAGACGCCACAATGTTCATTTCTAAAAATTGACGTGAAAGAACACAATTGTACATTATCTGATGTCTGTCTTCTGTAATAATTGAATGTACCGCAGTCGGTACTTGTAGATAATAATGGAATAATTTTAATGTGTAGTGTAATTATTTATGTGCGAGCCGAATGAACGAGTCACATTGTAAGAAACGTGTAAGTGAGAATTATGATTATGTAAGTAATTAAGTATTTATTTCCGTGCTGTTCCTATGGGCATGTAGTTACGTCGTTACTGATAGTGTAGATAATGTAAGTAATCACGTGTCGTAATGTATTTATTAGAATTGTGCGTGTATTATTGTAATATTTTACCGTATTATATATCTTATTTGTGCGAGTGCTTATATCTCGATTAAATAAAGTTATTATTTGTGAAACAATATTTTATTTTCATTTATCTATCTTTATCACCTTTCCCTTCTGACTTAAGACGACAGATCTGAGAAGGTCAGCTCCGTAAGTTAGTAGTTGTACATGTCGTAGAGATACAATTGTGTAATGCGACACAAGTGGAATAGAGTTAAAACACATTTCTCACTGTATCAGCACACTGTCACCCACTTAGTAAAGTAGTCACCTATAACCATGATGTACGGATTTCCATCGTCAATAACTGGGAAAGGTCTAGCAATGTCAATGGCAATTCTCTCGAATGGAAGTCCAACGTTATATTGTCTCATTTCCTCCCTGCTTCTGGTTTGTGGAACAACCAGCACATATTTCATTTGACCGACACCATTTCTCTACGTCGTGGCGAAGATGAAACCAATAGAATCGCTCCGTATTTTGTCAAGGATTTTATTGACGCCAAGATGACATCCAGACGTTCTATCATGCATTTCTTTCAAAACAAATTGCACTTCACTTTGGGGAACTATCAGCTGCATGACCACGTCTCGTCCATCTGCACTTTTCAAAGCCCTTTTTAGCAATCCTTTCTTCAGGGTAAGAGATTCCCATTGTGTTACATATTGCTATAGTTTATAAGCTACTACCCGTGTCGTCAATTTCCCAATTTATATTTAACATCTGGAGTAATATAATGATGTACATGAAATCCATTTGGCTTCAAACACACACACACGCGCGCCTGTGTGTATAGGTTTGTACGTACGACTATGTGTATTCCTGCGGACCTGAAGCCCCTCTATTCAGCTCTTACGACTTGCCTAACTTATTCAGGACTGTCTCACTGGCTTATGGTAGCGGTGGTGAGTCATTCCACCTCCAGTTTCGTCTTTATTTATACATATTGTGTTTTCCACTTCATCTATTTTCATCTCATATTTCTACTTATCCTTCACTTTTTCTGTGTACTCTCCTCTTTCCGTACTTCTTATGACTTCTAGTTGCCATTTCTTATAGTTTTCCCGTGGCCGTATTTCGGTGAGTATATCGTCTGATTCCAATACTTTGCGTAGATTTGTTAATCTCCTATACAGTTGCATCACTTTCTTTTTGGCCCTTAAGCACTTACAGTCGAAGCTTCGTAAAAAATTAAAAATCGTGTTCGTAGTAAGCTAATTGTTGGTATCGCAGTTTTAACACATCAGATAAGTCTTTCTCACGTCTCCAAAAGCTTTTGTAATCTTATTCCGTTTTCCTTGTGTCTTCGAGAAGGGTGGCTAGATGATTATCTCCGTCGTCCAAATGATTTTTACTTTCTTCATATGCTAATATCTTTGAGCTCCGACTTCAAATAATATATTTTTTCTTAGGCCTTCCCTTTCTTGATTTCTTAATTCACTGGAGAGATTGCCTAAGCATCCTGAATAGGTTGTACCTTTTTATAGAGTTAAGTGAATCCTCCCTTCTTAGAAATACATTTTCTATCGGAGATGGGAGATCATTTTAATATTTCGTGCAATATATATAGCTGTTCTAGGAAATTGCCTGGAAAGCAATCGAAACTTATTCGTCCAGTCCCTAAGCCGAGAAATCTGTCGACATTCTATAGGTATTATTTTTATTCCATTTTTTCCAACTGAGATTAATTTTGACACAAAAGTATCGTTCTCCTCTCAATTGAAGTGGAGAAAATAATTTAAAAAGTCAGTATTATGTTTTCTATTATACTGACCAGACGGAACATATTAACATATTGTCATCTAATGTGTTAAGATTCGAAAACATCACTGTTTAAACGACTTTAATATTTCTTCATATCAATCTGTTTTAAAGTGCAGATTTCAGTACTGCATTACAGTGTTGAGAAAAAAATGCTGTCCTTAAGTAGTCTAATAACCTTATGTCTCGGACTCGGCTACAAAGTAACTTTTTAATTTTTGTGAATTTAAATCTATATGGTCTGTATATAAATCTATACTTTGACCTATAATTTTTAATTTAAATTTCTGTAAAGTCTGATTTCTGTTTCATGTGACGTATATCAGACCGGTTTGATTACCAACTGGACCAGGTTCTATTTACCTGTGTCTACTAATATTTTTATGCCAGAAATTTGCAAACCCGGTCTTCTTCAGAAATTCAACCTTACTAATGCATCCCCGTCTATTTACTAATTCGCCGTTACTCACCTATGTAGTAACGTATGGAACTAAATCTTTGCTAAGCACACGATAACAAAGAACATCAGACGTCAGAATGAATACTAGCGGCGAGAACGCTTGCATAAGAGAACGTTCTGTTGGTTTTCTGATTCGTCTAAATTTCACTAAGGAAACGTTGGAGATGACAGAAATTTCTCTTCTGTGAATCTTACACAGTTCCGTTAAGAAAGTGACAACGTATTTCAGGGTATACTAAAACCTTACGTAGTAAAATTATTTTCGTGTTAAGTACATTTCGATGGCAACTTTAATTAGCCTTGGTGTCATTATCAAACGTAATTATTGCGAGTGTAAATCAAGAAATGCTACAAAAATGTAAATTTTATTTTTACGTTCGCACCATAAAAATTCTTTTCCTCGTGAGAAATATTTCAGATTTCAGAAGTATCGCCGGACTGGAGGTTATTAAAATCCGTGTTTGTGAGATAAGAAATTGCCTGATACACGATCAACGGTATTTCATGAAACATTTACACGACTACGGCCGGCATGACAAATTCTTTGGGCGAAAATTAACATCAAAAAGTAACAACCTACTTCATTCACTTCAAGTTATTCTGTCAGAATAATTTTGTTAACGGTCAGCTATTGTTCCATCTTTGTTATCGATAGCTGTTTAACCACTAATTGCTAGTATTCGATGGGAATTTCGGTGTCTCTACCATTACATTGGCCGCTAAATGATGTCCGCTTGTTTGTTTATAGTTGCCGCTTAGGTCTTAATAACGGTGGATACATCGAAGCTTCATCAAGTGGTAAATACTGGCTTTTGAGCAACTACCTCTACGTCAACGACGGCACTCCATATTTAGTACTTTTGTAAAAGACGTTGTAGCTTCAAATATATTGAGCCAGACAATCTCTTGAATCATATCTAAGGGTATACAGTTTGTATAGCCTATACGTATAGGTGAATTTAAGTTTTGTTCTAAAGTTAAAATTATCCGTTTTAATATTCTTGACACATTTTAGGCTGATTGTAGGACAGAGGTATTTATTTTAGCTGTAGACTCTACGGTACGGGAACTACTGTCATTGATTTCCGTTAAATATGTTTCCTTTAAATTTATTTTAAGCGACTTCCCATTGACACTTTAAGCCTCATTTATGCACGAGCTTGTACCGCCTCGTTGTTGACGATTATTTATCGTCTATTCTCTAATGCAGTGAATACAATGGGCCCATTTATGCATTACTTTCCGATAATTTTGTCGTCGCGGTCTGAAGAGTGATCGTCGCACCCTAGAGAAAGCAACCATAATTTATCATTGGACTATTCTAAGAAGCATTACGTATATGACATATTTATGCAACCGGACGACGGTGGGAGGATGCCAACCTGTCCTTCGCGCCGTTAGCACAGACTGTTTATTCACTCTGCATTCACTGTGTTTGTATTATCTACAAGTGATCGCTTTGCTAACTTTGGTACAAACGCCAGTCGCTGCATTATTGTGTTGTTCGTCTCCAGAGTTCTGAATTTAACTGCCAGTTCGCGAAATGATTTATGCGACATTATGAAATAATTAAAACAATGTATTCTCTTCAGATTACTTATTATCATCCTGTTTCAGTTTTATGTACAAATTATTGAACACACTTCGATATTGTTGGAACTACTACTTACCGGGGGCTGCAGGCCGTGATCTATTGCTTGTATGCAGGACATACGTTTCGCCCCCACCATATCCGTCATCTTCAGTGTCGGAAACAATCGCCATGGTACAGGAAAGGAAATGGTAGAAATAGCAGTACTGCATCCACTTCTTCTCAGCGACTGACGATACGATCGCAGTGATAAGCAGACTTTAAAAACGAACAATTAACTATATGATGATATATTCGTTAGCATTTGGTATGCACAAAGTCTAGCTGTAAAATCAATCTTAGGTAGATTTGAGCTCCCAACATTGTGATTAAAAACCAATTCGCTGAGACCACTAAGTCGTTTGGTCTACTGGTGTTTATTCTCTTCCGTTTCCTTTTTCTTCCTTTACACTGGTTTACGCTGCTATCTTTTCTTGCGATTAAGAGTAAGAATATCATATCCAGAATATTCACGACGCAGACGTAGATATTACCTATTACACACTCCATGTTTGGGTACCTGGTTTTCCCATCTTTCGCCTTTCCATCACAATTGTTATAATGCGGTTATGCTACTTTGCCTACGAATCCTAGCTGCCTGTGTCTGCCCGCTTCTCGTCGTCCGTGACTGTTTAACTTTTGCAATTTCATAGTGCGGTTTAGCCATCGTATTATCTACGCTATACGGAAACATAACAGAACTCCAACTGAAACGTATTTTAATTTCGCATTTAAATAAGATCATATTTTTTTAATTCTATAATTTTCAAAGAAAAATTTTTGTTAACAAATAGACAAAAACGCCATATTAATGCAGACGGAGACGGACTTGTACAGTCAAAGTTTGCACATTAACTGTGGTTAGAACTAGGTTCTCACGAAGCCTCCAGCACTAAAGAATGTAACTGTATAGTCTAAGCTAGTCACGTAGAAGCATTCAATTCGTTACAATTTTGTATACTAATTTGTTACTCTGGAGAAGCATAGCGTAATTAGAAAGGAAAGGATACACCCGCTTATCAATTTCTGAGATAACAGAAGAAATTAACGCCATTTAAAAACACCATGAAGGCAGACATTGTCTACCTTTCGCTATACACATTCTCAAGTTATTTTGAACCCTCATAAAAACGGCGACTTTTGTTTTAAACGTTATGCTGAATTTACTATTTCCTCCATAATCTACTTTTCTGTGTGCATTGTTTTACTTCTACAAACTGTATTGTTTTATTGTGTGCAAGTGACATTCAAGGATTAAACGTTTTAGCATCCTATGCTATGACATTTATAGACTTAACAAGTTGGAATTAAATATAGCGTGGTTTAGATCAAATAGAGTGCAGTAATCTTTTTTTTTCAATTCATGGTATAATTCTGATCGTTAACGAAAAATTGTTGTTTAACAAAAGGTGATGAACCAGAAGTAACAACGGTACTCTCTGTGTTGTAATAATTAATATATCGTACATGTTACTGTCGAAAAACCCGTACTCAACATTCAATACTTCATTTATAATTTACAAAAATTGTCTTTTAACGCATAATATAAAAGTAAGAAAATTATGAATCAAAGTTACCGTATTTCATTGTTTACACACATCGAACTAAATCATGAACATCGAGTACAGCACAAAACAAACTACACGACAGCGACATCTCTACATATTATGTCAAATTTATTAAGGAGTTAATAAAGCAGTCAAATTATTCCTAATGGAGATAATAAGTGGATATACCTTTAAGTATATAACCTATTAAGAAATAGTTTAAGGTAAATATGGTTTCTCTATTGTTTATCAAACAATGAACCTACCATTCTTTGCTTGGAGCCTCAATCTAGAGATTAGTGGGTTGGCATATACCTATATACTTAAACACAATTCTGCAGCCACCATTCAATCAAAAGCTAGTACTTATATACCGTTACCGGCTAGTACTCACTGCTGTTTCTCGCATGTTGCTGACCAGAGGTTCCTGTTTTCTCTCGCTCTTTGCTAGAACACACTTTGACGTAGACCTCACATCCCGATCTCCTGGATCTTACCTCTTTTCCTTCTTCTATTTTAGATCCCAGTTTAACAGTTCATTAGGAATTTGTTCCACCTGGCCACACCATATGAGACGGTTCATGTTTGTGGTTTCTAACATCGCTTTCTAGATGCATTCACCTCATAATTCTTCATTTCTAATGCGTTGGAGCTTGGATAATCCATAGAACCTTCTCAAGAAGTTCATTCTACCGCTTGGAGCCTTCAGAAGTTTCTTTGATTTATTTCCCAACTTTCAGAACCAAAAGGACTTTCTCAGACCGTACAGTAAATTGTCGTCTTGGTTTTGTGGTTTATTTTATCACTTCACAGAAACGAATACAACTGCCCTATCTCCATCTTCGTTTGTTTTATTATGTTTCTGAGTTTCTGAGGTCTTCATCACTGTTACCTGTTTGCCAGTGCCATACCAAAGATACTTCAATAAAACTACTGTGTTGTTCTATGTTCTATAGTAAGAGAATCTATAGTCACATCGGCTCTTTCGCTTTCAATAATTAGCTTTTTTTTTTTTTTGAGGGCTCTAAGCCTACTGCTCTTCAGGCAGCTCTCGGGTCATATAATTGGAGTCCTTTTCGTCTAATGCTGCCAAAACCCGATATTCCTCAAACAGAAGCGTGTATAGATTGTTTTCCTATCCATCGAGATCACCATTTCACGAAATTGCCTTTTCCATCTGCCTGTACTGTGATAATATAAATTCTGAGCCTTCTAATCTTCTGTAACTTGAAAGACTTAGGGCATCTTATTCCCAACGTTAAAAGCACCTTTCTGGAAACACATGATCACTTGGACTTCCCCTACCAGTCTTGTCCAACGTACCGCAGTCGCGTATTATTATGATTATTATGCTTAATAAAGTGTGCCAGACTTTATATCTCTTTCTATTCCATAATCTATTGTTCTCATGTATCATATTCAAACCTTCACTAGTGTCAGTACGTCCAGCCTAATTTACTGTCAGTAATAAGCCTAATTTATTCTTATTTATTTTGATAATCCAATCCGAGTGAAGAAGATATTTTCAGGCTGTTTCTGAATCTAATCTTATATATTCGAGAAATATCTACAATTACATATCAATTAAATACATACTCGTACAGTATTTCACGAACAATGAAATTTCAGCACAACTACAAAATACGATAAATAAAATGTCTATAATAATTACACAATTATTACAAATAATTACGATTATTATTCTATATACAGTAGAGCCCCGCAAACTCGACCTAATGTGGACTGAGAGGGTGACGAATTACCGAAAATGTCGAGTTTTACGAAATAAGGGGTGGGTTATTCACAACTCCTAATATTTTACTGCATATTACTATAATGAACGTTCTAGCGCAATACAGGACACAGAAAAGTAGCCTACAACATACAATAAAATAATTGTTAAAAGTTAAAAAAAAAACTTACATACCAAACTGAAGAAACGACTAGTTCTTTGTAGAAAAAATCTCGTGATGCTAGACTGTCTCTCACACTAATTTCGTCTTCGTGCTGCTTCATCACGCAGGCGACGGAGACACAAAATGTCCATAGCAGATGCACTCTGCTCCTCCAAGTAACGGAGCATTCCTTCAGCGGCCTTTACTCCTTTACTGTGAGTCATCTTTTTAACTTTTCCGTTGTCTTCCATCTCTTCGTCTTCTGATTCATCTTCATTTTTATCCTCGTTCTCTTTCACTAGTGCAACTATTTCACCATCTCCTGAAAGTTCACAGTTTTCATCCTGCTCCATCCATACTCCAACATCACCATCAGTAACTTCTTCGCAGCCTGGAATATTCTTCAATAAGTCCACTGTTTCACAATTTTCTGTCTCTTCTCTGCTTTCAAAAAGTGGTCGTCGAGTTATACTGAATGTCGAGATATCAGGAGGCGAGTTAGCGGGATTCTACCGTATATCTTATTTCGCCTGAAATTTTATATTACTGTCTTTGTTGACTGAAAAGCCAACCAAAAAATTCTCTTTGAAATTTGTTTAACTGCAAATATTATTTATTTTAAATATAATGCATGTATTGCTTGTGTTAGGAATAAATCTTTGGTATTACGGTTGGTAAACATTATTACTATCTAATTATATACCACTCACAAATGCACTGTAGACTACCCCTAAACATTGGAGATGAAGATAGTTAGTAACGTACCAGGGGCGGATCCAGAAAACAGTTTTGGGGGGATTTTGAAAAGTTAGATCATTATTTAAAGGTCTAAAGTACATATAAATTATAGTAATGAGTGAAGATGAAGAGAAACTCCAGTTTGCTATTACCAACATAATAGATTTATTACTGTACAAGTATTAATTCACATTTGTATTTGTTAGTGCATTGTTCTTTTAATAATATTCACGTACAGTTTCACAAACACTGCTCATTTAAGTTATATATCAAACAAAAATTAAGCACGCTAGTAAGGTGCACTTACAGTTTAAAATAATTTTAGAGTAAAACCGTAACTCTACATAATGTGATATGATTTTTGAATCATATTTACAATCACAAGACGACAAAAACGTTCCTGTGAAGTGACCATTTGGGGAGGGAAATTTCCCCCATTTCCCCCTCTCTGGATCCGCGCCTGAATGTACCGCAGAAAACAGTAAGTTATCTTTGTGTGGAAAAAGTAACCAATTATGTATAGGCCTACATAGGACATAATGTTATCTGATAAGAGACATCAAATCGCTTAAATTTGAAACTACGATAAGGGCATCAAAAAGATAAGAGCTTTTTGAGATTGCAAAAAGCTTCTGCAAGTTAAGCTCCACAATTTAAAGACAACCACGAAACACGTTAAATTTAACGTCACTTAAATAGTGTGCTCTCCCTGTCAGCACTTGACTGCGGAAACAGTGAACCTGGCTAAAATAGCTCAAGGAAAACGGAACAAATAGCCTAACCTAATCCACGGTTAGAACAACACGTGGATCAATGAACAGATAAAATCATAATACATTATCTAATCAATTATGTCGAACAAATAAAATTGGACAGAATATCCAACGAGAGACAAACGAGAGAGATAAACGAGAGACAATAGACAGAAGAACAAAAATAATAAACGATTGAAAGGAAGACCGGAGTGAAAAGCACGATGTAGAGACATGTGAGAGTTGAGAGTGTAGTGGATAAATGTGGACAAAACTTCCGCTGCCCACACATAATGTTAAAGATAACATAAACTTACATAAACACTTATTTCTGTTATTATTTGTAGGCTACATAAAATACATACATAACATTTGTTTATACATTTGTTTGTGTCAACTTCATGTCATAAAAGGAAAGAGTAATCCAATGAAATGTTTTAAATGCAATTTTTATTATCCAGTTTAAGCGTAAAACTAAGAATTATAACTGGATACTACCATATGCTGTTTCAATATGACAGTATTTTATTCTCCTGACAACACAGATCTATTAGTGTCGAAACAACTTCTAAGTTATCTTTAACAATTCTTGTAACCAAATAATCTCAATAATATACTGTAATATTATTCAGACATATGCATGGGAGCGTGTTGCGTTCATTGGAAATGTCACTTACCAAGTTTGCTTGCTTTTACTTTTTATAATATTTACCCTTTACCCTATAAGTGCAGAAAACTCTTCCATTCAACATTACCAAAAATAACTTTAGAAAATGGACGTTAAAAGTGTTCTTTTATGACGTAAGGTTATTCGCGAATGAATCCGCCTAGCTCTCAGAACTACCTACAAGCATCCATGGCTGCAAGCGAGACAATACGAAACTTAGTAGGCCTAATTAAGAAATGTTGCAGTTCTGTTTCACCGTATTTACAGATATCGTTGACTTAAACAGCAATATTCTTCTGTTTACTGAACAATTATAAATTTCAGTGTTTTAAGAAGGACTGATATCCATGAAAATTTATGACGGCTGTATGGTAGCAACAACTTCTGCAACTAACAACACTACTAAAAGATCAAATTACTTCAAAATCAGTAAAAATAAACCCTGACTAAAACTTTAATATTTTCAATAGCCGCTTGTCCATCTGAAATTGACAACTGGAAGCCAAGACCGATTCAGTTTACAGGCTGCGAACCGACTTGTTGGCATAAAGTGAACCCGCCATCCCCTACAATCTCCAGTTGTGATTGTGTACTCTACGGAAGGCAAGACTGAGATCTTTACCCTTTCCATGGAGGAGCATTTTATCACGCCATTTTATCATTAACAGTGGCGTCTGTGATCCCTTCGTACTAAGCGGGACCCCGGCGAGGATCGTATTGGCGCAGCGGCACTACAACCCCCCCCCATCTCATCTCTCTAATTCATGACTTGTCGAATGTATATCTCCGGCTCCATTACTTCACCAGCATGTGGAAACGTGAGAAGATCGTCGTGATTCCCATATCACGAAAGCTGCTTCGTGAGGATCGTACCCCATCTCTCTTCTGCCAGTCATTGCGAAAATGTTCGAGCGGCTCCTGCATGGTTGGAATGCTCCCTGCTGAATAATTTCATTCGTCCGGCTTTCGCAGAGTGCATTCGACGACCTTCAACCCTTCAACTCGTCAGGGTTATTACTCAACTGACTGACGCTGAGACCAAACGTGACTCCATTGTAGCAGTATTGCTCGACGTCTGGCACGAAGGCCTACTCAACAAACTTTCTTTATCCTTGTTCCCCGCCTCTTTCGTAGATCTTTTGCGATCTCTTCTTTAGGGTATGCGTCGATGGGTCGTACTCACCCGTTCGGCCCATCGCCGCAGACGTTCCTCAAGCTTCTGTCCTCGTCCCCGTTCTGTACCTAGTGTACACGAACGATTTGCCTGTACAGCCTGGAGTCACTCTTTCATTACATTCGGATGACGTCATATAAACTGAGCTCGTATTCGACTCTAGCTCGGTTAACTTCAGTTATACTGCTTAAGTGGTACACTGTCAGCTCGCCCTTCTTCCGGACTGGCAGAAGATGGCAGGAGAAATCCGAGGCCATTGACTTTTCCCGTCACCTTACCATCTGATGCCAGCCCCTCTCCCTTAACGAGATCCTGATCGAATAGGAACGGTCTGTGAAGCATAAGTAAAATGAATACATCCGTACTACAAGAACTTTAGATAAAAATAGATATCTAAAATATATTGGTAAGGCATACCTAAGATAATTACGCGATACAACCAGAAGAACGAAAGGAACTGAAAATGGTGTATTAAAAAATAAAAGAAGAGCCAGAAGTAAATTTCCTATGAGACTGGCGATAGATATAAAGGACACTCGCATATGAATCAGTAAGGTAGCCCAGGATCGAGTTCTGAACAGCAAATATATACTGTAACGTACAAAACCGATACCTTCACAAAGTTTGGAGGAACAGAGGAGTGGAGGAAAGAGAAGGAAAGAAGGGGAGGAAGGAAGGAGCAATTTTTTGAAAAAATTCGACAATAGGATTTTTTACCTACCTGAAAAAATCATGTAGAGGTGAGAATTAATTGCTCTGTTATAAACCATAACTTCACAGTGTCTGTTTGTAAAGTGTATTGTTTCATTATTATCAGTTCCCTATTGTATTTAAAAATCGATTTAAAAGGTATGCTCAATTGTCAGAGTGCACAAAGAGTCAAATTTTCCGACTCGATTGTCAGTTAGCTTTGAACTCAGAAGGGAAGGACCTGTAGAGTTTATTTACAGTGCCGAAATCGAGAAAGTCGTTTGAATAACAGCAATATCGCGAAAGTGAATTATCCGCTTAAAAAATGGCCAGACGGTGGTGCATAACGGAAATGCATAACTTTAAAGAACAACGACAATATCAAAGCGGTTAGACAAACGATTCGTGGTAATCCGCAAAGTACAGTTGATGAAGTTGCAAATAAGTTGTATATAAGACATAGTTCCGCATTTAAATCAGCCATTATTATTTGAATATTTCTAAACTTTATGCTCGCTGAGCTTCACACCGTCTGACAGACACCGTAAAGAGAACATATTTCCTCCTTTGAATTAAGTCTTTATATTGCCTATGTATTGTAACGAATATTGCGGAACGAGTCGAGAGCGTCGTGCCACCCGTTTCTCGGCTAGCCGAGCAGGTGTAGGCCTATCGTCTCAGTCAAGGCTGTTCGAGAGGACTTGTAAATACGCAAATTATGGTCACACCGCCAAAAGGATGGAAAGTTATTCTGGAACCTGTGCGACCTATATAAGCAACAGCGTCTGGCTTTTTTCAGCCAATTACAGTGGGCTATTTATTCAGTGCAGATCAAGTGGCTGTTGTGGAGAGTGATAATTGTGTTAGTGCCGAACTCTTTATAATTGACATTATTATTGAGTATGGACAAATTTAACTTGAATTACTGTATGAGAGTATCTTTTTGATTTCAAATCGTTATTTGTGACTCATTAAACCTGGTAATTAGTGATTTCATTGGTGTCTGTATTTTGTTTCCACTGTACCATACGACGATCAGTGAGACCGTCGCAACAGCATTAAAAGCCACGCCTAACGTTTCGCTATGACTATGACTATGACCACGTATGACTTCACATTTTTAACTAAAAATTATACAAATTATTTACTAAAAACACTAGAAGTGCTCATGACGGTGACGTTAAAACACTATTGTCAAGAAGCCAACAGATAGAACTGTTTACGATAAGTACGTTTGTGCTTAGAAGGTAAGGTCTAAATGCACAGCGATTAGTTACGATCGCATTATATAGTCCAGGTGTATTAATTCAATACCTCACCTAGATCAAAGCGTCCCGTTAATATAACAATGTTTAAAATAAACTCAATTACTATTCAGAGAGGTGTATTTAAACATCATTATTGCTGCTTTATTTGCTCAACACGTGGGCATAATTAGAGTATTTTAATAGTGCATTCAGTACTTCCGTGACTCTTTTGCTGGCGTCCTTGCGTTAACTTTTATTACTTCACAATCTTATATGTCTCTCAACGAATATAATTACATACGCAAACATACCGTTACCTGTTTTGAGATGGAGATATAATTCAGCACCAGAGACAATAAACACATCCACAAGTACACTGTGAACACTTTTATCCAGATCATATTTAATTAAAAATGTTTCTACAGAAAAACGGAAATCCATTAAATAGTATTCTTCAGAAACAATTACAGTACTTAATTAGTTATAGTTAATTAAAGCGCAGTTAAAAAAATTAACATTTAATATAATTGTAATTACAAGGCACAGCTATAAAATTACAAAACAATTCGGAACAAACTGTTGCCTCATACGTATTTATATAGGTAGTTTTTGAGCTGTGATCGATCAGGCTAAGATCATCTTTAACGCACGAACTTTGTCGCCAAAAGAAGTCCTTGTAGAGTCCTTTTTGTGGTTTTTATAGAGTAGTTCCTGTGCCGTTGCAAGGGTATCGCTCCGGCGAGTTTATATTATCGCGCCGTGACGTCGTAGCAGAAGACAGCCAAAGTCGTAATTATCTACGTAAATGCCGAGCTGGCGAACGGTAACGAAATTCAGGGCGCCGCTACTGTCTCGCGGCGATGTTATAGAGTGGGCGGTTAATCAGCTGACTGACCGATTGCTACAGGCTATTTTTCCGTAGCCTCGTGTTTTAAAGAAACCGTGTCTTTCTCTGATTTTCTTCTCGATCATTCCACGGAGCACTTCGAGGTCTGGCGGCGTGGCAAGCAAGGGTTTCTTCTACTAAAATGGAGTAGTAATTTATAGAGTGTCTTAGGGTTCTCGTACAGGCCAGGAGAGGGGTGAATGACCTGATGATGACAACTACAACCGTCACATCGTCAGTGCTGCACACTAGAACACTCCCCCATCGCCATCAGGCTTAGAGATGCTTCTCAACATCAAAAGACTGCTGGATAGAAGGAAACGAGACGGAATGATGAACTAACCATCAACCTCACCCACCTTTCTTCACAGGATCTAACGGGTATTGCCAAGTCTACAAATGTGCAAGTGGGCCGATTCCGTTTATAAAATCTCGTCCGCAACACCACACCGTTTTTCATTTCACAAAGAAAGTATACACCTGAACAGTATTTGTATATTCTGATGAATCAAAATTAGAACATGTCCTGTGGATAGATATATATATATTTGTTATTATTATTGACTGTGTTAAAGGACCTACCTTCTATATTGCTCAATTAATTATAATTAGCTTGTTGTTACATCCTCTTCAGTCACTTATTAATATTTATATAAATATATATTAACACTTTCAATGTGAACTTACTTTTAGGTTTTGATTACCCAGACGTTTCGACGTAATATTCGTCTTTCTCAATGGGTTTTTAAATACTGAATGTCTATACAGTTACGGTTATGGGATGTGGGTGTGTGTGGTGGGGGTTGCTGGTGGGAGGGAATTGGCGCTGGGATTCAAATTTCCCAGCGCCAATTCCCTCCCACCAGCAACCCCCACCACACACACCCACATCCCATAACCGTTACTGTACAGACATTCAGTATTTAAAAACCCATTGAGAAAGACGAATACTACGTCGAAACGTCTGGGTAATCAAAACCTAAAAGTAAGTTCACAGTGAAATTGTTAATATATATTTATATCAATCAATTACTATTGTTACTAGTATTGTCAATGCATTAACAAAAATGGGATATATACAGTATGTGTTATACATGTACAGACTTACACATAAATCGTATTTTTCTTTGTTATAATGATCGAAACTTTGTTACAACTACAAGTCAGAATTTATAGTCTTAACTGTGTCAAAACGTATTCACTTTGTATACTACTTGATAATTTTGGTTGTTACTGCTATTGGCAATTCTCATTGAGACAAACAGTATACATACATATAATGATTGGTATAAAGGCCAAGACATAAACAGTATTTTCATGTTCAGAAAGATTAAGATTTTGTTAGAACCAGTCAGGTGGATATATATTTGTGATATATGTATTTTTTAAATGGTGCTAAAAGGATCCACCTGTTATGCTTGAGTTATTTATTGTTATCAGCATTGGCGATTATTATTGATATGTACTAAATGTATATATGTCTACATCTTTGTTCGTAAAATGAAAATTAAGAACGGATATGAGATACACAAGAAGTCAATTGTTAAACACTGTATTGAGCACCAATAAAAAGAAGGGTTGTTAACTGATTGTTTTATTTGCAAGTCCTGTCAAGATGGGTCCAGCCATTTTATGCTTCCGTCTAGTCCTAGTGGCTAGTTATTAAATTTTAAGTAACCCCCCTCAAAAAAAAATAAAATAAAATAAAAAAAATTTACAAAATTTGGGGTGGGAGTTTCATTCCTTGAAGGTGTGTGCGATGTACCATTTGTATGCAGTTAATAAAATTATGTTACTTGATGAGTCTGTCATCACATCCAATAGGCAATCAACAATAGCTCAAATTCAGTTGTGTTGTCTGTCGATTTTGCGTCACCGTGATAACACACGCTGACGTAACGTATACACATAAGTGCGTGTGAAGGTGTGTCATCATTCTTGTTCGGCTTAGGCCTATGTAGTTTTTACTGAAACAATCTGACGGCATGTGAAGTGACTTTTGCGCGCGTTCTTCATATCGTAACATTTACATTGGGAGGAAAATATTTCAACATTCCATTGTAAATACCTCGAGAAAATGATGCAGAAACTGAACAGCACAACAAGTCAGGAGAATGGTTTCATCTTAATAAAAACAAAAATAAATTTTTGATTGTTGACAGATTAAATCAAGCACACTCATGTAACCTTGGAGGTTACGAGGTTTCGCATATTTCATCTATCTTGGTTATCTCGTTACTAACAACGAAGATTAAACAACAAGTCGTTTTTCATTAGGTAGAAGCTCTGTAGTCAACCTCAGCAAAGCACATAAAGATTCGACGTTCACTCATAACATCAAACTCAAGTTAATGCAGAGTATTATTTTTCCGATAGCAGCATATGCCTCTGAGACATTGACTTTAAACTCACGTGACTGAAGGAAACCGACTCCTTCTAAATGTGGACATGCAGAAGGGTGTTACCAGTTTCCTGGACGGAACATCGTGCCAACGCATCAATTTTAGAACATACACAGTATGTGCATCAATCAGTGCAAATTCGAAAAACTTCTGTTGCTAAACCAAACCCGTACGTGATCACAGACGAAAATTGTTTTCATTTAGTTCACACGGTTGAGGCTCGATCCACTGTCCTTAAAACATGCCATAAAACAATAGTTCCCACAGTTTAGTCTTGAAGGTATTAACTTGTAACGTCAAAAATTGAAATGACGTATATGAAACAAAAATATGCAGTTAATTTTGAATGAAAATGTCTAAAATTTTGTGAATGTTTCAAAACTTCAGTGACATAAAACTCGTTGTACTTTAATGTCCAGTAAAGCAAAGTAATTTATATATTAAGATTAATATAGCCTAACTGTTTTAATCAGGATACACACTTATAAGGCAGATTGATCCGGAGAAAACAGTGTAAATAGACAAGAGACAAGTCTCTATTCCAGAGAGACAAATATAAATAGCTGAAAAATAATAAAATAAGTAAATGCAGTAGTGTCTGTAAGAATTTTTGAATATGATTTAAGATTTTAAAGGTTTTTTTATGTGAATGATCTAAGCCTCATGGTAGTAAGGTTTTAGATCAAACGCACAAGATATAAATATGAACAGTTTCATAGAGCCATTGACGTTTTGTGTCGTGTCTTTACAAAACACTTTATAGAAAACTGTCCAGAAAAGCTGTCGTGGGTTAATGATGTTTTTAATCGTTACAATAATATACTTCAATTATAATAATTATTATTTACAACTGCCCTCTTTTAATTTATTATCGCTTCTTAACTGGCCTTTGTATCTAGTAAAGACTAAGAAAGGCTTATTCCATAAATTGTATCTAGATGTAAATAGTATTGTCTTTTTACTGTTGAACCTTTTCATATAAAATAGCAATCCCCTACACTTGAACAGTTATTGTCTTATAAATAAACGTGTTTTACGTGGGCCGCAGAAAAATTATAGCTCTATTGATGAATCGCAGGAACTGCTGCCGTCAACTAAGTAGAATTATGTAACCTTCTGACTGTCTGATCTTTTTCCACTACATCTACTCTGAATTTACTCCTCGTACTCTATAATCATCTGTATCATCAATTTCCTAGTTTACATTACATTCACTACTAAGTAACGTTATTAAATTATTGTCGTGTGAAATCACGTCTCAGAGTTGGTTTCCGTATCTATGATTTCCAACATTGGTTATCTACAAACTTTCTAAAAATTAAAACAAAAACATAAATTATACTTTTTTTTACTACGATACTGTAATCATTACTTTATTTTTGATGGCGGTGTTTTGTCTACATCATTATCTGTAATAATTTAATAATTGTTAGTTTTTTATTTGTGTGTGTGTGTGTAGCGTACATAATTCTGAGAATATCGATATTACACGACGCTCGTCTTTTCGGAAATTATATTTCACACGAAAATTGGAGATCGCTTCTTAAGTCTCTGCCGGGGTTTGAATTTTCCCGACGCGGTTTGAAAGCGATCAGTGCCGCCAACACGCGTAGCAGCTGTGCTCGACACAGCTAACTCGATTATTAAGATGTGATTGCCAAGGCCGTGTCTGCGCCACGGCGACGCAATCTAGCAGGCCTAGATCAGCTGTTCGTTGTACGGTTAGTAAGCAGCTTACCAAAGGTTATGATCGGCAAATCGGAACAGGCCGCTTTTATGCAGGATAGTGGGACCGACTAATCCAGGCTTCATTCTCATTCCTTCGCCAACCCTCAAGGAGAGTGTTCAATGGTCTGACGGCCCAGGGTTAAGTGCTTCGTAGATCTTTCCACATGACTTCGTAATCCAGTAAAGGATTTTCAGGTTAGGCTCAATTATATTATTCTATGTTCATTTAATGATGGATTATGTGTTATGTTTGTGTAAGTGTGTGTGTTGCCCAGACGTCTGTAAAGCCTGTTTCGTTGTAAAACCTTTGTATTGTAAAATTGATTTACACGTTACTTCCGGTCTGGAAACACGTGGTGACATTGTATTTAATTCTCTTTTGATAAAGTCAAAAGTAAAAGATTAAAAGTAATGACTATAACTGGATAAAATAAGCAAATAAAATGTTGATAAAAATTGTGACAGTGTGTGTGGTGTCTGTGTTCCGAGGAGAGAGAGTGTATGGGTGGGTGTATTGACTGATGGCTAATCTCCAAATAAAATGTTATAGGGTCCCCGCACCAGCCGGGAGAAAGGGAAGGCAGAGGTAGTGACATCAATACCGGTCACTATCCGCAGAGCAGTGCACCAGGATGCTCCCCGAAGCCGTCAGGCCCAGAAATACTCATCCTACAGGACACCGAAGGACCCACATCTGCCCGGAATGAGACTCGCTGGAAATTCACCACACTCTAAGGATCGTCTGCAGCACTCATGGCACACTTGTCAGCATGGTACCCTTAGAGTTCTTCAACAAAAGTACAGGTGGCAGCGTTCTAATTATTATCCTTCAGTCAACAACAACTCAATAACTGGCCCCCTGGTGTTTACGTTAAACATCTTGTTAATGCTCTTAAAGAAAATGGTACAAGAATTTGTACCAGCTGTTTAAAAACTTGTAACTGAATATTTTGTAATAACATAAATTAATGTACTTAAGGAAAATGGTACATGATTATAACAGTGTGTCACATGTTAGCACTAATAAAAAATTGTTACTTGTTACAAGAGTGTTGATTGCAAATCCTGTCACTCTGTTTGGGCTCCAGCACACTTTTCGCTTCCTCTAGGCCAAGTAGCCTAGTTTTTAAATTTCGCGTAACGGCCTAGATGGCCGTTACAAATCGACCCGATGGCTTCAGTGTTTCAACAGTTCTTCTGACACGGACATCTTAGTGTAGTTGTAATACTTCCTCTTGACGTTCCTCCTTCGAGATTCAAAAGTCGTACCATACAGACCTAACAATGGAAGTGCAATTCGACAAAGCGCATGTATCATTAAAGACAAAGACTTTAAGTGGACTCGGTGATATGAAATAGTGTTATACATTTTATTTTTAGCCTGTTTATGGTCGATAATTATATCAAACAACAAAGGCAACAAGCGTCCTGTTTGAATGAAGGGTTTACCAAATAGAAGTGTACCGGACATTTGCTAATTGTCAACCGTAGAACAGACAAACGAATGAACTCTCAATATCAATTTGGATTCCAAATTGCAAACCATCTCACTGAGGGATCACATAATAGTTGGTACTTAAAAATGGTCGCTTCTTAACTTAATTATTTTTCCAACACGCGCATATTATACATTGTTTCTTGAAAGTCAGTAAGTGTTGCAATTGATATTGTAAGCACAGGTTGTAAGCAGTGATACAGCATTTTATATATTATATGTTATATACTACTAACATAACAGAAAAGTGTATTTTTGTCTGAAACTATAATACCTTACCTTCTAAAACTAAAAGAGAAACTGTTATTAACAGATATAGTAATTGTCATATTAATACCTCGGTAACAGTTCGAGGTACGGTTCAATTCATGGTAGTAAAAATATTCATAAACAGAATACAGCTAATAAAAACGGTTCCATTTTGAACCTTGAAAATAGCTTACGAATTCAAGGCACATTGAAATTCAAACTATCATCTTGAATTGCAAGGAATGTAGCGTGGCCAGGACTACGCTTCAGCCAGCCCTTACTACCCCAGGGTTTTATTCCAAGTATATTCGCATCCTCTAGAGGCTGAGTCACCTGGGGGCATTTTATACTGCAGCCCGGGAATCCAACCCGGAACCTCTAGTAGCCAGGCGCGGTACTCATTATTTCCTTAGTGCCTCCCCACTGTAGACAATTCAAAATGTGAATTTTTGCAGATATGGAATTTTTTAGTAGGGCAGGATGCGTGTTCATAATGACTGAGCAATAAGAATGGTCAGTGTCATGTAGATCAGCAGATTCGCAACTAAAAAGTTTGGGTGATCCCTCAGTTAATCTGGATGTGCCGGCACAATGGTAGCGTCTCTGACTCACAATCAGAGCGTTGCTGTGCTGCCGATGTGGTGAGATCGAGTCAAGGTCACGGCTCGATTTGCTCGTCTACCCGCACGTACGCGGACAAATAATACGTACGTCTTCTCTAGCATACCCGGGCCAGATAAGTAACAAGGGCACACAGTATACTACACGCATAAACAACACTTTTCCCCCCACCGCACGGCTTGCCCCCCGGGCGTGGGTTAAAGGTTGGCTAATATCTCTCTGGCTGGGGTGGGGCGTGAGTGCTATCACGGCCGGAGGGCGCAACAGGTCTATGACCTAATGCCTGAAAGTGAAGATGATTCGTCATTACCTATGGAGAATTAGTTTGGAACAATCCAATGGGTGTTAACGGTTACTCTTAGTGTTTAGGATGGAAAGCGTTGTGTATTCATTATACTACAGTCATTAGCATAAGTCACTATAGTTATTGGATTCAGTTCCATACGGACTTTAGCATGGCTATATAAAATAACATTTTACCCGTGATGGATTATAAAGTATGCAATTCTTGAATCCTACTGTAATCTTTTCTCCCTTCATCCACTTAAGTTTTTATCAAGACGCTGCACAATTCTCTTGTTTTTAAGAAAGAGGCGTCGTTCATATAATTAGTAGATTCTCATCTACCTTAACAGCAAATGTAATGCGGATTTTTTTTAGAAGTACCGGCTTTAATACGCCACCTACTCACCTCCTATACGACCCAATAACTAAAAGACTAAAATTAACTTAGCAGCTTAGCAACTAAAACAGAAGGGAAGACCTTCAGTGTTGATACCATAGTGGTCAGTGTACTGCAGTATCGTATTTCGTAATGGTCAGTGATGTTTTCTCTGAGCGACGTGACGCTACTTTGATTTAATCTTATCACAAGAATGGATCTTTTCTCACAAGACGAGCCAGAATCTAGGACGTACAATTTTACTATTCGGTTAGCTTGACGAAGATAAGACTTAGTAATGATTATATTACTGCGGTAATTTAACATTATACGAGCCACTTTAAGCTCTATGTAGGTTATCTTTTACCTTTCAAGAATAAAAAGTATGATGTCATCTTACGTTGGTGTAACTAATAAGGCAGATTAAAGCAGATACAACAGTATGTGTTTCAGATCATTCCTCCTATGTACTAATGAGACTGGAGACTATTACGGTAAACTAGTAACTGATCTGTGTTTTTTGTATTAAGTTTCACCATCTTTGTTGGTCCATCTTGATGGTAACGATCCACCATTTTTCTTTCTACCAATATCTCTTTTATAGCATTGCTTGCAGTACGTTCAATTTATCGTGCCTCATTAACCACCCTAAATGAGGCGTCTTTTTAAGTGTTAATTAGTTGAGTCTCCGCTCTTAGTCCGTTTAATACTGAATACGCTCTTAATGCTGAATCCGTTTCATTTCTTCACGATGTCCAGTCGTAATGTAGCCCACCACACCTAACTGGTACCTGGCCTTGTCAGCAAAGCGGCAGTAGTCTCTAAGTTATGCATAGAGTTAATTACGTCTTCCTCATTGTTCACTGTTCGGTAAAACGTAGACTTACAATTTATTGACTTAAAACTCTGTTAAAAGTAAAAATCGCTAACATTTAACAGCTAAAACAAAATTGTAAACATTAAATTTGGTAGATGTTCTTATGGAAAGTTTTTTCGATAATGTTGAGTGAAGGTACTATTTTAGGTGCACGCAGAACAAATCTGATATCACATACTCAACGACTTCGTTGTTTTATGTTTTGTAGTGATGCTAACGAAAAGAACATCTATCTTTTTCCTGGTTAATTGAATCAACACGACTTGTGACGCAATTATCAAAATAATTGTAATTTGAGTTTACTTGTGCTCAAATCATGTCAATCTAAGCAACTGAGAAGACAGGTTGATAATACATATATCATTCTTCGTATTGTTTAAATTAGCAGCCATCCTTACTATTTCTTTTATGAATTTGCTAACTGCTATAATTTTTTATTGTTCGACTAAGCTTTTCGTCAGTACTGACATCTTCAGGTCTTAAACAACAGGTTGTTTAAGACCTGAAGATGTCAGTAATGACGAAAAGCTTAGTCGAACAATAAAAAATTATAGCAGTTAGCAAATTCATAAAAGAAATGATAATACATATAACTGAAACAGGATATTACAATAAATTGGGCACAACAGGAACATAATGGATACGTTATATACATAATCAGTTTTCTTTTAACCCATAAAATGTAAGGGTTAATATAAACTATTGTTTGTCGTATTATTGTTCGAAGGCTTTCACGCCCGGTGTCACTAGAATTTAAACTAACTGCCGGGGTGTTTGGCCGTGGTCCAAGGTTTTCAATTAAACCAAACGTTTCACCAGCACCACTGGCTGCCATATTCAGTGGATGTAACGAGTCAAACCTAACGCGAGGTGTAGTACTTTAGGACCACAGTACTATGGTTAAGGCCGTATTGTTTTTTATCTTTAACAAACTCGTTTCAGCCTTCTTATTCTGCGAAAGCATTTTTTACATCCAATCTTACTATTCTTTTATTTTTTCCCTCGCGTGGTCCTACGCTTGCTTTAGTCTTCATCTCTGCTTTCCCCTTTGCGTTCTAGTTTTCAAATCCCTTTAGCCCGTACGATGATTTTCATTCCTTACAAATGGTTGTACCACGCAAGCGGGCTAATTCTTATACAAGTACTATTTTCATTCTTCTCTTATTGAATAATTTCTATTCCTACCCTTCTTTGTGACGCCATCGTCCTTAGATATTTAATTTCTGCAAATACATGAGGCATGAATAGTAAGGTGTCTTATTACCTTGCGGTGTGAGGGTTGTTTAGGTCGCACCCGACTGCGCGGTAGGTTGCACAATTTGCGTGCAAGTAAGGATGAGTTTGAGTTGTACCTGTCTCCGTGGCTACTTTAAGAGTTCGTCATCAGGAACGAGCCATCAGTCGGACGTAGCGTCGGCTGGAGCGGTGTGCTGTGATTCTGAGGTGGTTGACTTGAACAGCCTCACGGAAGTCCGGGCCCCGACGAGCGCACAGGCCTCGCCCAATGTATGGGCTACAACTCGATGGCTCTGTTAAGAGATCAGGGACTTAGAGCTGGCCTGGGCAGGAGGCGCAGCGGTGTGCTTTCATGTCAAGGCGGACGGTTCCACAGCCTCTCGGAAGTCAGCGACAGGACAACAGGACAGCCTTGGGCTTGGGCGGGTTCTGTTTGTTTACATCTCTGCAAATGAGGAGTTCATTTCTGATACGCTCTCTTCTGATACGCTCTCGATCTGTATATATATATATATATATATATATATATATATATACATACACATTTAATATTTATAAATAAATTTACTTCAAGATATACCTTTTTTTCCTTATTAGGAACATGTTTCGGGTACTATCTTGTACCCATCCTCAGCCTTCCGGTTTTTTCCGGGTTATATATATATATATATATATATACACATATATATATATATTGCTTTATAAACTATAATTTTAGTTAGTCTTGTTTCTGTCTTGTTGTTTCTAAAATATGTATCTGGGTAACATATTTTGATTTTTCTGTTGCTGAACTCAGTCACTTGTTTTCTGTTATTCACAGCATAATATACACGTTCTCCTTCCTATTCTTCTATCAATATTCTTTCCAATCTTATTACAATTTTTTTGCTTTTTCTATCATGCCTTTAGTTTGATAAAGGAAATAAGAATAGAGACATACAAGCCTAAGTCTAGAGGTGTTACTTCACCATTTCTTGACTATAAATCTGCCTTAGAAATATATATTTCGGTAGTTGGGAAGCGAACATATAAAAGTAAAAAAGAGAACACGTATATTTGTACATGTGTGTGTGTGTGTGTGTGTGTGTGTGTGCGCGTGCGTGCGTGCGTGCGTGCGTGCGTGTGTGTGTGTGTGTGTGTGCGTGCGTGCGTGTGTGTGTGTGTGTGTGTGTGTGTGTGTGTGTGTGTGTGTGTGTGTGTGTGTGTGTGTGTGTGTGTGTGTGTGTGTGTGTGTGTGTGTGTGTGTGTGTGTGTGTGTGTGTGTGTGTGTGTGTGTGTGTGTGTGTGTGTGTGTGTGTGTGTGTGTGTGTGTGTGTGTGAAGGGAATACAAGACGCGCATCTGGATACAAGACGGTCTATACCAATTTCAGTGGTATAGGATTTTAAATTATTGTAACAAATATTAAAGCGATAACAAATACAAGACTCCAAATGGCACGTTTTTCCGATAACCAAAATTTCACCACTAGAGTTGGTGAGCATTCCAATTAAACTGTCCGAGATTTGTGACCACGAGTTTGGCCAATTACGTTCGTCGGTTACGTGCACAAACTCCACGGTCCATGGGTTGCCCAATCGCGCTGTTGAACAACAGGCGTAGAAAAAAATTGTTTATGCCGATATTTACAAATCTTGGTATTTAATTGTTGGCATCATTAATTCTGTTGCGGAGCTCGTGCGTTTGTTCCTGGTTTTGCGACCCGCGCTCGAAGTATTTGCACAAGACGATTTTGCAACTCTGCTATTCTATGGAGGATTAAAAAAAAAAAAATTAATATTTCACATTGTTATTAGAGCGTTCACACGTGTCTACACAGTAGCCGCTGTTGACTGTAATATAACGAACGTGTTTACTGTACATTACATGTGTTATTGTGTGAAATAACAAATGTGCACACGACGTTTTGGTTTATGTGCGAATAACTTCTGCTACCGTTGTTGTGGTTGGCTAAATGTTTATTACAATATCTTCCCTATATTATTTAACGTTTTCTTACCACCTGGATATGCAGTAGCCAAATGTTGCTCTAAGGATGGGTGAGACTACTGTTTTACAAAAATATCACAAACGTAAATAAAGCACTGATTACCTCAACAACGAAATTTATTTACAATCAGCATAGCATCGAGACAAAATGAAAAACAATCAAGTAGTATATAATATTTATATAAAGTATAATAATTATTGCCCACTATCGGCTGAATTGGTGGGAACATCTTTGCTGAATGGATGACTGTCGTATCCCCAAACAATTATGGAACTATAAGCTGAGGGGACGGAGAGGTGTGTGACGTCCGAGGAAGCGCTGGAGTCACCAGCTCTAATCTTTGCCTGTTTGAGACCGGAACAAACCATCCTTGGTTTAATCCTTGCAGACGATGATGATGATAATAATAATTACTGTGACACAACCCCACACGATACAACTCACTTTCACAACCGGACTTGCAGTCACTCACAAAAGAAAAAAATTGTGTTTTAAGTGTTTTTATTTAAAGTGTTGCGATTATCCAGGTCAGTGGCGGCGGTGACTAGGTTCAAAGACACCCTTCTTTAGGGGCGGGGCAATAATTAAATAAAAATACATAAACAAATAAGCAAACAAATAACAATTATGTCATTTTTAGGATTTCACTAAAATACAAATAAAAATGAAATAATTATTATTTGCATGTTAGTGAAATCCTTCCATCATTTTTGTGAACCAATTTCTTGATGACGGTGTCACAGAAGGGTCATTAACTTTTTATCTAGACGGCCATTAACTTTCCAATTCATCTAGCAAAGACTTTAAAATTTATGGGCAACCTTTCTTTATTATTTGTTTGCCTTCTTCAAGACTGAGGCCTCCAAACGATACGTGAATAATTGATACGCCGGGCATTGAGGCATTTGACCGGCGCTGCTACATCCTGAGCAGTCTATGAGACTAATACATATAATTATATCATTATAACAATCATTATTATATAAACAATATTATATTTACAATCGGGAAAGTTACTTAACAAATGAAAGCAAATTTTTTTAAGCAACTACGTCACATACGATGGGCGCGACAATACTACTCGGGTTCTGGCAATTTTTACGGACTCTAAAATGTATTTTACAGCCTTTCGAAGTGGAGAAGTGGATTTGAACGATGTGTATACCCATGTGCTTATGAGTGTTTATGTGTTGTGTGTGTGTGTGTGTGTGTGTGTGTGTGTGTGTAGGCCTATGCGTGTGTGCAAAGTTATAACAATTTGATCACTTGCAATGATTGAACGGTTGGTTGAATTTCGATTCTATTTTGTCCTCTTAGCGCATAGAGTCCCTACTACAAAATCCCATTTCATCTTGGACAAATCAAGATAAATCGCTTATGAGCAGTCCCACCTACGAACAGTAGATTCAAATGCTTAATTTTTTTAATCATTTTTTTTAATCATTTATTAAGTTTTAGGTAATGGTAAACAGCATGCCCGCTGAAATAGACTTCCTGTACTGTCCTTGACTGTTGCAGTCATCTTCTAATTGTGATTCAGCCCTTCCAACAGCTCACTTCTAACCACGTTGCCATCTCGTCTTGGTCTCATCTTGAAATTTTTGGACTGTTCTTCTGCCATCTGCGTGCTGCAGGAAGAATTCTCCTTACAGGTCGAGAGGCGCCCCACCTTAACTTTTAGGTACGATCATTTCCTGGTTACCGTTGATATTTTCATTAGTTTATTTTAAATTACCTTTATATTGGTCTATATAATTTTCTCAATATTTTCTTCCATAAGCACGCAGTGGATCTTCAGTCTTTTTGCTCATAACCAAGGTATCTGAGACATACTGTGTCTGGAGTAGACATCTGAGTAGTGCTATGATTAACAGTGTTTTATAATGAGGAGTTGAAGCTTGAATATTTGTGACATTAATTTCCTTTCATTACGTCTCTGCTCTCCGGTTACGCTGGTTTATAGCCTACTATCTCAAGAATTAAATTCCAACGTCGGCAACGCTTGCCACTGACTGGAACCTTCTTAAGTAACTGTAATAATTATACCAAAATACTTATAATAAAAGTACGGTGTTCTAAAAAAAAATATGGAATCAAAATTACTAACCACCAGTAATCCGTATACAAAGTAATTGCAAGTTACTTCTGTTTCACGAAGTAAACTGACTGGACAGATCTTCGAGGGACGAAATACAAAGTTTATGGTGTGTCATGGCAAGGGCCACGAGTGGGTACATTTATCAGTCAACACGTAACGTTGCCCTTGATAAATAGTATTCTCTCGCCAACCTCTGGGATCATATTCTTGCTAAACGTCATGGTTGAAAAAACCGCCGTTGAAGAAGCTACTTGACATGGAAACGTAACGTTGGGGAAATCAAAAACAAAACCGTATCAAAAACATATTAAACATATTCAATATATATAATATACTATTCGATACTATAAAATCAGTACAATTATTTCAGATATCCGACAGCTAATTCAATTATAAGAATTTTCAAAATTTTAAAGAAAAACCACTAAGACAAGGGCAAGCACAGCGGCTGGTTTATAGTAAAAATTAAGTCCAGATTTAAAACTAATTACAATTACTGGTACTTGTTCATTAGCTCAATTAACTAGTTTATCGACAGAGAACGAACAATTACCGAGATTTCACATAACAAGTCTCTGTTTTCTATATTATTACAACATATATTCTTTGTACAATAATTATATGTGAATAAAATGCTACAAAGCTGTAAAAAAAAAAATCAACCATTCTTTTAACCAAATAAAATGTACAACTTGAAGTATTATTTCGAAGATATATTCGGCATACAAAATTCGGCGAAATAAATTATTGTAATCTTAAAACTTGTCTATAAAATTAAACTGTTTTACGCTTTGCCTTTTATGTAATCTAATAATGCTATGCAAAAGTGATTGTTTACTTTGCATATAAACAAAAAAAATTGTCAATAAAAATAATATATGCTCACTTTATATTAGAAAACCACAAACAATAAAAACAAGGCCACAAAATAAGGCGGGTTACTATATTGGATTCACATTGCTTTAAAAAGTACAATTCGTTTTTCACAACATACTCGCTTGCAAACCAAAAATTACTAATTGAAATAATGTTTTATGGGGTGGAGAGAAGACGTAATCTTCATAGATAAAAGTAAAAGACAGTGTAAGTTTAAAGTTTAAAGAAGAAACTCAGTAATGTTATACATTGGGGACCCAGCACGATAACCGCAGGATAATGCTATCCCTCTTTACTCTCAGTTATGTGTTCTTTGTGGATTGGAAAATAAAAGTGAGCGTGTATTTTTTTTAGTACATCACGTGTTTGTTCTATGCGAGTATCAACCAAACCATATAATATTTTGTCGCCAATAACGTTGGCTTAACCTAATAATGTTGCTGAAAAGCGTTTCGCATAACAATTAAATGACAACATAATGTGATTTAGACTAAAAAATATTTTACTATGTGCAAAACCTACCAATTATACGAAATTATTTAACTGGAAAACATTTGGTCAAGAACGCAAAAAAAAATTATCTCGCCTCAATGAATCGGGTTAGCGGCTACTAGTTCGAAGTACTGCGAAAATTTGCACCGTTTGGTTTACATGACAAATAACTGTTTATGTTTTTCTTAAAGACATTTTAATCTCATTTAATTATTATACGAAACATATTTATTAATATTGTACATCAACATTACCGTTGTGTGAAATCTCGGTAATTGTTCAAAGCTCTTCAAAAAAGTAGTTCGTCTAAAGAAAAGAAACATTCGAAAAACTACGTGGTTAAGTTAACAGACGAGTACCCGCTTCTAGATTTAAATTGTAATTATAACCAACCAGTTTTGGTTGGACAAGAAATTTATTTAAAAAATTTATTAAAACAACTTTAAATCGAGACTGGGGAATCGGCACTATCCAGGATAAGGGACTCTGTGATTAACACAAAACGATTTCCAGAATTTAAATGAAAAGTGTAGTTCATTTTATTATAAAAGCTCTTCAAAGCTGCTTGTATTCTACATTGTTTCGACGTCGAAAAAAAATTAAGCGAGATGATAGCCTAAATTAGTTCTTCGATTTTACTTAAGTATATATTATACTTTGATAATACATTTAAGTATTAAATACTTATTTTACTCTGTTCTTTGCCCGATAGAAAATCAAAGAGCAATGGTTAAATGGGATATGTCTGTACAAGTGTTGAGGATACTAATACGCCTACATACGGCATATAGACGATTCAGTCTCCGCGGTTGAGAAATATTGTACTTTTACAAAACAGCGTGTAAGTGTAATCAACCCCCGCGGTCCGGAAATACTGTGCATGAACTCGACGGTTGAAGAACCACGGGTGACAAGGGGCATTCACTATACTATCATCCTTCAGAGGTCGGCTCTTCGTTAAGCATGAGTTAGTCACCGTACTAGAACCTTCGCTGCCTTTGCTTAACAAAACTAATAAAAATGAACGTGTGAATTTCAAACGTCTTGAAACGCCTTATCTGCGTTTCACTTTACTGTGCTATAATTGAAGTTAACGCTTTTATCCGCTTGGGAAGTTTTGGGTTAAACTGTATGTCGTAACTTCACAGTACACAAATAGAGAAATGTAAAGATAAAGTGAAGTCATAATTCTGGTAAATGGATTGTACAGATGCCTGACAAACCCGTCAAGAAAATGAACTGAGATCAAGTCATACTGCACGTTCCCGTCAGGCTTCAAGAGGGATTTCCATTGTCCATCAGTAAGTAAACGAAACAATATCGATACGTAAAAATAATTGATCGGATTTTGACAATTTTAAAGAATAGGCCTACTAATATCAAATGTATGTATTTAAGAACAGGTAGATGACTTTGGGTCAGCTCTACAGGTCTATAAAATTAGGGGGGCAAGCAATTGTTGTTAATTAAACAAGGTTTCCTTTTCTAATTTAATAATTTAGAGATATCACCTCAGCAGTTTTAAATTACGAAAGGTGTACACGACAATCTGAGACCATGTTCAGATGTTTATAGTTAGCGGTTAGACTAGACTGTAGCCTATGTTAAAGAAAATAAACTCACAATATCCGCATATATATTACGGATTATTTTTATCGGAAATTAAAAATAAATGGTAAACAAATATTAACTCTGTGAATATCATCGTCAACATCAACAATAATTGTAATACTACTACTACTACTACTACTACTACTACTACTACTACTACTACTACTACTACCACTACTACCACTACTACTACTACCACCACCACCACCACCACCACCACTACTGCTACTACTACTACTACTACTACTACTACTACTACTACCACTACCACCACCACCACCACCACCACCACTACTACTACTACTACTACTACTACTACTACTACTACTACTACTACTACTACTACTACTACCACCACTACCACTACTACTACTACTACTACTACTACTACTACTACTACTATTACTACTACCACTACTACTACTACTACAAGTACTACTACTACTACTACTACTACTACTACTACTACTACTACTACTACTACTGTTACTAATACTAGTTATTTTTTTGCATGACTCCCACACACCCCTATATTGTACCGACAGAAGGACACCCAGTAGAGTTACAGGAAACAAGTGTGAGAGAAAGGAGGTTCATAGAACCTTAGTATATTTTGCTTGTAAAATACTTGAATCTGTGTCACGTAAGAAGACGTCTGTTACAAGAAAAAAATAGAAGACAGTATATTGCTAGTATTAAGCCTGACAAACAAGTACAGCAAAAAATGAATGTGGCAGGTCAAATAAGTGCAGTCAGAAAATTCCATCCCCCACTGCCCGTTGAAACTCCTTTTTGTGAGAAGACGTCAACACAGGTTGGCAAGTTCAATGCATCTCACAACTGGACTACACAATCCTGCATGTCTACCAATAAACTTGGCACTTACCTTCAAACCAATGTATAATGAATTAAATGTAAATGTAATTTACATTTGTGGCAAATAATTATTTAATTGTGTTTGCCGTGCCCCACGTTGGGCGCCATTAATATAATGAATTAAATGTAAATGTAATTTACATTTGTGGCAAATAATTATTTAATTGTGTTTGCCGTGCCCCACGATCTTGGAGCGCCATTAATATAATGAATTTTATATTAATAATGATATTAAATCGATATAATTGATTTATAACGTCCTACGTACTTTGGGTACCATTTAATATAATGATAAATGTATTAATATTTATTTGCAAAGGGTAATATGCAGTTACTTGCATTAGTTAATTACTTTTATGCCGCGCATTATGCAGCCATTTAATACAATGTATAACTATTCTAATTATTCATAAACAAAATACTTGATATCATTTAATAAATTAATGTTGTCAATTCATTTACTTTACTGAGCAAAAGAAACTCTTAAAATTCTACTTTATATTTCCTTCAAAATTTAAGTTAATATCTGGGTTGTATTTGGTAATAATAAACGCATATATAGGATCAACGTAAATTACTAGTTTATTTATCATTCACAATAAATTATAATCGTACATATGATACGTCGATATACCTGTAATACATACATATTTTATAAGAACAAATTCATGTTTTATATGTGCTGAAACAAAGAAAACATACATACATATATAAATCAAATAAGATAACAATTCATATTCTACTTATTAATGCGTTCATTAATCCCAGATAGTTTTTTGTTAATATATTCATTAATTACGTTTCAATTCTGATTTATTCATTGCGTTTATTAATAATTTTCTCAGGGATGAATTCTTTTAAAGAATCAGGTCAGTAGAAGTAACTAAATAGTAATGATTAAAATAATGGTTATTTGATTTATGAAATATCCATTAGTCTTTGGTGAAGTCCAGTCCCAGTGCTGAGGATGACATGAAGACACATCTCGTTGAATGCCGTTGTTATCACAAACACTTGCACACACTCTTCCGGTCACTCGCGTTGGCGTATGTTTATGTGAATAATTGATGTTTAGTGTTCAATTAAATACTTCATCTTACGATGTATGTTGTGTGTTCGTTTTAGCGTTAATGTCCATGTCTAGTTCCACTTCTATCACTGCTTTATCAAATATTCGTGTGATTGATTAATTAGTTTAATGTTTTCATGTTATTTATGGTGTTAATAAGGTGTAGTAACAGTGAATTAAGTTCAACTGTTTAGTATATTACATATGTGGTGATATCTGTTCGTGTAACGATCTGATTGTTCACTTTGAATAATTCTTATCTAAGTCCGTTACATCGCACTTCGAAATTCACTATTAAAAGTTTACTAAGTCTGACTATCGTGACATGAAGGTTTCACTAAGTCTTCTAAGTTACGAGTTAACGTACTAACTCCCGAACTTGAGTTATCTCTCCGAACGATTAATATACTCTTGTGAACTTAGAGTAAAACTGACTCCGAACAATTAGAGTAAACTGTTTTGAAAATTGAAATGATACTGGCTCCGAATTTAAAGTAAACTCGTGAAAATTTAAAGTAATACTGATTACGTCCCCGTCTTGGACAGATAGTTTTATTAAATCGTCCCTACTCAAAATTTTGTCTCTGGCGCTGTTTACGCCTTCTTTATTCGTGATTGGTCAGTTTTGAGTTTTCTTGGAATATTTTGTCCCACTATGTCAAGATCCTACGTCATCGTTCTTCCGATAGGCTCTTCGTTTCTGTTGCTATGGAAACAATCCTCTCTACCAGTTTTCTCCATGGCTTTAGGCATCTGATAAGTTCTTAGACATCCCCCGATTTTGCTCTGTCGAACGTTGACCCTTTTCGTAGAAACTATGGCTATAACAGACTTGTATATCAACCTATTGTCTGAAGTAAACTCAGTGTTTCTCTAGATTGCCATTATCTGTACTTTCGGTTCTCCCGGCGTATTGTCTTGTGTCATACCCCTTTTTTGTAGCTATTAATAATTTTGGACATCTGCTGGCTGGTGAAGTCACCCCAACTTTCCACTCGTAAATTCTGTCTGTCACTTAGACGATAACTCCAGCTGCGTAACATGACTTGAGTTTTTGTCTGATCTCTCCCTTCGTATTGTTTCTTAAGGTGCAGTGCATCCGTTCCATTGTAACATGTAGTTCCACTCCTTTTGTCGTCTATCGTATACTGACGTAACTTGGTCGAACATCTGCCACTTTTCTCAGTACAAGTGTGAACGTCCTCGCCTACATTGTTACAGCTGTAGTGAGCAATAATTCTGAACTAAACTTTCCCTGTCATCTTGTGCAACCAATTTCTATAGGCGGATCGAACTTAACGTCTTTCTATTGTCAAGTTAGCGACGCTGCTCTGACATCTTCTCATTACGCTTTATTTATTGCGTCAACTATAAGTCGTTGACCCGCCTCGTGTGAACGCACTCCGTCGAGGTGAAATATTAAAAAATTTTAAATTATTTTGCTCGTTACAGTGTCCTCAATTTTGATTTGATGATGTGACCTCAGGGAACATCTCAAATCCAAATTCTGCGCCCTGTACGTCGCCTCGCCATGTTCATCTTCCTCAGGGAAGGGTATTACATGATAACCTACGTTTAAAGGGTTATATTACAATTGGTGTACCCCCTTTTACTTTTAATTGGATCTCTGAATTTATTGCTAGCTATTTGGGATGGCTGAACGCATTTAACATTATCGTATTTACATATCGATTACACATAAATACCTTATCCCTCTAATTACAAAACAAATCATAAATTCAATGAGCAATTAATTAATTTAATTAATTGAATAATCTTTTTACTTTCTAAAATATTATTCTCGCAATATATTATCAAACAAATCAATTGGTTTAACGTAACACTTTACATGAAGTCAGAGAAATCTCCTATACATATACATTTTGTGCAGTACTAATAGTCCTACCAATAATTTTGTTCTTAAAATGTTATTTAAAATTAGATTGGTAATTAACATATTCGCTACGTTAGTTGTAATTATATTCATATTATTTGATAATTCATACATACACGTAATACATTTTGCTAATGAGTTATTTACTTCATTCTAGCATCATTTACAATCCTAGTATATTAATTATATACATTCACTTTAACAGAGTTCATTTACGATATAGTTTTTTGTATAACATCACTCATTTAATTTTAAGTGTCCTATTTTTTTCACTTTGTCCCAATAATTTATTACTATGTGAATCAAGTAATAGCAACTAAAATGTCCCTTGTATTCACTACAATATTTCATAAAATGTCACTCAAAACGTTAATTCATCCTTATTATCTAACATTTAATTAGTGATTAATTAACTAAGTAAACTCTTATGTTACGTTTGACATTTAGAGTACATAATTTTCTTGGTTAAGCCAGCTTGAATGAGATAAGCGCGTCAATTACCCTAACGCAGATGACTCATCACCATCAGCTAACTTATTATGATATATTCTTCAACTTCCTCCTCTTCCTTCATCTTCAATTTTCTGGCTCATGATATTTTTTCATCTGTCTGTCATTAAATTTCCCGCGGATTTTGCTTTCGTCATCGCAATCGACGAGTAGGTATGTAGCTTCTCTAAGGATTCGAGTACTTTGTATGGTCCGCAGTACAGTTCGCAAAATTTCTCAATCCTTTTCTGGATCGCGTCCGATTGATAATATGTCCTGATTAACACCTTCTGCCCAATTTTGAATTTTGTAATGGTCTTGGTTTCATTACACAACTTCGCTTGCTTTTCCCTCTTCTCTTTCATTTTGACAAATATTTGGTTGTGGTCAGCTCCTTTAACTTGAAGTATGTCCTTGTCTAGGTATTTTTCCCAAACTCTTGTCGGTTTTTTCCCGAGCTGTGCCTCATAGGGTGTTACTTCTATAGTCTCGTGGTACGTCTCGTTAATGCAACTTTCAATGATAGGTAGATAACGCGACCATTTTGTGTGTTGATCACAGACAAAGATCCTGAATAAATTTCCAAGTTGTCTGTTGATTCTTTCAGCCAGATTCGCACATGGGTTTCTTATTGCGGTGAATTTTGGTTGAATATTTAATTCGTTTAAACCGTCTAACCATTTCCTAGAGGTAAACTGCGTTCCGTTGTCAGTGATAATTATTCTAGGACATCCTAACTCTTTACAATATTGTTGTATTCTTCTTAACGTGGCTGCGGTCGTTGCCCTCCTAAGTGTAAATAGTCGCACGTATTTTGTGAAGTTGTCTACCATGACAAACAAATACCTTACTCCAGCGGACGAGACAGGTAGTGGCCCAAAATAATCAGCGCTCACTAGGTCACCCTTGCTTAACGGGATAATGGCTTTCGTTCCCCCGAACAGGTTTTTGTTGCCTGAGTCCTTCCTCTTTTGACAAGTGTCGCAAGTCCGTACGTAATTTTTCACCTTTTTCAACATACCGTCTATGGTAAAATGCTCCTGTAATAATTTTATACATTTCTTAGCTCCAGGGTGTCCATACATCCGGTGTATTTCGGCAATTACTTCGCTGGATACACTGTTCGGTATGTACAGTTTCCATTCCCTCCTACGTAATCTATATAATTTCTCGTTGACGTATCTATAAAATTTACTTAATTCCTTATCTAAACACTTTTCCTTAATCTTATCTATGATGGTCTTAAACTTAGTATCTTTAAATTGATACTTTCCAATATCCATAATTATCTTGCTTACCCTTTTATCCATCTTGATCGTCAGGTGATTAATTAAGTATTCGGACATATTGTCGCTAATTTCTTCTAACGTGGCATCTTCTGGGTTTCTGCTTAGAAGATCAGCAATAATATTGTCCTTGCCCTTACAATGGACAATGTCGAATTTGTACTCTTGGATACTTAAAATCCAGCGTGTAATTCGCGAGTTGTTTAAATGACATTTGTTCATAAAGGTCAATGCCTTATTATCTGTAATAATGGTTAAAGGTTGCCCTAATATGTATATACGGAATTTTTCACGACATCGTACGATACTCAAGAGCTCCTTTTCCGTGGTGTAGTAATTTCTTTCTGCACCCTTGAATGTTTTGCTGGTAAAAGCTATAACTCCGATTTTTCCGTCCTCGTCCAGTTGATATAGCTGCCCGCCATATGCAAAGTTGCTGGCATCGCACTGCATATAGTATGGTTGGTTTATTCGAGGAAACTTCAAGATGACTGTTTCTACGAATAACCTTTTAACTCGCTGAAAACATTCATTTAATTCCTGTGTCCAGGTAAATTTATGTCCTTTCCGTAATAATTCAAGTAATGGTTTGGTGGTTTCAGCGTATTTATCTGTAAAACGGTTGTAGAAATTTGTCAAACCCAAGAAACCCTTTAATTGCTTTTGGTTCCGAGGTGTTGGAAACTTCATAATGGCATCAATCTTCTCATCCGTTGCTTGTATTCCTTGCGTAGTTAATCGATATCCAAGGTACGCAATTTCTTGCCTAAAGAATTGCGACTTATCCAAATTGATGGTTAAATTTGCTCTTCTTAAGTTGGATAATAATAAATCTAAATGTAATAAATGCGTCTCTAAATCTCCTGAATAACATAGGCAATCGTCTACATAAATAATGGTATTTTCCTTAACTTCATCGTCCAATACTGTGTCCAATCCCCTGGTTAGTGCAGCAGAACTGGTACTCAGTCCAAACGGCGTAACTGTGAAGCGATAACATTTGCCTTCGTACATAAAAGCGGTGAAGTTCCGGCACTCCGGCTTCAGTGGTACTTGCCAGAAACTGCTAGTTAAGTCTACGGTAGATAAATATTTCATCTCACAACATCTAGCCAAAATGTCGTTTATCGGTGGGGCACCCTCGTAGTCCGGGATAGTCACGCTGTTCACTTTCCTCGCATCCAAACACAATCGTACTCTACCGTCCTTCTTAATTACAGTAACAAGTGGGTTGATACATGCGCTGTTGCATCGCTCAATGACCCCATACCGTAACATTCTTCTAATCTCATCATCCACCTTCCCTTTATATGCTAATGGGACAGGCCATCCTCTCTGGAAGTACGGTGTCCGGTCGGTGACTTGGAACTCGTGAACGTACCCTTCGATCCCTCCGGGGCACTCTCTGAATAAACTTCTATTCCTTACAATAATCTCCCTTAATCTCTCCAACGTCCCTTTATCTCCGCAGTCAATACTCTCTACTTTCTTATCGATGTTCCTTATGATCTCTTCTTCTTCTTCTTTGTCCACCACTTCTATATGCATCATTGGCACCGTGCACGCCGCTTCGTCAGCCTCTCTTCTCAACTCGACGATCCTTTTTCCCATGTCAATGAGACATCCTGTTTCCTGAAGAAAATTGATTCCTAATATACAAGGTTTTATTAAATCCGGTATAATGAGAAAAACACATTCATACTTAATTCCTTCGATATAAATATCGCATAATATTTGCTTCCTTATTAACTTTGATTTGTTGCCAACCGCGCTAACTATTAAAGTGTTAGTCATCGGCAAAATTTCGTAAGGTGCTATGTTATGTTTGTTTTGATTAAACCACGATTCGGACAATCCGGCAATAACGGATCCAGTGTCAAGCAACGCTTGTACAGTAACATTATTGTTAAACTTTATATTTATTTCTGGGCACTTTATTATTCGTTGGGTCATCTCCTCGTCATCATTACATAATAAATCGCTTCGTAAATCTGGTAGAATTATGTTAGTCTGGTAGTCATTCGTTTTATCGGCTATCTCCGTTAATGAGTAAAGGGATTTTTTTTTCTTCTTCTTGTTGACGAACCCTTTTGGGTTCAGTGCTCGATGTACCGGCAGCAGTATTTTTGAATTCCATTGTGTTGACTGCGCGCCGGTCCCCAGTGCGATGTTGTTGTGTATTTACAGCCGGTCTGTCACCCCATGCTTTCTTCTGCGTTCCACTTGTTTTGTTCGAACCGCTTTCACTTCCCTTGTAAGAATTCCTCCCCTCGTTCGCCGTCACATAGCTTGACTCTCTATTATATCTCGGTTGTATCTGTGTGTATTCTATGATTAAAGATTCGAAATTTGGGATTGTCACAATTCCTCTCGTGACCACAGCGAGCTGAATCTCGCGCCCAAAGTGACGAGATATCTTGCGTATCAGTTGATTATCAGTCAGAGTAGGTGTTAACTGCCTACTCTCCAACAATATGCGTTCTATATATTGAATCGCAGTAATCGGTCCACGCCAATCAAACCTACCATATTCCAAATGGTCCCGTATGCTGTCTTGTCGTTCTTGTCCCCAATATTTCTGTGAGAACGCTTCCTTGAATTCTTCAAAATTTGATATTTGGTTACGTATAACCCGCCACCAAATTCCAGCGTCTAATTCTAAATGTCTACCTATCCACTTGATATTGTCAGTGGGGTAGTATAACTCTTGTATTTCAGACAACTCCTTAAGGAATTCCATAGGGAATCTGTCCGTACCATTATATTTAAGGTCATTGTGGTTAGGTCCATTAATTCGGTTTAATATACCACACTCACCTTCCATTAACTGTCTCTGCAGTCTCTCCTGGTTTTCTCTTACTTTAGTCAAATGTCCTTTTAACTCTTCGATCCGCGTCGTCTTTTCTTTTGTAGTCTCGTCCAACTTCTGTTCCGTTGAACGTTGTCTACCGTCAACTTCTTCCAACTTCTGTATAATGTTATTGTTTGTTCCGTCTTGCTCCTGTTGTTCCTGCCGTATGGTGTCATGTATCTCGGCCTTGAATTCTTCGTGCTTCTTATTGGAATCCTTGACGTGAGCATCGAATTTATTATTAATCTTTTTAACGGTCGTTTGGGTATTGTGTATCGCTACCATCCATTCCTGACGATCGTTTTCTCGTATTTCTTGTATCTCTTCGTACTTCTTGTTTGCTTCTTCTCTCAAGTTTCTCACGATATCATCTTGTTTCTTCTGTAGTTCGTTGACCTTTCCTTCCCAGGCCTGCTGGTATTCACGTATCTCGGACCTTATCTGCGTAATTTGTTCCGCTGTCTGACGTTTCATCTCTTCCTTATGCTGGTCGAGCTTTTCACTAATTAATTTGTTACTTTCTTCTTGTTTCTCACTAATTAATCTGTTACTCTCTTCTTGTTTCTCACTAATTAATCTACTGTGTTCTTCTTGTTCTTCCTTCTGCTTATCTAATTTCTCATTGATTAATTGATTACTCTGTCGGATAAAATCCATCAACGTTCGTAGACTTACATCTTCTGGTTTTGATGTCTGTCCTCGCGCCCTATCTTCTGGACTCTCTACAGCGCTACTTGGTTCGCTAGGTGTAGTATTCTCTTCCGTATTTACCGTACCTAACTGGTTATTAACGTCGAATTCTACGCTATCGGAATTGCTCGCCATTTTTGCCTTCCTACGCGTAATCATTCAAACTGACTTATAACACTAATACTTATCTTATTTCTAATTCTATAACGCTACTTTATCTACTTCTTCTACTGCCTGTTCTTTGCCAAAGCTGTACGTTTTAACTATTTTCGTTACTAAGTATCATGCCGTGCGGTTGGGCGCCATTAATATAATGAATTAAATGTAAATGTAATTTACATTTGTGGCAAATAATTATTTAAATGTGTTTGCCGTGCCCCACGTTGGGCGCCATTAATATAATGAATTAAATGTAAATGTAATTTACATTTGTGGCAAATAATTATTTAATTGTGTTTGCCGTGCCCCACGATCTTGGAGCGCCATTAATATAATGAATTTTATATTAATAATGATATTAAATCGATATAATTGATTTATAACGTCCTACGTACTTTGGGTACCATTTAATATAATGATAAATGTATTAATATTTATTTGCAAAGGGTAATATGCAGTTACTTGCATTAGTTAATTACTTTTATGCCGCGCATTATGCAGCCATTTAATACAATGTATAACTATTCTAATTATTCATAAACAAAATACTTGATATCATTTAATAAATTAATGTTGTCAATTCATTTACTTTACTGAGCAAAAGAAACTCTTAAAATTCTACTTTATATTTCCTTCAAAATTTAAGTTAATATCTGGGTTGTATTTGGTAATAATAAACGCATATATAGGATCAACGTAAATTACTAGTTTATTTATCATTCACAATAAATTATAATCGTACATATGATACGTCGATATACCTGTAATACATACATATTTTATAAGAACAAATTCATGTTTTATATGTGCTGAAACAAAGAAAACATACATACATATATAAATCAAATAAGATAACAATTCATATTCTACTTATTAATGCGTTCATTAATCCCAGATAGTTTTTTGTTAATATATTCATTAATTACGTTTCAATTCTGATTTATTCATTGCGTTTATTAATAATTTTCTCAGGGATGAATTCTTTGAAAGAATCAGGTCAGTAGAAGTAACTAAATAGTAATGATTAAAATAATGGTTATTTGATTTATGAAATATCCATTAGTCTTTGGTGAAGTCCAGTCCCAGTGCTGAGGATGACATGAAGACACATCTCGTTGAATGCCGTTGTTATCGCAAACACTTGCACACACTCTTCCGGTCACTCGCGTTGGCATATGTTTATGTGAATAATTGATGTTTAGTGTTCAATTAAATACTTCATCTTACGATGTATGTTGTGTGTTCGTTTTAGCGTTAATGTCCATGTCTAGTTCCACTTCTATCACTGCTTTATCAAATATTCGTGTGATTGATTAATTAGTTTAATGTTTTCATGTTATTTATGGTGTTAATAAGGTGTAGTAACAGTGAATTAAGTTCAACTGTTTAGTATATTACATATGTGGTGATATCTGTTCGTGTAACGATCTGATTGTTCACTTTGAATAATTCTTATCTAAGTCCGTTACATCGCACTTCGAAATTCACTATTAAAAGTTTACTAAGTCTGACTATCGTGACATGAAGGTTTCACTAAGTCTTCTAAGTTACGAGTTAACGTACTAACTCCCGAACTTGAGTTATCTCTCCGAACGATTAATATACTCTTGTGAACTTAGAGTAAAACTGACTCCGAACAATTAGAGTAAACTGTTTTGAAAATTGAAATGATACTGGCTCCGAATTTAAAGTAAACTCGTGAAAATTTAAAGTAATACTGATTACGTCCCCGTCTTGGACAGATAGTTTTATTAAATCGTCCCTACTCAAAATTTTGTCTCTGGCGCTGTTTACGCCTTCTTTATTCGTGATTGGTCAGTTTTGAGTTTTCTTGGAATATTTTGTCCCACTATGTCAAGATCCTACGTCATCGTTCTTCCGATAGGCTCTTCGTTTCTGTTGCTATGGAAACAATCCTCTCTACCAGTTTTCTCCATGGCTTTAGGCATCTGATAAGTTCTTAGACATCCCCCGATTTTGCTCTGTCGAACGTTGACCCTTTTCGTAGAAACTATGGCTATAACAGACTTGTATATCAACCTATTGTCTGAAGTAAACTCAGTGTTTCTCTAGATTGCCATTATCTGTACTTTCGGTTCTCCCGGCGTATTGTCTTGTGTCATACCCCTTTTTTGTAGCTATTAATAATTTTGGACATCTGCTGGCTGGTGAAGTCACCCCAACTTTCCACTCGTAAATTCTGTCTGTCACTTAGACGATAACTCCAGCTGCGTAACATGACTTGAGTTTTTGTCTGATCTCTCCCTTCGTATTGTTTCTTAAGGTGCAGTGCATCCGTTCCATTGTAACATGTAGTTCCACTCCTTTTGTCGTCTATCGTATACTGACGTAACTTGGTCGAACATCTGCCACTTTTCTCAGTACAAGTGTGAACGTCCTCGCCTACATTGTTACAGCTGTAGTGAGCAATAATTCTGAACTAAACTTTCCCTGTCATCTTGTGCAACCAATTTCTATAGGCGGATCGAACTTAACGTCTTTCTATTGTCAAGTTAGCGACGCTGCTCTGACATCTTCTCATTACGCTTTATTTATTGCGTCAACTATAAGTCGTTGACCCGCCTCGTGTGAACGCACTCCGTCGAGGTGAAATATTAAAAAATTTTAAATTATTTTGCTCGTTACAGTGTCCTCAATTTTGATTTGATGATGTGACCTCAGGGAACATCTCAAATCCAAATTCTGCGCCCTGTACGTCGCCTCGCCATGTTCATCTTCCTCAGGGAAGGGTATTACATGATAACCTACGTTTAAAGGGTTATATTACAATTGGTGTACCCCCTTTTACTTTTAATTGGATCTCTGAATTTATTGCTAGCTATTTGGGATGGCTGAACGCATTTAACATTATCGTATTTACATATCGATTACACATAAATACCTTATCCCTCTAATTACAAAACAAATCATAAATTCAATGAGCAATTAATTAATTTAATTAATTGAATAATCTTTTTACTTTCTAAAATATTATTCTCGCAATATATTATCAAACAAATCAATTGGTTTAACGTAACACTTTACATGAAGTCAGAGAAATCTCCTATACATATACATTTTGTGCAGTACTAATAGTCCTACCAATAATTTTGTTCTTAAAATGTTATTTAAAATTAGATTGGTAATTAACATATTCGCTACGTTAGTTGTAATTATATTCATATTATTTGATAATTCATACATACACGTAATACATTTTGCTAATGAGTTATTTACTTCATTCTAGCATCATTTACAATCCTAGTATATTAATTATATACATTCACTTTAACAGAGTTCATTTACGATATAGTTTTTTGTATAACATCACTCATTTAATTTTAAGTGTCCTATTTTTTTCACTTTGTCCCAATAATTTATTACTATGTGAATCAAGTAATAGCAACTAAAATGTCCCTTGTATTCACTACAATATTTCATAAAATGTCACTCAAAACGTTAATTCATCCTTATTATCTAACATTTAATTAGTGATTAATTAACTAAGTAAACTCTTATGTTACGTTTGACATTTAGAGTACATAATTTTCTTGGTTAAGCCAGCTTGAATGAGATAAGCGCGTCAATTACCCTAACGCAGATGACTCATCACCATCAGCTAACTTATTATGATATATTCTTCAACTTCCTCCTCTTCCTTCATCTTCAATTTTCTGGCTCATGATATTTTTTCATCTGTCTGACATTAAATTTCCCGCGGATTTTGCTTTCGTCATCGCAATCGACGAGTAGGTATGTAGCTTCTCTAAGGATTCGAGTACTTTGTATGGTCCGCAGTACAGTTCGCAAAATTTCTCAATCCTTTTCTGGATCGCGTCCGATTGATAATATGTCCTGATTAACACCTTCTGCCCAATTTTGAATTTTGTAATGGTCTTGGTTTCATTACACAACTTCGCTTGCTTTTCCCTCTTCTCTTTCATTTTGACAAATATTTGGTTGTGGTCAGCTCCTTTAACTTGAAGTATGTCCTTGTCTAGGTATTTTTCCCAAACTCTTGTCGGTTTTTTCCCGAGCTGTGCCTCATAGGGTGTTACTTCTATAGTCTCGTGGTACGTCTCGTTAATGCAACTTTCAATGATAGGTAGATAACGCGACCACTTTGTGTGTTGATCACAGACAAAGATCCTGAATAAATTTCCAAGTTGTCTGTTGATTCTTTCAGCCAGATTCGCACATGGGTTTCTTATTGCGGTGAATTTTGGTTGAATATTTAATTCGTTTAAACCGTCTAACCATTTCCTAGAGGTAAACTGCGTTCCGTTGTCAGTGATAATTATTCTAGGACATCCTAACTCTTTACAATATTGTTGTATTCTTCTTAACGTGGCTGCGGTCGTTGCCCTCCTAAGTGTAAATAGTCGCACGTATTTTGTGAAGTTGTCTACCATGACAAACAAATACCTTACTCCAGCGGACGAGACAGGTAGTGGCCCAAAATAATCAGCGCTCACTAGGTCACCCTTGCTTAACGGGATAATGGCTTTCGTTCCCCCGAACAGGTTTTTGTTGCCTGAGTCCTTCCTCTTTTGACAAGTGTCGCAAGTCCGTACGTAATTTTTCACCTTTTTCAACATACCGTCTATGGTAAAATGCTCCTGTAATAATTTTATACATTTCTTAGCTCCAGGGTGTCCATACATCCGGTGTATTTCGGCAATTACTTCGCTGGATACACTGTTCGGTATGTACAGTTTCCATTCCCTCCTACGTAATCTATATAATTTCTCGTTGACGTATCTATAAAATTTACTTAATTCCTTATCTAAACACTTTTCCTTAATCTTATCTATGATGGTCTTAAACTTAGTATCTTTAAATTGATACTTTCCAATATCCATAATTATCTTGCTTACCCTTTTATCCATCTTGATCGTCAGGTGATTAATTAAGTATTCGGACATATTGTCGCTAATTTCTTCTAACGTGGCATCTTCTGGGTTTCTGCTTAGAAGATCAGCAATAATATTGTCCTTGCCCTTACAATGGACAATGTCGAATTTGTACTCTTGGATACTTAAAATCCAGCGTGTAATTCGCGAGTTGTTTAAATGACATTTGTTCATAAAGGTCAATGCCTTATTATCTGTAATAATGGTTAAAGGTTGCCCTAATATGTATATACGGAATTTTTCACGACATCGTACGATACTCAAGAGCTCCTTTTCCGTGGTGTAGTAATTTCTTTCTGCACCCTTGAATGTTTTGCTGGTAAAAGCTATAACTCCGATTTTTCCGTCCTCGTCCAGTTGATATAGCTGCCCGCCATATGCAAAGTTGCTGGCATCGCACTGCATATAGTATGGTTGGTTTATTCGAGGAAACTTCAAGATGACTGTTTCTACGAATAACCTTTTAACTCGCTGAAAACATTCATTTAATTCCTGTGTCCAGGTAAATTTATGTCCTTTCCGTAATAATTCAAGTAATGGTTTGGTGGTTTCAGCGTATTTATCTGTAAAACGGTTGTAGAAATTTGTCAAACCCAAGAAACCCTTTAATTGCTTTTGGTTCCGAGGTGTTGGAAACTTCATAATGGCATCAATCTTCTCATCCGTTGCTTGTATTCCTTGCGTAGTTAATCGATATCCAAGGTACGCAATTTCTTGCCTAAAGAATTGCGACTTATCCAAATTGATGGTTAAATTTGCTCTTCTTAAGTTGGATAATAATAAATCTAAATGTAATAAATGCGTCTCTAAATCTCCTGAATAACATAGGCAATCGTCTACATAAATAATGGTATTTTCCTTAACTTCATCGTCCAATACTGTGTCCAATCCCCTGGTTAGTGCAGCAGAACTGGTACTCAGTCCAAACGGCGTAACTGTGAAGCGATAACATTTGCCTTCGTACATAAAAGCGGTGAAGTTCCGGCACTCCGGCTTCAGTGGTACTTGCCAGAAACTGCTAGTTAAGTCTACGGTAGATAAATATTTCATCTCACAACATCTAGCCAAAATGTCGTTTATCGGTGGGGCACCCTCGTAGTCCGGGATAGTCACGCTGTTCACTTTCCTCGCATCCAAACACAATCGTACTCTACCGTCCTTCTTAATTACAGTAACAAGTGGGTTGATATATGCGCTGTTGCATCGCTCAATGACCCCATACCGTAACATTCTTCTAATCTCATCATCCACCTTCCCTTTATATGCTAATGGGACAGGCCATCCTCTCTGGAAGTACGGTGTCCGGTCGGTGACTTGGAACTCGTGAACGTACCCTTCGATCCCTCCGGGGCACTCTCTGAATAAACTTCTATTCCTTACAAGAATCTCCCTTAATCTCTCCAACGTCCCTTTATCTCCGCAGTCAATACTCTCTACTTTCTTATCGATGTTCCTTATGATCTCTTCTTCTTCTTCTTTGTCCACCACTTCTATATGCATCATTGGCACCGTGCACGCCGCTTCGTCAGCCTCTCTTCTCAACTCGACGATCCTTTTTCCCATGTCAATGAGACATCCTGTTTCCTGAAGAAAATTGATTCCTAATATACAAGGTTTTATTAAATCCGGTATAATGAGAAAAACACATTCATACTTAATTCCTTCGATATAAATATCGCATAATATTTGCTTCCTTATTAACTTTGATTTGTTGCCAACCGCGCTAACTATTAAAGTGTTAGTCATCGGCAAAATTTCGTAAGGTGCTATGTTATGTTTGTTTTGATTAAACCACGATTCGGACAATCCGGCAATAACGGATCCAGTGTCAAGCAACGCTTGTACAGTAACATTATTGTTAAACTTTATATTTATTTCTGGGCACTTTATTATTCGTTGGGTCATCTCCTCGTCATCAGTACTTAATAAATCGCTTCGTAAATCTGGTAGAATTATGTTAGTCTGGTAGTCATTCGTTTTATCGGCTATCTCCGTTAATGAGTAAAGGGATTTTTTTTTCTTCTTCTTGTTGACGAACCCTTTTGGGTTCAGTGCTCGATGTACCGGCAGCAGTATTTTTGAATTCCATTGTGTTGACTGCGCGCCGGTCCCCAGTGCGATGTTGTTGTGTATTTACAGCCGGTCTGTCACCCCATGCTTTCTTCTGCGTTCCACTTGTTTTGTTCGAACCGCTTTCACTTCCCTTGTAAGAATTCCTCCCCTCGTTCGCCGTCACATAGCTTGACTCTCTATTATATCTCGGTTGTATCTGTGTGTATTCTATGATTAAAGATTCGAAATTTGGGATTGTCACAATTCCTCTCGTGACCACAGCGAGCTGAATCTCGCGCCCAAAGTGACGAGATATCTTGCGTATCAGTTGATTATCAGTCAGAGTAGGTGTTAACTGCCTACTCTCCAACAATATGCGTTCTATATATTGAATCGCAGTAATCGGTCCACGCCAATCAAACCTACCATATTCCAAATGGTCCCGTATGCTGTCTTGTCGTTCTTGTCCCCAATATTTCTGTGAGAACGCTTCCTTGAATTCTTCAAAATTTGATATTTGGTTACGTATAACCCGCCACCAAATTCCAGCGTCTAATTCTAAATGTCTACCTATCCACTTGATATTGTCAGTGGGGTAGTATAACTCTTGTATTTCAGACAACTCCTTAAGGAATTCCATAGGGAATCTGTCCGTACCATTATATTTAAGGTCATTGTGGTTAGGTCCATTAATTCGGTTTAATATACCACACTCACCTTCCATTAACTGTCTCTGCAGTCTCTCCTGGTTTTCTCTTACTTTAGTCAAATGTCCTTTTAACTCTTCGATCCGCGTCGTCTTTTCTTTTGTAGTCTCGTCCAACTTCTGTTCCGTTGAACGTTGTCTACCGTCAACTTCTTCCAACTTCTGTATAATGTTATTGTTTGTTCCGTCTTGCTCCTGTTGTTCCTGCCGTATGGTGTCATGTATCTCGGCCTTGAATTCTTCGTGCTTCTTATTGGAATCCTTGACGTGAGCATCGAATTTATTATTAATCTTTTTAACGGTCGTTTGGGTATTGTGTATCGCTACCATCCATTCCTGACGATCGTTTTCTCGTATTTCTTGTATCTCTTCGTACTTCTTGTTTGCTTCTTCTCTCAAGTTTCTCACGATATCATCTTGTTTCTTCTGTAGTTCGTTGACCTTTCCTTCCCAGGCCTGCTGGTATTCACGTATCTCGGACCTTATCTGCGTAATTTGTTCCGCTGTCTGACGTTTCATCTCTTCCTTATGCTGGTCGAGCTTTTCACTAATTAATTTGTTACTTTCTTCTTGTTTCTCACTAATTAATCTGTTACTCTCTTCTTGTTTCTCACTAATTAATCTACTGTGTTCTTCTTGTTCTTCCTTCTGCTTATCTAATTTCTCATTGATTAATTGATTACTCTGTCGGATAAAATCCATCAACGTTCGTAGACTTACATCTTCTGGTTTTGATGTCTGTCCTCGCGCCCTATCTTCTGGACTCTCTACAGCGCTACTTGGTTCGCTAGGTGTAGTATTCTCTTCCGTATTTACCGTACCTAACTGGTTATTAACGTCGAATTCTACGCTATCGGAATTGCTCGCCATTTTTGCCTTCCTACGCGTAATCATTCAAACTGACTTATAACACTAATACTTATCTTATTTCTAATTCTATAACGCTACTTTATCTACTTCTTCTACTGCCTGTTCTTTGCCAAAGCTGTACGTTTTAACTATTTTCGTTACTACGTATCATGCCGTGCGGTTGGGCGCCATTAATATAATGAATTAAATGTAAATGTAATTTACATTTGTGGCAAATAATTATTTAATTGTGTTTGCCGTGCCCCACGTTGGGCGCCATTAATATAATGAATTAAATGTAAATGTAATTTACATTTGTGGCAAATAATTATTTAATTGTGTTTGCCGTGCCCCACGTTGGGCGCCATTAATATAATGAATTAAATGTAAATGTAATTTACATTTGTGGCAAATAATTATTTAATTGTGTTTGCCGTGCCCCACGATCTTGGAGCGCCATTAATATAATGAATTTTATATTAATAATGATATTAAATCGATATAATTGATTTATAACGTCCTACGTACTTTGGGTACCATTTAATATAATGATAAATGTATTAATATTTATTTGCAAAGGGTAATATGCAGTTACTTGCATTAATTAATTACTTTTATGCCGCGCATTATGCAGCCATTTAATACAATGTATAACTATTCTAATTATTCATAAACAAAATACTTGATATCATTTAATAAATTAATGTTGTCAATTCATTTACTTTACTGAGCAAAAGAAACTCTTAAAATTCTACTTTATATTTCCTTCAAAATTTAAGTTAATATCTGGGTTGTATTTGGTAATAATAAACGCATATATAGGATCAACTTAAATTACTAGTTTATTTATCATTCACAATAAATTATAATCGTACATATGATACGTCGATGTACCTGTAATACATACATATTTTATAAGAACAAATTCATGTTTTATATATGCTGAAACAAAGAAAACATACATACATATATAAATCAAATAAGATAACAATTCATATTCTACTTATTAATGCGTTCATTAATCCCAGATAGTTTTTTGTTAATATATTCATTAATTACGTTTCAATTCTGATTTATTCATTGCGTTTATTAATAATTTTCTCAGGGATGAATTCTTTGAAAGAATCAGGTCAGTAGAAGTAACTAAATAGTAATGATTAAAATAATGGTTACTTGATTTATGAAATATCCATTAGTCTTTGGTGAAGTCCAGTCCCAGTGCTGAGGATGACATGAAGACACATCTCGTTGAATGCCGTTGTTATCACAAACACTTGCACACACTCTTCCGGTCACTCGCGTTGGCGTATGTTTATGTGAATAATTGATGTTTAGTGTTCAATTAAATACTTCATCTTACGATGTATGTTGTGTGTTCGTTTTAGCGTTAATGTCCATGTCTAGTTCCACTTCTGTCACTGCTTTATCAAATATTCGTGTGATTGATTAATTAGTTTAATGTTTTCATGTTCTTTATGGTGTTAATAAGGTGTAGTAACACTGAATTTAGTTCAACTGTTTAGTATATTACGTATGTGGTGATATCTGTTCGTGTAACGATCTGATTGTTCACTTTGAATAATTCTTATCTAAGTCCGTTACATCGCACTTCGAAATTCACTATTAAAAGTTTACTAAGTCTGACTATCGTGACATGAAGGTTTCACTAAGTCTTCTAAGTTACGAGTTAACGTACTAACTCCCGAACTTGAGTTATCTCTCCGAACGATTAATATGCTCTTGTGAACTTAGAGTAAAACTGACTCCGAACAATTAGAGTAAACTGTTTTGAAAATTGAAATGATACTGGCTCCGAATTTAAAGTAAACTCGTGAAAATTTAAAGTAATACTGATTACGTCCCCGTCTTGGACAGATAGTTTTATTAAATCGTCCCTACTCAAAATTTTGTCCCTGGCGCTGTTTACGCCTTCTTTATTCGTGATTGGTCAGTTTTGAGTTTTCTTGGAATATTTTGTCCCACTATGTCAAGATCCTACGTCATAGTTCTTCCGATAGGCTCTTCGTTTCTGTTGCTATGGAAACAATCCTCTCTACCAGTTTTCTCCATGGCTTTAGGCATCTGATAAGTTCTTAGACATCCCCCGATTTTGCTCTGTCGAACGTTGACCCTTTTCGTAGAAACTATGGCTATAACAGACTTGTCCATCAACCTATTGTCTGAAGTAAACTCAGTGTTTCTCTAGATTGCCATTATCTGTACTTTCGGTTCTCCCGGCGTATTGTCTTGTGTCATACCCCTTTTTTGTAGCTATTAATAATTTTGGACATCTGCTGGCTGGTGAAGTCACCCCAACTTTCCCCTCGTAAATTCTGTCTGTCACTTAGACGATAACTCCAGCTGCGTAACATGACTTGAGTTTTTGTCTGATCTCTCCCTTCGTATTGTTTCTTAAGGTGCAGTGCATCCGTTCCATTGTAACATGTAGTTCCACTCCTTTTGTCGTCTATCGTATACTGACGTAACTTGGTCGAACATCTGCCACTTTTCTCAGTACAAGTGTGAACGTCTTCGCCTACATTGTTACAGCTGTAGTGAGCAATAATTCTGAACTAAACTTTCCCTGTCATCTTGTGCAACCAATTTCTATAGTCGGATCGAACTTAACGTCTTTCTATTGTCAAGTTAGCGACGCTGCTCTGACATCTTCTCATTACGCTTTATTTATTGCTCAACTATAAGTCGTTGACACCGCCTCGTGTGAACGCACTCCGTCGAGGTGAAAATTTAAAAAATTTTAAATTTTTTTGCTCGTTACAAATGTTTGTTGTCAATCCAATAAGTCCAGCAAAAAAGGGCAGGTCTGGACGAGTTTTTCTAATCAACAGTGAAGGTAGACCAAGGGCATTCGAGACCTCTACATCACGACTCAATAAGTTGAATCTGTTGGTCATACAGTGCGAAAAGCTTCTCTGAACTTCCTGAACTGAGTTAGCTGTGTTCCACGCTTCCTGTTTCATATGACTAAAGCATATTCTAAATGGTTTCGGACCAAAGATTTATAAAGAGTCACACAAGAATCCGTACTTTTAAAGTAAAATAATAATACAATAAATAAGGAGTGTACAAAATATAACAGAAACAATGGGAAAAGGAAGACTATTTTGACATGTATATAGAATGGACGACAATATTTTAAGAAAGCAGATCTTCAAATATCTGTGGGGGAAGAAGTCAACATCAAGTTGGATTAAAGAAGTCCAAAAAGATTTAGAAACATAATGTAAACGCAGTAGAAGCAATTGAAAGAGAAGTTTTTCGGGCAAAAGTGTTAAAAATGGGAGGAGTCCAGCGTAGGAGAGAGAAAAAAGCATGTTCAAAGTGGACTGAAGACAGGAAGAAGGGACACAGTGAAAAGATAAAAGAATATTGGAGAAAAAGAAAAGAACAAAGAATAAAGAATTGAAATTGGCATGTGGTCCTTAGATGGCCGATACAAAAAATGCCTAAAATAATAATCATAATAATATAGTAGTAATAATAATAATAATAATAATAATAATAACAACAATAGGACAAATCATTATTTTCATAACAATAATAAATATATGTAACAGGTAGGACCTCAAAATGAATCGTTGCAAGGAAGAACCCAGATTCATGTGTCTAGACGGATTGTGTGTGTGTGTGTGCGCGTGTGCGCGTGTGTGTGTGTGTGCGCGCGCGCGCGCGGGTGTCCACGTGTAGCCCTATTCGTGCCATTACATTATTTACTGAAGGATTATCACGGAGAAACATTCACTAGTTTCATTACATTTTCTTTATTTTAAAGTATAGGCCTACATATAAATTACAAATTTTCTCACTATCATGTTGTTTCTTTGATGAATTCTTATCAACAACAGCTACTTTTGAAGTATGTATTTTACTTTCTGTATGCCGCGAAACGTTTGGGAATTTTTCGACTATACTGGCGAAATTAAAGCTGTTACATTTCTGTAGATCACCGGTGTTTCATGATTAACCATCGCGGTCGTGAGAACTGAATGCCGAAACTTGATAAGCGCTGTCGGACGCCCATTGTTATGGTCGTAACGTGCGCTACTGTATACTGGGAAATGGAGAACTTACTACGCACTCATGACTATGATATTTATTTCTGTTCTTAAAAAAAAAAACACACAAACAAACAAAAACAAAATCACTTAATTTAAAATAGACTTAATTAATGTTTTTTAATAGAAATGTTTTTTAAACTTCAATACTGTATAAAAGAAAAATTAAATAAAAGTTTACGTGACAGTTTACGTAAATATTTTATTTATTTTAAAGAATTTGCTAATAATGTCCTTTCTAATAAGGGATGATCGCTTCTGAAGAAAGGACGAATGAAGCATGTGCAGCTACAAACTTTCATGATCAGAGTAACAAGACTGACTTTCTGCAAACGTCTTCTTCTTCTTCTTCTTCTTCTTCTTCTTCTTCTTCTTCTTTTGAACCAATTCATAAGACTTTTCGGCTCAAATTAACACTCTCATTTTTCACACGGCCGTCCGATCAATTTCTTTCGCTAGTATGCCTTGGGAACTTTCCGTGTCATTTCAGTTCATTCTCATTGTTTGCTTCAGTATCTCTGCGCAATTGCCAATTTTATTTAGTCAGTATCTTTTCCTACTTACATATTTTTTTATTTCCTTCTGTTTATTGTATTACGTTTCATTTAAGTATGCACGTTGGATTTTAGGCTCCTAAATACTATTCATTATATTATATTGTTACTACGGTCTACTTGCTCGTCGTAGGTACAGTAGAAACAAAATACAAGACACCAATTAAGTCACTAATCACCTGCTTTAATTTTCACAATTACACAGTTTGTAATTAACTCGTACTGCATTAGACTGAACTCCAAGTCTCTGATAGAGGGGATAAAGTATGCGTGATTGTGTTGTGTGTGTGTCTGTGTTGGTATTGTTTGTTTGTCAATGTCAATGATTCATCAGCCCTGTTCACAGTGCAAAGTGGCATCCATCACAAAGGCAGACTACCACTTTGTAATATTATTGCAGTCCGCTTTTTACCGTTACGGTAGTAAGTGCGTTTAAAGACTACGTATTATTGGCATTGTGTTTACAACTTAGTCCTTTATAAACAATTGTGTTATAGTAACATTAAAAATACGAATTTGTGAACTATCGTGTAGGATTAATGTACTTTAAGTTACTTTCTGTTACTGAGTGAATTATCCTGTTATTTGTTTATTTGTCTGTTCACAATGTCTCTTCAAGGATCATTGAAACAAAGAAAAAAAGGTTCGTTGTTCATAGTGAAGTTCGCGAAATAATTAGTAATATAATTGAAAAATTATAAATGAAACAGATGAGGAGTTACCTCTCCCTCTTTAAAATGTAAGTAATTTATTATATTTCAAAATGATAATCTATGTGAAATTAAAATTAGATTTTAATACTAATAATATTTAACAGTGCCAATTCTTGTACAACACATAGCGTTACACTTATCTGGCTTAATGTTCAATGAGAGGAAAGTGAGCGTTGAGTGAGTTTTGATAACGCAATGAATCGGGATTTCTCAGTAATCGCTGATTGTTTAACGCAACTGCGCGTCCGTGTGTCTACGCTCTCTCTCTGCCCGCGTTCCTCTCAGAGACTTGGAGTTCAGTCTAATGCAGTACAATATTTCCAGTTAGATTTGTCCACACCCAGTACCAGTGTCTATTAATAGATTTTCACACAATTATTAACACAATACTAGTTTACTTCGTCAAACACTCAATCCGCGCTAGCGAAAATCGCTCACTTAACTGACGGACAACCCGGATGCTATGGCTTTATATACCCGGATGCTATATACGCCGCTCTGAGGTCCAGTACAGCTTTCCCTCCTCAACTGCACGCCGGCGGTTTATCTCAAATGTTCGTTGAACTCACTAGAACGACCTACTTGAATGACGCAACAGCTGCAACACTAGACGGGGGGAATGGAGAATGTTCTGGGTTGTTCGGTAGGCTTATCGTAACAGTATATGCGACAATTGAATAAGAACAACAATTTCAATTAATCCTGTAATCACCAAGTTACATGTTATTCTTCTAAAAGTTGTAAGTTACCTTAATTGCTATGAAATTGTCATTGAATTGACATAACTTTAAAATATTTCAATACATAATCAGCAAGACAACTTTTGTTCCTGAAAAATTCTGCAGGAGAAAATTACTGTCTCGAAATTGTTTTGTCAGATACGTTTGTGAAGTATACAACACAGTGATTACAACAAATGTGCTGTTTGTATAATTCGATCGCTTAGATTTTGTCGAACTTTGGTCGTACTGGTTTGACTAAAATAATGAAAGGACTAGAACATATGTTGCGGCTAATATCTAGAACCTTTGCCCTTCCAATGCCAACCTTCAGTCTCTTAAGCGTCGCCCTTTTCTGTAAATTTTTCTGTGGAATTTTTATCGTTTGCAAAAACAATATTCTCGTTTGATGATATAAACTTCACTACCATTCGCACGAGGTGTGTATTCATTTTGAATAAAAGATTAATTTTAATAGTAAAACACGTAATTCTATGCAATATGATTTGTTTGTTAGTATTTTTTATCTGCGTCATCTGGTTTTAATACAGATAGTAATATTGTCTGGTATTTATTGTGCTTCGTAATTTTCACTTAACTACTTTTGTTTTCTATGTATATAAACTAAAGTGTATGTTTAGACTTCTGAATTTCGAACTTTTACTCTCCATCTTCCTTTACGCGTGTCCCCAGGTTTCAGATGTCAAAAAGTAATCGATTCTGGTTCTGTATCCGCAAGTGAAGTTTGACTTTACAGGCGATGGCGATACCACGACGCTGTAACCACACGACAATATCGACGTGTAAATGTATTAACACTGCAGTAATAGAAAAAAGTTAAGTATTATTATGCAAAGGAAACTCAAATAATTGCTAAGAAAGAAAAAATTCTTTTAAAATCTATTTACATCTTTACAATCTTGAAAATCTGAGTTTATCGTCGGAAGTAAATGAAAGGTAATAGGTAGGCCTATGTGCAGAAACTCTCACAAAACCTTTTTTTAATAAGAGTGGAATCAGTCAAAAACTAACTAATAAGATTGTTTAACAAGCAGTTGAATTTCATTACACCAACATGATCTGCAGTTATTAACTTCAGTTGAAAGAAACATAGAGTTCTCGCAGAAAACATATCTTTAAGTGCCCAAAGCAGCAAATACATAAAAAATATTTGTTATTTTAGCTTACATAAATTTTTATGGAATTTGTTTGGAATAAATTAGAGGAAATTAAATTCTCTTATTAAAGAGTGACGACACAGATAATGTCGATGATGTCATAATTACTTAAAAGCCATAAAAATATCTCGAAGAGAAAACAAACCAATCATTTTACAGGCGAATATCGGTCAATGTTGAGGACACTTCGGAGAATGTTCGGAAAGACAAAACAATTAAAAGCGTTCGGTAAGCATTTAATGAAGGACTGACTGCTGGTTAAAAAACAGCAGTTTCTATAATTATTTCTATTAAACATGGTTTTACATAAATTCTACAGTCTTTCTTGCGTAAATATTTGCACATAATAACTATTTTCACCTAATTGCAGTTTTATTCTAATTTACTCCCGACTGACTATTTTATTTCATTAGTTTAGATGCATGACTTACACATTATATCCTGTGTTCTCTCATTCTACAGCTTCAATGTGATCCCTTACGGTGACCTTGTGTATTTCGTTACTCCAAAGTCTTATAGGTCTTCTTTTCTGCTAAGGGAACTCAATATATTATTTTCGCTAGTGTTAGGCCTTGATCTGCTCTTCTTACATGTCCGTACAATATCATTCCCTTCTCCCATATAATAGTGTGTATCCTTCTCTATCATTTCATTTCTTTTTTTTTTTTTTAAGTAAAGGCACTAAGTGATGCCTTAGGCTCTCACTGCCGGCGTCAACACTGTTAAAGTCGTAATTCCTTAGCGGGCTGTTAATCCGTGGTCTAATGCTGTTTATTACAACAGACGTTTCGGCTCCACCATTGGATCTTTACCACATCTTCACAAATCATAACGAAACTTTTCTGCTTTTTTCCACACAATGCTTTGGACCTTAATTTCTTTTAATTTAATTTTGAAGGTTTTGTAATGTACCTTCTCCATAATCATTTAATTGATTTCCGAGTTGATCCCAGGCAGTTCATTATCTCTTCTCTCTATGCGGCATTTTTCAAAATTAAGAACTGCAAGTACTTAGTTGTAAATATATAATAATTGCTACTTAAAAATTCATAAATATTATAACAAAGAGATTTTGTGTGTGTTGTTTTGTTTCGTGTTGTGATGTCGGGTGTTACACTCCGCGCACTTTTAATACTTACTAATTGCTGGTTTCTCTGCGACGATGTTGTCCTGCAAACACAACTTATGCTAATATGTGTATGTGGGCGCCACTTGGATATTTGTTCCAAGAAATTATTATTATTAAAAATTGATTTTTTAGTTGTTAAATTAATTATATAAAAAAATGTGAACAAGACAGTTTGAATTATAAATAACGTATGTTTAATGATCTTTCTTTTCATACAAAAAAATCGTCTGAAGGACTAACACACAAATTAAACAAAATTGCAGAGTTACAAAAAAGTTATTGACAAGTTTTTTATTAATCATCGGCTGATAAAAATTTTATTGCTCAGTTGAATAGCATGAATTTACTGTATGAAAAAACTTTATACTCAGGACGTGACTCCTTTGAACTATCAAGACAAATCAGTGGGATGCTTTACAAAAATTGTGTGATTTGAAGGTGTTTGACATGTGTAGTACAACTGTGTGACAAGGATACCAGGTAAAAATGATTTTAACTTTTGAACAACTTACGTTCCGGTGGGCAAGTATTTCCTTCACTGGACACTGTTCTTGGGGACGATTCCAATCTTGCGCCTCTTCGTTTTTATGTTCCTCACGCACTGGTAACTATTTATAAGTCAAATTACGGTTTTAAAACTCCGCACAATTGAAATAAAATTCGTACTGTTTCTATGCTTTGAATTCTGGCGGCGGCGAACAGCTGACTGCGTGGTTTCTCTATTCTGCCGTCTCAGCGCTAGTTCTAAACTCAATGTAGAAGGCTCGTGTCAGTAAATTGTTTTGGGGAATTTTGTCAAAGTCGGTTTATCTTAGCAAATACCAGCAAAATTTATTTTCTCTATTAAAATCGGTCCTTTTCAGGGCCGCTGGATATCTGGCTGTGTGCGTTTCTATTAAATATGGCGTGTTGCTGCTCTATTCAACAACACGTTAGCGCTTAGCGATATACTCCTTATATAGGTTAAGTCAGTCTTTTGTCATGTACGGGAAAAAGCCTTTCTGTGTTCTCGGGTTGAATTCTTGTTCTTCGACTTCGCCTTGGACGAGATGATCGGATTCGTAGGTGATGTGTCCCTTGCGGATTCAAAGCATAAAGTGTTTTTTGTGTCAAATTTCGTCTTCCTTTTATACTCTGTAAGGGGCATTGTTTTAATTTTTAAACATGGACTTCCGGTATTTTTGAGTAAAATTTTCTTCTGGAACGTTCGAGAATATGCAAATAGAACATCATAGAACAAATTAGACTTCCGTAGAAGCTTTAGAACAAAAACTTCTTATTCTTCATACTAAAGGATATTACTGAAATTATTCTGGTATTTGTCAAACAATTTTACAGAACTACTTACAATCTGCATGCCATTATTATTTTTGGATTCTCTGCTTTCAACTGAATAAAATGATACCATTTACGATTGGTTTTGAACAAATTAAATCTAATAAATTAACATAAAATATAATTCCTACCTTGTAGTGTTTGCACAAAATTCTAATTTTCTAATTATTAAAATGTTATGAAGTTGCTTGGTTCTTGCTATAACATTAATACATAACATAATTATCTTTTCATAACAAAATAAACAAATATTAAAACATATAACATATAAATCAGTTCATTTTTGTGTAGGCATTACATATGGCCTAGGTTTTTTGTCACTGGTTTTTTATAATAATTTGTCTTTTTTGGTATTATATATGGGATTTTTTGGGTATTCACTTAGAGTTTGTTATATTGTTTATCTTTGGGAATACCTGGTTTATCCTAATACATTTTATTTTTATTATAATATTACTTAGCATCTCACTGGGTTTGCACAGATGAGTTATTTTCTTGGTGTGACAATTTTCACTTTTATATTTAAAATTCTCTATGAATTAAGCTTGTCTTCAATTGAGCAAGTATGTTTCCATTGTACATTATAGGATTGTACCTTTTTCCTTTATTTTTTCTAATATTATACAATTAGTCTGTCAAATATGACTATTTTTGTGATTGTTTTTTGGTCTCAGCCTAGTATGGTATAGGTAAATAGTTTCACAACTTGACTGTTAAAGTGTTTTAGGTGGTAAAATATATAAGTATAGTTACTTCATATTGTGTTTCAACTTTAGAATGCAATTTTGTTGCATTTTGATAACACTAAATTCATAAATACTACAATTTTATATGTTCATCACATGTTTTCAGTTTAACACTGTTTTTGATTATTTTAATTGACTTTTAATCAATTTACAGCTTTCTCTATTTAAAATAATTTGTTTGTCTTTGTCTAATTGACATTTACATATAGTTTTTATATTAATTCTATAATAATTAATTTTCACATAAAATCTGAGTGATTGGTCTCAACTCCAAAACCTTGGTTTTTGGTTATAACATTTATATATTTTGTATTTTAACTTACATCCTTTTTAATGATGTGTTCAAATCATTTAATACATTTATTTTATTTATATTATAAAGTATAATAATAGATCTTGTCCATTAATTTACAATAAATAGTTTTTTGTACCCTATTCAGAGTTACATTTCTTAATATGTCATGACCTCAGTTTCTCCAGCCTCCCCATCGTGTAACGAGAGTCAACTGGCGATCGTTCCACGATGAACTGGGTCGAACAGTACCATCTGACCCCCAGGTCGACATCTCCAGCCCGGATGATGTAGACCGTTTGGCCGACTATCTTCAAGAAGTCGTCACGTCCGCTATGGACAAACACACCTATAACGTCCCTGCGCCCAACAGACGGTCGCAGTTACCTGAAGAGGTGATTCTGGCCATCCGCAACCGGCGCCAGCTCCGCCGGAGATGGCAACAAACCCGGGACCCTGCCGTAAAACGCAGGCTAAACGCCCAATCAGACCTTGTCAAGCAGCTTCTGCTTGATGCCACTGCTCATCGATGGGACTCATATCTTGAGTCTCTGGAAGTCACGCCACAGTCCGTTTTCCGGGCTGCGCGCCGACTCACTGGCGAGAAAAGGACCCGCTACCCCCTACGATCACCGAACGGGATTGTGTACTCCGCGGCCGACAAAGCAGAAGTCTTTGCCGATACCATGGAGGAACAATTTACCGTTCACAGAGGCGTCTGTGACCCCGGCCACTCGGCAGCGGTCGCAGACTTCCTATCTGGATATTTTTCCCGCCCTCCCGCAGACCCAATCGACCCGTTCGACGAGGCTGAAGTGGAAACTGCCATTAGTCGACTGCGCCCCAAGCGGGCGGCCGGCGAGGACCGTATTGGTGCAGCGGCCCTACTTAACGCCCCAGCAAGTCTCGTTTCACTCATCCACGTGCTGTTCAATGGATGTCTCCGGCTCCATTACTATCCCAGCCCTTGGAAACGAGCCAAAGTCATCATGTTGCCGAAGGCTCGCAAGCTGCGTACACTCCCTGAGAATCATCGACCAATCTCTCTTTTGCCAGTCTTATCGAAGGTGTTCGAGCGCCTCCTGCATCGCCGGATTACTCCCCTGCTGGATAATTTCATTCGGCAGGAACAGTTCGGCTTCCGCAGGCAGCATTCGACCACTCTTCAACTTGTCCGAGTTGTCACGCAACTCACCGACGCCGTCAACAGGAATCATCAAACTGTCGCCGTCCTTCTGGACGTGAGCAAGGCCTTCGACAAAGTCTGGCACGAAGGCCTTCTCTATAAACTAGCCACCTCCCCTCTCCCTGCCTCATTTGTACATCTGATGCGGTCGTATCTCTGCGACCGCAAATTTAGGATCTGCGTCGACGGGACGTACTCTTCTGTCCGCCCCGTCGCCGCTGGCGTTCCTCAAGGATCTGTCCTCGGCCCCGTTCTGTACCTAGTGTACACGAACGACCTGCCAGTATTGCCTGGAGTCACGCTCTCTCTCTATGCGGACGATGCGATGTACCACGCTAGTTCTGCAAACCTTCGTTTTGCGACTGACGTGGTGCAGCGCCAGCTCGCATTACTTCCGGCCTGGCTAAGGAAATGGCGGGTGGCGATCAATACGGAGAAATCCGAGGCGATTGCCTTCTCCCGTCAGCTCACTTCCCGATGCCAGACCCTCTCCCTTGAAGGGAGCCCAATCGCTTGGCAACGTACTGTGAAGTACTTGGGCGTCACTCTTGATCGACGCCTAAGCTTCAGAGCTCACGTGTCCACAGTGCTCCAGCGCGCCCGAGGCGTCAAAGCCAAACTATACCCATTCTTATCGCCTCGAGGGCCACTGCCAGTGCGCACGAAGCTCTCGATCTATCTGCTCTTTTTACGAGCCGTCCTTATGTACGCAGCGCCTGCATTTTGGACCCAACTCGCCCCCGACGTCGTTAAACGCATGGAAGCCTTCCAAGCCCTTACCCTTCGCCTTATCTCCGGCTCTCCCTGGTATGTAAAAAATGCTACTATCAGGCGAGGGCTGAAGATTCCGTCGCTCGATGGATTTGCGCGAACTCTCACGTTCAATCTCTTCCATCGAGCATCCATCTCAGATTTTCCTCACCTCCAACACCTCGATAACGATGATGGACCACCGCCAGTCAAACACCGCCGCCCTCGAGCTCTGCTCGACGACCCGCCGTAATTTTAAAATTAACAAAAATTGCCCTCTCACCATCTCTCCACGCGCCGACCAATCGTATTTTCACCACCTTCCTTCCAGTCAAATCCGGTCCGTTGCAGGCCGACAGATGGTTCGGGCGTTGTGCCGGCTTTAGGTGTGCCTAGCGCCACCTTCAGTCGGCAACTTCGCCCCTCCCATCTCTCGCCTGCCTCGGTATCGCCATAAGGCAGTCTACCGGACTCTTACCGGGCTGGCGGAAGTGTATCGACCCGTTGTGGGCGAACAAATCCCGCCAATCCGTGCTAAGCGTTCGCGTAAACTTCCCTCTCAGGCCATTGGTGGATCGCGTCAGCGGTTCAGCCAATCACAGCCCGTCTCCTTCACCTCCGCCTAAATAAAAAAGGGGGTACCCGTCCTCGCAGCGACAAGTCTCGCACCAAGCACTCACCAAGCAACAGGCAGTCATCGGGCTCGCCCGGACGCTGCCGTCACTGGGGCACGCACTGTGCTGTGCCCTGCGAACATCGTGACATCGTGACCTCAGTTTGGTCATTTCTGAGATTATCTGTTTCTCTTATAGTACATTATCACTTTTACACTGTTCTTCACTTAAACAATATATGGGGTTTGAGTCTTGGTCATAGTCTTTGTCGTTTTTTCATGTTAATGATATTAATTATCGGACAATATTACAAAATTTTTTTGGGTTACTTGGGTTCGATACTGTTCATCTCACCTTCCTCTTATGATAATTTACTTTGCAATTAAATTCCTTTATGGAACGTTCTGTGACGTTACAATATACACATCTTAGGATGTTCGTATCAAATAATAGTTAATGCCACTAAGACTGGTGTGCAATATTAACTAGGGCAGTGTATTCCAACAGCATGAGAAATGTGGCAACGTTGTGTTACTACCAATGCTAAACTAAGTTCTTCATATGGTCATTAGGTCAATCCAATTGCTACCGTAACAGTGCTTCGTTCAATATTTAACATTTTAACTTGTACATTCCGATTTTGAATATTACGCACTTGCAAACACATGAAGACTGTGAAGTATATCTACACTAATCTCTGGTAGATCAACAACTTGAAATGTATTTTACCCTTTATTCCGTTATGTTACTTAATTTGATACAATTCTTCAAAAATGTTTACAACTTTTATTGTTTAATTCAGATGGACATAGAATTAGGAGATAAAGTAAGAAAAAGTTAGTAATAATATTCTGTGCTAATATACGTGACCCCCGCCTTAGAACAAGTTCTTGAAGGTGACGTCTATGACCTATTCTGACTCTTTAGACATGTCCAGAATTCCTACATGGTGAGATCGTGATGTTCCACGTCTGTGTTCAATCATTACCTCTACCGATGTCTGCTCATGGTATTCACTGCAGTTAGTGTTCCTTCGACGACGATGCCTGCAGATTTAGCTATGCTTACATGCCCGTTCGAAACGGTAGAGTTTGTTACTCTCGCTTTCAGGAGAAAGCTACAATTAATGAACGGAAACGAGGATTCTAATTTCTTTTCGAGTAGGCTCACTTTGTTTTCCCCTTTTTTCCAGTATAGTTTAATTATTTCACTTCTAATTTTTCTCTATTCTTTTGTGCTTTACACATTCCCCCCTTTCTGTTGATCTTTTCTTCCAGTTTGAATTCCTCTATTATTTTTCTGTACTTATTTCTGTCCTAAATTGTTTCTTCGCCTATGTTTGGGATATATTCCAAATCTTTCTGTACGTCTTTGTGCCGTCCAAATTTTGTTTTTATGTTTCTCAAATATCCAAATATCTGTTCCGTTAATTTTTGTTTTCCATGCTTAATAAATGTCCATAAAAGTTTAATATTCTCTTCCGCATTTCTGTGGAATATTTAGAGAAATCTTTGTAAATTTCGTAATTTGATCTTAATCTAAATTTTTAATCTTTCATTTGTTTTGGGTCATACATTTTTCTTAGTATTTTTCTTCTATTTTTAATAATTTTCTGTAGAGAAAATTTGTAATAATTTTTTCTATTTTTAATAATTTACTTCTGACCAGAAAATCATTTTATCTAGATCTTAACCGATTAGCTAGCGTCTTAAATGTTCCTTCTTCTCTGTCAGCAGTGAATACCAATGTTCTGTTTATAGTTACATTCCATAATGCATATAAGATAGTCTTATGTTTTGAAGCAGTCCCACACTTACTGACCTGTAGCTGTCAAAATAAACAATAGCTTTGTGTCACCTAAATTCCACTAATCCGAAACACCCGGCAATGAAACTACTTTTTTAGTAACAAATACTAAAGTTACAAAATATAATACACTGTTTAGTGTTTGTACTAGAAAACATAAAATTTCAGGATTTAAGGTTAATGAAGAAAGCAATAATTAGTACGAATTTATATTCAGTTTATCCTAAGTCAAAAGAGTACAAACGAAGGTACTTACTGCCAATAACAGAATTCCATTTTTAATCCTCCTTTAAAAATTTTTAATTTTTAATAGCACGAGAATTTCTCTCAAGACAGTTCTAAAATAGTGTTGATAGGTGCGTGCATGAGTCCTGGATCCGAAAAATCAACTAATACGAAACGGTAAAATTGTATTGTTTCATATTATCGGGATTAGACTATAAATCGTCTACACAAAGCACGTTTGTAGAATGCTAAAAACTGAGTCTAAATCGGAAATAAGTTCTAATTTATGATTGTTAAAGAAGTTCAAATTTATAATGTGTTAAACAAGTTTCAGAGTTAAGCAAATTACAGTATCACTGCCCATTTATTACACCGTATTATGTCTGACCGTACGTCAGACAACATAAATATTAAAATATTAACGCCCAGTCCGGATACACATTTCCTTTGAGAAGCTTTCTCGGCTTGTGACGCGCTTTTGGCTGGTTAACTTGCTGACAAATCAACGGTTTAACTTCGATTCAGTGATGACAAACCGGTCTACTACAGTTCATACTCATCCAAAAGTCTTCTGATGTCGACGTTAAAGGAAATTTAATTATTTTTCCATTTGATTTTTCCTGGTATTAGATCGTGGGCTATTTTTTGATGTATTTATCGGCCAGACATTTTTTCTATCCTTCGGCGATCTTTCGCCACAGTCTGGCTTTACCTTTCCATTGTTGAACTGGTTCGCTGCGTGTTCTTTTTAAATTATTATTATTGACAGTAGTCTTGACCATTCAAGCGGAACATTGTATTACCAACTGAAAAAATGGTTTTTGGGGACTCCTGTAGCTTCTGTCTGACATATCGCTGAGCTTCTGTCTTCTTCATCAAGATAACCGTTAAAGAAGAAACGTCTGACTGAAGATTTAGCCACGTCCCTAATGGTCAGGAAACTAAAATTGAAGTTCCGACGATAAAATTAAGAATTTATATCTGAATGTATGTTCTAGAGAGAAGTACATCTACACCATGATTATAGCACCCCGGTGTATGGCTACTATTGCATGGTATTTGTTTTTTTCTAAGTTGAAAACATGGTTTGGGAAGGTCTAGCAACTGGAAGTTCATGTCCGCCAACACGTGGTCCATTCTCTAGTGTAATCTAGAACGTTTAAACTTGCAAAAATTACGTTGGTGCGTAAATCAATAAAAGCACGGGTGAGCCGTAAGTCTATAGCATTAATTAATAGTTTTTCATATGGCAGTCTCTTGCAGTATCTAATAAGGGGTCTCTCCTAATCTCTGGGAGTCGGAGTGTATCGTCGAGGGAGCGGCTGAATTAGACCACGCAGTCAGACACGGCGTTCGAGACCTTCAACGACCGATAGCTGTCACCGAGGACTGAATCAGGAATGACACAATGCCCACGATGAAACCCTGAGATCGACGTCCCATCTTAGGAGGACAACGGCCGGTGTGAAAGCAGGCTCGCAAGATCCTGCGGTAAGGAGTTTGAGTCAAAACAAAGATTATGTAGAGATAAATTATTTGTCTAATCACTGACTTGAAAAAGATAACATATCCATTATACAAGTGCTCCACATTATGTGGAATTGAGACCCTAAGGAAAGTTTAAAAAGTCCTTTACTAGTAGCCTAAGTGTGTATGAAATTACAGAGACAAATTATCCTATAAGAGCTACGGAGACGGACTGCTTGTTTAGAAAGTATGCCCTTATGAGAAGTGCGAAACGGATAACTTAAAGGGAGAGAAGAGGCTAAAAAGCAAAGAAATTAAACTAGTATGGGCACGTGAAGAAAAGCAGTTACAAAGGTGGATTTTGGAAAAACAAATCTGACAGCTAAGAACGGAAAATGTAGAGGACGACCGATGTTTTTATTTAGGGATGGAGTGTAGAAAGCGGAGCTACCAACTGGAATAAGAACGTTGGAAGGACAAACAAAAATGGAAGTTACAATACGAGGAACCCCGAATGACTATAACTGAAAATACGGACGGTCAGAGTCAGTTCAGAGGAGACTACTAGAACTCTAAGATCCGGTCGATACCGTAAGATTTCGTTCTATCGTGTTCTGCCTTGTTCTTTTATACGAAAAAGGGGAAATAAAGTTGTAAAATTGGTTTGTGTAATTTCTTTTATTCTCGTAGTGATGAAGCCCAATGTCGTAATCCGTCGGGCTCTCTATTAATCACATTTCTGTAAAATATTATTTCTGTCCCGCATGTTAAAACGAAATTTCGGTACGACGCGACGTGTAAAACAGTCACACAAACACAAAACCGGAAGAGCAAAGAGTCTACGGAAATTCATGTGCCATTAACGATTATGAATAAGAATGAAGTCAGTTATAATTAATAACATTGTTTCCTGTCGAACACGAGCGCAGATTAAACAAATATTTTAGAAAGGAGAACCGGACCCGTTACGCTGATGAAAGAAAACGTTACTTCCTGTCAGCTCCAGTGGATTCTGTAGCCTTCACCATTTTGTATTTGTCCCTGTCAAGCGTAACACCTCGGTCGGACTGGATGTAAAACAGAAGTTGACGGGCCACTCATCGAACAATAATGAAGAGCATCGATGCAACAGAAATGGTGCCCCGATGTTAGTGCTTAAGGGAATCAATAGTGATATTCTTGTGTCAACATTTTTAATAAATATTATATTATTTTAACAGGATATAATTTTTCTCTACAAGTAAATATTTTATATTACATTATTTTAAATTTTAATAATAAAATATGTTTACTTCCATAAAAAAATTATTATTGTGCTGATTGACTACAATATAATATTTAATTACGGCAAGAAATTACAAAACGTAAAAAGTTATTATAAAAGGAAATGAGAGATTTTAGATAAAAAATATATAATGCGCCAGTTTTATACTCCAAAATACCATACGATCATACTAGACTAGACCTACTAAAAACTTCATTTTATTGATATAGGCCTACGTATTATTCATGGAAGTATTTTGAAAAGTTACTCATCTCTTTACAGGTTAAAGGCGTATATCTGCAGGTTTGGTGTATACCTACAGTCATTTAAGTTATTCGGTGTTGGAGTAAAGTTATCTGTCTTGACTTGTATGTTTTCTAACTTAATTACTGCATTAAAATTCCTGTCAGAGTTATCCAGAGACCAAATCTTCCAGAATTTTTACACCTGAGTGTGTGCGCTTTGTGATTGTGTTTTGTAAAGAACAAATAACACTGGTCGACAAGAAAAATCTTTCTGACCTTAAAGAAGTAAATTTTTATTAATTTTGATATAATAAAAAGAATCTGACATTTAAGTCTCTTAATTAGAATTTTTTTCTTTAAAACCAGGAACTTCCTTTATGATTTAGCAAAATACGTATTTCAATTGTATAAAAGAATTGTGTTGACAACATGGAGTTAGCAATTTATTCGAATGGAACAAATTTTGATTGTATTGACTTCCTTTATTGTGCCTTTCGCCTTTGCCATGATACGGCAAGAATCCACAAACCACGTAAATGGTTTGTTATTTCAACATTGAGCCACCTCTTTATAATGGAATGTTGAGAAAAAACGGACCATCATTTATACAAATATACTATCTACCTAACGATCAGTAGTACATGGAGAAGGTCTGCCTGTCTCTATCCCACCAATGTGTTACGACTTAGTTGAGCTCAATACAGACATGGAGAGTGGTTGCGCAGAACTGCTATTGCGCGGCATGAAACTGATTTTACACCACACTCAATCTCGTCCACATAAGATTTCTCAAAACGAACTGATTGATTTAACTTTTGATCTGGAGTTACCAACAAAAAAACCTATCTTGCCTCCTGGCTTCACAGTGCAATCTCCTGGAGGAAAACATCAAAGTTTGTACACAGAAACGACGAAAAGACTTTACTCAGTTCTTCAAAATGGTAAACAACCTTGTTGCCTGTAGTGATGTAAATGGCCTGATGACTAATTTGAGGACAAAATACAATCCACAAGGCTAGATATTTTTCATTGACTCATCTAAGTTAAGCTTGAAATCAGTTTTGCTTCATAATGGAAATTTATTGCCTTCCATTCCTGTAGGCCATCCTGCACATATGAAGGACAGCTATGCCAATGTTAAACTGTTTCTTGAAGAATGAAATAGAGATCAATAAATGAAAAAAGACCATCAGTCACAGGTATGTGGATATCAGAAGGTTGTTGCCATCTTATTTGGGATGCGGTTAGCGTGTACCAAAAAATTCTGCTTTTTTTGCATGTGAGATAAACATGATAGGTCTTCACAGTACATAAGAAACACCTGAGCATATATTGTTGGAGTCTGGAAGTACTGTACACACCCTTATTTTCCCATAATCAAATCACCTGCACTTGTACATATTAAACTCGGGCAGATGAAAAATACTATGAAAGCAACGAATCAAGAAGGAGAAACTTTCAGGTATTTCAAAGAACAATTCCCATTTATGACTGACTTAAAATCAAGGAGGGAATCTTTGTTAGCCCGCAATTCGTGAACTGTTTAGGGATGAAATCTTTTGTATGGTTACTGAAGGGAATGAGCAAGTATGGAAAGCCTTCACTTGGAACTTGAAAACTACTTCTCTTAATGAGGTTACAATATTTTGTTTGAAATACTTTCTTGATTCACATCTTGACTTCTCCCCAAGCAGTTGTGTACAGTGAGCTATACGCATGACAACACTTCCACCGAGACAATTCACCAATGGAAAGAAGGTATCGGGGTAAGTAGAATGCATCTAAACTTTGCTCTGACTCTTGTTGAAATGTGACTAGGGGCACAAGTAAAATACATGTTACAAAAAAATATATACGCTCAAACTAGTAAGAGTTCCATAGATATATAGACATGTTTATAGAATCTAACGGTAAGGGTAAACATATATACGTTTCCATACCTTGATGCTAAGAGTTAAAGTATTCTGGTGCCATACTCTGGTACCTCTCTATAAGTTTGGTGGGAACTGAGTATTTTGGTAAACGAAAGAGCAACTTTAGTGTAATTATGGGGAGGGGGGTTAATATCGACAACGGTATAAAGTAGGTGTTTGTGAGGCGAGAGGAAGATCACGTTATCGTTAAAGATAAGGCAACGTTATTATCCTTGACGTTTAATGACCAAAATGTGTAGCTGATAACTAGATCCAAGTAGTTTCCCGAGTCTGTCTAATCAAAACACTCGAGATATTCTGATGTCATATAATTAACTTGCATCGTAGAAAAATTCCAATAAAGTTAATTAGTAAGTACTTTTATAAATATATAAATGAATTATGCAGTGTTAATGAAGCGCATAAGAGAAGGATTAATCGGAAACAGCAAACCGGGGCGAGAATATTTATACGAAGGATTAGAACGCCAACTGGTCACGCCGCTGTACGGAAGAAAATTGACCTTCGCCGGGCAGCAAGAACTGCAGAATAAAAGAAGTAAATTAAGAAAAAAAGAAAATTAACTACTTTTAATCCAGAACAATTAAAATACTACAAAGTCAGTAAAACGTTACATGCAAAATCACACAAGCTACAGTTTTGTAAATGAACACTTTGTCATTAAAGACTGCAGCAAGGCGGGTGGAGTGGCGGCTATCCCTGGCACCTGGTCAGCTGACTGTTACTGGTAAATCACCTGTTAAGCATCACCTATTACTGACCTAAAAAAAAAAACCTATCACAAGGAACCATAAGCAGAGACTCTAGCACACGTATGAAAGTGTCAGTGAAAAGAAAATTAAATACCAATTGACAAATTATTTTTTGGAAATTTTAAAAATCAACACTACATAATTTACTACCCTTTTATATTCGTGGGCACTGATACAGAAGTAGGAGGATGAAAGAGACAATACAGCGAATGATTCTAGCTGAGCGAATCAGACACATTCGTTGTTAAAGTGTTTTATACGTATGTGGGCGCACCTCCACACACACACACACACACACACACACACACACACACACACACACACACACACACAATGTATACAGCTTATAACGAAAGACGACATGTGGATACATAAACTACTTTCATGTTTTGACACATTTACAAGTATTCAAATTCGACCATTTAAATTCATCAACTAATATAAGGTGGGCAACCTGCTGTACAGAACAAGTTCATTGTATCTGCTTAAAATCTTCGCAGGTCATGGTTGAATTTAAGTATACATGAATATTGTAACGTGACAAATGGTATGACATAAAACCATGTAAGATTTGCAAGAGTAAACGAATGAGAAGCTGTACAATAAAAAAAAAAACAAGTAATAAATAAAGGAATGATAGCATAACACTAATGACTATATTTGACAGACTCTAACTATGACTGACTATACCGAAATGTTTAGATAAGGTGATGGGGAAAGATAAATGAAACATAAAATGAACTATGAAGGAATATTCGAGGCCAAATACCCTATTCCAAGTAAATTATAATTTGTAATGACCACCTAAAAGTAGAAACTAATGAGTATGGAATTATATAATGAGTAGTAAGTAAACATGTAATGAAATGATATAGAAAGTGTAAATGAACCAGTATAATAATAATAAAATAAGAGTATATTTATTGTAAAACGAAAAACTCTATTACAAGTGAATTAAAATAGTGAGAAGTGATAAAGTGACAAATAAATAAAGATAAAATGTTTATTATCAGTAGGTCAAGGGGAGAATACTGATGAATGTAAAGTATTAAGTTGCATTATTATGTGATGATTTTAAAATAATCAGAGGTCATTTATAAGTATTAGGTTTATTATTATTGTTTAAAACTACTCAGATATATTGTAATATTTAATTATTTATGTTCATGAAGTTACGTATAAAGTTTTAAGACTAATAGACAATACATAATCTGTTGTATTAAAGTTAGACCAAGGAAATTATGTATTTTGTCTATAAGTAAAAGATTATATTGTTTTATAAGGTTTAGAAACCAACAAATGTTGTATTTTAAGTAATTATGTTAGTTTGTTTATGTAGAAGATGTTTTAAAGTAACAACATAAATATCATTTGTTAGAATATGTGTAGGTATAGGCTTTCAGACATGTTAGCTGCTAGGCCTATATAAAAAACTAGAAAATTGTAAATTTTAAAGTATAACAGTAAGGTTTAGTGAAATAATGAATGTAATATGAATAGGTTTAATGATATTAGTCTGCACAACAAAAATGTATTCGAAATAAGTAGTTTAAAATTAATTATTAAGAAAATTAGGTGGTAAAAATGTAAAATCATTATTTTTTAACTAAAAGTAACCTTGTTTGGTTTCAAATTGATGTACAAGTTAAAAGAAAGACAATGATGTTATTAGATTTAGATTCACAGTTAGTATAAGGGAATTAGACCAATTTAAAGATATTTGACCAATTTTGTACGGACAGACAATGTATTTCAATGACAATATCTCATCATGTCCACCAATCAAATTTCGTATTTTAATCCTAGCAACAACAAATTTAGGTAAATAATCTGGGGAGTTCTTTAGTAACCATTAATGAGTAAAGACTGAAAAAATTACAGAGCTTGAGATTAAACGAAAAAGTACTAGAAAACGAACTAACTAAATAAAATCTGAAAATAGCATCAGAGATTATTAATAAGAGTATTAAAGGACTGAAAAGGCCGAAAACCCATAGGGCTGAAAACGGCCGCGGAGAAAGCCGTTCTCTTTGCCAGACACCTTGAGGAAATCTTCCAGCCGTTACCTAGACAAACAGCAGAGGAAAACACTAACTTTGAGCCGAAAGTAGATAGGAAAAACATACAGAAAGTAACGCTACAGGAATTGAGAGAAGAAATTAAGAGCAATCTAAGCGCAAAAAAAGCCCCGGGTTTTGACCTGATAACAGGCCAAATACTATAGGAACTGCCTGGAAAAGCCATGAGAAAACTATTCCATTTGATCAACGCTGCCTTCAGGCTGAAGTATGTGCCTAGTCTGTGGAAGGTGGCTGAGGTTATCATGATTCTAAAACCTGACAAAGCACCAACAGATAAAAAGTCCTACAGGCCAATCTCCCTGCTACCGGTGATTTCAAAACTATTTGAAAAACTGTTTTTGAAGAGATTAAAGCCTTTGTTAGAGGAAAGAACCCTGTTGCCGGATCATCAATTCGGATTCAGAGAAAAGCATTCCACTATTGACCAGGTACAAAGAATCACCCATGTTATTGAAAAGGCTCTTGAAGGAAAGAACATTTGCTCAGCCGTCTTCCTGGATGTAGCGCAAGCTTTTGATAAGGTCTGGCATCATGGGCTTGAGTACAAGTTACATAGGGATCTCCCAGAGGAATTCTATCTGCTACTAAAGTCTTACATCTCAGAAAGATACTTTAGGGTGAAGCATGAGGATGAATATTCAACTTTAAAGAAAATATCCGCGGGAGTTCCCCAAGGGAGCGTATTGGGTCCAATTTTGTATTTGTTATACACGAGAGATTTACCAAACAGTGAGGAAACAACCGTTGCGACTTTTGCGGATGATACTGCTGTTCTGGCGGTAGGTAATGATGCCGAGACAGCGGCCAATAAACTGCAAACTTCAATCGCAGAGGTATGGGATTGGACTCGACGCTGGAGGATCAAACTTAATGAAACGAAATCAATACACACCAATTTTACCAACAGAAAAATAGAAATACAAAAGATCTACATTAATGAACAAGAAGTGCCATACTCTAACACTGCTAAGTATTTGGGTATGACTCTGGACGCAAAACTTAAATGGAAGGAGCATGTGAAAAAAAAAGAAAGAGGAACTCAACATAAAATTCAGGAAATTGTACTGGCTGTTAGGTAGGAATTCACAACTAACAGTTGAAAACAAATTGCTGTTGTATAAACAAGTGCTGAGACCTGTGTGGACTTATGGTGTACAACTCTGGGGATGCACCAAGAAATCTAACATTCAAATGATCCAAACTTTTCAAAACAAAGTACTTACGAGTATCGTTGATGCCCCCTGGTATATTAGGAATGACAATCTGCACAAAGATCTCAAAGTAGAATATGTCAGTGAAATCGTAACAAAATATGCAGTTAACCATGACAGGAGAATTCAGACTCATATAAATCCAGAAATGCTTTGCGTGGTGGAAGAAGCTCCGCACACGTTAAGAAGGCTTAAAAGATTGAAGCCCCAAGATTTGGTGACACACTAGTGCATTTAAATCTGTAAAACTCTAAAAGAGAGAAAGGCAATAATCTCAATCTGGGGAACAGCCAGTGGGCTTCTACCCCATAAACCGTGACTGTAATATTAAAGAAAAGCAACTTGTTGGGCTCGCTCAGTTGTTGCAAAGGGAGGTGTTTTTAGTGGGTTAGAGTCCCACACTACCTGGAGCTACGGGGCTCCAGTGTGTCTATAGAGATTTTCACCTGCCCTGCCGAAAAAAAAAAGAGATTATTAATAATAATCCAAAAAGCAGTTCCAAGTGGATCACAGAAGTGGATTAATCACTAAAAGGAAAACCAACTATACCTAAGACATTTTAACTGGACCTGAGATGAAGAAATAGTCGCTAAGTATAAACTATTTTTTGAGTTATCACGTAACGAAGACAGACAAAGTGAATTACACTAATAACACTCATTTCACACTCACTAATTAAAATTGTGGACTTATTTTGATAGTGGATAATTAAAACTAACACTAAAACTACTATTCTAGTTATTTCTTGTACGAAAACTGTAGATTAATTCAATACAGTATGAACCAACTTAACCTAGAAACACTAATTCTTTCAAACGTAGTTTGTGACCATAATCGTCCATATTTTTTAAAATATATAATATTTGTATATTTATTGTAAAGCTTGTACTTTTATTTGTGTGTTTAAATACTTTTTTCTGTAGCCAAAAGGACATTTACACGCCCTGAAATTAAACGAAATCGACAATCACCGGTTGATAAACAGAATAGCCAACCGGCAATAAATAAAGTAAGTCACGCAATTCGACTTAAATAATCGGGAACGTTATTGTGTAACTAAAGGGTTTGAGAAATGGATAATTAAACCATTATTATCCGTAATACTGTATGTTTGGTTTCCGATAGTTTTAAAAACAGAATTGGTTTTGATATAATAAACATAACCTATCGCGAGTTACGAAGAAGAGTTGGCAACGCAGAATTTTTGAAACGAACGGCGGAAAAAAGGTGAGTTCCACAGTAATAGTTATTATCATTACGGGACCCTTTTAAATTGTTATAGATTGACGCTACCAACGTGTGGTAATTATAATACGAGATATATTAAATTTGTAACAATATGTAGGAGGCGCGCACACGTGTGTATACGATTGTCTATAAGCTCCAAATTTTGAGCACACTAATGTTTTGGATATGTGTTCACGGACCATTACAGCCATTAAGAGAGGAGTCTACACAAACGTTTTGTGACGTAACTTCATTTTTTACCATTATTCTCTGACACTATAAGAAGTTCTATAGAAGATGATGTGTCTTATTTGTTTACAGATTTTGCAAAACTCTATTTACTTTCAAATTTAATGTAAGGTAGACAACACCGTTAAACAGGAAGAAATAAAAACAAAGATTTGTCATAAAAATATGACTATACTAACGTGCATCAGTATTTAACAAAATATCTGATATTTTAAAGTTGACTTATAAAAATATTTAAAAATTTTAAATACATAATTGCTCGACGTGTAATATTTAAGAGATAATTGTTTCTTATATACTGCCAGAAAACTGATCTCTACTATGGCATGGTTTTAAGGAAACAAATCTACGTGTTTTTTTTTTTCAAAAAAATAATTAAGTTTTACAAAATAAAGTTTTTGTGATGTGTCTTAAAATGTCTAATTACTTTCCAATGTTATTATCTTAACTTTCCAATTATTTGTTCAAAATCTTGAAAACGATTGTGACTATACCGTGGTAAACACATGATTCAGTAAAACACGCGATTTTAATACGTCTACCGAAAAAAGTAACAAAAACTGTAAGTGTTAAATATAGTGAACGAATTGTGGTACATCCAAACACGCTGGTTGACAGGCTAATGGATACATACAAGATAAAGTCAGATGACCGAACAGGATTAAACCCTGTCTCCTACCAACAAGATTTAGCCTACAGCACATCTTGAGTGACATTGTCAAGCAAAGATAGTAGTGTGTTACAAATTGCTTGTGTGTGCACCCAGTCATATGTGAAATAGAATAAGAGGGGCGAGTACTTATATACAATGACACACAGTAATCTCCACAAGACAATCAATAGCCTATAACATAAGATCTCCACATATTCCAGTAAATTAGAAAAGTAATTTAGTAATAATAATATACTATATTGTTACGTAATGCGGAAAAAGTGTTACGTAATACGGAACGTTGTACAAGTATCTCGAATATTCCAGCTGTAATGTGTGTGTGCGTACATAATGCTGCTACTTTGGGGTGAAAGACAATTACGCGTCAACTATCCAGTCTATACCAGACCGTACCGGTCAGCGCAGTGTGTTCAAGGACACTGTTTCTAGTGGATTCTTGAGAGTGCCTGTTTGTTTAATAAATCATCCAAAGTGACAGATTATTCTGGAAATCAGCGGGATATAAATACAGCAATTCAGCGACTGTCAAGTCAGTTATTGTCGGGCGATTTACACATTGCGGTTCGAAGTATTGTGGCGAAGCGTTACGTGTTTTATAATTGTGCGGGACAATTGTAATGCAATTGTGTTTTATATTAGTTGACATTTTTATTGCGTGTGAACAATTTTTATTCGATTTGTTGTAACAGACTATCTTAGTGATTACAAACTGTTTAATTGCGATAACTAAAACTGGTTATTAGTGATTTAATTGGAGTCTTGTATTTTGTTTTCCACTGAACCATACGACGATCAGTACACCGTCGTAACACACACACACACACACACACACACACACACACACACACATGTATAATAATAATAATAATAATATATGAATAATATACCTTATTCCATTAGATTGTACAGGAATAATTATTTTTTATACGGAAAAGTAAAAACGGCATACAGTGGAAAACGTTTAACGGGGACCAGCTGCTTTTTCATGTTAACAGAATTTCGTGTTAAACAGTAAAAAAGTTAAACAAAATGAGATACTTTAATAAATACTGTATAGCTTACTTACTGTATTGTGTAATAAAATAAAGCAATAAAGAATATTCAGAAGGTATTTATATATAAACCTTGTATTTAAAATTCTTGGATAATTCTTTAATACTTTTTGAAAAAAATGTGGTTATTTTTCTTTAAATTTAGTAAACACTCACTGTAGCTCTTCTTAGGCGTCTTGCAATTTAGGTTTTCTTGTACAGTAATGTAGTACGTCTTTTAAAGTTCATATAGTGACAATGTTCGATTCTTTTTAAAATAGTCCGTTATTTTCTTTTGCACGCAATTCTGCATAACTTTATTTGCAACAAATTGTTCTAATTATCAATGTTGTCAAACATTTCACCTTTCGAGTTGGCTTATAAATAGACTATCGACAAATACGTCTCAGGAACGAGAGCGTATCGGTAGCGATAAGAACACGTACAATTTTACTGTCATTTTCCGTGTCAAGTTCCTCGGCACAAAACTTTTCGTGTTAACCGATACTTTGTAGGTAAAACTTTCGTGTTAACCGTACAAACTGTAATTGTAAAGTAGAAGTAACGATTGAGACCTAAGCCATATTTAGTGTTAACCGTTTTCCACTGTACTTTTATCTTTCATTTAAAACTAATTTGAATACTAAATTTCACAATTACGACTAAAAACCGGGCTGTTAGACCGTGGTCGGTTGCCATCACGTCTGCAACGTTTCGATTCCCCGTCGGAAATCTTCTTCAGGCCATTAAGAAGCGACAGAGAGTAAAAACACAGTAGCGGCAGATATACGCCGAACACTACCCGATACCTGTACCAGGTAAAAGCAGCAATACGGTCAGGTAACAAAGAAGATTATCTTCATAATCTCGCCGACCAGGTAAATGCGACATGACGTCGTTATACCGTATTCCATCAGGTGCTTAATAAGAAATCAAGTGCAATTTCACTTTGTACTTATGAATCAAGAAGGTTGCGTTAGTTGACCTCAACAATTTCTCAGTCTAAGATTCCAGGATCTACTAAAACTGTCTTCCACAGTTGTTGACTGTCTAGTAATCTGTGTCAGAAGCTGAAGCAACGGAGGGTATCCCAGTAACATCTTGAGACTGGAAAGAACGTAGGTGAACGAGAGATGGAATCAAAATCATCAGGTAACGAACCCAAACCCATCACGCTTCATTCTGACTTGTCGTCAGCACGATGGAAGTAAAAAAACCATCTCTTTTATTATTGTTGCTTAAAAAACAAGATTTGAATATATTTTATATATTTTATATTTTAAAATATTTTTACAGATATGTTTGCTAATTGTAAAGACTTGTTTTCATGAACATTATGAACATTATTATTCACGAGGATAGTATAATTTATAGCACGTCTTGTAGATATATAAAAGCTAAGGTTTTTCACTATCTTAAACGGTTTCAAAAATAGACCGCTATGTAAAGAAAGTCATTTTATTTAATTTTATGTCAGATTAATTATACTAAAGGCCTTTGAACGTTGCATACGTGTACCAACATTAAAATTTGTAGTACCAATAAATATATCACAATAATCATTCTTCACAAGAGCTCCTACAGTTTATTTACAGACCCCAACCTGCAATATATATATATATATATATATATATATATAAATAAAAATTTTTGGATCAGAACTTATCCAAATATGTAAAATTGAAATCTTGGGACGATTAGGAAAATTTATAAAGTGAGTAATAGGTGACTTGTTAATGGAAGTCCGCTGACCAGGTACGAGTGTGTAGATGTGCGAGGGATTGTTAACCCATCCGCCTACCAAAAGTGTATACATTTTTAGGTAACTTTTATTGTTCTGGATTTGTACCTCCCTTATTTTGCGGTTCTTGCTTGCCCTGTGAAAGTCCTCTTTCTTCCGTACAGCGGTGTCTCCGATGCCGTCTCCAACAGCGTGAGTTCTGATCCTTCATGTAGTTATCATCCTGCTGGTTTGCAGCTCCTGTTGTGTGTATCATTAATACAGAGGACTGAAGTTATATATTTCCGAAGGTACTTGATAATTAACTTGATAGGAATTCTATACGATCTCAATTATATTGTTACGACGGTCTAACTGATCGTAGTATGGTACAGTGGAAAAAAAATACAAGACACCAATGAAGTCACTAATCACGAGCTTTAATTAATCACAAATACAGTTTATAATCAACTTGTACAATAATCCGAGCAAAATTTGTCCACACGCAATAGTAATGTCAGCTAATAGAGTACCGCACAATTAAAAACACTTAGTCACAATACTTCGAAACTCACTTGAATAAATCTCCACTTAAACTGAACGGAACTGACCGTCACTGGATGCTTATATTTAGCGTATACACCGCTGAGATTCCAGAACAATATGTCCCTTTTTCGATGACGTGTTAAAACAGGCGTTCTCGAATCCGCTAGAAACAGTCTCACTGTCTGGCCTTGAACACAGTGCCCGACCTTGCGGTCTGGAATAGCCTCGATTGTTGACGCATGATAAGTGTCACGTAATTGTCTTTCATCACAAAGCAGCAATATGTACGCACACAAACATTACAGTTGGAATCTGCTGGGATAGCCGAGAACGTTCTCCAATGTACCAGAACGTTCCGTATTGCGTAACAATATGATATAGGAGTATCTTGAGAGTCTTGATTACCCATATGTGCCAGGGAATCGGAGACCGGGCCTCGGCGAACATTCACATTTACGTCTAATTGCCGTTCTACGGCCAGTAGCATTCGGGCTTGGCCGACAGTTTGCGCAGCCTCTAAACAGCGTGCTCCTATACGGGGCAGAAACTTGGACATCGAGGAAAGAAGAAGGGAGGGGGTTACAGACCTTCGAGATGTGGACATGGAGAAGGATTTCCTGGAAGGACAGTGTGACAAATTTGGAGGTTCATTTTGTTTTATTTGTCTCCAAGTCACGTTTATTAACTAAATAGAATTAATATTAGGCATTACCTGTATTAACTTCCTGTCTTGTGACTTATCTGTTTTAATTTCTAAAACGACGCGTTTCGAGGATAAATCCTCATCTTCAGGTTATTAATATTATAAAAACATCAAATTCACCCGAACGGGGTCGTCAATTACTTAAAACACATATAAACACATAAAAACACCACAGATAATTTTACACTGATATAGTCTCGGCACAGTCCGATGCGCATCGTCTCGTTGCCAACGATTAATCGGACTGTGCCGAGACTATATCAGTGTAAAATTATCTGTGGTGTTTTTATGTGTTTATATGTGTTTTAAGTAATTGACGACCCCGTTCGGGTGAATTTGATGTTTTTATAATATTAATAACCTGAAGATGAGGATTTATCCTCGAAACGCGTCGTTTTAGAAATTAAAACAGATAAGTCACAAGACGGGAAGTTAATACAGGTAATGCCTAATATTAATTCTATTTAGTTAAATGTGGAGGTACTTGGAAGAGTAGGAGTGTACTCATCATGAGTAGCAAGAGAAGTTGATTGAGACACTATATCCTGCACACACGAGGTAATGTGATGATGGAAACACTCACTGAGGGGCTGGTAAATGGAAACTGGAATAGAGGACGGAGGAGAGGCCAGACGATGGACGGTTTACGGATGTCTAATCAAGAAATGAAGAGACTAGCCCAGGATAGAGAAGCCTGGAGGGGGTGTGCCTTGTAAGATCTGCCCTTGGGCAGAAAACACATGATGATGGATAGCAAAGTAGAATCCCCGACTGCAATAAATGATACATTTCTCTAACATAGCAAAGCTTTTGTAAAACCGAATATATCAAATCTAATTTAGACACACTATCTAATTAAAATATTCATTTACAGACATTCAAACATTACACAAATAAGACATACAGGAAGGACACAGAATAAACAATACAACCATATGTGGGTGTATGTATATGGGAAAATCTCTCTCCCTCTTTCTCTCTCTGCGGGGGTGGAGAGAGAGAGAGAGAGAGAGAGAGAGAGAGAGAGAGAGAGAGAGAGAGAGAGAGAGAGAGAGAGAGAGAGAACAACCAGAAATCACTAATTAAAGTTAAGGAAGAAATTAAAATAAAAAACACTGTGATTGTTCGAAATCTTAAAAATTATTAAAAGTAAATCTAACAAATAAAAACTTAAAAATTAAAGTGCCGTTAATATAACCGTTAAAATAACCGTTTACATAAAAAAAACATTACAACAATCGAATAACAATAAATTATTGTTAATAATGATAACCTGAATATGCAGTATAATTCTGCGAAACCTGCATAACAAAAACCAATGTAAAAAATATTCTTGCAGAATAAATCCGTGATTATTTTTATGATTCTATATTTTGTGTACGTAAATATGTATGTGTGTGTGTTTTCACAATTCATACATTTATACTGCTGAAAAATAAATCTCCAGCCTTCCCAATGTCCAACCGTCAGTTTCACGCTTGCTCCATACATTTTTAAAAATCATGGAAATAAGAAAACTTGGAAATGTAAGAAGTAAATTCACAGTAGGTAATTAATACATGTTTGTTACATAGCAACAACTACAGTATTTAGAAATTTTAATGTTTTTAAATGTAGTTTTTTAATAAATTATTTGTGCAGTGTTTTAACAGAGAACGATTGTTAACCTCTGAATCATAAGGATTGATGTTCAAATGAATTCTGAAAACGCAAAACGCACAACATGCCAAGATCTTTGAGATCTTTGGAACGATACCTAATTTGTCTATCTTAGTGCGTCCGGTTGGAGGAATACACCCAACACAATATTTTCCTTTTTATTTTATGTTCCTATACGTCCCTTTGTGTGTTATAATAAGGTTAAATTTGTTGAAATAAATTATTGCAAACAAAAGTTGAGTGCATTATAGAAACACTTAATAATTACAAATTAATCGCGATGCTTTGGCTCTATGACCCATGGGATCATGAAATCATGAATTCATGATTTTATAAAATCTTTTACCACTTTAATTGAATAGTTAATAAACATAAAAATTACACAAAACTGTATTTTCAATGGAAGAATTAGAATAGCCAATTTAATTTAAATGTTGGAATTATCCTCATTCTCCATAAATATAAACATAACTACACTGTCGCTAGATGTCCTGAGAAGCGTGTCAGAGTTGCTAATTCTCGGCCTTGTAGCCTCAGCACACACTCCGATTGTACACGCTCTGTCCTTTAAAAAGCTTCAAAAATAGCTTTAAAATGCTTCAGAACTTAGGTAATGGCATCTAGATGGATACAGTATCTGTAATAACGTGATCGACAATGTGTCTGGCGTTCTGAACTTCAACATAAACTGAGGGAAATCCTGCTTCCAGATCGCTACGTTCATCTGTCGCTATCTTTTTTCGGACTGTCTCCGTGAGAGTGGACAGCTCTCTTTCTTCGGAAAGAGCCATTACCGCTGGATAGGCCAGGGCAGAGTCTTAAATCCCCTGTTACATCAACAACATGAAAGAATTCTGAAGTCCAGTTGGCCATGTTCGCAGACGACAGGGCAATATATTCTGTCGAAGGTAGTACTGAAACCGCTGTCATCGGGCTCAAGGAATACATTGAGACATCACAATGTACACAATATGTCACAATATGTCATTGGGACATATACATTGAGTGGCCGGACAAATGGAGGGTCTCCATTAATGCTGTCAAGACCACGGCTGTAGTCTTTTCCAGACACAGAAAGCCCCCGACTATCCTGGTTTCCTGGTTTAGGTCTTCACCTCGACAGACGGCTCACCTGGCTGACTCATTCCGAGAAATAGCTCATCATCTCTATCGTCCCCTGCTTTACAGTAACGCCAAGTCCCGCCGCCTGGCAAACTCATCGTTACCGACAAACTCATGTGATGCCGACGGTTGCCTACGCGCTCCCAGTATATGGGGCCCACAAGCGAAAACTCCAGTATCTCATGGACGGAGGTTTACGCTAAGCCTATAAAGCACGTTACCTGACTTCGAACCAGATTATCCGCACTGTCTTAGGTATTCTTTCCTTGAACCCCACCGTACGGACACTTTTCCATGAGTTCTACCTCGTCTGCGCCCTTTTACATTGCAACCCTTTCACCAGCTCCCTCTATTAACCAGTGGCGTATCTAGAATTTGGTACAATTTGGCCTTGGGGGGGTCAGCTTCATACAAAATAAAAAACAAGTTAAGACTAATCAACATTACTATCTTTAAAGTGGCTGGAATCAGTCTCACTAAAGTAAACTGTAATAATACAATAAAAAATACGTGTTATTGTTTACAAGACACTTATTGACTGAAATAATTTTCCTAATATTACATATATCAACCGTATACGCTAATGCTGTATAATAACCTTGTTTATATATTTATAAAAGAGTTACTACTATGTTAGCGTACATAGATGAAAAAATAATAAAACAGCGTAAAATTAAACAGATTAACAAAATCAGTCAACTTTTTCGACTCTCTGTGGTGGGTCCGGTCCCGTTGGTCCTTCCCCTTAAATACACCCCTACGGTCCCGACGGTAGGAGATCATTAGAATCTCGTGCAGTGCAGCCACGTGCTGCATCTCGTGCTGGTCATCTTGTTTTCAACGAAACTAATTACGAAAACCAAAGAAGCTTCTAACGTGCGATTCGTTGCTCCATCTTGTTGGAGGTATCCTTTCGTCAATTCAGTATCATCAAGTTGTTCCACACATTATATGTGCATATGTCCACACACCTCACTGTGGACATTGTCATACCGGAAAGTAGTCTCACCGATCCTATGACAAAATAATTGCTGGAATGAAGAGGGTGTTCCTTTATTACATGTGGCTTTTAGAAGCTCAAAATCTAAAGCTTTATGAACTCACACAGACAAACAAGAGAAACCATGGCTCACCCAGAGGCGAATCCCCAGAGCAAGAAACGCAAGCAATGCTTGCTAAAAGAAAATCAGGCGAAAGTAAATAACTAATTACATAACCAACATTATTGTTGTTACCAAAACCTGTTTCACGTGTCTTCTTGTCTCTCGTCTTTTGGAAATCGGCGCAGCATTTGTTACCTATCTTCCAGTTAAAATGATATCGATTATTTGATTTGATCAAATTTATTATTATCACTTCGATTCCAGTTTTGTGCGCTGTTTTAACAGCTGACTGACCCACTACCGCCACCAAGGCAATCATTTCAAAAAATGCTTCGGTGCATTAACATTAGTTGACCATAATTTCATAAATCTTAGCATTTATTTAGGATTTCATAACTACGCTTTCATTATCTAACCTTATTTTTTACATTAGACTACAGTGAGAAATACTCAGACTTATAACAATGTTTCCTACGAGTACAATGATTTGCTGACAGCTGAGTAGAATGCTAAACCGCACAGCACATGACTCAGAGATGCAAAAAGCAAGCAGTCTTTAGTAGCGCTGTACGCCAGTAGGAGCGCAACTGGATAAACGTCACTTTTTTAATCCTCATACTAATTACACTTGGTAATCACAGCGACACAAGCAAGTGCGTATACCTGGATATTTTTCAGTGATTTTCTAGCATTGAAATTTTATGTACATGTGCTTATATTGTGTTTAGAGTAATTGCTTGCCATATCCATAGGGTCAGGAATATCCATAGAGCCATTGGGCTCACCCATAGCCAACGGAACGGAAACAGTATCCGATTGTAGTCTTTGAAGAGCCTGGAACCAAAGACAGCACGGGACTCTTTTCTGTTTACGTGTTTTCCTCAGGTTTCGCATGACACGAAATTTTTACTTCCGTAATATTAGTTTCTTAGGCTGCTCTTTGGCATATCACATACGAAGTATCGGTATCTTGACTTAATCAATACATTGCTGCCTGTATATATTGCAAACATACGACTTTGAAAACGAGCTCTTAACTCATGCCATTTTTGTTGTTCTCAACGTGTGTGACGGATAAAATCGTTGGCTTGATTGGAACACTCGCTTGAAGTGTTTGTTAATTGTTAAATATGTATTGTTTTCATTATTTATTCTGAGCGTATTGGTTATAAATAGAGTGTACATTAGTTATAAATTCTGAGTGTATTTATAGAGTCATTAATAGGCATATTTTTGTTCATATTTATGTATTACTGCAAGAAAATCAAGAGTTACCGAAAATAAACATACGCGCGCGCTTGTATAATTATTATTATAAATTGTTGTTCAATTTCAGATTTTATTTCTGTAGTGATGGTTTCCTAACGCTGAATCTTTTTTTTTTTTTTTGTAAAAATATATTACACTTATTAATATAAAATTAATGTACGAGTATAACATTAATTCTTGTAATATTAATATTGAAGTAGTCAAATCTACAAATTATTTTGACATTAATAGTTCTCCATCTTCTTTAGTTAGCAATTCGCAGATTGGTTTGTAGCAGTTCTTCACACCGACCTTCTCTGTGCTTTCCGGTTCATCTCCTCTTAGGTGTTACAACTTATGTCACCAATAATCTGTTTCGTATATTGGAATCTCAGCCTTCTCATCCTCTTTTCCCTTCAATGTAAACCTCTATTATTGTTTATATCAAATGCTCGTGACGTATAATATGGGCAATAGTTCAACTCTTCGCTTCACAATATTTTGCAAATAACTTCTTTTTTTCCAACTCTTGCTAGAATCTCATCATTGTTGACCTTGTCGATCCATCTAACTTTTCAGTAACTTCCTATAACACCACATTTTTAGTGATTCAAGTCTTCCTGTGTTCCAATATTAATAGTTATAAACCTAATAAAAAAACTATGACAGTATTAAATTTATTGAAAACGATGTTGTTGTTATGGTCGTTGCTAGTATATTTTTGCTTAAATTATTGTATTCAAGTATTACTGTAATTATATACCATCCATAAAAGTATATTGGTCTCATAATTTAACATCTAAATAACATTATCTTAATCTTTATAATTTAGTACATTTATTGCTGGATATTTTCTCAGTTTTCACATTTCGTTAAATACAAAATAAAATATAACGAACTGTAGAAAATATGTGTTTAAGTAAATTTTATTCTGTCTAAGTAAATTGCTGTACAGCAATTTGATAGAATTATTTTATAATTATTTCATTGTTTGTATGCTATTATTGACTGCATACGTTTTAATATTATTTGTGTATTCATATATATATATATACATATATATATATATATTGTATTTAAAAATGACTATCAATTGTCACATAGGAAAACATAACTTAAAAAAAAACTGTGTATTTAAGAAAGTATTTCTCCGTATAACTGGGAGCATAAATTATGTAGTGTTACTGTTTACTACATGGGGGCAGCACGCTACACACCTTAGTTCAGAAGGCAGTTTCATTATCGTGAATGTTGCTAATCAATAATTTAGTACTACACGAATCGTCCAGGTAGCAGCACATTGTGCCTTTCCATTGCGACCAGCGTGCCTCGCGATGTATTAGGCGAACAGATAAAAATAGGAGGTAACTCAAGTGAATGCGAACATTGTAGGAATAAAGCACATGCAACAAAGTTTGAGTCCTGTAGTATCAGGGAAGCAGAAAGGCTACAAATGTTTATACCAATACTGTTCTATGTAGAGTTTCGCTTGGCGCTATACATGCGTTATGAACTCACCTTTCTACGTACAACACTTTTGTCTTGTAGCCAACACTTTTTACCATTTATTTACCAGTATTTACAGTAGTGGAACATTGTTTGATTGTTGCATTTGTGATATGCATAGATTTCGACATCGACAAAATTTAGTTAGAATAAAAAATTACATTTTTTAAATGTTCGTTATATAAATTGTACTATATCGTTCGTGTAGAGATAACTTAGAGTTTTAGTTTACCAAATTATACGCCTACTAGAAACCAAACCCGTAGGCCTATTTGTAAACAGGTACATTGGAATGCCTAATAGGAATTGCTCGTTTAGAGAAATTAACGACAAACGTTCATTGTACATTAATAATAATCGATGTTCATTTAAAGTTAGTAATGCACACTCTCATTAAAAACATGAATATATAATTAAATAATTTGAAGTAAAAGTAATGCCGAGGGTTTCTTAATGTATTTTATAGTATTTAGTTAACTGTTTAATATTGAATCTCATGATGTAAACATCTGAAAATACTAACTTGAACTAACTTGTTATAACTATTACGTTGTAGCCAGAAAAACCTTCAACTATGAAACAAAAAACTGTAAGAAGTACGGATTAGAAGTGCCTGGTGCCCTATGCTGGCATCAGACTGGTGCCCCCCCCGATTCAAAAGCCAACCTTTTATCCATTATTTACACTGATAAATGGCATACAACATTTCGAAACTTCACAATTTTTTATTAAACTCTCAAATTATAACAAATATTTAGCTAAATAGTGATTATAATGAGCATAGTAGTACTTAAGCTTAGAAAATACTAATCGATCAATTTTTTCTTGATTTTGCCTTAATGTATAATTTCGTCTGAATCGAGTGATTCAAGTATCTCGCTTTCAATATTCAACCTTGCTAACGAAGATAATGTCTCATCTCCCATAGTTGAATTCAACATATCTTTAATGTGTTTTAATACAGAAAATGATCTTTCAGATTCACAGTTAGCTATTGGAATCCTCGAAAGCAGACGATAAGACGATTGGATAGAGGACATTTGTTTTTTTTTTTACATTTATTATCTTCAAAAAGTGTTCGTGATTTAGGTCTGAATGGTGCCCCCTCTGACAGCCGAGGCCCTGGTACCCGGTGCTGTAGCATAGCTTGACGTTATACCACTGATAATCCGTCACTGACTGTGAGAAAGGGCCACCAATGAAAAGGAGTATGTGCCTAACGTTGTTATGCACAGCAAGAAATATAACGGAGGACGAAGTCAGTGCTTTAAAGGAAGGAGGAGGTAAATTTAAAAGAGTCTTCCTCTCTTTTTTAACTGTCACGTTGCTTCTTGTAAGTATTGTAAATTGTAAGTAAGTAATAAGGCTTAAATTTTCAAGTTCTCAGAACATCATTTGTGGCGGTACATCGCACTGTAAAAGAAAACCATTGCATAATATGTGTCTTACTGCGTTAAAACGCAGACGTTAGAATTATGTCACACATATTAAAGTAACATATTAGGTATTTTATCATATTCTCAGACGGAAAAAACATATTTCTGTATTTGTACTCCACCTTTCAACACAAAATGTCTTAAATGAGATGTAGTAATGACTAAACGTGTCTTATTATGACTACAGACAACGAATGTCGTACGTCTGCACAATCATGTTTACAAAGAATGAAATCACATCACGTGCTATGTTGAATATGATATTTGAAAATTCACAGGAGCGTTTCGCTTCACAGGTTAGTTGTATTAATAGTGACTAAAATTAAACAGACACTAATCTTGATTTGGGAATTTATTTCAACGTTTCGAAAGTGAAATGGATTTGCTGATGAAAAACATCTTTCAAAATGATAACAACGTTTCCCTTATGCAAAGGAAAATACGAAAAGCAAAAACGCACGCCGCAGTATTACTTTGTACATCTATCAGGTGGATAATAACAATCCACATATCAAATGCTCGTCTTGTAGCCTACCTTCTCCCATCAGCTACTATCTCTACACCGTCCAGGAATCGCGATTTTGGACTTTGAAGGCAAGGATTTTCTAACAGATCTGACTCGATTAATGGTGTCTGACTCGTCCGTCAGTTGGCCTGATAGTAGTCATTTACTGAAGTTTATGGGGAGGGGAAGCTCATGGTGCCAACGAAGAATTGAAGCCTTCGGTACCCGTTACAAGTCTTTGACATTCTTCACTCCCCCCCCCCCCCCAATATCACACAAACCTATACACTCACATTCTCTCTCTCTCTCTCTCTCTCTCTCTCTCTCTCTCTCTCTCTCACTCACTCACTCACTCACTCACTCACTCACTCACTCACTTACTCACTCACTCACTCTCTCTCTCTCTCTCTCTCTCTCTCTCTTCCGTGCAGCATCGATCGGGTAACTTCTTGAATACTTTTTTTTTTCAGTGATAGCGTCGTTTCTTCGCCGTAAACACTTGTCACGATATCTTCACTTAACATACGAAAATTCAAATGTTACCCTAGACAAACGTATTGTTGCTTAATAGGAACTAAATAAGTTTTCAAATCGAAAATCAGTTATTCGAGCGTAATAAAGATAAAACACGTTGCAGTCCCTTTATAGAAATAACATTAGATCGTATACGCGAAGTGTATTGCCAGTACAGAATTAGCCAAAACCTGTCCTGTATAATTGCAGTCGCTTCCGCTGATGCTTTGGTGTGTGTGTGTGTGTGTGTGTGTGTGTGTGTGTGTGTGTGTGTGTGTGTGTGTGTGTGTGTGTGTGTGTGTGTGTGTGTGTGTGTGTGTGTGTGTGTGTGTGTGTGTGTGTGTGTGTGTGTGTGTGTGTGTGTGTGTGTGTGTGTGTGTGTGTGTGTGTGTGTGTGTGTGTTGTGAGCGAAATGTAAGACTTTACATCATGAATACATCTGCATTCATCTGTGGTTTGTACATCTCGATGAGGTGGCAGGATTTGATATGTAACGAAGGAGTAGTCACACGTATCAGCCACGCTTATCATCTGGATTTTTGAGTACGAATTAAGAAACTATCATTTATAAGTTTCTTAAAAATCATATTACAGCTTAATTTACAAACAGAATCATTTAACCCAATAAAAATCTTCTTTCTCTTCTAAACCAAGTCTTCCTTCTAAATTCTACAGGATTGGGGGTTACCAGCAATCCTCTGTATACGTTTTCCAGTTTGCAATAAAATTGTATAGTCTTCGCTTTATTCTGTTTCTGAAAGTTAAGATTCGTTATTTGCTCTGCAGACAGATGTTCCGGCTGCAACTACAGCACCCCATTTTCAGTGGCTGTGTTGAAATGTCTGACAGTGTTTTTGATTGATGTAAGCTTAGGAAATAATGTGGCAGATGTATTGTCACTGGCAAAATACAAAAATTATATATTAGCTTACTGATTAATAATATATCTAAAGAAAATAAAAATTATAAATAAAAATAAATGAAAACTATAAATAATTGTTTTCTTTATTACATAAAATGTATTTATATGTTTAGTTTTATAATAAAAGGCATATCTTTATATTATGGTGTCCTCAACAATCTACTCAGGAAAGCAAGGCACACTCGCCCATCAACTCCAAATTAAATATAATAAAAAGGTAAAACTGTCCTCTAAATCAAAGTTATTATGGGCGTATTTACCGGGGGGGGGGGGCGAACGGGACCGCCGCCCCCAGAGGGTCTAAAAAGTTGACGAATTTTGTTAATCTCTTAAATTTTAGGCTGTTTTATTATTTTTTCCAGCTGTGTACACTAATATAGTAGTAACTCGTTTTTAAATGTACAAACAGGTTTATTGCACAGCATCAGCGTATACGTTTGAAATATGTAATATAGGAAAATCAATTCAGTCAATAAGTATCTTGTTAACAATGTTCCAATAACGGGTATTTTTATCGTGTTATTACCGTTTACTTTAATGGGATTGATTTCAGCCACTTTGAAGATTAATATTTATTAGTCTTAACATTTTTTCTGTTGTATGAAGCCGACCTGACCCCGAAGCCCCCTCCCAAAACAAATTCTAGATACGCCATTAACAGTTATACACAGTAATTTTGCGGTCTAACTATATTTTATTAAGAATTTATTTTAAAAAAATTGGATTTGGATATATTTAGTGGCGAATGGTTTTAGGTTTCAGAGGAGCAGAGTACAGTTATTTTATGCATGTATTGCTGAGGTAATTTATGATTTGTTTTGATTATAGCAACCCCTTCGACGGCGTAAATTATCTGGAGAAATTTACCACGTTATCATCTCTGGCGTGAGTCTAACGTGACCTGTAATTAGATACCAACTTCTGCCTAAAGTTCGCGTAAACAATGCCAGGAACAATGAGGAGGATTTTTGTCAGCTATAGGTTGTCAACATTAATCAGTCGGCTAACTCTAACAGGTGCTTATGTCTACCTATAGTTTGATGAGGTGTGTAATTGCTTCGTACAGTGAATATTCGCTCCGCGAATGTATACACGCCCATCTCATTGTATGACCTAGCTCTACTTCCTTTTACTGATACTTTACTTTGTGCTACACAATTTTAGGAATTTAGTTAATCCCTGAACTTTGGAGAAGAAGAAGAAGAAGAAGAAGAAGAAGAAGAAGAAGAAGAAGAAGAAGAAGAAGAAGAAGAAGAAGAAGAAGAAGAAGAAGAAGAAGAAGAAGAAGAATGCAAAGTAATCCAATTTTTTTTTTAAATAGTTTTCTGATTAATTATTATACAAAACTGACAATTGTAAAAGACATACGTAGTTTTTACACTATTTCTCGTCAGGGTTTCGACCCTTCTTGTCGCTACTATCGACCTGTGAAAGGGTTATTTCATTAGGAACCGGTGAAAGTGGCTGGACGGAGCCGGTTCATTGAAATTTGATTTTATAATATTAAACAGGATTATGGCGTTTTAAAATTGTTTAGATTAGATCGTCTGTTTCGCACGTATCCCACGAACAGACTGAATCTTCTCGCAATTTCCAAGTCATGCTTTATCTATAGTTAAATGATTTCAGTCTAATCCTGTATCTTTCAAAGTTTGGTTCTGACAGTCGTGGAGGGCGTGTCTAACAGAATAGTAACTGAGTTTTGGGCGTTACAAATTTACAAAGTAAAAAAAAAGAAAAATGTCAAATTAAAAAAAAAAAAGATGTGCTGGTAACAAGGTAATCATATAAGTCGCATAAAATAATAGCTAATGCGGTAAGCTATAGCCGTCTAGGGGATACAAAAACGTTTCGTGTTAAGTATGACTAGTTGGCTGATGGTTGACGGATGTTACAGCTTTCTATTGTAGGCCTAGTTTCGTATTAAGTATGACTAGTTGGCTGATGGTTGACGGATGTTACAGCTTTCTATTATAGGCCTAGTTTCGTGTTTAGTATGACTAGTTGGCTGATGGTTGACGGATGTTACAGCTTTCTATTGTAGGCCTAGTTTCGTGTTAAGAATGACTAGTTGGCTGATGGTTGACGGATGTTACAGCTTTCTATTGTAGGCGTAGTTTCGTGTTAAGTATGACTAGTTGGCTGATGGTTGACGGATGTTACAGATTTCTATTGTAGGCCTAGTTTCGTGTTAAGTATGACTAGTTGGCTGACGGTTGACGGATGTTACAGCTTTCTATTGTAGGCCTAGTGTTTGAGTTCATGTCCTCAGCGAGTAGGAGAGAGGTTCCCTTCAAATGATTATTCAACCCGCAGTGTATCCAACTCGGTTTACGGGATTCATAGTGAAGTCATTTATGCCATAGCTTCTTATAAATTTCTATAGGTTAGTAAACGGTTTTTTGCCCGCTATTCCAATCTGTTCCCTGTTGTTGTACACCGAATTCTATTCCGTATTTAATAATATTTCGTATTTTATTTTTTTTTTTGTAATTTAGTGCTTTAAAGGCAAATGAAAAAGTAAAATATTAAAATCTGTCCGTTATTCCCTATCTATGTAAACCTAAAGCCGAAATGGTATATTATCTATGTAAAGTACCAGCGAATTCGTGTGCCATCTTCAATAAAATATGAGGACAACCACATATTTGCTCTCCGTAACGCAATTTTTGAAAAATATGTTTTCTAGGGCCTTAAATAAAGTCTCTAATTTATGAAAGTTTTTGTTCATTTCTACGACTGGACGAGTAAACCGAATTAATTTCATTGACTATGCAGGTTTTACAGACACGTACTCACTAAGCCGAAGTTTTAAAAATTTCGTACTTTTATCGTACGATATTTCAAAATTTTTGAAATATTTGAGAAAATTTCGCTAGTTTCCAGGTATCGTTTATTTTATTTATATTTTAACGTAAGATGACATCTGTATTGGTTCGTGACCGTGTTAAATTTTGTATATCTGTTAACTTAAGCTTTATGTTTCCACACTAGGAAATAACGAGTACTTTTTCTTTAATTGTTTTGTCTTTCAGCTTTATTACGGTGGTAAGCGATCATAACCTGTTGTCAGAGAAATCAAATGTAAGCTCTATGCAATGCTGCCACTGCTCTACGTAACGACACAGCATTAGTGATAGTGTTCGAATTTCAGCCACTCTCTAGTGGTAATCCACAGTATGTTGAAAAGGAGTGTCATGTATACGTATGTATTCAGACATTACTCAGAGAAAGTAATGTTTAGTAACTGTTATCAATAGTCTGCGTTTAGCTTTGGGGCAAGAGTATTTTATTTATCAGTGGATAAGAGTTTTTATGGCATCATGATTTCTTAAAACAGAAATGGAGCGAGAAAAGTGTTTGCGCGCGTGTGTGTGTGGAGGGATGGAGAGAGAGAGCAGACAGGGAGAGTCAATAAATACGAACAACACGTTTCGCAATAGAGCAATATGGAATCACGCAGCTCGAAGAGTTGACAGAACTATTCTTTAAATAATACTAGTATATAGTACAGCACAATATATCAACTGTAATATAACACCTTAACATTAACTGATATAGACATATGGAGTTAAGAAAACAACGAAATATTACAATATATACTAGTTCTGTAACTGTATACCACACAATTCAATTGTTTTGGTTTTAAATTTCTTCATCGTCATTTTCTTCTTATCATTAAACATGGTTAAATTATAGCAAATAACATTCATTTTCTGGCCCTTACTGAATGTAAGCTTAAAGAATTTCTCCTAGTCAGCGGGGTACGTTTTCCACAGTCTCCGTTAACTGATTTCTTTTCCTCTCGCCCTAAAAGGATTACATTATAACACATCCTTTTTTGCGAGTTTGGCACTATGGAACAAATTATCACTTATCAAAAACATATTTTTATAACAGTATATAACTACTGGCTTCTTCTACCTCTGATGTTAAACCCAATATTTTATCACGTTACATTTAAAATTATTTTCTTCTTATCGTGCATTACCTTATTATAGGCTATTAACCTTATATTATTTTGTAAACGAATCTTATTGTATACGGCTGACAAACTTCACATTATCAGTGTGAGCCTGATATACCTCTCATGAGTACAGTTCGTTACAATTTGGCTGTTAAGTGTTTTTATTGACAATATTTCAAAAATGTTCATTATTTACACTCAAATTTGATAATAAATAATTGTATTTTAATGAAAAACTTGAAATGTTTTTAAAATATATGTTATGTAGACAGTGATCTTTACGGTTTCAATCGACATCACAGAGTTCAAAAACTGTAAATTTCATTAAACATTAATACCTAAAAGGCATTTAATTTGCAATCCGTCTTGAAGACGACAAAGTTGGCGACCGTGCCATGATTAATTCCGTTAACGTTATAAATTAGTAGCCAAATTACGATACAGTTTAGTTATTATGCAGTGTCTGTGAAAGGTAAAGTAAGTTACATTTGAAGAACATGACAACCGGTTACAATGAAAACTTACGTACTATTCATAGCAACAGTAGCAATTAATAAAAATAAAGGAAAAAATAATGAATATCAAACAACTGCTAACTGTTCGGGTATAACTCCAACTGCGCAATAAAAATTACTCATGAATCGCGGAGGTACTTCACGTCCTCAGAATGATCCATGACTCGTCTTGTAAGAGGCTAGTAATGTTCAAAAGATTGCTATTTATAATTCAATAGGCGTCACTTTATTGTTTAAAGAGTTACTTCAGCACACTACGCAAAACTATAACACACTTGACGTTACTGGCCCATGACTGACGAGAGACTATTTTTTTCATGGCAACAGAATTAATATTTCTTTACTTACACAATGAGACGAGTAGGGAAAATGCCAACGAAGACGAGCTACACAAAAAGCCTACTTTAGCTACAAAGAATATCTGACAAATAAAAAGATTAGCCATAAAAGTAAAACAATGGTACTAAAATATGTAAGAAAAATAGAAGGTTGGAGATGAGAATTGAGGAAAAATGGAAAGGAACAGGAAAATGTGGAGGGAAATTGCACACAAAGTATAAACACACTAATAAATACAGCATGAATAAAGTGTGTGAAAGTCGTCTAATCCTCTGTAAAAAAACGAAAAGATCTGGGAAGAGTTCTGCTAAGAGCGACTGCAATTCTTCCGTGCCTGTAAAGTCTAAAAGTAAAATGAAAATACATATAGAAGAATTTTTTTCTTTGTTGATCATACTTGTCTGTAATGTGTCTAAAACGTTTTCTCGTTGACTGTAGGATTGCTGTTAGGATACAGAAGTATTATTGAATGAATGTAACGAATTCTTAGTTTTAACTCGATCTCTATTTGTTTTGTATTTGTTTCTCTATATACTGAGGGGACATATCATGATAAGTTTTTAATGTATCAAAGCGATTTTTGTAAAATCAGCATGAGTGTCCTTGGGCTTATCTCACGTTGTCCTTAGCTCATATATTGTTTTTTATATTGGTCCCCCTAAAATAGGGGAGCGGAAGCAAAACTGTGATGGGTCAAAATTCTTTAAAATTCTCCGAAATCCACGTGGGTTCCAGATTTTAACAAAAATCTGAATACAGCGTTCAGTTTTAGAAATTTCAAAAATTTTCGACCCTAAAACCCCAAAAAGAGATCAAAATTTTGAAAAATTTAGAAGTCTATGTGGCGTACCACATTACCAAAAAAGAAACTCAGAAGGTTTGACCTAAAGATTGTACGACATGTTTGTGGCTTGGTCAAGGAAGATGATGAATCGAGAGTAAGAAATAACCAGGAGATAGATGAGCTACAGAAGCGTGAAGACATCGTAAGATACGTAAAAATTCAACGAATACGTGACTAGGTCACCTAGAACGGATGAATTACCACCGTTTGCAAAGAAAATCCTGAGGGCACAGGTGTATAAAAACAGAAAGAGGAGTCGTCTTAGGATATGATAGTTGGATGATATTGTTACGACGTCTACTCTATTGTCGTAGGTACAGTGGAAACAAAATAAGTACAAGACACCAATTAAGTCACTAATCACACCTTTAATTTTTTCAGTAAAACAGTTCGTAATTAACAACACAGTCTACTACAACAAATCAAATATAAATTGTTCACACGCAAATAAATGTCACTAATATTAAAGACAATTGTATTACAATTATACCGTCCGATTATAAAACACAACACTTAACTAATAACCACTTGAACGCGCACAGTAATATCGCTACTATAACTCTCGAACCGCACTATCCAATATATCGCATTGAACTGACTGAACGTCGTTGAGTACCGGTATATATACCGCCCCAAATTACTAGATTATTCGATAGCGCCAGTATAGTTACGACGTAATTACTTGCGGCCTTGACACAGACGGCGCAGCTGGCGCCTTCGAGAAACTTCTCGTATATGCGTCTACAAGCACGTGCGCCACACGCGTTACATCGAGTTTCTTCTGGCACATTCGACAAACACGTACATTGTTCTGTGATGCCGTAACGCTTCCCCCTCCTTAAGCCAGTTCGTCCCGAACTGGCAAACCGTCTCCGAAGTAATACTCGACCAGGCGATCTAGGTGGATGTCCTTGCGAAGGATAATTTTCCCGTTCTTCGAATTCAGTCTGGTGTGACGCGAACATCACGTTCCCAGGAATGCGAGTCTTTCGCGCAACCACTAGTTTCGCTGGAATCACTCCCGTTGCGTCATGTACTGATGACCTAAATACCACTGGCTGATCCAAGTTTATTGGGTTCTCGTCAACAACCTCTTGCGCAACCTCATCTTCAGCCACTTTGCACTCGGGCGCTTCAATCAGCTCAGGAACAAGCAAGAGTTTTGTCTCGACACCCATAGTTGGCTTTCCAATCACTTGTTTTGTCGTTATACTTATTTGTACTTCCTCTGCTAGTTCTTCCTCCATTTCCGCTTGCAACAGGGAGAGTTCCTCTTGACCAGACTTGTTGACTTTTTCTTCGACTAATGCCACTCGCTTAATCGAATGGTTGGTAGACCCCGTCATTTTAGCCATGCAAAGCTTTATCTTCTCTTGGCCAACCTTCAGGACATTCTCTCTTAAGTCCACAACGAATCCGTAGGCATTCATAATGTCCGTGCTAAGAATCACTTCATCGACAATGTCTGCAACGAGCATTTGGTGGCTAAACTCGAGAAGACCCAGGCGTACACGTACGTCTACCTTTCCTACCACATTGACGGGGCTTCCAGTCACAGTCTGTATTGTACAAGAGCTAATTAGAGGCTGGCGGTTGCTGACTAAGTCAGGGCGCACAATAGACACTGTTGCGCCCGTGTCAACTGTAAATGATGTTGGTTTACCTTCCGCAAATCCATTATCGATCAAGTTTCCACTGGTCTTATGTAGCGTGGAAACTGTGTGCTGTTCTGGGGCTTTACTTCTCCAATTGGTGCGATCACTCTCTTCTCTCGGTATCTTCTTCTCCCAACAGTCTACTTGTAGATGACCACGTTTTCCACAGTTGTAACATTTCGGTCTTCTATCTTTTTCAAATCGTTGCGACTCTCTTGAACTTTTGAATTGTTTGTCCGACAACATTGTTTTTCTGCACCCATCGTAACGGCAACATGATACAGGGATCTTCTAACTGCAACGTAATGGCACAAACCCATTAATGTAGCGGGACGCTGACTTGGCAGCTTCAACCTCTAGGGCGTGAACAAGAGCTTCTGAGCTATCTCGGTGTCTTGCCATTCGTAACACTTGCTGAAGTTCACAATCTCCGATGCCATCAATAAATGTCTGCACCGCAAACCTTATTCGGAAGTCTTCTGGTGCTTCAGGATAGGCCAATCTAATCAAACTGTCGATACTTGCTTCAAACTCTTGAAGACTCTCCCCGGAACGTTGTCGTCTTTTTCCCAACTGAGCATAGTACACATCTCGCAAATCTTTATCGCCATACCGTAATTCTAGAGCTTTTATCAACTCGGCATAGATGTTCTGGCTGTTAGGTGGCACTTTCTGTAGTAGTTCTGCCGCGGGTACTTTTAATGAGAGAACGACTGAAACAGCCTTGTCTTTCTCTGTCCAATTATTTGCGCATGCAGCAGCTTCAAATTGGCGGAGGTACGTTGCCCAGTGACTGCTTCCGTCAAAGGTTGAAGCTTTGACATGAACTGTCCCTACTGCAGGCAAAGTGACTTTCTCTATTAACTTATTTTCTGTGTCTTTTTCTGTCTTTATCACTGGTACAGTCTGTTCACAAAGTTGTTTTGGTTGTAATTTCAGACACTGCTCGACTTCATTTTTAATCTGCTCTTTTATATTTGTAATCGAGTCTTCTACTGCAGATATTTTTGTTGACATAGTTTCTTCCACAGTCAAGACATATTTTTCTACTTCAGCTATTTTATTTGACATAGATTCTCCTACGTCAGATATTTTGTAGACATCGATTCTTCAACACTCGAGACAGATTTTTCTACTTCAGCCATTTTTAATGTCATTGATTCTTGTACCTCCGATATTTTAGTAACTTGTTTATTAAGCTCACCTCGTAGGAGACCCAATTCTGCGGTACTGTGTTCTTGCAACTGTTTCTGCATAGCTTCAAAGAGAGCTTCCGTTTTCTCTGCTTCTTGCTTACGTTTTTCATCCTGTCGTTTTTCTGCTTCTTCCGTTTTCTGTATGCGTTTCTCATCCTGTAGTTTTCTGCTTCTTCCTGTGTCTGCCGCAGCAGTGTTTGTAAAGCTTCCATCATCTGACTGGGATCCATGTTTACCGATTAATTACGAATCACACTCGTCTTGTACAAAGTATCCACTGTTTCCACTGTTAACCGTTCTATCCCACTTCTGACACCACTGTTACGACGGTCTACTCGATCGTCGTAGGTACAGTGGAAACAAAATAAGTACAAGACACCAATTAAGTCACTAATCACACCTTTAATTTTTTCAGTAAAACAGTTCGTAATTAACAACACAGTCTACTACAACAAATCAAATATGAATTGTTCACACGCAAATAAATGTCACTAATATTAAAGTCAATTGTATTACAATTATACCGTCTGATTATAAAACACAACACTTAACTAATAACCACTTGAACGCGAACAGTAATATTGCTATTATAACTCTCGAACCGCACTATCCAATATCTCGCATTGAACTGACTGAACGTCGTTGAGTACCGGTATATATACCGCCCCAAATTACTAGATTATTCGATAGCGCCAGTATAGTTACGACGTAATTACTTGCTGCCTTGACACAGTCGGCGCAGCTGGCGCCTTCGAGAAACTTCTCGTATATGCGTCTACAAGCACGTACGCCACACGCGTTATATCGAGTTTCTTCTGGCACTTCGACAAACACGTACATTGTTCTGTGATGCCGTAACAATATGCTAAAAGATGGAAACGGATAGATGTTGGAGAGGATTGGTGTTGGAAGGAAGGGCTCACGTTAAGTCTATAGTGCTGAAGAAGAAGAAGTGGGATACCAAAGTTGAAGAATTTTTTCGAAAAAATAAAATTGTTATTTTCAATAATTTTACAAAATTGTTATCTGTGAACAGATATTTGTTTTTATCTAATAATAAATGAATTTCGTTCAAAATAGTGAGCGAGTTCTGAAGCTGAAGGCGCTTACTAGTTTTCAGTTGTTTATATTATGTAAAAATATAGGTATTTATTAGACTGTATGAAGTTCTTTCTATTTATTTCCGAACGGTGGTGACAGGACGACCTTGTGATATCAGAATACTGACGTCCATGATGTCAAATCCAGGTAGTGATATTTAGTGAAGCCGATTCAATATACCTGGAGATGACAGCAATAACAATTTGTCTTCGAGAACAATACTATATTGACAGCAGCAGTTCGGCTTTTTCCATTTGTGAAAATTCATCTCTTTCCAGTATACATAACCTCCACATACGGATATTTTCTATATTTTCATAATCAGTAACCAAGTTTTTGTCAGCTCTACTGGGTTCATTCACAAGATTCAAAGGATACAATAAGCGAAAACGAACGCGCACGGACATCACATTGCCAAGACTTCCCAAGTACAACGCTAATCAGCCTAGACGAAGTCAAGAGTCTGTAGTAACAATATCACTGGACCAGATGACGTCACTGGGTTAGCTGCTGAATCGGTATCGTAAATGAAAACTTCAGTTTCGACGTCTAGTTAAAATATATTAAAATATATTAACGTATATAACCAAATATTACCGAATGTATTACTAAATTAAAATAAAATTGTTCAGGTATTATACAAACATAAAACACAAAACAAACTAATACCTGAAAAAATACAAATCAATACAAAATATGACACATATTCAAAGCACTCAACATCGAAAATACACAAAATACTAATACATACACCACAATCACACACAATAATACCACTTTAAAATACCAGAGACCAACAAGAAACCAGGATAACATCCAGCCAACACACAAATACTTCACCAGACGCAAGATCACGAAGGCTGAGGATGAGAACGCGGGAGTTCTCGAAACATGTTCCAAATAAAGGAAAATTACATCTTGAGGTAAAATAAATATAAATTTTAAATATTATATATATATGCCTCTGTACATATTATATTCCCCCTCATGGAAAATATTTTGCCCCTCCATGATAGCCAGCTTTGGCTAAGGGCCTGTGTTAAGGTAAGGTAAGAGTACGTTTTAATTAATCAGCAATATAGTTAAATGAAAGTAAACAGAAATTCTTATATCAAGTTAAATAGTAGTTTAGGTTTCACACAACTTGCTCATTGGTTACAGGCATTGTAACCACAAGAACCTTATTTTAAAGGACAGTTTTTTATTTCCAGTCGATACCGTTTACTTTTATTTATTTTCAAAACTCAGTTCTCTCTTTAACTCGATCGAACACTCCTTTAAACGAGCGTATTCTCGTTTTAACTCGACCGTTTAGCATTTGCTTGTCTGTTTGTGGAAGCCCCACGATAAGTTAACTCGACCGTTTGGCATTCGCTTGCTGTTTGTGGAAGCCCCACGATAAGTTGACTCGACCGTTTGGCATTCGCTTGCTGTTTGTGGGAGCCCCACGATAAGTTTTGAACGCATCAGCCGATTTTCGTAAAACTTAGTATGTGTACTTTATACTCGTATAGTGTACTATACTTTCACCCAGAGACCCCTTTGTTTTTGAGATCGATTTCCTCAAAAATACGGAAAGGGAGGAAAAGTGTAAGGGGTCAACATTTCGAGAAATTCTCAAAAATTCATACGAATATCAAATTAAATAGCATTTAAACAAGATATTAATTTAGCGAGTTTTCTATTATTTCAAACCTATGTTAGATTTAAATCAATATAGTCGATCAATTTCATAGTATTAGCAAACTATGGAATATCATTCTGGTATATTGCGCACACACCTGGTAGTCACAAACTGGTTTGGAAACACATCAAAGCAATGTACAAAATTGATTATTTTATCCGTTTTATCTCTTCTTTATCTCTTCGGAAAAAAGGTAACCGTAGTCACAGTACAATTATAGATTGCAATTATATAAAGAACGTTTTGTGTGTGTTCTGCCAAAGAAAACTGTAAACTATCCTAACTTGTTTATTGAATAAAATTACTAGAAACATTCGGTTTTGCTGTAAATTTAAAGCTTATATATTCGGCATAACAGATTTCAAGATTCTACCCAGTTACACGCCTTGTTAAGTCGATTAGAGTACTATGTAGAAGTGTATGGGAAGTTTTGACGTTGCGTGCATGAAATGGCTTAGGAATAGCAGTCCTAGACGGTGCTGCCGCCTAGGACAAAGTCAAGGTCACAGCGAACTAGTTGTAGTCGTTACAGCCTACGGCGCAAAATGCGCTGCACGCTGAACAATTCGTGCAGTCGGTTACTGGGGGACAACGCCCAGCCAGCCGGTACATTTAATATTTACATTCCCGAAATTATTGGCTACCAGTTATCGATACTATATAATTTACATACACTTTCGAGGAAAGAAAAACATAAAATTGTTGATTCAGAAACAAGAATTAAAATTGGAAAACGAGAATACATAAATAACGAACACGTCATGAAACAATACTGCAGAACGCATTTTAATTCAGAAAATATACATTGTAAATGATTGAGAATGGGGGCAGTGTTTACTATTTTTAAGCTAATAATGAATTATTTGTAGAATAATAATGACTGAATTCTGATAGTATGCAAAAGCAGTCTTCAGTGTGTGTGTGTGTGTGTGTGTGTGTGTGTGTGTGTGTGTGTGTGTGTGTGTGTGTGTGTGTGTGTGTGTGTGTGTGTGTGTGTGTGTGATGGACATATATTTTAATACAGTCAGGACAGTTAAGCTTGGACAAAGTGTAGACAAAAGATAAAAAACGTTTCGACCAAACGATAACGAAAATTCATTTTATTACAAAAAGTATTGAATACGTTTGAGAAGTTATGTCGCACTATAAAATTATGTGGTGTAATAGTTAATTACAAATAAACATTGTATAGTGTAAAAATGTACATGTTTCGTTTTATAAATGGACTGTGACTTTTGAGGTAGTTGGATCAAGCTACTACATCATTATTAAATAGTCACAGAAAGTCTAATTTATTTGACCTTACTCGAAAGTTACGTAGCAGCATAATGTCTAATGTACACGACAAATTAATGTGTTAAGCTTAAATATATTTATTTTCCAATTACATTAACACATCGCTATTAAAGTTTATCTTTGATATTGCTAGACATAACATTGATAGTAGTTTATTTGAAGAGCACTTACTTTTCGTGAACGAGCTCACGATAGAAGGCTAAAGATTAATCTCTGTTATCCCGGGGACTTCACATATAACGTTTATCCACACACGTCACATCCACTGATTCCTCATCAGAGCGTTATTTTCTTTTAGACCGTGGTGTTCTATGGCCTCTGTCGTTCCTCCGTTCCATAGTCTTCTTGGACGACCTGTTCTTTCTCCTTTCGAGTGGTCTTAACTCAAAAATATTTTGGGGCCATCTTTCATCGTCCACACGAATCACGTGGCCGAACCATCGTAACCCTCGCTGTTCTATATCTTATCTGCTGTTATCGTCCGGGTTCGTTTTCGTTCTGATCCCCCCATTCGTAATCTAAGGTCCTGGCACCGCATCTCTTCAGTTGCCACTTGTTCTCGAGTCGCCATTTAGCGCCCACACACCACTTCCATACGTATAGACGTCCTTCCCATACGTATCATTGTCTCTGGTTATACTTGTCTATTGCCACCGCATTACATTATGACTGAAGCATAATGAAACACACTTACTGACTTTACCGTATTTCGCTGTGTGTACAACCTCCGCTGCTTTCAGTACCTACTTATATCTTTAGTTCTTAACATTCCCAAGTATTTAAATTTGCTAATTTATTTGATAGTTGAATTATCGCCAAACTAAAAATTAAACTCTACTTAGCAGATACTTAACAGAATACATCACAGTGAAAAATCAATCAATGCTGTTCTTTTACGGATTTATCCGTTATAGTTGTCTTTTCAGAACAATACGTTTATAATGTGTTTATGGTTTATAAGGTGTGCACTTTTATTTTTAACGCAAAGTTTTTCAAATACGTGTCCCGGAATGTTTTGAGGAATTGCCAAGACGGTCAACTTCATCTCATCACAAATCGTAAGCGTTTTTCTTTACCACGAAAATAAAAACCATCCAGCCTTTCACACACACATTATACAAACATACAGTAGACTATATACATTTCTATGGTTTTTAAACCAAGGCGATCTTCGCGAATGTGTAGGTACGTATGTATATTTTATCTCTTAGTTTGTTGCACTATTGTTATACAGCACACGGACTTTCTTCTAACATCCTTCAAATCATACTCTTTTCGTTTGAATTATTATACAAACTGTTTTGCCTATTTTCCTTAAAGGAGACAACATGCTTTGGTACGTACGAAACTCGCAGTGAAATTGAAGAGAGATCAAAGTTCTAACACACCTGGCCAGCAAATAGGCCTACTGAGCTTAGCAAACTCTGCCAGTCCCGTGGATCCGGGCGAGAGACACCCATTTCTACAGCTTTTAACTAATTTTTATCTTCACATTCTTCGACGTTTCTCGTTTTCCATTCTTTACGTCTCTCAAGGATTCCTCATATATATATTTATAAACATTGTACTTGTGATCGATGAAATATTTTCTGTTCGTCATTTATCGGGTATACTCAATTTCGTTTTACTCTTTTCCGTCCTAATGTCACTAACTTCGTTACATTACTACAACTTTATCCTAATCAACGTATATCACTTATTAGTGTTATCACATATTAATTAATATTTGTGTTTTGCCTGTTATTTGGTTTTTGCTAGAATACATTTGTATAAGTCTTTAAAATATAGACATTTCCGCGATGAACATACTGATAATTCATCGATATTAATAAGATCCTTAAATTTTTTATAGTTGTGTGTTTGGCGTCAGCAACAATTGTCCTGAAGATGACAATAAATATTGTCGAAACGTCGACGCCAAATAACTAAAAGTTGTATTATTGACCGATCCTCACTAACCATCCACTAAAACATTCAGATATTAATAAGCTTGTTTCAATAACAGTAATATTCTGTATAGGCTATGTGCAACAAACGTTCAACAACGACACAACACGCTCACACACACGGGCGTGTGATTATCTTTTAGGTTTCGGAGATATCATAGGATCTTATTTCAGGCCGACTCCCGGTGGAACTCAACTATTCTCTCGGAAGGAACTTGGCGATTCAGCCATGTTTCGGCAGTTTCACCTCTGCCACCTTCAGATGTTTTCTCTGTTATAGGTCTATAACAGTCTGAGGATGACACTGTGTCGAAACGTCGTAAAGGAACCTTCACTATGGAGAATAAATACAATTCTACACAGGACCCGCCCATCGTAACAGTACATCCCACATACGCGCGCGCGCGTGTTTGTGTGTGATGTACTCGTAAATCTGTAATTATAGGCATCGTATGTTTGATTTTGTGGTATGTAATGAGTTGGTTCATAAACTCTGGCGGTGTACGGAGTCTCAGACAGGTTTGTATTGTAGTGTATGTAATAATAGCGTAAATTAATGTAACGTACATGATAATGATACCAGTAATAATAACGATTTATGTGTGCTTACAGCAATTGTGTGTTATTACCACACTCGAGCCGCAGTTTTAAACGTATGTGTTTTTTGATTTATGGAATAACCACGCCGTGGTGTCCTTCATCGGCTGTATAGGCCTAGATGTGTGGTGACCTGTCTTAAAAAGAGAAAGTGAGTGATTTAAGACAACTTTCTTTAACGCCTTGCTGGCCTTAGTCAAATACGACATCGATGCTATAGTTTTCTTCTAGCCTCATCATAATTACACAAAATACGTATTAACGTAGGTCTACTATCTCTTTAAGAGAGCAAAGCAAATTCTCATTTTTCAACTCGACGTTTGGCATTTGTCTGTATCTCTGTACCACTGTCTGTATGTTACAAAACCAGCCTGGGATATGTCACACGATAACTGTAGAAAACATCAGCCAGTTCTCGTAAAACCTGGCGTAAGTGTTCGTACTTTCATCCCACAGACCCTTATTGTTTTTAAGATTCATCCATCCCAAAATAGGGACCGAGAGGAAAACTTTTAACGGTCAAAATTTTGAAAAATCGCAAAATTCCACGTGAAATATCAAATTAAACAGAATTTTAACGAAAACCATCTTCAGTTTTGGAAATTTTAAAATCTTGTACCTTACTGTCCACTAAAGGAAACAACAAATTTAAAAAATTTGAAAATCCCTGTAGTATCAGACTAAATGGAATTTTAGCCTAAAGCCAAATGCAGTGTTTACTCTGACAATGTTTTAATTTAGGAGCACTAGAGACCAAAAATGGAAGTCAAAATTTGGAAAAAATTCTTCAAGTATATGGGAGTGACAAACTGGGATTCTTAAGGAATTTGATAAAATCTACATATTTCAACACTCGATGCAAATTTTGGACAGCCTTCAAAAGTCTGTGGTCTATGTTTACCGAAAAAACTTGTTGTCAGTTATATACATTTGTACATAGTCTCACATATTGTTACGACGGTCACACCGATCGTCGTAGGTACAGTGGAAACAGAATAACTGATACCTGTGAAGAAACTAATTACCAACTTTAATTAGTCACAAACAACAATTATAAATCAACAAAGGCACACTTATATAATAATTCAAGTTAAATTCGTCCAAGAGACAACAATAAAATGTCACCTTATTTCAGTTTCGTAGTAATTAACACAATGATCACTTGCCACAAACCGTCACAATGACCCTACCCGCACTCTTAATATCGCCAGGTCCGTATAACTGAACTTGGACGCTTCGATATTCAGTATTATACCTCCGCCGTTATGCATTGCAGTGAGATAGCGGGCCTCGAACCTAGTAGGGTAGTGCAACGTCTAGAAGCGGCATCTCGCATGACCTGGAACAATCCAGAGCTTTACGTAATTCTGCCGCGCAAATATAAATGCAAGGTGTCACGCGGTCATTCAGAGACGTGGTACTATTTACTTCCTCAGCGTAGCATATATTCCTAGAGGTATCCATAACATAAGTAAACCTAAAAGCTAGGACTAAATTACTTCCCTATGTAGGCATTATGGTTATAAGTTCACTAAAAACCAAAGCAATGATTGGAAATTTTGGCGTTTATTGTATTCAGAATAATAAAAAGTAATGATTGACGTTTTTCTCCTTTACGATTGTTATTTTACTAAAAAAAAAAATTTAGTAAAATAGGTTTTTGTAATTTTCCTGATAATTGTGAAATTATCTAATATTGAAATTTACCCAATAAAAAATGTATTTCGTTCAAAGTAGTGGGTAAGTTCTACAAATAACTAATTAACTAGTTATTTACACTTCCTGTACACTTTAAAATTAAGATAAAGAACGTTCTCCGTTCTTTTATTAGTTCAATATGTCTAATTATAAGTTATCCATGTTACCTGTGTCCCACATGTCCTTTGTCCTCTGCTTATCTATTGTCCTTACAGATTAGCTTCCCCCAAAGTTACAAAAAAAATCGTGTTTATATTCTTGTGTTTATTATCGTGTGTTTGTATTCTAGAAGTTCGAGTGGTTGAGTGCATTCTGATTAACAAAAAAAAATTAAGTGAATGTTACAACGAACAGAATAGGTTACCTGGTGAGGATGTCTGTAACATGACATACGTATATCAAATTGTATTATCGTCTTAATATCAATTCATTTCATAGCAGAAGAAACTTTGTGAAAGTTAGTATTGTGTACAGAGATCAATTTGGTCTGTTAAAATTTATATGTAATAGTGTATATACATTGAAAGAAAAATATAATAGTAAGACAAAAATAGTTCCGATTTGTAATTATTTTTTATTCTCTCATAATTTGTCATAGACGCACGGAGATGTTATAAAACATTATGCAATTTTCCAGATTGTGTAATACAGACATTCTTTGGATTGTAATTTGAATCAAATTACAATCAGAAGTGCATAAGATCTTTTTTGCGAACTTTGTTTAAAGTGAATGAAATAAAAGTTTATCAGGCATCTCAGTTAAACCAAGAATTCTAATTGCCCTGTTTACTTTCAAGTTTCGTCAATGTTATTCTCCAACTTCATTGTGCTTATTTGCTAAACTGCTAAGTGTCATGTTCTGAACGAGGCCTTTCAGTGTTTCCACCATTGTCGTGTAAACCACGACGAAAATTATATTTTTATCGTTTTTTATTTATTTTTTATTTAATTTTATTTTTGTAATTTATTTTATTTTTATTTGGTCGTGGTTTAGGACTTGAAAATGGTGGAAACATTGAAAGGCCTCGTCCAGAACATGACACTTAGCAGTTATTCCCCGTTTAAGAAGGTACATTTCTTTATTTTGTATGTACATATCTTGTCTTTTGGTTGATGTTTTTGTAGTTAACTCTACATAATAAAATATGCATAACAAGAAACATCAAGAGTTATTTGTATCTTGCAACACAGATAATATAATTTTTAATCAAATAAAACGTAAAACTAAATCCAACGTTCACATTAAAAATGGAATACAGGCTACAAAATAGAGTGTCTAGATTGCAAAAAAATAAGTTTCGATTAATTTAATATGTATAAGTTTTAATTGAGGCACACACAGTCTAAATAACAAACGTCAAAATATTAAATTAATTAAAAACATACAAAAAGGTCACAAAATGATTAAAATGAATATTTGGAAAATTCTAAACACACACACACACACACACACACACACACACACACACACTTGTAAATTACTTATAGATTGGTTACTGTAAATTAGACTCAAAAGTTTACTGTATGTTATTTATAATCACCTAGTAATTGTAGATCTACCGTACATATTTTATACATATTGTAACGTGGCAGAAACAGATGAGCCCATAGGAGTAAACTTAAGACAAACCCAATCGGAAAAAAAGATGATAATAATAATAATAAAAAACTTAAAAAGTTAAAAGAAATAAAGAAACCAACATAACTAAGAAGTACAATACATTAGTTAATAAGAAAATTTTATGTAAATTACCTTATAAGAAAACAGTATTGTGAACTATATTAAATAAGGAAAAGTGATACCAGTGTAAACTACAATAAAGAAAAAAAAGTGAAGTGTCAAATGTAAAAGTAGTGTAGTGTAGAGAAAAAAAGAGAGTGAAGAAACACAAAAGTGAGAAATATAAAATGAGTACAAACAATCTTGGAAGGATAATAATGTTTAATAACCAAGGGTACTTACCTATTCATACATGAAGCATTAAGCTTATTATTGTTTTTTCATTTTTTCAGAATAATTTTGTTATCATAATAATCAATGTTGTTGATGACCATAGTTGTCATAAGTTATAAGCTAGGTAAATAATTGAATCCCAATTATTTTGGTGATAAATAATGTTATTTCTTTTAGGGAACACTAATACCTAAGGGTTATTAACTAATTACTAGAGTCTATAGTGAATAACTAGTCAAATTGAATGGAACTAGTAGTTAAGCAACATATCAGATGATATGACAGAAATAATTTTAATATTAATAACCAGTTCTTATGTTATGTTATATGTTTAACTATGTTATAAAATCGATGTTGATGTTAGAAGAAATTTGTTAAAAAATGTTAACCATGGAAGCATGGGATAGGACTAAATGGTTTGTTAAAATATGTTAATGTAGAAGGAGGAGAGTAATTTGTAATTTTCAGAGGAATTTTGTATTTAATTGTAAGATTTTTTAAATTAACTAAAAAACAAATAATATAATCAGAAGCAATACACAAACAACAAAACATAGACAAGCAACGAATCACCTAAACATAGAAATTAACTTATAAAAAAAAAAATAAATTAACCAAAAGTGTAAAACACTAGGAATTAATATAGGTAAACCATAAAATTGCCACTTTTAGATTGTTTTCCCTAATAAATCAAAGGTAATGACCAATCCCAGAAGTATAATATGATTTTGTGATGGTCAAAAGACCCAAATGGCATAAACAGCATAATTTTGTAAAAACACAAAACATTATTATGACACACACACAGGCCATATTTGGTATCATTTTAATTGTAATAAAACAAAGAATAACATGCTGTAAATTAAATTAAGATAAACTATTTAAAAAATAGAGAGTAATATGTACTAGTGTGTAAAAAATCATGTATTGTAAGAAGTATCAGGTCATGTGACCCCAAAATTCAGTCATATTAGCCAATCAGAAATTAGAAAAAATTGGCCAAACTATTCAAATTCGAAAGAAAACGTTTACAGTGTATGTTAGCACGAAAGAAGAACGGGTCAGCCCTATGTATGGCAGAATGAAAGTTTACTAAAGATTAACTTAAGAATTTTGTTACCTTGTATAATCCACTAGGCGATCTCAGTTTTTTACATACAACATGTTTCGGGGACTAAATCCCCATCTTCAGGTACAGTAAAAAATTATTATTCCCCTAATACATAGGGGTCGTTGAAATGATTAAAATGTTTATACATAAAAACACACGCACAAAAATCACTAAATAAATTAACATATAACACAAACACATGTAGACGTTAAAAGCGACTCGGTGCACCGATCGACCTCCGATCGTCAACTAGCGTGTGTTCGTGCTTCATTGCTTATCATCAACGCGGTATCATATAATTTATTGGATGTAAATGATAGCTGATCGTTGAGTAACTGCTCTTTATTTACTTTGGATGCCTTGTATATTTCAAACTCTTCTAAAGCATTCAGGAAATGACCTTTATTACAAACATGTATCGGCTCCATGTTCTCTTTGAATCCGGTGTAATTATGGTTTTCGTTTATGAGGTGGAGTGCGTAATTTGATGAGGTGGTTTGGGGTTTCTTTTTTGGTAGGTGTCCTTTAAATCTCTCGATAAATTTCCTCCCCGTTTGTCCGATATAGAACTTATCGCACTCACTGCACTGGATTCTATATACCCCTGAACATTCCTCCAAAGTTACTGGTTTTCGTGGCTTAAGTATATTTTTTAGATTATTTATGGTCTTGAATGAAACATTTATATATAATTTTTTAAATTCATTTTTTATTATGTTGGGGAGTATGTTCGTATATAATGCTGAGACATATTGTGTTGTATTTTTAACTTTATTATTGTCACCATTTATTTTCCGTACAGCAAAAAAGTAAAAATTTTTCTTTTTTTACAGCAAAAAAGAAACCCCAAACCACCTCATCAAATTACGCACTCCACCTCATAAACGAAAACCATAATTACACCGGATTCAAAGAGAACATGGAGCCGATACATGTTTGTAATAAAGGTCATTTCCTGAATGCTTTAGAAGAGTTTGAAATATACAAGGCATCCAAAGTAAATAAAGAGCAGTTACTCAACGATCAGCTATCATTTAAATCCAATAAATTATATGATACCGCGTTGATGATAACCAATGAAGCACGAACACAGGCTAGTTGACGATCGGAGGTCGACCGGTGCACCGAGTCGCTTTTAACGTGTACATGTGTTTGTGTTATATGTTAATTTATTCAATGATTTTTGTGCGTGTGTTTTTATGTATAAACATTTTAATCATTTCGACGACCCCTATGTATTAGGGGAATAATAATTTTTTACTGTACCTGAAGATGGGGATTTAGTCCCCGAAACATGTTGTATGTAAAAAACTGAGATCGCCTAGTGGATTATACAAGGTAAAAAAAAAAAAAAAAATTCTGAAGTTAATCATAATAGCGATCTGGAGACTGCAAAAAATGTATCTTTACTAAAGAATCAAATCTGTGTGTGTAAGGTTATAAAAATAAAATTCAAAATTAATAAAAATAATAATAATAATAATAATAATGAAGATTTAAGAAGACAGAAAACCAATAATAAGAAACAAAAGAAGAAACACATAAAGGAACACAATAATTATGCAAAACTAATAGCCGATAATAATATTTGGTCAACCAGCAAGGTGAGAAAACCGTTGTCATATAACCCAACATTATCAATCACACCACACTAAGAAAAAACATCACAGACACTATTAATTAACACTCCAGTGAAAGAAAACGAACACATAACTATTATTTCAGTAAAACACTTTATATAATTCCATTCATATTAAGGGAAATTGGTGTATGAACTTTAATACAATAACGAACGTCTTGATGGCGGCCATGATAAAATACTTTTAGAAGTGACGCTTTCATGTCAAACCAACCCACGCGGTGCTAGTGAGCTTCGGTAACTAAGTAGACATTATTTATACAATTTTACTTAAACAAAATTCAGTTTTTCATGTAAATTTTGATAGAAATTAAGATTAATTTGTAAGTATTGTACTTCGCTACGGCATTTCTGACTTTTTAATAGTTCAAAGAACCTTGGAATCAATATGTGTTGTAAAAAATTTCAACACAACTAACGATTGTAATTCTCGACCCTAGAGACAAAGTCGATGTAGTAAGTAACATTTCAAATTTAAAAACAAATAATTAAATAAAAACCAAAGAGTTAATTGAATTAAAGAAATTAAATATACTTTCAAAAAAATTTTTTTTTATTTTTTTTTATAAAAATATTTTTTTTGTAACAAACATTAATAAATTTATTGAACACGAAGAATGTTTTAAACAACGACAAGTTACAATATTTACATTAGTTTGTTTAAGTTAGTTTAAGTGACATGTAGTTTGAGTTGTAAACTATCTTCACACAAAAACCTTGTTGTATATAATTTATAATTATCCAGTAACGGAACTTTATTTTGTTCCATATAGTTGAACACGCACCTTTGTTCAAGTATTTACCTGGGACTTCCCAGTTGCCTTCATTGTCATACACTACCCTCCCCCCTGACAACATACATTTCAAATCTCTCAGTTTAAATCTAACCTCTGAAACTGGTAAACAATTGTCAGGAAAATAGAAAGCATCTGTATAACTATACCAAGTGTTTACTTATTAAATTAAAATACTAATAAAATGTTGTAGCAAGTGCCAAGTGACCATTCGATCAGTGTAAAAGAGAGTTTGTTTTTTCGTTGTTTTCATCTTTTTGTTGAAAGTATAAATTTGAAGACTGTCCCTGATTGCCTTGTTTTCAAGTTTATTTCTTCGTGTTACTCCTGATCTGAAGTTGGAAACCATATCTCGGCGGATTGGACTCTAGTATAGGTTCTAATATCTAGCGTCAAAGTTTCGCTTCTACATAAACCACAGCCTATAGACACAGCCATAACCCTGCTTATCCTTTCTTACTTTGCACTCAGGCAATCTTTTGATTTTATCGCACATGAGGTTAAATTTCTCTATTTTTCCCCAACTTCACCATTGTAAGGTATGTTACACCCGGGGAATCTTAAGGTATTGACTTATTCTATTATTTGGCCTTCCGGTACAAGCTCACATCTCAAGGAATGGAAGTCTTGGAGCAGCATGGATTTGGATTTGCTCGTTGATGTTTCCAGGTTACAGAGCTTTGTTAATTTATGTAATTCATGCAAAGCTCTTTGCAAGTTCCCTTCATTGACAGCAGCTAAGACCAAATCGCCAGCAAACGTAAGGGTTTTGATAAAATTTATTTCTTCGAAATTGTCTTCAGTATTAAAATTTACAAGCCGTTACTTCCGTCCCCTTTAAACATTGGGTAAATATATATTAAAATGTATAAGTGTGATACAGCACCCATGTCTATCCACTTTTGTTAACGATTTTTTTAGGAGTATTCCCGAATTTTAGTTTTCCGGAATCTCTGTGCCCGAATGCATATTTTTAATAGCACACATACACAAGTATAATATTGTTAGTATAGTGTAGTGTAGTTAGTGTAGTGTAGTTAGTGTAGTGTAGTTAGTGTAGTGTAGTTAGTATAGTATAGTATGTGGTGTAGTATAGTAGTATAGTTTCTATTTTTTTTATACCATGCTATATTATTACACATTTTTTATTAGGGTCTACTGATTGGTAAGCACTGCTCCGTTTTATATAGTATTCCATAGTTTACTTCTAATAACATTTTTACATACAAGACTAAACAATAATATGAGACTGGATCAACATGTCTTCTTTAAGGAAGTTTGTATCACAATTTAAGAGGAATAAATTTATAACATATCGTTCCTGTTGAATATAGACTACATGACCTTGAAGGAAACCGAAGTAATTAAATTGGAACTAATATTGTGTAGAGATACCTTGTAAAAGATTCATCATAAATATTAGGTTCATGACATTTTATACGGCTTGTTTCTGTAAGTATTATAATATAAAATGGTATTCAATTGAAATATTGTGAACAGAATTATTATAAAGGTTGAAAAAATGGTCGATTTTCGATACAGTTAATCTGTGGTTGATTATGCTGAAACCAAGGATCTTAGTGCTGCAATCAACAATCATGAAGTAATTGAATAGCTTAAATTATAAGTTTCGATAAACTGAAGATTCACTAAAAACCTCTGAAAAACGTTAGACGTACCGCAAAATATTTTATAAGTAAGAAAATGCTTCACTGCTTAACCTTGCAAGTCCTTGTTCATATAGTCAAGTGTTACTATAGCCAATTGTGGAAAATGATTTTCTGTCGTTGAATGCAACAGAAATTTCAAAGTAACAGTTAAACATATTAAATAACTAGTCCTGTTCCTGCTCCTGCTCCTCCTCCTTCTTCTATATATATCTGTCTGCCTGGAGCCCGTACTTGTTGTTACGTACATGATTATTATATAATTATATTTATCTTAGTTATTATTACTTAATGCGTAATATGGTTACTATTTAATTAATATGGCCATATATATTAATTAGTTAACAATTAAATTAATTAAATTTGTTTTAATTTCTGTATATTTTGCAGTATTTGTAATTTTGTTATTGTTATAAGTGTTTGTACAACGAACAAACCCACAAATTATAAGAAAGGTAAAAGTTTGAATAATGACACCATAAGAGACATTATGAGAGATGGCAAGTACACTGGTTAATTAGGTAAAAGCCATACCTCCTGTTGAAGAACATCGAACAGTTGTTGAGTCAAACATCACTTAATGTATTTCGAAGAGCTGCTGACATAATGAAGTGGACAGAATAAAGTTTTTCCTGAATAATTTGTTTGCAAACCTTTTTATACAAAACTGACTACATCTTTGTACCAAGTGACCTGAGATCGTAAAAAGCTGATGCAGTTTAGTAATAGTCATTCAGGGAGTTATTGGAGTACTGTACCTTAATTTAAATCACAGCACACAAACAATGCCCATGTATGATCGGCCATGATGAACATAACGGATTGATTCCCCCTCCAGAAGTACACCCTCGCGTCAGTCATACTGATTAAATTTGTTCGATGCAGATGGCATCTGTGTGTTAGGGATTATATAATACAGTGTGTGTGTGTGTGTGTGTGTGTGTGTGTGTGTGTGTGTGTGTGTGTGTGTGTGTGTGTGTGTGTGTGTGTGAGTTAGAGGCTCCACCTTTATGTATGATACTGTATGATACAACTCTTCATGAACTAATTACAAGCCTCTGGGACAGTAGTATGTAAAATTCGAATAACAGATAATATCGAAGCGCAACAAGTAAGGTCAAGAAACCGACTTAAAGATAACTAAACACTTCTACATATCGTTCAGACTTTCGCATCTATGATCAAAAGTTATTTCATAAAGGACAAAATAATTAGGCTGTGATTAAAAAAAATCTCAAGCGTGTCCGGGATTTTGTAAATAATCCACTGTACTGTTCTGAATATACTATTGAATTTATTATGTACAATAAAAACGAAGACTCCAACAGGAAAAGGAAAAACACCGTCAACATAGTAATAAACGAAGGAAAAAAAGAACGAGTTGATGTATACAAGTATGTGGGAATACTGATGGATGTAGAGGGAAACGTGAAGGACGAAGTGTAAGGAGGTGTGGCCCACTGTTGTACAACAGTCTAATAAAATGTTTGTACAAAGGAAAGAAGTATAAAGTGGAATACGAAAGCATATGAAACAGATCTGACATGAGTTTTAATTTTCGGATGTGAGAGTTTAGTACTATTGAACCCGATGAAAAGACCATTTGTAGATAAAATATCTTGCAGGAGTTAGAGGAAACAGAATAAGAAATTACAAACAGGAAGAGCTATACGACTCAAATCCAATATAGAAAAACAGCAACTAAAGTGATTTGATCTTCCTGTTACATGTTAGAGTCATGATTACTGGTGAAGAATCTGGGACGCAAGTGTGGAACGAAACAAAACTCGAATACCAAAAACAACTAATGATGAACTAGCATCGATCGATTCTAAAGAGAAGTGATGCAACGTAAACAGAGAATAGACGATTGGCAAGAATAAGGAAGTTTGTGGTAAAACTGCGCGCGCGCGCGCCCACACACACCTGAATTAGATGGTATTATAGATGAAATATTAAGACATGAAATGGTTCGCTCAGATCTTAACAGGAGTGGAGGTTGTGCAGGAAGTCTGATGTGAGGTGACAAACCATGACACATAACCATGTGACACACCAACTATGTAGCTGTTCTGAACAGAAAATAATTACTCCGAAAAAACAACGCGATAAAGCTACGCATGCGCAATGAGATCTTTTGACAGCGCAACCACACACCCGTTTCTTGTCTTACTGTTTCATCTGAACACGTTAAACCTTAGAGAAGTAGGGAACATTTGTGACACACACACAGGCCTATATAATCAACAAGTTTTATAAACATGTAGTTTTAGGAGAAAAAATTTATTTCAGTACATCCAATAAGTAAAAATAAATATGAAAATTTAATTTTTTTTCACAAATGAATTATAGGAACAGGCAATTAAAATATTTGAAGCGGTTTGCAACCACAGATCACCCTAAGTCTCAAGTCACGAGGGACTTGAATTTAGAGATTACTGGCAGAATATCACTAACTTCTTAAGACTACCTCAAATCATGAATCACCTTGTTCTTGTTCTTTTTGAGACGATCTGCGGCCTGCCGGCTGCTTGTCTAATGCCAACCGCGTCTGAATTTACGATTACCATGTTTATGGTGAGTTTCCTGCATCTATCAGCCTGTAATGTTTTTAAAATATCATCACTCCGCGTAGTAAATGGTTATTGGTTTCTCTCTCTGGTGTGGTGTGATCTGTACCAAGGCTAGAAGAGGACAATATTTCATGGCCAATATTTGAGTGAGGTTGTTGATGACGATATTTAAAAAAATATTCACCCTTCAAGCAATAACCAATTTATTAGGCGTTACATTAATTTCTTAAATAGGTTTTTAGTTTTAAATTAGATTCAGGCATTCGCTAACCAGCGAGTTCGAAAAGAGATGACCGCAGATGTTAACTCAAAGTAGGCGATTACTGAGCCGGTAATTACAGAGCTAATTATTAAGAAAAACGTTTAGCATTCGATTATGTTATATTTTGCATAACTATTCAAAACATATAATATCTTTTTGACATTTTATCTTGATTTAGTATTTTTAGTATATCTCTTATTACGCCTACCAATATTATAAATGTTATCAACACACAAATAATAATTCCAGCAGGAGTCGACATATTTCATGATAAAAGGTTGTTTGTTCAGACTGTATTCACTTCAATTTGGATAAATAATTGACAGGATTTTCTTTTCTTTCTCTTCTTCTTTTTATCCTTGTCTTCTTCTTCTTCTTCTTCTTCTTCTTCTTCTTCTTCTTCTTCTTCTTCTTCTTCTTCTTCTTCTTCTTCTTCTTCTTCTTCTTCTTCTTCTTCTTCTTCTTCTTCTCCTTCTCCTTCTCCTTCTCCTTCTCCTTCTCCTTCTCCTTCTCCTTCTCCTTCTCCTTCTCCTTCTCCTTCTCCTTCTCCTTCTCCTTCTCCTTCTTTAGTATTATTATTATTATTATTATTATTATTATTATTATTATTATTATTACTAATATTCTAACCTTTATCCTGTGGGACGGAATGGTGGGTGGCCACATTCTGTAGTTCTCAGGTCGTGCTCTTGATCGCCTTCTGTTTAAAATCCTTGTATCCTTTCAAACCTGTTTCTACATATTCATTTGATTCAATAATAGTATAGTAAAATCATTTAAAAAATCCTTTCAAAAATTTAGAAAGGAAAAGTGAGGCATCGTAGGCACGGGGTACCCCTTAAAAATTGGAGGGGTTGTAAGGGAAAAAGGTGGGTTTAAATATATTTTCAATGATTCCGTCATTACCACTCGGGGCTGCTATAGTTAATTAATGAATAAAGTTTAGTTTATTCGCGTCACACTGGTTTTTCATTTTATTTTCTACGATGAGTTATAGCCTTTTGAAAATCGTACTATTTTTTTTACCCTCCCCTCTTCAAGCACAATATTCAAGTCTGATTTGCGAAAAATGAAAGTTATACAAAAAACGTTACAGATAAAAGTTGGGAATGTAATTCTCTATATATCATATTTTTCAATACCCTGTAAACTTAAAATAGACTGAGTTACGAGATAAAATGTAGAAATGTAACAGATAACAATTTTTCGTAAATAACTCAGTTATAAAGAGTTTTATGAAATAAAATCATATCTATATTGTTTTTAAATCACTTCAATTTGGCGTACTTTTCTTTAATAAATTTAAAGAAAATTTTAAAAAGTATAATCTTTCAACAAAAGAATAATGATGTTTTTTTCAATCTCCAGTTTTTATTTTCAAAATGCTTGTAAAAATTGACTATGCCATATTCAACATGATAATTTTCGTTTTAACCTCAATCAATCCCTTTTAATCGTATTAAACTAAATCATCTACATATGTTTAGGCCTATATAATTTTGTAATATTGCAAAAATTTATAATTTTAAAAGTTATATTAAAAATATTTGATCCATCAAAAAATTAAATTTACAAGTAAGTGTTTTTTATAAGTATAATTTGGATTGAATACCAGTAGGAATACATTCAGGATTTCTTTTTAAGTACATTAGTGTTTTAATTTTATAATTTTCCCTACTTTTCAAACTTCTGATTTTTCAGTGTTTACTGATTTACTCGAAAAGCATAAATTTAGGCTAAAATCTCACGTGTACGAAATTTAAGCTCAAAATATTTTCTTTCTGTGATAAAGTTACACAAAGTTATAGTATATAGACACTGTCAGATACTGAATTCAAAAAATTATCATATTTCATCTTTAATATTATATTGAACCCAGTTGTTTATAATAAAGTACATCCCTAACATAGGCCTATCGGTACATTTCCTATACAGCCTCTCTTATACAAATAAATAAATTTTTTACAATAAATAAACTTGTTCTAAGCAGTTAGACCAGACTGAAGTTTGTCTCCTTAATGAAAATATGTAGGGCCTACACGTCCCAAATTCAGAAATTCCCACTTTACTCATGATTTGTATACATATTTTTCTTATAGTAAAATTATGACGAAATGGTAGAAAACTAGATTAATACAAAACTAAGTAAATTGAAAATTACCATTTACTAATTTTGTATAGGAATAATTTTTATATTGATCTTGTGATTACTTAAGTACTCATTGATGAGGTCTAATAATTTTGTAATAAATACTGATTCTTATAGAAATTTTAATTATTACTGAGTAATGAATGAGTAAGTTTCATTATTACAATATTTTTTACTTGCTTTTTACAGTACTTTCTGTGCAAAACGAAATGATTTTTAAATATTTAGATCGATGTGTTAATTTTTCCAATTTTTAGCCGTCTTAAAATGGAAAATAACCAAAAATTCCGAATTATAGAAAATTTAATCCTATAAAATTTGTATTTGAAACATTTTTCACTTAAGCTTTTGTTTTTCAGAAATCGCATTTGGAATTTATGCTTGAAAAGTGATTTAGGCAGGATTAAAATTTAAAAACTCAAGACGTTTAAGTTTTTAAGAAAGAAGAATTTCTTGGAATAGAACAACATTAAAAGACTACTGTATTTAAAAAAAATGTATCAAATGTATAAATCTTAAAACGTGCAAGATTTCCTGATAAATATATTTCCTTTCGTAAATATCTCCATTTTTCCGTAACGTGGTCATTTTTAAAGTTACAGAGTTTATAAACAATCTAGAATATATCAAATTAATTTCCTATAACCTTTGTTTGAAACATTTTTTTACTAACGTTTCATTTTATTCGGAAATGGTACTTGAATATTCGTTTGAAGAGTGAGCTAAAAATAGTTAAAGCTTCAAAAGTACGCTACTGGCTCAATTCACATCATACATAATGAAAGAAACAAAATTTTAAGGTAATTAACTAAAAGTTATGTAAAAATAGTCTTGGCTACTAAATTTTTGAGATATTTCTTAATAAACCCACTTTTTATCTCTTTCAAAAGAGACGACTCTCTATCTACCCCTTTATTTTAAAAGAAACACCCCTTATCACACGGAACTTCAAAATATAGGTCACCCCAAGCTTCGTCATTCTCAGTATCAGTGGCCCCTTTTTCGTTTTCAAGCTTAATTTTCATATAGTTTTCCTGTACTATATGCAACTTGAATCTATCAACTGTTCACTATAACATAAAACTACTGTTAGTCACGTAACTTCTATGACTAATTAAGTGCCCTTTTATGACTTTTCTGTGATTAATTTGGAATTTTGACGAGGCTTGTCCACGAAAGGATTTTCTCGTAAATCTTTTTAACCCATCGTGATTGCTCACTGGATTAAAGATCCAAAGGCTATTTCAAACTCTGTGTGGTCCTGCAATGGCCTTTCAGGCGTAGAATATTAAAAAATACTATTATGTCTCGGAACTTTAGGAAGAAAAAAATTGGAGAAGAATAGGAAGTATTACAAGCTTTAACGATATTATCGTGATAAACGTGGTAAAGTAAGTAAACCGGGTGAGTTAGTAAACCTACACAAATATATTATCATTTTAATACTAAATGAAGAGAATTCTTCAATCTGAAATTTAATTCATCTGTCAAAGTGTTCGCAAATTGTTGGCTCACTGGAACTTAATTACAGTAAAAGAAAATAAGATTGGATAATAAATAATAATAACTGTAGGCATAATATCGATATACATATTGCGTGTGTGTGTGTGTGCGCGCGCGCGTGTGTACATACATAGGCCCGAATATAAGAAATAAGAACTATATTGCAGAATAATAATAATAATAACAATGAAATAAATGCTATTGTTATTATGAAAGGCAATCAAAATTATGAAAGGAATGCCATTACTAGGTAGAGCTTTTTATGTCCATAAGAGTATAATAGGGAATGTAACAGTATTCACATCTAGTTCCATATTCATAAAGAATATCTCTTCTAACAATTAAAAGTAAAAACAAAAAATACACACTTATTAACTGGCACACACCAATAAATGAAGACAACAGGAAGAATCAACAAAAAACAGAAGAATTCTGGGATCGTTTAGAAATTGAAATATCCAGGATCCCCAAATCGAATGGTATAATACTACTGGGCGATTTCAATCCTTAAATAGGCAGGGAGAAGAAATTTGGTAATATAGTAGGGCAATATACAGCCCACAGAAGAACTAACAAAAATGATATGTGACTAATCAACTTATGTAAAGGTTCTCAATTGAAATTAATGTCTTTCTTCAGTAAGCTTCCAAGCAAGGCTAAAACGTGGATATCTCCAAACCCGATGTTCGGAGAATTTCAGTTAGATAATGTAGCTATTTCTCGAAGAAATACTCGTATAAAGGAAATTATGAATGTCAAAGTAATAAGAAACGATTCTGATCACTACATGTCTAAAATTAACCTCAAACTCCTACCTAATAAAGTTCATCGAAAATTACAAAACTATTAAAGTATAATACAGAGAGACTTGCTATAACGGAGAACCAATAAGAAATAAAAATAGTTAAGTATGGTAACTGGCAAGAGTTATCTAAAGAAATCAATAATGCAGCAAAGATAACATTCGGTTTAGTTAAAAATGTCACAGAACTGACTCACGTCCACGATGAGACTTCGCAGGCGTAAAGTGTTCACACCGTTTATCTATTCTGCAATCCACGCACACACGCGCGCGCGCAAATTGTTAAAGGAAGAAAAAGGAAGAACACAAACTTGTGGTGGCTTGAATATCGGACAACAATGTTCATGTTTTATTCGTAAGTGTTTTGATTTAAAGAATTTTTGGAGATGACATTGAAATGCTTCACGTTTCCACGTAATACGAGTATATGTGAGACGAATTAACCGACAAATGTCTGTATCATGGCTGAAACAAAAATGTCTTGTTTGCAGCTGATTGAAGACAATTTATTAGATGATGGGTCCTATGAGGAACTCACAGGCTACACTACATCAGTGTCAAACACAATTAAAAATAATTAGAAAAGAAAATATAATTAAATTTTGAAATAAGGAGATATTAATTTCAAGAATAGTGTTAATTATAATCGTAAACAGTTACAACAAAACATGTTAGTTTCTTGTGCAAGTATAAAAAATTGTATAGGCACAGCAACGAAGCATCATAATCATGAATTAAACAAATTAAACGTTGATATTAACTATAGGGTATCAACGATTATGTAGAATGCTTTAGAAGGCGACCTGGCAAACGTTACCAGATAAACGGTAATGATGATGCTTTGATGATTATGGTGATGATGATGATGAAATTAATCATGATATCATATACCATAAGTGAAACAAATGTTATATTTTACTTGTAATCCTTCGATTTTAACAACTACAGTTTTGAATTATGTGACTTTAATCTACTTCCCTCAAATATGTGTTTAATTATGTGAGAGCACTCACTCGCGTGCTCTCTGTCTGTCTGTCTATCTGTCTGTTCCTGTAAATGCTATTTCCTTTAAGGCGATATAATATTCAGCATCGGTATTGTTTGTAACGCCGTGATCAACACGTCTCATATTAAATTAAGGCCCTCACTATATACTGTAGGGCTATGTACGGTTATAGTCTTCACGCGTAAGTAGGCTATTAGATATTTGTACAGATTCTCTCCTTTCTTCTTAGTAATTCTTCTTTCTGATTCAAAAGAGCCCAACGCCCCAGTTACACCATTTAAGCTTAACTTTTTGATTAAACTGGTACTGATACGTTAACAAAGTACACTTTAGGCTATAAAATAAACAACATTAATAATGTTCGTCTCTAGTTATTAACTTAAACTCCTAATTAACTTAATGGGCAATGTATTTCGTTATGTTAAAATTGTAAGGAATTTATTTAGAATTGATTTATAAAATATACAAAAACTACACATAGACCTATTCTATATATCAGTAGTCAACAATTAATTATATACGTGTAACATTATGTATTACATGCAACTGATTCATTTAACTGCGAAAAATGTTTTCAGTTTGTAAGCCCATTCTCTGTCTGTCCTACGCCCTACGTCCATCTTATGTCTATATCCGAGTGAATTAGCGAAGCGAGTTCTCCTATTTTACTCCACCGTTTGGCAATTATCTGTCTATATGCATCATCCCCCCCAAACGTTTTGAAAAACCCGCAAAAATCAGTGTGAGGTATCAAATTTAAAAGAATTTAAACCACAATCTGAAAGGAGTATTCAGTCTTGAAAATTTAAAAATTTGAAGATAGCAAGGCCCATAAAAGGATTCAAATTTAAAAAAAAACTGTAAAAGATATAAGATTAAAAAAAAAAGTTTAACATAGTAGCGACTGTAGTGAAAAGTTATCAGAATGCATTGTTTACACTAAAATTTGTTAAAGTATCACAAGTAAAAATGTAAGTTAAAATTTTGGAAAACTGAAAACTATATCTTCGTCATCAAATGGTGAGAAATTTTATTCTAAATACGAATTCTGTATTAATAATTTGACAATATTAATATCTGTTAAACTCCTTGCAAATTTTGCGGCGCCTTCAAGAACTTTATAAACTATGTTTGCAAAACAAATTCATATTTTTATCAGTTCCATATATTTGTGAAAAGCGTTAGATATGGTCATAGATGTGTCTATGGAAACACTCATAAACTCGGTAATTATGACTAAATTATTTATTATTTAGTAATTTTTGTTACAAATTTCACTAAAAAACGAAGTAGTAATTTCACTTAGTGTTTAAGAACTAAGTGTTGTTTATTGTTTCATAATAATGAAGAAAGTTGTAATGATTGTCTGCTTTACAATATTGTTCGTTTGCTAACAACTATAGCAAGGTAGCCGGGGTTTTTATGATTATTCTTCTATTTTCTTAACTTTTCAAGTTACAGCAGACCGTGGTACAACGTATAGTACCACTTGTGTGGTCCTCGTGGTGTACGTTATCTTGGCTAATACAGACTCACACATAGAAGAACTTTACTCACAGCTTAAAAAAAATTCAGATTTATGGATCCGACTTTTTTCTAGTAATAAACGCAATTTTTCTGAAATTGTGTGCGAGTTATGAAGCTCAAGGAGATTACTGAAAGCAAAGTAATGAAGTAAAAAAAAAGTTTCAGTAATAAAGAAATTCAGTAAAGTAATAATGTCAACTTACGCAACACAATATTAGGCCTAAGGTAGCTGCCGAAGATGGTTTCACATAATACCTCCTGAAACAAGTCTCTCAAGTATTAGTGTGAAAATATCATGTCAAGCGTAACACTAATAGTAGCGTCAAGAAATTGAACTAAACCAAGTTAAAAATTACAGGCATATGTATAGGCTCTATTAATAAATAATAAAAGAAGTAATACATAAGATTAATAAATAATTTTTTATCTTAATAAACATTAAGATAAAAATTAATAAATATTAAGATTATTATTTAGAATAACAAATAAATAATGAATCTTAATTTTTGAAGGAAACATAATATTAAAGAAATCCTTGTGATTACTCTGTCAGTGATTTAGTAAAGTTCATCAAAGGAATTCAATATTTTCCACATAAGAAATTTTGTATGATCGGATAGGTCCTATGGTTCTAATTATGATTCCAAATCTGATTTGTTAATCAGACAGACAGTTTGTAAAACTTGCTTACAACATTGTTAGTAGATAGCGTTTTTATTATACTAAGCGGAAAAGCGAATAACCTGAATGTTAACACCAATTTTAAAGCTTAACGTTAAAAGACAGAAAGGCATGTAAACGTCAAGTTTAGTAAACCTCGGCCATCTGTGACATGTATTTTTAATGAACGTTATGTTTAATACATAAGACAAAATTTATAAATCACATTTACTTTCACATTGAATAAAAATGTAAAATATATAAGGCCTATAATATAATATAGTAGACCTACATTATAATAAAAAGTATAAGGTATACGATATTTCATTCTTATAAAAAAGTTGAAGATTCTCCATTGGGCAAAAGTTTCCTTCTACAACATTTTCCAAAAACACTTTCAGAAAGTTAGGCCTATTTAAAATACTTAATAAACTTAACTTAAATAAAACTTAATAAAATAAACTTTATAAATTAAAAACTCATTCGTAACAAAAATATAATAAATAATGTACCCTACTAATTAATTTAATTTTTAAAATAGGATAAATTAATTTTAAGTTAATATTCTTAATATTAAATTACACTAATATTATTATTTAATCAATAATAAATTAAGTTTTGCATACACATATAATGCAATGTCTTTGTATAGGTCTACAAAATTACATGTACACCGTATGGGACAAAATTATAAATCTCCGCAGTATTGTTTTATAAAGCCCCAAAATGAATTACCGCCAACTTCAGAATAACATTTTAATCATGAGAATAACTATAAAACGGAAATTTTTCCATTCGTTTGATGGTGTTAGCTTAAGGCTATCGAAGAGTTTATTAAATTTATAGGCGTGTGTAAAAACAATAGCCTATATAGACTATGTATAAATCCCTGTTAAATCAAATATTTTTCTTAGTCTTCCACGTATCCGTTACTCTCAGTTTATTTAATGTAAGCCTACACTCACATATAGGTAAACTACTACTCTCTTCCATGTCTCTTCATATATTTGTTTAGTTACAAAATACAATGAAGAATAGTAATTTATATTCCCATAATAGGCCTGTTGACCTAATGAAAAATAGCGAAAAATTGATTACATGGTTACATGAAAAAATTATGTTTATTTTGTGTATATAGTAGCTCATCTCTATACGAAGTGATATTTGTAAGTAGGTTAACACTACATTTTTCAGTGAAGTGTACGGTTTACACATTCACACGTACGCATACGGGTGCTTGTGTTGTGCAAGTATTCACATAATAAACGTTTTTTAAAGAAGCGGTAACAATTCAATTAGCATTTATGTGGTAGATATTTGCAATATGTAGCCTAACCTCATTTATTGATATTCTCGTCTAGTAAGGCGTGAATTCGTCGTTGTACATTCGCACGTCACAAATTATGGAAAATTTCCAAAACATCTTTTACTTAGGCCTACATATTTCAGTGTAGCCTATTAATAAAAGTTTTCGCTAGGCTTACATTGGCTTTTGCAAAGTAAATTTTTTTATGTAAACGACTTGGAATTTTGTGCAACTAGCTGCACCAAACATTTCTCTTTTTTTGTATTCAGTTGAGTTTTCGATTACAGGTTTGAGTTCTAGACGGACATACAATCGCCGTCAATCTTGAATAAATAGCCAACTTTAACTAATCTTGCTAGTTCTTTTTACACCAATTTTTCTCATTTAAAATACAAATACTTAAAGATCGGGTCCGAATTTACATAATTAGGCCTATTTACTCTAACCGTACGTGCCTGCATACATAGCCCTAGTAAAAAGTGGAACCATTAGCATCAAAATTATTCGTTATTGGCAATGTCTACTGAATGTGGATGACTGAATGGTGGCCTACTTTGTAAAGTAGTTTTAGTAATTGTATTATTTCATCTGGGACAACAATTTTTTCACAACTTGCAAACAATCGAATTTTTTAAGTTCGAATTCGGCAACTTGTGAAGGGCTATAAAATACAGCAACATGAAGAATTATTATAACTTCCTAGGCTTCCAGGGTCTAGTTACCCAAAGGAAATTATTACCAAATGAGTAAACTATGTGTTATAGGCCTATAATATTCTTGTGCTGAATTGATCTCAGCGCAGTCCTCAGTACTTTGAAACAGAAAGCTAATTGATGTAGACATTTAAACTTATAGTTATTTAAGCTCTGAATTGATGTCAGCCAATTTAATTCAGTCGATTTCTACGTTGGTTGGCGTGAAATCTACGCTGTAGAAAAACATACGCGCTGGCAGTAAACAGAAATTTAAATATTAAAACGTATCACTCGTTTAATATTTAAATTTACTACTGCGCTATTGGAGCGGCATCATAAAAATAGTGTTTTCAGGGGGTGGTGGGGTTGGAAGTGGTAATTTTTGCAGCAGAGTGTGAGTTTAAGCTATTGACTATGTCTAGGGCAGACGACCACGCCCTTAGGAATCAAGGGCGGCCAATCAGAGCGCAGTGTGCGCACGCAGGTGACGGCCCGGTATTGACATGTTAACAAATAAGACGCAATTTCTGCAGCAAAAATATATAATAATAAATTATGTTTCATTTTAGAACACGTTGTTATGAAATGAAGGGAAAAAAGATTCCGTTTAAGGGTACTGACGAAGAGGAGGGTTGAGAAAAGAACGTGTAATTTGAAGTCTTCTTTTGCAACGTTAAGTCTTGTTAAACGCATTAGGCAACAAGCTACCCTTAGTGATATTGTAGCGTTTTACAAGGAGAGCGTTTCCTAGCCAAATCGTGAACATGTTATTGCTAAATATATATGCTTCAGTGACGGGTATGTTAATCCGATTTGACCGATAGTTTCTCTGTTGTGTATCCGCCAACACCTGCGTACGAGCGCGCTCAAGCGGATTAAGTAGGTAACACATAAGCATGTGCGCGCACGTGTAAACACGGAGTGTAAGATAATACAGTATTGGCTACACGTGGTGTCCGTCGGTTGGTACGTTAATAGTGTGTAGAATAGGCCTACGCGTTAGTTTCCTGTACACGCCAAGGTAAATTTGATTTCTACGATCGAAACAATATTTGCTGTAGGCCTACCGCAGTACTAGACTGTATTAAACCACCATATAGGCTAGTGTCCAGCCGTATATTACAGCCGGCTAGCCTTCGAGTGTACTGCTCTGAATACAGCAGATAACAGTAGGTAGGGATGCGTGTCCATACTTTTACCATACAGAAAGCTGTTGTTTTTGAGATTCATCCCCTCCCCCCCAAAAATAGAGGGAAGGGTAAAAAATGTAGGGGTCAACTGAGCATTTATGTATGCCTGAATTATGTCAGTAAAGAAAATTCGGTGTAACGTTTGGCGCACTATATACATTTCTTCTGTTCCGTACGTTTATTTTGATCTAACATATTTTTAAAGCAACATTCACGTTGATGATTCTTTTAGACCCTATTTAGATCAAAAAGTGAATCTCTTGGTGCTCTTTAAAAATTGGTAAACGATCGGATCGTCATTTCTGCTTCCATACTGGTCTTCCTCCACTAACAGAGGAAGTGGAGGTAATATGGAATACCATTTACTTTTCTAATAATATTACGGTATGTTTATATCAGCTTCCTTCCAATTTCAAATTAAATTAAAGGTAGGTGACATTTAAAATAATATTATACCTCACAGTGTTGTAATGGATCACTTTAAAGAGATGTGGGAAAAGTGAGGATAATATGGAATAGCTATAGAGAATAGGCCTACTACGCATTTTACACAAAAAATTGAATGTAATAACAAAATTCTTGTAATTGGATGCAAAAAAAGTTTCATATGTGATAGTAACGTATAATTATACAACCTTATATCAGGAAACAGGATTTCTTATTTCTTTAATCAGAAATTATATATTTTATATTAAAAACTACACATTAATGAAGAAAATTACAAGAAAATTTAGTATTTTAACAAATCTAACAAAATTCTCTTTATCAATTGTGAAAAAATGTATATTTAGAACAAAAACAGTAATAAAAAAATTTAAGTATTAACATTAGGATTATTATAATAAATAATGGTTAAGATAGAAAATAACATATTCGGTATGAAACATTTTAATAATTATAAAGTCCATTTTACAAATGTTTTGCTGAAAGTGTAAAGCGAACAAATTTTTACCTCACAAAATAAAAACGTAATATGAGTAATATAGAAAAATATTCTGACTTTTAATTAAAAACAAAGTTATTTTCAAAAGTCACAAATGTAAGCATCTACGCTTTTCTGCACCTCCATAACCACTATGTGCCCATAAAGAGGCCCATAAGGCACTGCAGCCACAATTCACCTTTAAAATCTTCAAAGAATTTACCGTCACAAAACATGCATTCAGCATCTTGGTCAACTGGAGTATTTTTATCACCTGCATTTCCAAGTTCCAGGTCTGGCGATTCATCAGAATGGAATGTCAGGTTCTCTGAGCTACTACTATTGTTGTCCTCTTGTGAAAGAGAGAACAATTTCTTTCTATAATATTAACAGAATTAAAATTTATTTCAGTGGCACACCAAGAATGATTTTCAGGGATAAAACCCCCCAGAGGGACAAAGGAAAAGAAAAAAATTAAAAACAAATAATTAGGTTAATTAGTTCTGTGAATACGAAAAATTGCTAATTGCTATACGCCCTACGCTGAAGCTCTTTCGAGAGTACGAAATGGATTCGTCAAAATATTAACTGGCTGGTGGTGTTATAGGACGATGTCATTATCAGTTATACATAGCCTACAATACGTTTATATAGTTTATACATTATAACTGATGATGACTGTACCTATTTATAAAAACTGTCGAAATACTGTATTATAAATATAGGCTAATATAAATTCAAAAACAGATTATTGTGGAAAAGAATTGTATTTTGTTTATTATTCAATAATACATAGGCTTAACAATTTATATAAAAAGTATTTTGGCCTAGTTCGAAGTAAACAGATCACCATTCACAATTCAGTCAGTGATTGAGCTCACCGTTTTTGATTTGGGCTGTTACAATATCGGAGTAGGCTTGCGTACCGAAAGGAAAATAATTGGTGTAATATAAATTACACACATATTTTTTATTGAAAATGGAACATAAAAACGCAGAACGCAACTCCATGTCTGCTACAGCTATGGAGTTCGTTTATGTTAGTCTATAATTAAGCGATAGTCTATAACGATATACTTCCATTCCCCAAGATACCTTCAGAAATTTAGTACACAAACTAAAAACCCACTTTCAAATGTGTGTTAACAGCTCCACAAAATATTACCCATGTCCTATAGGCTACTTATCTCTTCATGAAAACAATTTAATTGTAAATCATAAAATAAAGGCCTATAAAAATACAAATCCTTCCTTTCTTAAGGGGATCCAAATTCCCTCTGTGTGGGTATCTCCAATACCTGACTAAATTCCCGTGTTAAATTAATTAATTGTATATGCCTTTTTCTCAAAACTGTTAAAATCTCAATCTCGAGGTTCGATCAGCGTATTCTGGAAAGGAATTTTTGAAATCTGAATCAGAAAATTACCATTCATTAAGTTTTATTTTTAAATAATTTTTTTAATATTTTCAATTTTTTTGAGATACCTTATTAATTTCTTATAATGTTCTCAGTTAGGCCTACTTATTCTAATATTTTTGAGGTTAAGTGGGTATATACTCTAATTAGCTCTAAAGAAATAATTGTTTCTATCTTTTACAGAGAGCTGAGAAAACGGTGCACCAAATTTGTAAAAGTAAATTTTAAAAATGCTTAGGCCTACTTAATTGTCAGTGTTTTCAGATGTACAAAAGAAAGATATTTTAAAAGAGTCCTCCTGCACAGTACCGTGTGTCTTCATCATTTTTTTCTGATTCCTTCTTTTACTTGCCTTTTCCTTTATCGGTTTACCTTACGTAGAAAGTTCTTTATTGTAAGTGATGAAAAAGAAAAGTTTACAACTTAAAAATGCAAGAGCTCAACATACTTTTTATTCAATGAATGAACAATGAATCTTTGTAAAACCTGGCATTGTTTTACAGGAACAGAAACCTGTTGTTTTTGAGATCGATCCCCCAAAAATAGGGGCGAGTAAAAAATATAGCGGTCAAAATTGTGGACAAATTTCAAAAGCACATGTGGGGTATCAAATTAAATGGAATTTTAACCACAATCTGAATGTAGTGTTTATTTTTGAAAATGTAAAAATTTATAAACGTCAGGGCCCCAAACGTTGATAAAAGTTTTGATAAAATCGCAAACATTCATATAGCCCTACGGTACCAAATTAAAGAGAATTTTTAACTAACATCTGAATGTAGTGTTAAGTTTTGCAAATTAAAAAATTTTTTGACCCCAAGACCCATAGATGACTTCAAAAAATTTGAAAAATTTTTTAAAATCCAGCAGAGTGTTAGACTAAAAGGAATTGTAAACCAAATTTGAATATTTTTTCCTGATTTTTAGTGTTTATTCCATGATTATGTGCTTTTCAATTGTTGTATTAGTAAAGAATTAGTACAGTGATCGGGATTTTTGTAATTTTTCCCATATTTGTAAAACTACCTACTAACGAATTTCACATAATAATAAATGTACTTCGTTCGAAGTAGTAACAGAATTCTGCAGCTCAGGAAACTTACTAGTTTATTATGGATGCTTTTAGTTATCATAGAAAAATAAATGTGTTATCGTATTTTCAGAATTGAATGCGGTTTTAAAAAATGATTATAAATTTTTTATAATAGGTCTACACACACAGTACAAGCACAGTATATTTCTATAGGTTTTTTTTTTTTTTTTTTTTTACAATCTACTTATTTCACAGAGTAATAATTAAAAGTGATGTATAAGTCGTCACTTGAGGTGGGAACCATCCAGCGATGATTACCACGTTCACCGGGTCAGGTTATCTGGCCACTGTCTCTTCAGCCTTCTTACATCCAGTGATGGATTGAGGAGCTCGTTGATCAGGTTATTGCTGTGTCCTATGTTGCGGTTCCTGTACTTAGCGGCGTGCATCTTGATGACATCAGAAATGTATGGAATGTTGAGGTCTTTGTGAAGAGTATAATTAGAGATGAACCAGGGAGCATTCGTTATGCAACGCAAGATTTTTGACTGAACTGTCTGCAGAATCTTTGTGTTGGAAGGTTTAGAGCAGCCCCACAATTCTATACCGTAAGTCCAGATTGGTCTGAGCACAGCTTTATATATGATGATTTTGTTTGCGAGAGATAGTTGAGATTTTCTACCTATGAGCCAGTACATTTGCCTAGCTTTTAAGTTGAGTTGTTGTTTCTTAGCCTGAATGTGGGCTTTCCATGTTAATTTGTCGTCCAAATGCAGCCCCAGGTATTTAACTTCTGATTTTATAGGTATGGGGGCATCGTTTATGGTGACTTGTGGACAAGAGCTACGTTTCATGGTGAAGGTTATTTGAGTGCATTTTGCAGAATTAACTCGGATCCTCCACCGCTGGAACCAATCTTGCAGGAGGTAAAGATGGCTTTGCAGTTTCTCAGAGACTCGTTCCGGGTTGGGATCTACTGCGAGGATAGCGGTATCATCAGCGAAGGTGGCGGTGGTAGTGTAGTCTGTCACAGGTAGGTCGGCAGTAAATATAAGATATAAGTATGGCCCCAGAACGCTGCCCTGAGGCACTCCCGACTTTATAGGAGAGATAACTGACACAGTGTCTTCGATTTTGATTTGGAAGTGTCTATCTTGCACATATGATTTCAACAGTAAATATAGTTGATCAGGAAGTTGTTTCTTCAGCTTGTACAGAAGGCCCTCATGCCAGACTTTATCAAAAGCCTGCTGAATGTCCAGGAAGACAGCTGCGCACATCGTCTTCTTTTCCAGGCTATCCCTAATTTTGTTCACTATTCTGTGGCATTGCTGCACTGTAGAATGTTTTTCTCTGAACCCAAATTGGTGTTCAGGGATCAGTTCCCTAAAGGGCACTATTTGTTTTAGTCTGGTCAGGAGAAGTCGTTCAAATATTTTTGACAAGAGTGGAAGAAGGCTTATTGGCCTGTAAGATGTAGGGTCAGTAGGGGGTTTGCCAGATTTTGCGACCATGATAATTTGGGCAAATTTCCATTGGATTGGAAAGTAGCACAGTCTGAGCATACTGTTGTAAATAGTTGTAAGTAGTACTAACGCTTTTTTGGGAAGATGTTTCAGAACTTCTCCAACTATTAAATCGTACCCGGGGGCTTTATGTGTCTTGGAATGTTTTATCTCCCTGAGAACTTCAGAGAAGGCAAACGATTTAATTGGAGGAGATAATTGGCAGGGAGCATCAAGGTAAGTTAGAATTTCTGAGTCATCAATTGCTGATGAGTAGGGCCATATTGAATGATCATGGGGTGTTAAACATGTTACGTAGTGTTCAAACGATGCGTTTCGGGCCTCTTGCATAGCTGCGCGAATTCTATGGGTGAGCCTATTGAGAATTGTTTTATACTGGGGGTTTCTCGTTCGTTGCCACTTACCGCGAGCTTGTCGTTTTTCTTGCATAAGTTGTTTGATGTGCAGAGGTATATTATGATAATCAGGTAAAACTTTTCTTCTTTCTGGTGTAGCTTGCCATGCAGCATCCTGTAGTAGTTTAGTAAAGTATTGAACGGCTTCTTCAATGTCTCTGGAATCCGTAATGCGAAAGTTAGAGTTGATATTCTCATTGATAATGTGTTCAAATAAATCCCAGTTAGTCTGCTTAGTGCATAAAACAGGTGGAGGTTCCCTCCAGATTACATTAGTGCTTAATGTAATTATAATGGTGCTTTGATCAGAGCTTAAGTCGAGATTTGGTTCGATTTTGGTATATAAGTGCGAGATTCCTTTTGTTATCGCAAAATCAAGAAGATCTGGAATTTTATTTAAGTCTGCGGGCCAATACGTAGGTTCTCCTGTTGATAAGTAGCTGAGATGAAGATGGTGTATAGCTTCCAGTAGATTTCGACCCTTTGGTGTGATAAGCCTTGAGCCCCAGGCAGTATGCTTCGCATTCCAGTCCCCCGCTACAAGAAAGTGTGGTCCCAGAGTGGCGAAAAACTCTAGATATTCGTCTGTTGATATGGAATGGCGTGGTAGGCTGTATGTAGCTGCTAAGGTCAAGGGCCATGGAAGGGCGAGAACTTTAATGATTGCACTTTGGATTTTTGCAGTGACATGTGGTTCCATTACATAATGATGAAGAGTGTTTCGTATGATGACAGCTGAACCTGCGTGAGCTGAACCGTCAGGGTGGTTAGCATAGAATATGTTATAATAAGGTATTTTGAAGACTGTTCGATCCGTTGAGTGGGTTTCTAAAATTAGACATCCGTCAATTTTATTGATATTCAGGAAGAGGATAATTTCGTGTATGCGGCCGGAAAGCCCATTCGAATTCCAGACAGCTATTCTTAGTGCCGTTGTCATTGCTGAGGTATTCTATTTATGACTGTAGATAACATGTTGAGGATAATGCTGTTCTGATTAATGAGTTGAGCGAACATAGTTTTGAACTCACTTAGGAAAATTGCCAGTTGGTCCATTACTTCCCTGTTAGTGGGGTTTGCGTGGCTGTTGCTAGTCATTTGTGTCCTACTTCCGCTCGTGATTTGAGCATATGTGGAAGTTGTATTTCGCGGTGGTGGTAGAGGGGATGGAGAATTCTGAATCACATTAGATTGTGTCTGTGGAGTAGCACTACTTAGCAGTTGTGGATTGCTCCTAAGTTTAGATCTTATCAGGTCTTGGTAGACAGAACACCCTTTATTAAAGGTATTTATAGTATATTCCAAGGAGCGCGAGGCGTACAGGAATGAGCCGGGTACCCTGGTGCTGTATACGTGTTTCTCACTTCAAAAATGAAAATATAATTATGTAAATGACATGGTTGAAGCATTCAATTTTTCTAAAACCGAAACTTTCGAAAAGCAGTGTTCCCAGCGACCGTACGCTCGTATATGTTGATTCTGATCCTGCTTTTGCAGAGCGAATCTGATCAAATACTCAGACAAGTCCGACTGTCAGTCGTTAGAAGGTGACTTAGTTTTATCGACAATAGTGCCTGACTACTTATGCTATGTAATATTGTTGTTGCATTTCAAGGATTTCTGCCTGGAACATCGTATTTGCATTCGTGCTTTCACTTTGGTAGCTGCGTAGGCAGATAGCCGTAGTCAGTCAATTTGTTGTTTTAGGCGTGTAACAGCAGCTTTTATCCGTTGAAATACTGTACACTATTGTAGACAAGTTAGGTGTAACGTAGCCTAACATTACTGCAGTACTCCACAGTTAAGTCTGAAAAGAACTATTGTTCTAATTGACTTATTTCCAAAAGATTGTAGCCTACATTCAGTAGTTTTATTAATTGAAGGAACGAACCGAATTCTCAGTTTTAACTCGATCGTTTTGAATTTGTTTGTCTGTCTGCCTGTCTGTCTGTCTGTCTATCTGTTTGGGGTATGTCTCACGACAACTTTTCAACGCGTCAACCTATTTTCGTAAAATTTGATCATGCGTGTCCATACTCTTACCCTACAGAACCCTGTTACCTTTGAGGTTGATCTTAAAAAAATAAAAATAAGGGGGTTGGAGGAAAAAAGTGAGAGTTAATATTTTGAAAAAAATCGTAAAATTCCAAATCTGCTGTATCAGATTAAAGGAAATTTAAACCAAAATGTGAGCTTAGTGGTTACTTTTGAAAATTTCAAAATTTAGATGTCGGGGCCAAAAAGTGGGGCAAAAGTTTGACAAAGAGAATTTTAACAAAAATCTGAATGTACTGTACAGATTTAGTAGGCCTAATTCAAGAAATATTCTCACCCCAGTGCCCAAAAATTGGATGAAAAATTTGAAAAAATTGTTATAATCCAGCTAGGTTTCGGACTAGGGAATTTTAACACAAATCGGATTGTTCGGAATTTTTAATGTCTGTTGTATGATTCCTCTAAAATTATTAAATAAAAAGTGGTAGGGTAATCAGGATTGTTGTATTTTTTCTGACAGCTTAATTGTAAAATTATCTAACATCAAAATTTATCCAATATTAAACGTAATTTTTTAAAAATAGTAAGCGAGTTCAGAGCTCAGGAAGCATACTACTAAGTGTGATTCCATGAAAATAAAGAGATGAAAGACTTCAAAATACGCATTATAGTAACAGATTAAAAAAAATGAAAGCTTTTACTAGTGTATACTTCCAACAGTGATATGCCCCAGGATCATATAACGAACCGAACACGGAAAGGAATGTGTGAGAAGATACACGAAACGATTAAATGGTTACGCAAGCTGATGAGAATAGATGATAATGGACGTGGGCAAGATGTTCGATAAGCGTAAAGATTACACGTGGTCCAAGTAGGCCTAATTGCTAATCGAAGGCCATGAGTTTACCGTGATTACTACTGTCGTATAATGGACTAGAATTGGTTTTAAAGTAATTCATAGTAAAATCACTGGGGTGACAATCGTTCAGCAGTAGCCAGTCGAGTGCTAGTGATGATGATGATGATGGTGACGACGACGACGACGATGATGGTCAACAGAGTGTAGGAAAATTTTAAGTTCACGTTAGAAGCAGCAAAACGAACATGTTTTAACACAAGAATAAACACAAACAGGGAAACTAAAATAACGTAGGCTATTTCATAAATGTATGGACGTGAATAAAACTAAGTCGGATGATTTCAACTAGACTTTCAGGAAAGTTCTATAAATAATTGTGTTGTTGAAGAAATCATCTGTGTACTATGTATTCTCATAAAATGTCATCACCGGATTGAACGATACTGCTTACGTGGAAAAGAGGAAAAGACAGAACGACAGTGGCGAGGAAAACAAAAACGGACAAACAAATGAACCGTAGAGTTGCAGGCAAACACAGTTGCTGTCTAATCAGAACCGGAACGTCATGTAGGTATACTATTAGGCCTGTACTTTGTATCATGCCAATTTTGAATGTAGCATTTCAGAGCTTACACGTAACTATGGTGATGATTCTGTAAGATAATATAGTTTCTAAGTTTAAAGCCTACAGTCGAATGGTTCAGAAAATAATGACGTATTTCTAAACGGAGAAAAGCCAAAGCTACAGGTGTGTTAGTTTGTAAACTATAAATTAAGTAATACTCTACCACACACCTACACACAACCGCACGCGCACACACACATTCATACACACACACACACACACACACACACACACACACAAAGGTTATAAACAACTGTGTGAAGACTAGTTATAGACATACGACTCCTTTGTAAGCTAAATTTTTTTTTATTTTCCTTAAAACTTTTTTTTATTTTCTTTTTTTGTAAACAATTATTTGTTACTGCCTTTGCCGTATTTTGTAAGGACGTCTGTGGTGTGTGTGTGTATGCATTACTACATAGGATTTGTACATTGATATAGGCCTACTCACATTTCAAAAGTTTTAGGTTTAATCCTACCCGTCTTATAGAATAGGGCTATAGGCTGAAAGAAAGTTTGACGTTTTTCATATGCGTATCAGGTAATTTATATAAACCGGTACTTGTGATTGAAACGTATAAATTATCCCATATAATAGTTAATAATTTTGTTTTATTTATGAAAACTGATTAATTAATTATATCATGCAGATAACCACTCAACCTTAATCAATACAGTTTTCGTATAAAACTGTATATTGGTTTATGTTTATAATAGGACTATACGATGTTTCGAAGCATTAATGCATGTCCCTTCAAACGTATTTATATTTATGCTCTTCACCTCTGAATTTATTTTTGTTACCTTCTTTTATACCTTAATGTTTTAACTGCAAACGTTTTGGACGCCTAGGCCCACAAATTGGGTCAAAACTTTGATAAAATCGAAATCTCCATGTAGGGTACCAAATTAAAGGGAATTTTAATCAAAGTGTGAATACAACGTTCAGTTCTAGAAATTTAAAAACGCTGGGACGAGCAGAGTAGTTCAAAAGGATAATAAAGTTCCAAAATTGAATGTGAGGTAATAAAATAAAGAGAATTTTGACTGAATCTGAATATAGTGTACAGTTTTGCAAATTTCCCAATTTTAGGACACCGTGGTCCTAAAAAGGGATAAAAAAACGTTGAAGAAATTGTAAGTCTACCCGGATCTCAGACCAAAGGTAACTTCGGTCTCGGACAGTTGCGAGGAAAAGACTTCTTTACCTGTTCTTACCCGGTCAATTGCGCCCCGCATTTTCACTTGGTCGCAACTGACCGAATCCGTGGCAACTAGAGTCAGCTGCATGGAACTAGAAACGTTCCTGTTTCGAACTTCGATGAAGTTTCAATTCTGTGACTTTTTCATTTTTGGAAGTAACCTCTTTCTTGTTAAGTTAGGTTAGATTAGGAATTAATAGATTTGTAATTGTAATGTCTAAATTATAATAATAACATAAAAATGTTAGTAACGATCTGCCACAACTTACGAAAGCATAAAATTCACACTACGATAGCACAAAGAAAGTTTATTGTTCGCAACATTTTATAAACATGGTAAACATTGGATTACCATTGCAGGCTTGAGCCTTCATCTGTTCAGCCGCCTTTGACAGACGCAGCCTGTATCTGTAACTGATAGGACGGTATTGTATCCGCAGGCGAGCTGTTAGGCCGTAGTCGACAGTTGTTGCTTACAAACGTTTCGGCCCCACAATCGGAGGCCATCTTCAGTGTCGCGGTAGTTTGGCAGATATTCACCCCAGTAGTGAGGTAGACTATTAAGACCTAACCTGATAGAACAATGATTTCGATCGCAATTGACCGGTTTCAAATTTTCACCTCGGTCCCAACCGACCGGCTTTTATACGAGGGGGTCGAAACTGACCCGGGTCCGGTAATTTTAATCCAAATTCAAGTGCAACGTTTACTGTGAAAACTTTCTAACTTTTAGGCACCAAGGACCTAAAATAGAATTCAAAATTTTAAGAAAATTGCAGAAGTCTATTTGTGCCATCAAATTTTGAGGAATTTAATTCAAATACAAACTTGGTACCTGTCGAGTCTGGATTTGACAAAATTATTATCTCTCGACACTCCTTGAAAATTTTGGAACGCTTTGAAAAGGTTTGTAAGCTATGTTTACAAATATACTTTACATATTTTTATCGGTTATCTAGTTTAGATGTATGCCTATAAATGTCTATGAGAACATAGACCTACATAAACTTATAAATCATTCGTCATTTAGGGATTGTGGATATAAATTTAATTAAAATAGCAATGCAGTGTTTGGGATTTTTAGTGTTTCTTTGTATAATTAGCTAAGGATAGAGAAGTCTGGAGGAGAATCCTGAGGGAAGCTAAGACCTACGGTGGGCTGTGGAGCTACTGACGAAGATGATGTATAATTATCTGCTTTAAAACTATTATTTTAATAATTAAAAAGTAGGTAGTCATGATTTTTATAATTTTTCTGATTATTTAAAAGTTATCTGATGCTGAAGATTATCGAACTTAATAATAATTGTATTTTGTTCAAACTATGAGCCAGTTCTGCAGCTGATGTTACTTACTAGCTTTTGGTAAATGTTTATTAAACTTATATTAATATTACACGAGGTTGAACTTGATAGTAAATGAAATTAGATACTGCAATTAGATACTACAATTAGATGCTGCAATTAGATACTGCAATTATATACTGCAAGTAGATACTGCAATTAGATACTGCAATTAGATACTACAATTAGATACTGCAACTAGATACTGCAATTAGATACTGCAATTATATACTGCAAGTATATACTGCAATTAGATACTGCAATTAGATACTGTAATTAGATACTACAATTAGATATTGCAATTAGATACTGCAATTTTCATTTAACCGGACTTTTATAATATGAAGTGAAATTTGGTAGAATCTAATTAAATTTCTTTCAATAAAGCATAAGTAATTATTGTTAGGTACTTGTTAGCACTATCATTATCACTTGGCTTTTTACTGCTGGACAAAGACCTGTCTAGTTATCCTCCAAGACAAATTTTGTCCTCTGAGCTGTGTGGGTGTGTGCGCGCGCTTTAAACTTTATACACATTGTTTCCTTGACATAAATCGTTAACGTTGTCAATCATAAGTTTGAGTCAAAACACTCATATTCACATTTACTTGCATGAAACCTTTTGTTTACATCGTTATGTTGTATACATCAGATGATGTCTGAAGATAATAATTGGTGTGGTGAGTAAAATAACTGTCTCTGAATAAAAAATGGGAGCTCTGCATAAATCCGGGATACACAGTCACACGAATTTTAAAATAAATAAATACATAAATAAATGTGTGTGTGTGTGTGTGTGCTTGTGAAATTCAACCTCTTTAGGTAACGACAATACACAGCTGACATTAGGGTAATGAGCCTTTCTAAGTGTATATTAAGAAATGTAAGTTGTGATAAACTGGCGTAATAGTCATTGATTAAACGTGGATGGATTCTGAGACATCCGTTCAATAGTGTCTGTACATTGACATGTGATGACCATTGTAATGCTTACATTTTTTGTTACTGTATTATGAAGTTGTACTTATACAACATTTTGTGTCCTGTGTTCTTTTAACATTCTGGAATAATTTATTTCCTTGCAATTGTGAGCTCTCGGTTCTCTTTTAATGCCTGTTTTATATCGCCAATAGCGTTGCTACCGCCAGATCTGGTCTATCGTGTAGGCCTACTCGTCTTGACCTGCAGCTCCCTTGAATCCTTCAGCTGCTTAGTTTCCTTATAGATCTACATGTTACAATCTTCCTGATATTATTATTGTTATTGTTGTTGCTCTTCTTCCTCCTCTTCTTCTTATTTCATCATCATCATCATCATCATCATCATCATCATCATCATCATTACAATTACTTCAAAACTTAAAGAAATTATTTTTGTATTTGAAAACTTTAATTCGTTTTTTACGATGTCTTCGGAGTTCCGAAATGTGAGCGAGGTGAGCATAATCTACCGTACATTTTGAGTTTCCGTAAAATAGTGGTTTGATAACAATACGAACTTGTAGGATTAAAAACCACTTGTGTATGTCAGCACCACATTCCAATTTTAACCTATTCTTCCAGTTGAAACCTTTTCGCTGGGTCATACGATAATTAGAAGCAGAGACATACTGATTGATATTTACACAAGATTCGATTGCCATCCTAGGAAAAACGAGCGTTAACGAGAAACTTTGTTGACTACGCTTAGGTGTTTATGAGCCCCAGTAAAGGCTATAGAGAGGAACTAAAACGCTAGACATCGCCCATAAAGCTAACGGATGTTCCGTCAAGGAGGTGAGAAGATCTATGACCGAGAAAGTTTGATCGATAGAATTTGGTAATAGTTATTGAAACCGTTTTTCCGGAACTCAAAACCAGATTGATTATGGTACATTATAACTAAAAACTTGATACAAATCTCGAAACTAATCCGATGCCCATAATACAAATGAATGTGTACGTGTGTTTGTAACACAGAAATGTCTAATACACAAAATTAACAAAATAAACTTGTCATTAGTGTAATGACATTTTGTATACTTCATAACGACTAGCTATGAAATACGACTAAAATGAATTAGGCCTATAGTAACATTACTACATAAAATGCGATCAGGCAATGAGAGATAATAATTAGGCCTACATCTAAAAATTGGGAAAAATTCTAGTTTTCTGTAACTAATAATGATAAATAATATTGTACGTAAATTTTCCACACGCAAATACGATTTTTATTTCAATAAACGTAAGTTGTACTCGATGCGCAGAAAAAATACATTTAGTTTTGTAAACAAATATCACAGATTTCTGTAGCTGAAAATAATCACTCAGAATTCAAAAATGCAATCGATTGACCATTTATTCGCAATATGTGTTTAGTTATAAAAACTTCTATTATTTTAATTTAATTAATATAGGCCTATGTTTAATATTACATAACTTTTTCTACATATTATTTTTAATTTACTTATTTAATGAAATAGAATTTTCCTTTTTCTCGCCAATAAATAAAATGAAATGAAATAAATGACAATGTTTTCCGCAACGTCGAATGTATCTATATTGTCTATTGTCTATCGAGTTTGCACAGATTTTAATTATTGAAAATTTCATCGAAAACGTTATAATTAGTAGTAATCAGATTTACAACGAACGTTATGTTGGAAAGAAAACATTTGTCGTCAGTCGCATTATTCGTTTGTGCCAGACGGTAGTAGTTGTGACCGCTAAAGCCGGATTGGTGCGCTATCCTCTGTTGTCGTTTGTATGCATAGGTACGTGCGTGCCGGGCATTCGCAGGCACGTAGTCCTACCATGGCAACCGAGTGAATTCTAATTTAATTAAATGCTAATACCATATTTCGCGTACACTATTCATTCAGCTCTTTTCATCTCCTGTACCGTACGTACAGCGCGCCGCACCGCTTTGATTTCACAGATACGCCATTAATATAATTCCCAGTACGGGCACAAACCGTCTCGACCGCTCACCGCTCATGTACACGATGAAAGCAATTATTACCGAGATTTTGATTCACTCCACTTTAATATTATTCTTACCAATATGAAATTTAAAAAAATTACAAATTTAACATGTACAGGTACGTTACAGAATTTCAGATGGGCTATAGGCTGTAATTTGAAAATCGGGACGCAAATCAGACAGGAAAAAGATATTCTATATTCCATATTCCGTGATCTCAATTTTAGCGTATTTATATAAACATTGGAGGCAAGAAGAGGGCTTGCTAGATAGAACAACGTTAGGAATGGGCAATGAATGATTTTAAGTATTAGTTTGTTCCTTTATATTCAGAAGGGAAGGATATCATAGAAATTCAAAATACAAAAGTAGAATAGACCTAGTAGACCTATAAATGACAAGTGTTTTAAAGGGGGCCAATTGGTCAAAAGACGTCATGAAACAAACAAGGAAAAGCAGCGGCGGTAAGGCAGTGAAATGCAGACAATGAAGGTAAGGCATGGGTGTGAAATGCAGACAATGAAGGTAAGGCATGGGTGTGAAATGCAGACAATGAAGGCAAAAAGAAAAGAAATTGCATACTGTTGAGTCGGATGCATTAAGGCTCTACTGAAGCCTACTATGATTCAGGCGAACGGCAAGATTATCGATATTAGAGTAAACGCAAATAGCTACGTAAGAGAATATCGTAAATGCGGATATTACGGTGATAAAGACATTCAGTAACAACTGCTTGGATGCTATGGAGGTGTGAGTTGGATTGATGATGAAGGGCGGCTTCTAAGGCATTTGGAGTTGGGATAGGTGATGCAGAGTCTCTGAAGGGTTGTCGTCTCGGCGGGGTAGGAGGCAAAGTCGTGACCAAGGAAGAGGAAATTTCAAAATTAGAAGTAGAATGAGTGAAAACGATTGGCGAGACAGAAGAGGATGGAAGATAAGGCACTTCAGACGCTGTGTGACAAAAGTAGTCGAAACTGAGTAGCTGAAAGTAAAGCATTCTACAAATCTTATCTGTAGGAATGTTAACTCTGGTGATTAACATTGAAGGTTAACTCAAGAGGTTTACTGTGAATGCTAACCATGTATGTTACATCTGGAGGGTAATTATAAATGTTTACCCAAGAGATTAACTGGTGAGGTTACGTTGGAGGCTAACTTCAGTCTGGATATTACTTCTTTACTTCTGTAGCTTAACTCTGGATTTGAATTCTATGAGTTACCCCTGGCCGTTAACTCTAAAATTTCAGTGTTTGGGTTATATCAAAGCGTTAATTCTGGATGTAACTTCTGGGACGTAATCTATAGGTAATCTTGGAGCCGACTCTGAAGAGCTTGTTCCAGGCTCTAACGTGTTTTAAATAATTTATAAATAAAGTAATCGTATACAAAAAATTATAGGGAATTAGGTGTCGTTCATTTACCGACACCTTTAAACGTGCGACCGAACACCATTCTTTTAATAAATCCGCCTTATATAAATACATTTGTAGATCTAAAACGAATCAAGCCGGAAAAATTTACTGACTAGGTTACTAAAGATGTAGGCCTATTACAAGACGGTCCAGATGTTTTCAGAATATGCGAAGCCATGAAATTCAGTTAAGAACAATGTTGGAAAAAAATATAAGATGAATCAGATTTAGGTGGGACCTAAAAGATTGACATCATTTTATAATAAAGGCAAGGAAATTTACATATCTGAACCTGGCCTATATGAGTTGATATTCTCATCCAAATTACCGGCTGCTACAGAATTCAAATATTGAGTCTCTGAAGAAGCTTTAGCCTCAGTTAGGAAGTAAGTAGGAACTGAATATGAGATTAGAGAAAAATAAATTCTAAATCAATTACCGGTATCTAAATTAAAGGTATATTAATTAGTTATCTAAATGATTTACACAAACAAATAGAATAACAGACACAAAGCAAGAGCCTATTCATATACCTTTATCGCCCAGACATACTTACCCCTACAGAGTTGTCTGTGTCAACTCCTTTAATCTAATATCCCTACGGTTTGAACCGTCGCCTTTGCACAGGCAAGCTACCATTTCATGACTTTAAATTCGCAAAAATGATACGATTTTAAATTTGGAATTTATACAAAAAAATAACACGAACTATAAGTAGATTAAAATATTCTTGGGACAACATTCTTAAATTAATGTGGGAAGGGTTAACAAAATTGGGTTTCTTCAAAACATCTTCGGTAAGGCTCGTTTTTTACAAAATCTATCAAGAAACAAATTAATGACATGAGAATTATTACCTTATTATTTTGTCCTTCTTGCACATTCAGTCGTTAGGTACGACGCGTTTCGGGCTCACAGTGCCATCTTCAGGTAAAATCACTCGAGGTGAGCTGTCAGTACAAAAGAATTAACACGCACATAAACAGTGAATTCATTATACACACATATCGCGCGATAACACGATGCAGATCGTCGAGAACATAAAAGTGTACTGGCTGTATAAAGTTGAATGTAAAGATATGCCGGTAATATTCCTCATCTCTGTGCTAGCTTGTGTATTATAGTATCAAAGAGACCATATCATTTAAAATGCATTCCTTCTGTAATTTAGCCGCTTTGTATATCTCGTATTCTTCTAATGCATCCATATATTGGCCTTTCTTACAATAATGTATGGGCTTAAAATTAACTAAAAGTCAGTGTAACTATGATTACACTGGATAAGAAGTGTAACTATGAATTTGCAAGAAGGACAAATTATCAGGTATCTACCTATTATCTCAATTAATTAATCCAACTTGGAGACCACACACGATGAATAAATTTATTACGTTTAATCTGAATAACAATTAAGATAGAATATTTAATTACACTTAATTACGGCAGATTTAGTTGTCATAATATAAACAACATTTTTGTCCGAGCACTCGACTATTGTAACTTACGATAACTACGCACATTTTCAAAATATTTGCACTACAAATTTGCATTGTCAATAGGTTATTTATAAGTCTAAATTACAAAGTTCCTTACAAGCTAAAATACAGACAGTTACATGCATCTTTACACGACCTGTAACATTCATCCTCCTGTTATCATAATGTGGCTTATTATAATTTGATGTAGACCTTACTAAAACATATATAACACAAATTATAATTATAAACTTTTAGAAAATCCACACAATGGTCCTACATACAAAAAACATAATCTAGGCTTATTACACGAACAAATTCAGATGACCCCAAAACATGACACAGTTTTTAAAATGCTAGACATTCGAAAAGTTAGTTATACAAAAAAAAAAAAAATCCCGCCTAACCGTTCCATACACCTCAAATAACATACAGCATTCATTCGCGTTGTCACCAGCTAACATACAAAATACTCTATTAGATGTCGAGTCAAAGTGGTTGATGATGGGTGAACAAATAGCACCCGACACTACTCAGAATTTTTTGCGAACAGAGTCTATGGTAACTCGAATCGTGATTAATGATAAGGTTAATATACAGTAGGCTATCAAAGAAACTGTAGGCATACCAAGACAAAAATGTGTATATAAACACACACACACACACACACACACACACACACACACACTCACTCACATACACGTTTACAATTATGTACTTGTAGAATATACTTGCCTCGTGTTGTTCAAACCGACATACTACACAAAAAACGTGGGCTTGTCTTCTTCATTATTATTTTAGCCACTCGACTGCATATTTAAAATTAGCAATCTAAATTACCGTACTGTCGGGAGAGCTCTAAAACACCGCATTGATAATTGAAACGATACATGACAAAGTCAATCAGTGAAACGAATTTGTTTTTAGCCTAGGTAAAGTGTAAGCAGAGACTCTGTTCTGATTGGCTGCCAAAGACGTTTTCAGATTGGTTGCCTTCTCTAACTACTTTATGCTTACTTTGTTATGTTGACAACTTTATTTCTACCCAACTCTATTTTTCTATGTGTCATTATTTCCGTGTATTTTGTTGAGGCAGCAATGCCAGAATCATGATGACAGTTTATGTTGATACGCAGTATTCATGTTATTTTTTCAAATATAAAACCATTAATTTGTTAGCATATTGTTACAACGGTCTCACGGATCGTCGTGTTGACTTGTGGAAACAGAATACTTGACGTCAGATAAATTCGCTAATTACGATTAAAAATAGACACGCATATGCAATTCTTTAATCTTAAGGTTATCCAACGCATATTAACGTAACGCACAATAAATGTCACCTTATTAGCAATGTCGCACAGAATAATACACAATAATCATTTTGCACAATAAAAACTCCGATAACGCACTCAAATATCGCAGATCCAAAACTGATCTGATCTCTATTTTTATCGCTACATTTATACTCCAGTGAGGTTCGAGAAGAAGCTACCGCTTTCTGGGCTATCCGTCGTTAATAATTGCATAGTTACTGGCAGCCGACTTTGTAGTAGACACCCCGCAGACTGAATGAATCACCCGCCACGCAGGTTGCCTATCTGATGGACGTAAGGATATTTGCATATTTATGTTCAAATAAAATGAAGACAGTAGAATGAAAGGGATTGGACTGAAAATATTTACATTGTTTTTATTTGTATCTCTTTCTCATGCCATATGGAATATGGAAGGAGACGAGATAATCTACGATTAAAAACATAATATGATACAAAGAGGAATTACTAAAATGCAGCGCATTAAGGCGTCATGTATTTCGCAAAAATGTTTGGATAATTTGTGGGAAGGACCATAATTCTGTGCGAAGTATGTGGTAATCTGTAATTTTTGGGTAATCCGACTGCCGTTTCATTATTATTCAAATACTCTAGCAAAGGAGGATAATGTTAGTTTCAGAAGTTAGTTTGTTTCTTTGTGAGCTCACTGAGAATTAACGGTTGGACCGATTCTTATGAATTAGCTATGAAATAATTCAGTTTCGTCTCTTGGGTCCAGTAGTTAGTATTTTAGATTTTTTAATACAACTGCGCACAAACATACGTAATTATAATTATTTTACTCGAACATTTGCTGAACTGCCAGATCCTGTTTCGAACAAAATGACGCCTTTCGGTGTCACCACCATTGCGCGCGCGCACGCACACGCACACACAGACACATACTGTATGTTAAGCGTTCCAGAAGTGTGTGCTGATCTGAATGTGTTGCTGCCGCTCGCTCTGTGTGCTGTGACGCGCGCCCGCGATCCGAATTCGTACGCATCACGATCTCTTTGTAAAACACCATATATTGTTAATGTGTTTTCGTTTCGTTAGTTATAAAATAAATAAACGTAAGTTTTTATATAATAATTTTTAAAAGTGAAGACGGATTATAAACAGTTAAACGCTTTTTCTTTAACAGTTAAAAGAATTCTTAAACATTGTAAACAAATTAATAATTTCGTTGTAAACAAGCATAAATGTGTAACATGTTCTTTAATAAACAAAGCTTTTATTCAATTGCGTGAATCTAATTTCATCTGCCTTATTAAACATATTTTGGTGACCCCGACGTGATCTGGACTAAACGTATTATTAAACGGACAGTTTTCACGTGATACGATACGAAACCGGTACATTAAAATCATAGTGAACTACGAAAAAGTGTTGCGGAACATATTTCTGGAAATAGTGTTATCAGTGAGAGGCCAAATGAAAGTTAAATTCCCAAATACCAGTGAAAGTGAAAGTGTAGAGGAGTTACAATTATTTAAGAGTTCAGTGTAAACGGAAAAATGTAACAATTGTAAAGATACATACTAATACACACACATTAACGTAAAAATGTAAATTATGAACAGAATCAATCCTTTGTGTAGCGTTGTGCAACCACAAGGTCACACATAATTGAAGCACGCAGTTGTGTGCCGCAACAACGTTAGTCATTGTTGATAACAACAGGAATAAGTCATTCATTTCTTTGAACAATTTCAGAAACATTAGTAAATTCCTCAATAACACTCTTGTACTGTACTCAACAATAGTATGATCTGTTGATGAATTTGTATTTGGTTATTATTTACTGTAGTCGTTAAGTGTTTTCTATTTGTAATCTCAATACTCGTTTATTAGATACAATGGGTTCAGATAATGAAAGTCTCAATACAAAACACGATTACAAAGCTTTAATTCGTAAACATACCCAAATAAAGGGCAGAGTCACTAAAATTAAGAATTTTCTCGACTCGTTTGATGCAGACGTCCACTCATTTTCAAACTTAAAATCTAGACTACAGAAATTAGACGAATGCTCGTCAGAATTTAACTCTGTCCAGACGGATATTTAAGGTTATGATGAAGATACTGTCACTTCAGACGAAGAATATTCTACATTTGAAGACAGTTATTTTGAAGTCCATGCGAAAATTGAAGATCTGTTATCTAGTCAAGCCAATAAACAAACTGTCTTAGAACTAAAGCAGTCTTCACAACAATCAAGCATATCCGATAACATAAAACTTCCAGATATTCCCCTCCCCACATTTTCTGGTAAATACGAAGAGTGGACAGATTTCTGTGATATTTTAGAGGCTTTAATAAATAATTCATCTAAACTAACAAATATTCAGAAATTCTAGTATTTACGTTCGTGTTTAACTGAGGAAGCATTGCATACTATAAAGGAAATTAAAATAGCAGGTAACAATTACGATTCGGTTTGGACACTACTAAAGCAGCGTTACAAAAATAATAGACTCATAATGAAAGCATATGTACAAGGAATTTTAAATTATAAACGTATGGAAAAGTCTTCCGCAGTAGGATTAAAAAACCTACATGACACAATTACTAATCACCTAACGGCACTAAAAAATCTCGGAGAACCAACCGAACGGTGGAGCACACTGTTAGTGTTCTTAGTTACGAGAAAACTTGATCCAGAAATACGAGATCGATGGGAGACGTATCAGGCAAAACATAATCTAAACGATGACGGAGATGAAGTAGGCGAATCCGCCACCAGACATTCAAACTCATCACACTATCCCCGTCGTTATTCATTTCCAATGTTAATGACATTTATTCATGAACAATCTTTGATTCAGGAAATCACGGAAGAAAATCTTACCCAAAACACTGAAAAATCACCCTTCCGAGATAACCAAAGGAGTTCTAAATTTCTCCAGCCGGTACACAAAACTGTATGTCATGCAGCAGATACACTCAATCGTCGATGTGCCATATGTAATGAAGATCATGCTACATTCTTGTGCAAACAGCTTTCAAGTCTTAGTTCCTCACAGCGTTATACAAAAGTTAAAAAACTAAATTTGTGCTTAAACTGTTTAAGATCTGGCCATAAAACCATACAGTGTAAAAGTCCATATTCTTCCAAACACTGTAATAAACGTCATCATTCTTCGATCCATATCGATAATTCAAACTCGGTGTCAAAAGAGGAATCAAAGCAGCCAGCTGCTGAAAAGGTCACTATTTCGGCCTGTTCGAACCGTAATGAAGAAGTGATTCTTGCTACAGCTACAAGGTCTCTAGAGACAGGCATCAGCAGATATGTTAAAAAAGAAAATGTGCCGCCTGTAGTAAATCGTCAAACTGAATCGTACAATGTGTGGCGGTCAAGAAATGCCAATTTAATTTCAGGTTCAAAAAATCGAGTTGGGCAAGTTTATGAATCTCATGGTCCAAGTAATTATAATCATCATAGTAAGACCAAGGAATCAACTGACGGTAATGTGATATGTGGAGGTAGCAGTCAGGCCAGAGGTGTTTACAGCGGTCACTCTGCTCACAGAACAGAAGAAGTGAATGAGGTAACACCAGTAGATTATTTAAACAAAAGTCATTATGGTATGTATGGTCCTAAGGAACCTTCAGGTCAATCAAATGGAGATTACTTAGCACTATTAAATAAGTACAATGATCCCACCTTTTCAAGAGGTAAATACAGTGATACTCGTTTGCCAAACAATGAACACACTACACAGTATACATCACCGGAATCAAATCCATATGTGAACCCTGTGAAACAATTGTCTGCAACTTCTCCTGGAAATAAGTGCGATGTAAAATATTATCGTAGTACAAGTACAGCTGTACCATATGAAGACGTGCAGAGGGAAATGCACAATCATTCATATAGGAATGAAAATCATATATCATTCCAAGATGGTGTTTACCATATTAATGATCACATGTTTACGCAAAACCAATGCAAGAATGCCTCTTTTGATTGCATGCATAATGTGAGCCAAAAATATTTGCTGTAACATTCCTCCAGAGTGTACATCTCCCAATTCATGTCACAGTCACAGACAAGAGGTTAGACATGGCTGTCACAGAAATTTCAGTCATACACACTTATGTAACAGTTGTCCAATCATCCAGAATCATACGCATATAAATGATGATTTTCATAGCATGCTCACTGACCTATGTTCAACTGTAAAATTACAGACGGAACAGATTGTGGTTTTGCAGAAACAGGTAGAACAGTTGTTATAATTGACAAATTTTCCTCTTGGTCTAAATTATTACGAATCACTTCGCTCCGCCAACGCTTCGTTAAGAATTGTAAACAACCACATAAAAAGAACACTGGATATATTACTCCTGGCGATATACATAAAGCTGAAGTAACATGGATTAAAGAAGTTCAACAGGCTTTTAGTGAAGATATAGACAAACTTCAGAAGAATAAGGAAGCAAGTAATAAAATCAAGTCGCTAGCTCCTTTTGTGGATGATGAAGGTATCCTCCGCGTTGGAGGCAGACTAATGAATGCGTCATTGAATCCAGAGTATAAACATCCAACTTTGCTCCCTCCAGATCATAATATTACACGAATGATATATGTTGATACTCATATTACTACTCTACATTCTGGTCCTCAAGCTCTTCTTGCGACTATTCGAACTAAGTATTGGCCCATCAAGGGTAAAATTATAGCGCGATCAGTTGTAAAAAATTGCGTAACATGCAGTAAAAATATGCCAAGGCCTGCTAAACATCTCATGGGAAACCTACCACCATGCAGAGTCCAACCATCTCCTCCCTTTGAAAACTGTGGGATTGATTACTGTGGACCGCTCCTCTATCGAAGAGTATCAGAACGCCGATCACAGCCAGTGAAGGCATATGTAGCACTCTTCGTTTGCATGGCTACCAAGGCTATACACATATAACTAGTTCCGGATATGACAACAACAAAATTTCTAGAAGCACTTCAAAGAATGATAGCTGCAGAGGAGCAATAAAACAAATATACTGTGAGAATGCTACTAACTTTTTTGGAGCAAAAGATGAACTTCATGAACTACAACTTTTGTTCGCTTCTGACTCTCATCAGTATCAAGTACACAAACTGTGCACATCAGTAGGAATAACGTGGCATTTTATTCCACCCTGGACACCTCATTTTGGGGGACTATGGGAAGCGAGGGTAAAAAGTGTAAAACATCACCTTAAACGAGTATTGGGAACTTATATATTACCATATGATGAAATAGAAATACTCTTGGTTAAAATTGAAGCTTCTGTAAACTCTAGACCTATAACTGAGTTGTCAAATGATCCAAACGATTTGAATCCTTTGATACCTGCTCATTTTCTTGTTGGACAGTCCTTAGCTTCCTTTCCTGTACCTGATGTAAGTACATTAAACATTAATAGATTAGAGCACTGGCAACGTATTCAACAACTCTACCAGATTTTTAGGCGACGGTGGTCAGATGAGTATCTTTCAACTCTACAACAACGGACCAAATTGGTCAAGGACTACACGCCACCATCCCCAGGCTCCCTGGTATTAATCAAAGAAAACTTCCGACCTCCACTTCACTGGGACCTAGGTCGCATTGTGGAACTTCACAACGGCAGTGATGGCATTACCTCGTGTCGCTACAATTCGGACATCTAAGGGACTGATGAAGAAAGCCTTGTCAAGCTGTGCGTACCTGCTGATCTTTGAAGTCTTCTACTTCAACTGGGGCGGTATGTTAAGCGTTCCAGAAGTGTGCGCTGGGGAGTCCCGCTGATCTGAGTGTGTTGCTGCCGCTCGTTCTGTGTGGTGTGACGCGCGCCCGCGATCCGAATTCGTACGAATCACGATCTCTTTGTAAAACATCATATACAGTATTGTTAATGTGTTTTCGTTTCGTTAGTAACAAAATAAATAAACGTAAGTTTTTATATAGTAATTTTTAAAAGTGAAGACGGATTATAAACAGTTAAAAACGCCTTTTTCTTTAACAGTTAAATGAATTCTTAAACATTGTAAACAAATTAAACATTTCGTTGTAAACAAGCATAAACGTGTAACATGTTCTTTAATGAACAAAGCTTTTATTCAATTGCGTGAATCTAATTTCACCTGCCTTATTAAACAACATATATATATATATATATATTGTAACATCCCGCGAGTAATTTCGTCTCTACGATCGCCTTCTATAGTTCCAATGTTTGTACTCTGATAGTGTTATTTATTTTTTAATCGAGAGTGTGTGATTATGAAAATATTGACCACAGTTTTCTTTATTAGGTATTATGTTGGTGCCGTTGTTTGAAAATGGGTAAGAGAGAGAGAGAGAGAGAGAGAGAGAGAGAGAGAGAGAGAGAGAGAGAGAGAGAGAGAGAATTCCTGTCTTTGTATACGATTTAATCGTTCAATTTTTTCGCGCGTGACATCAGCTGTTCTGTACTTTCTAACCGATTGAAAGGTTATGTTGTCCGGCGTCTTTCATACGTTCTTATGTCGGAATTAATTTTCTTCCTCTTCTCTGTTATTAACCTCTTTCCTGTAACAGAGCTGCTATCTACCAGAAATAATACACAATCAATTACCTAAAAGAAAGGTATTTATTTATTGAATTTAGTTTAATTTTCTGGAAATTATTGTCTCCAAATCATGAGTTTTACAATCGATTATTTTTCGAAATCACAACATTTTTCGATATGAGTTTTTTTTTATATAACACAACAGATGTATTAAATTACAGTTATTAGAAAAAATTAATTAATTATATATCTCAGGGTTATTTGAGGGTTCTTTGAACTATAAGAAAGTCAGAAATGCTTATTTATTAGTATCATACTTTACATTAATTAATATTTGTTTACTTAAAATCTGATTCAACAAGTTCGTTTTTTAAACGCCAGAGCGCAGATTACGTATTCCCACAGAAGAAAAGAAAGAAAGATGGCTGCCGATTTCTGATGAATCAACGTTTATACTATTTTTGGTTGAATAAATAAAGTTTATAATGTTCACACTATGTTTTTTTATAAATTGAAAGATGTGGTACTGTTTCTAATGTTCGTTATTTGTTGGTGATGTGTAATTTTTTAGTTTATTAAAGTATGCGATCTCACCCAAGAAAGTTACAGTTCTGAATTACTAGGCCATGGCATGGTTATAATTTTCTGTCTTCATTGATTTCCTGGAATGTATTATTGTGGTTCCATGGATGTCTCAGATGTAGTGGCTCGTACTGGATCGTTTCATTAATTTAGTATGGTGGTTTTTCCGAATTGTAGTTATTAAATTTTTATAATTTACTGGACATTATTCTGTTTCATCTATTCACCTGGAATACCATTTAACAATTAAAATAATTTCTTGTTGATTAGTTACTCCTTAGTAACCAAGAAATTGATGATTTTTTATTGGCTAACCTAGGTACAATTTTAGTAAATAGGCTAGTATTAATTATTATTATTTCTTCCCTTCTTTTAGGAAAAATAATCCTTTATAATTTTTAACTATAATTAAATTTAATTTATATAAGGTTTTTCTTCACATCTTCACATAAGCTTAGCTACTTGTATTTTATAATTTAATGATTTTTAACTTGGTTTATTTCTGACTTATATTTCTGTTAATGTATTCTTACTCTACACTATTTTGTTTTCCATTATTTTATATTAAATAGCCCTTATTAATTTCTTATATAACCCTGGATTCCTTAAACAGAAACAAAAATAATATTTTAATTACATTGAAATTGCCTTTGTGGCCTAACAACACAAAACTACAACAGCTTATTATGAAACTTATAGATTATTACTATAATACTGCATCTTCACTTATTTGTGATTGATGTCTTTTTCAGTTTTTAACATTTAAGCCTATCATACTATGTTGCCCTTTGCACGCACCGCACTTTTATGATAACACTTAGTACATTGTTTTTAATTGGTACAGTGTTTTATGGTACAAATTTTTTTCATAGCATGATACTTAATCCCTCATTTCTGACTTTTGGAATGGGTACATACTGACTTTTTATTCTTATTAGTATATAAATACTTCTTTATTTCTTATCTGTACTGAGCACTGGTTATGTAATGTTACTATACATACATATATATATATATATTGTTACAAATACTATTAGATGTATTTATTGAATTAGATAATGTTCAATAGCCCCCACGTTGTCGGCGTCAATTTGTAATATATATAGTTAATAGCTGTATCCGTCTTATTTATGGAGTTGTAAGTGGTCTCTCTTAAATACTGCAATATCAATCTATTTATAAGGGGACAATATTTTATGTGGGTTATATTATTCAATTATTGATAATATCTCTGTATTAGATAGTTAATATTGTAGCGTGACAGAAAATCCACTACTTATTAATTCAATTAAGATAATAAAAAATAATTACATTACATATACTAATATAATATCGAATGAAATTTAATGAATTCAAAGGAAAAAACCACAATAAATTAAAGACCATCATTACATTATATAAAAACCACTATAAAAAATTAAAGAAATAATTAAGAGTAACTCATATTATAAAATTAGGAATTTACCCAGGAAGTTAGGAGCAGTAAACAAACTAGATACCACAAAATCAAGAAGAAAGAATCAGTTTAGGAGTGGTGAAACAAAAAAATACCCCAAACACAAGAAGAAAGAATCAGTTTAGGAGTGGTGAAACAACGAAATACCCCAAACACAAGAAGAAGGAAGAGTAGAGTTTATTATCAGGAAGTAAACAATACCCTGAAACCTTTAGCGAAGAGCAAAGGCAGTATCAGAAAATAAATTAGATACTCCAAACCAAACATCAGTCAAGATGACACGAAGTACCTTGGTTTACCCAAGAATGAAAACAAGAAGAAAGACAAGAATGAAGACAAGAAGAAAGACAAGAATGAAGACAAGAAGAAGGACAAGAGTGAAGACAAGAAAGAAGACAAGAAGAAAGGAAGAAATAGTATGGAAGAAACACCATTATAAAACCTATTATTAACTGCCATAAACCCCAAACACATAGAGACAATTAAAGAAAGTATAGCATCCCAAAACCCTATAAAATTATAATTATTAATAAACCAAAAGTGTTATATAGTATGGTAAGAGATGCACCAACTAAAGTTATTGTGTGATAAAAAAAATAAACAAGTCTTAACAGTCCATGATGACTAAAGGTCTGGTCTGAGATAATAAGACTCAGTATATCAGAACCACCAGTGAAAGTGAACTAGTGTGAGTGTTTTTGGAAATACAATAAACTTAAAGTTGTAGTGGTACTATGACTTATCTATATATTATAAAACAACTTTTATATTTAATAATTCACAAATCATAAAATAATAAAATGAAGGATGTTTCCATTATTTTATTATTTTAATGTCACTTTGTTACTACAAGACATTTGTAGAAATGACCATAACTAAAGTATGGGTGGACACTGGACATGTTTACTCAATAAGGGGATAATAAATAATAATGGTTTCGACCAGAAAGGACTGGAATTAATTTAAGTGTTCATAGGTTTAAAATGTTTAAAATGGCTATTTATTCACAGCCATGAACTCCATATGTGTGAAGGAGTTCTTAGTCAATAAGATTTATATGTGTTTAGAATTTATTATATTTGTTAAATAACACCATACATACCATTTAAAATGTTTCAGTAGGTATGCTGTGTTAATTAAAAAAAGAGTTAAATGTATGTTTTTAAACAATGTCAGCAATATGTTCAATTTTTTAGAATGCTGAGTAATGTTCATTATTATTTTTATGTAACAGTAGTATGGATTAGATGCTACACATCACAATAAGTTTATAAACCATTTTATTTTTATGTCATAATAACTGTTTAAAGTCAGAGGAGGAGTAGGATTAAATTTATTAGAAAAAAACCAGACATGTAAAATTCTAAACTCTAGGCCAAATAATGAATTCACAGAAACTCACTATAAACCAGTTAATTCACGTATAAATCTTGTAAACTGGCAAGATTTAGATAAGGTAAATCAGTTAACAACTACTGTGAATGAACCTATGAGTTAAAATGATAATATGGAAATATACCTTAAATTATTGTAAATTTTTGAAATGTATAAATTAATTATTTTAAAAGAGGAGTGTTAAATTCAGAGATTATCATTAAAAACCAGTTCAAATGTTCAATTTGTATGTAATTAAGGAAAGGAAGGGAATTATGACTATTTGAAATTTAATATAATGGTATTAATAGCACTTAAAGTGGCAGAAAAAAATATATGAAGGCGGAAACCAGTTTTTGAGCCTAGATTTCCAAAAAGAAAGAAATTTGGTAATTCCCACAAAAATGTCAACAGATATGGACTACAATATGTCAATTTAAATAGAATGAGATAATTAAACCAATGATAAGGTTAATAATTCATGAAAGTGAATAATAAACTTAATTAATTCCATATATAATGTATTTTTGTATCATGTATATGGGAAGTCGAAATTATTTTAACAATACTTTTCAAATATTAACTGGGCCAGATTTTGACTAACGTGAAGGAAGTTAGTTAGTTCTTTGTTAATGATCAAGCTGAACAGTTTAAGTAAGATTGCGTTCCTTGAAACCGAGAAAAATGGAGTACTAAGGTTACCTAATAAATTCAGTGAAACGAGAGTTACGTAAATTAAACACTTTTCCAATTAAAACCACAGAAAACTTTAACCACAACAGTGAAAACAACACCAACACTACATAATACCAGTGCATAAAAACAGTAAAACGACATATTTGTGATAATTCAATCTTCAACAGTATAACCGTTTTTTGCGTAGCGAACAAAGAGAAGTGAACACCAAAAACTTATAATATAATTAACACCAGTGAACACTAAACATTCTTCCAGAATACACCAAATAACATATTAGACAGATTACACAAGTTCGGGGACATTTAAAACATATATGAAGTTAATTTTGCGGAGAGATTTTCTCGCGACGACATTGCAGTTAACCTCGTCATCTTTTTGAGCGGCCATTATGGAAATGCCAAGCAGTGCCAACCACATCGAATGACTACAGCGCCTGCAGTATAAGTTTGACAACTCAACTATATTACATATTTTATAATATTTATTCGATTCATTCGATACATATTCATTTTGTTCGATAATAATTATTGAACCCACTTTATTTGTAAATGTTATACTTTCTCGTCTACCCTTCTCTGACTATTAATAATATAATCGCTCCAAGAACCTTTTCTAATACTTGTAATAATTTTTAACCTGTATGAACAAATCGATTATTTCCTGAGACGGAGTCGACAATTGCTCACAATCGATTAAACATCGATTATTCCTTAATTTTGTTAATAAATCAATTTATTTCAATTGTTTGGATCTATAACTTATTTCACATGCTAGTTTAAGGTTTTATTAATGCAACGAGACTTCCTGAAGAAGAAAATATTTATAGAAAGTGAGATATTGGACCAGCACGGAAAACCATAAATCCATTGCTGACCGGAGTTAATCTGATTAACTCCGGACTTTGTTAAGATCTTCAAGAAGTGCGAAATAATTAATAATTACCTTATTAAATTTTAGAATTTCCATCAAAACAATAAAACTGAGTTTATTCTCAGTCATAGACTTTATAAACAAACATAAAATTTTTTTTTTTAATTTTTTTTTTATAAAATTTTTTCTTTCTTATCTTTATTTGTAACGACTGCATACAGGGTCTAGTTACAGATTGGCGCCCAACGTGGGGCTTAAAAGAGTCAACAGCGGCTTGTTACCAAGCGACACTACCCACAGCGGAGCGAAACCTTACTAGCGTGGAGGTTTATTTAAACGAACCTCTTAGTTTATTTGTACGTACAGTTACAATATATTGGGTAATATATTTCTTCAAGCCTAGTCTGCATACACTATCGAGAGAGAGAAGAGAGGAGAGCGGATTAAACGAATTAGTTTTCTATTCTCCCGTATTCACCAGCTGTTCGCGGACGAGCGCTGTTGTTTACAATCGGCCTGTTATTATAGGTTAAGTTGTTCCGCTTGCTGTATTTCTCACGTTCCTTTCTTTGTAAATTACAACTTATTCGAAATGCACTAATTACTCTACAAATAACAAGAAATCGTCAAATTCAAGAAGGATTCTTTATTTTATATATTTTTTAATTCAAAACAGATGCTTCCTCATGCCACAGATAGAACACATCGATTACACAGGATTGAATCGATTCGTCATTTAATTCGGGTTTTAGATGTTTTAAAATTTAACTATATTTTTTAATTTGTTCTTAATCTCAGGGTACATGTAGTTCTTTTGACTATTAGTAAGGTCAGGTAATGCAATTTAAGGTTACTAGGTATTACAATTTAGTTATAAAATCTTATTATATAAAGTTCAAACATAAGCTGGTTTTTTACCGTACGTTGACAAGATACTTAGTATGGCCGTGTTTCGCTACGCAGAGACGAAAGCAGAATGTTGATTCAATGTCTGGAAAATATCAGCCTCCAGCTTCTCAATAAAAGTTTGGTATCGATGTCCCAGGATGTAGTAGAAGTTTCAGTTCTGATCTTCGCTAATCTTCACGGTTCTGGTGGTTACAGGTCCCAATGGAATTTGTGTAGTATTAAGACTTCGTTCGGTTGTTGAAAGTGAGGTTTTGGACGTTATTTTAAATTTCTTTGTTTGTTTTTAATATATTTAATTAATTTGGCATCTCCAATCTATGGATCGTCTTCATTTATTTGCAGTTAATCTTCATTATTACTCATTTGCAGTTAATAGGTTGGTTAATTTATTTTTTAGAAATTCGTTAACTTTGTTGGTAGATCGAATTATATTTGTTGAGTGATAGCCTCAGAAGTTGATCCACTGTCCTTTTTAATGGATTACTATTTATGAAATTTGATTTATATTGATTTTATTCATTAGGTTTTTAGTTTCTTTTCTAAATTTGTATCAACTGAACTCAACTCATCCACATATAACAATTGAGTCTGAATCAACAAGATATCTCCTACTTTGTAGTCCATGACAACCATTTCTTCTTCTGTTATTGGATAATATTTGTTATCCTAGAGCCGTAATTAGAAAATATTCTTGCACTTATTTAATAAAATACTCCCTTATTAAAATTACATTAAATCATATAAAACTTTCACCTAATATGCATTATTAAACTATATACATTTTACTACATTTTCTTCTTGATCGACTTAGTTTAAAAGGTATTATTTTCCTTTTACAAAATACTAAATTTAGGCCTATTTGTTTTATTACATGTGTTATTATTTTTTATTTTTTATTTAACTTTTCTGACCTGACCTACTGTACAATGAGTCACTGGCTTATGGCCAATTATTCTAATTTTATTTTAACCTGATTTCAATTTATTATTATTTATTTTAGTATTGAACCCTTCATCTGTTTATAACATAATTACAATGACCCTTTAGCATCTAATCAACAATCATTGCCTTCCTGGCCAAGTTTACAAATATTATCTAACGATATCTCCATTAATTACTCAAAGTAAGTACACAAATAGTTATTCTTATAAAGTTTAACATGAACGAAATTAGTATCAATTACTTGATACTTTCTTAAAGCAATTGCTTCACACCTGCTACATACAAAAACTACATAAATACCATGAGAACAAAACATCATGATAAAACATAATAACATGTACATCATTATAAAATATTAAATACCAATTAACCAGTCTACTCTCAGTTCAAACTGTCTATAGTAAATTCACATCATTGGGCACTATGTTTATTGTTTACACCTTCCACTGATCACACCATATTTTATATTTATAGACATTTTTATTATTTTATTACCTAGTAACCTTACTTGGTATTATTGATTCATTTATTTGGTGGCAGTTTACCATTCTAACCTTTATTATGACGGACAATTAGCGTTTTTTTACCTTGATAAGTATAAACCTTTATGTAACGTAGGGGACCTTTGTTTTGTTACGTTAGAATATATATATATATATATATATATATATACATATTTCAATGGGTAGAATATGTAGGCCTATATAAATTAGTACTGGGACTCTGAGCATATGATAAAATGTTGAAATGAAAAATTGTATAAGTAAAGACTGCAGGTTTGGACACTGTATGCTGGACAATAAGAGACATGTTCAGTTTGTTAGTTTTAAGTGATTTTTAGACAGGAAAAAAGTTAGTGTTCTGAAATAATGCGGACATATGCGTAGGCGTATGGCGAGTGCGCGTGTGGGAGAATATCTAATTGTTTTACTGGGTAATAATAAAAACATATTAAATTAAATAACTTTTGTTCTAAGCTGAATTTTGAAATGACACTTGTACCAGAACACGCCTAATAAAAAGACCTATCAAGTGGAAATTTAAAGAACTATTAGTTTTTAACAAAGATAGTTTTAAGACCTTTAGATAAGTCGGAAAATCATATGTTTTTTTTTTTTTTTTTTTTTTTTGTTGAAAAGCTACATTTGCTTTCGAATAGTTTAGTACAAGAATAATTTTATCTTGGCTTCAAACACAGAGAAGGGTTAAGAATTCTCCAATCAGCGTACCAGAACTAGGGCAAACTTTCAATCAATTTCTTATTTCTGGTCAGTCAGTACAGTCTTTCTCTGAACTTGAAAACGTGCGGACGTACTGCTGGAGGAGTCTAGAACCGCGAATCCGTACGAACACAAGTTAGAAAGTCGAGAGTTGGTGATATAGTAAATTTTTAAGTGTGCTATTCAGAGAAGAGAACATTACAGATTACAAGAATAGAGTGGGAGAGGCTGTGGGAGAGGGAGAGGGAGCGAGCGAGAGAGAGAGAGAGAGAGAGAGAGTGAGAGAGAGAGAGAGAGAGAGAGAGAGTAGATAAACGCTGTCAAAAGACACGTCCGCTATTTTTAACAGTATCGCAGCTGCTACTGCTAATGATATTATAAAACACCTTTATGAGTAAGAGATTGCGTGAGTATTGCTAAAAGTCTGAATTATTTCCAGATCTTGAATTCACTGCATATATTTTGAAACAATCGTTCGCCGGAAACTCAGGAAGTATGTACGACATGAATACGCATGTTCAGGAACTGTAGTGAATGCGTAGTCACTCGATTTGCGTATTGCGGGGGTGTTTGTGCAATCCCAGGAATCCACGTGTAAGTGCTTGAAAGTGTTTGATTTAATTCCGCTGCGACTGGAGTTCGTTGAAGTTGGTGCGCAGTCGATGTTCTCCCGTAATACAGCCACGATTTTGCGTTCAGCGTTAGATTCCATAACCCAAAAGAAATGGGACAAAATGTTTACACATTGTGTACACCTCTACATCAGTTAGAGTTTCTGTACGTTTGAAATGCTCGAAACGTAACGTAACATACGAAGATCATGATACCTTATACAAAACATATTTATAAGATGCCATGATGAATATATTTGTAAAGCATATAAAGCACACAAAGATACCTGTCGTACCTTCCTTACTTCACCCGTTATTGTCGACCTGTTGGTTGTGGCCTTCTCTAGAATGACTCGTAGACTAAAAGGAATGAATTAGCTGTATCCCACTCGCAGAGAGGATACATTACGAAAATAAAATAAAAAGTTTATCTACCGTAATTCAATATGATGGACACCATAATCAGTATATATATACAACATATTAAACTGACACCATAGTGTTTAAAACAAACGTCTCTCTGTTAAACGGTTTTATCCAAGTCACACTTAATTGCAACTTTTTTACAATTATAATAATCAATTATACACTTTATAATAATTTTAAACAAGATTTATCTCAGTTATAACTGCCTCGGACAAGAGGATCACAGTCGGCAAGAAAGCAACTGTTTTAGTCGTAATTTTTATTTTGCATCAGTGTTGCATTACGCAGTTAACATGTTTCTGGTCGGCACCAATCCGAGTCATTATTACTGCGGATAATTGTGGCAACGAAGCGGCAACGTGGACTCAAACCGGTGGTAATCTCATCTTACTAACGGTGCAATCTGGTTGTTATACAGAGACAATTACGGTAAGGGCATTGGACACATTGTTACATCAAAGACTTCCGACTGTCATCGTTTTGACCGGGCATCGTAGTCCTTCGGAAAGTTTCTAAACTCCCTTTTATCTTGGGCGATGCGATTCACTTCTCACCTAATATCTCTTCCCCTTCTACTACACAACTTCTCAACATATTGTATCCATTTCAAGCTTAGTCTCCTTTCTTTTTCTGGGCATGCTTCTACGATGAACTTTCGTTTCCTTTGGACTATCGTTCCATCCTCGTTAAGCATCCAAACTATCGAGGTCTGCTCTTCCCACCATCGTCGCCACAACTGATTCCTGCTTCAACTGATTTCTGCAGGTACAATAACATTTGTTTTCATCATCGTTATCATCGTCACCAAGGATTAAGCCATAAAGCATTTTGTTCCGGTCCCAAGCAGAGAGACACTCCAACGCTCCTTTGGACAGTGTAAGTGTGACAATGACTAAGATCGGTAAGTTTACTAATTCCAAGTAAAGGCCAACAGTAATTTAACATTACATGCCACAGACAAAGCTGGTGATTGTCACCAGTGTTATTATCATCATATATACGGATGGTACGATTAAGATACGGAAGATGAAAGCGCCGAAGCGCATACAGCTTAACACTTCATACTTATCACTTAAGAGTTAATTTGACCAAACTTTAATTGCTAATTCAGAAGTGATTTATAAAGGGCCATAGACTACACCATCTGAGCATCATAGAGAAATTATATACTTGTAACATTTTTACAACAAACACAGAAGTAATGAACGTTCTCGGTAAAGCTATAATTCGGTCGAAGATACACCTAAAAGGTACCACCTGGATTTCGGTAAACACTTTAAGTACCTTGAATGTGACTAACCTTTGAACATAATCTGAACATTACTGACAACCCGGCAAAGTACAGGTGTCTGTGATAAAATATAAAGAACTCTTGGCAGACACTGTCGAAGAGAAACTTTCATGATATTGCGCAACACTATCTAGAGAAGTGTGATTACTAGGATAGACCAGATAAGGTTTAAAGTGCCAATATGAAGTTTTAAGATCTGTAGTGGCCTGTTCAAGGCTTTACATGGTGAGTATTGTACGAATACAAGATGTATATATAAATAATGCCTGAAGTAAATGAGGAAATTAGATAGATAGATAGAGATATTTTATTTCTATAAAATGTATACATATTTTTAGTACAATTTCAATAGTAAAATTAAACCATCCACACGTTCCAATGTATGACGTTCCATGTTGGTGAGTCTGCATCATACAAAAAGACTAAACAAAATATATGCTACAGCAATGCGGTAGTGTTAAATTTAGTAGAATATAAGCCCGGTACAACTTAATAAACAAAACAAAATTCTTACCGATATAAATATGAAAGTGTTTTAGCTGTTAATCCTAATCTTACAATGTAGCAAGCAAGTAAAAACTACAAGAAATAACACAGAAATTATTAAAAATTAATAACCAACATTCATAACATTTTTTAAAATAATTATAAAGTTGTTTATCTGTTAAATATTAACAGGCAACTAGTTAAAAACTTTTGGCGCAAGAAATAAAAATGAGCGTCGGACAATGACTTATTTACTTTAGGTCTAGTGTAATTACCTTGCCGTTGGTTTTGGGTTCTATAATATTGGTTAGTAATTATCTAGCCACATCTTGCATAAAATATTCCCAGTACTTTATAATTTATAATCTAATAATTGTCGTAGAGGTAAAATTTTAGATTGAGACTTAGACTTGAAATTAACCATGTAGACTTAAATTGAAAGAGAATATCAGCTGTATGGAAGAGTCTAGATTACCCAGATTCCACTATCATCCGAAGGGAAGATGGGCCACAGGGCACCTGTGAAAATGAAGTGACCGGCACAGGCCGCATGGACTAATTATTTAAGTATTTAATCTAACTAATCGTGACGGAGATGAATTATATGAAGAATCTGTTCAGATCAGGTACTATCAAAACTTTAAATTATTACATGGGACAACTATGTTTCTATAAAAAACTCGCCAACTAATTGACCCTTTCCTTAAACGTTTATTTACATCGTAGTTAAGATATACGTCATCATCATGTTCTTCTTCTTCTTCTTCTTCTTCAGCACTACAACCCAACTTGAGCCCTGGCACGATATTAATTGATGACTCGTTGGGCACTTGGTGAAACATATTAATACAAAAGTTTTTAAAAATATATAAACACTTGGTACGTTTCACAGTTTTTATTTAACTCTGACAGCTGTTTCAGCTTCTCAAGCTATTGTAAACTATGAAACGTACCATGTGTTTACATATTTTTAAAAACCTTTGAGCCGGTCCACCGGAACACCAATCTTCTCCAAAGTCTCCTGCCCATTGCCATCTCAGGGTAAGCCCTCAAATTGAGATATACAGTAACACAAAATGCTCCCACGACGCACTTTTGTTATACGACGTTCCGGAATATTCTGAGCTGTTTATAGAACGTTACTCCTCACTAAGATGTGTCATCGAGTTCTATTGTCCGATAAGCACGATCGATATTGCTGCTTGCATTATTTTGGTTTCTGAAATCACAGTGAGTCATTTTATTGCAGACTCATCATATCAATTAGCATTAAATGGATTGCGACGCTCGAGCCATTATGGATCGTAACTTCTTCGACTTTTACAATACTTAATTTATGAACAATAAGCACGACTGTTTTGAAGATGTCACTGTACGGGACTAAAAGAGTCCATGTTTCATCCTATAGGCAAAATATATGAGAAACCATTTGAATTCCTTTTGATTGTAATTTCGCCATTCACGTAATCTTTTTCAATATTTATAAACGTGCACATCTGAGAAGACAGAATTCGTGGAGGATCTACCATTCAGTCCTGGAAGAGAAGGATTTCATACATTTAAATAAAATAACTAATGCCCTTCAATTTCTAGTCTGAAACACTATAAACGGAATAACTTATTGAAACAGCAGTAATAGGCTACACGGCCCAACATCGTGGTTGGTAGTTTCTGACACCGGGAGGATGGATGCGTCACTGTAACAAAAAAAGTAATTTCCAATTTCGGCGTAAAAGCATAATGCCTTAAACATTTAGCCCGTCTGTTTCAACTGTGTGCCAAAAGTTTTTATTTTTATTGATTACTTTTAGCACATACAGGCGTGGTCTGACAGCGGAAAACCATACTTAGGTAAATAACAAGACTTGTAGCCGAAAACTGATTCAGACGAGAATTAATTCTTAATAAACGGATTATTATCGGGAGATACATAATTCTTGGAAAATAAAACCAATTTCGACCTATTGGAATTTCTCTTAACTTGATATTAACTACATAAACTATTATAAAACTTGATAAAATTTCATTTAAAATCATAAGCAACCGTTTGTGTGCGTATGTATGTGTGAAAGATGATCCACGAGAATGAGTATTTTTAACAAGTGCACCTGTACTTTCTGCTAAAAAGTTGTGCAACAGTCCCATGTTCTTGATGTATATCGAAGGTGTTGAAACTGTGGGTACAAAATTCTGACACAATTTTTGTTTTGTCATTGTTCTTTGTATCAATCGTGTTTTGGAAGACGAAAGAAAGCGAAAAAGCTTAAAGTGTCGGTCCGCGAGCAAGAAGGGAGGAAGAGACTAAGAGAGAGAGAGAGAGAGAGAGAGAGAGAGAGAGAGAGAGAGAGAGAGAGAGAGAGAGAGACGGAGCTACGAAGAGAAAATTGAAGAGAAAGGGAGAGTAATTGAGAGTGTGTGTGTGTGAGGAAGAGGAGGGAGAATGCGTAGAGCCACGATGACAGCCCAGGGGGTGGCAGTGAGCGGGTGAGCGAGAGAGCGATGCAGGGCTGGATGCGCGCATGCTGCACTATTGCACCACCTAGATCAATACCTGACCGTTTATATATATATACATATAGATATATATTTTGGAGGGCCTCATTAAGTTGGATAATGTATCGACGTAATAATATATAATTGCTTCGTTACCAGTTAACAATAAGGGATAATCGCAGTGTTGGCAGGGAATTTACAACAGCTGTCGGAATCGTGAATAATTACAGCGACTCGAGTATTGCGTAACACTATGCAACAGTCAAGTCCGCCACGTGCGACGTTTTTGTCTTGTTTCTGGGTCTCGTGTCTCCTTTGTCTTCGTTATTAATTCAACATCAACGCGTTCGCGTAATTAAAGAAAGTCATAACCACAAGAGAGTGCGATCTTATACGTAGGCCTGTGTCTCCAACTTCTTTCCGTAGTTCGGTATCGACGTTTTCACTACCGTTTCTACCGTTTTCCAAACGTCATTTGCCTGCCGCTAAATTCTGTTTCTACTTTAAATTATAAAATTCTACAATGCATCCATCTGCACTAATGTAAGAAAGTTTTTTACAGTAAATTTACTCGCCAAGTGGCTAAAATTCAATTAGTTCTCATATATACCCTATTGATATTTGTCGATATCTACAATATATACCTTTACAGTTAGGCCTATATATCAATAAAGTATCAATAGATCTTTTATGGTACCGATAAATCGACACGAGAACGCTAAAAACGTAAGTTTTATTACAAAATTTAATTCAATCAACAAATAATTGTTCAAGTTACGCGAATTTCACTGTCATTTGTTAATACGAATTAAATATATACGATTTTACCTAGCCAAATATGTCAGCTTGTGTCAATTTTTGAATGTCAACCTGTCACTGTCGACGTATAGCTTAGCTAGCTTACCTGTCGTGCTTTTGGACTATTTATTCTTACATACTGCACTACCTACTTTGTTACTTCGTCTGCATAAACGTTACGTGAAGGCGCTGGATCGATGGGGGCATAGCACTTGTTTACCACGCTAGAGGTTCTGGATTCAATTTCCATTGTCTCCACAGTATCAAGATGCATTTATTAACCTCCAAGTAAACTTAACCTCTGAAAATGGGCACTCGGATTAACACCCTGGCACAATAATGGGCGGCTGAAAAAGAACTAACCACGCCTTAGGGCTATGCCTGATTTCGCTACGCTCATCAGGCTCCGCCCAATTATGTTTTTCTGAGTCTCGGGACATTACAGTAATATGGGCTTTTTCTTAGTAAAGTATACTCTTCTAGGTGGTATATAAAATACAGCTACCGGTACGTGAATTGGTAGCTAATTTTTTTTAAACATCTCCGAGCAGTATACAACAAATATTTCTTGGTTGCACGTTTGCATCCTGGGCCTTCATGATGACCAAGGGGCTGCTCGCTCGTATGCTGCGTCCCGAGCTTCAGATAGAGCTTCTGCCGCAGGGACCATAGATGGTGCTGGATATTAGTACAAAGATATTCGCGAACAATAACGTCGTTTGTATACTTAGTATAAAAAACGCTTAGTATACTAAAAAAAAAACACTTTCTAATCGTATCTATTCACTTTGGTTTTTCAGTCTCGGATCGGTTAGAAGCTTTATATATACAGATATATATATAATATATTGGAGGGGCTCATTAAGTTGGATAATGTAACGACGTAATAATATATAATTGGTTCGTTACCAGTTAACAATAGGCGATAATCGCAGTGTTGGCAGGGAATTTATAACAGCTGTCGGAATCGAGAATAATTACAGCGACTCGAGTATTGCGTAACACTATGCAACAGTCAAGTCCGCCACGTGCGACGTTTTTGCCTTGTTTCTGGGTCTCGTGTCTCCTCTGTCTTCGTTATTAATTCAACATCAACGCGTTCGCGTAATTAAAGAAAGTCATAACCACAAGAGAGTGCGATCTTATACGTAGGCCTGTGTCTCCAACTTCTTTCCGTAGTTCGGTATCGACGTTTTCACTACCGTTTCTACCGTTTTCCAAACGTCATTTGCCTGCCGCTAAATTCTGTTTCTACTTTAAATTATAAAATTCTACAATGCATCCATCTGCACTAATGTAAGAAAGTTTTTTACAGTAAATTTACTCGCCAAGTGGCTAAAATTCAATTAGTTCTTATATACCCTATTGATATTTATCGACATCTACAATATATACCTATACGGTTATATATCAGTAAAGTATCAATAGATCTTTTATGGTACTGATAAATCGACAAGAGAACGCTAAAAACGCTAGTTTTATTAAAAAAATGTAGCCCAATAAACAAATAATTGTTCAAATTCCTGAAGATGTGACAGACCGATGTCGTCTCGCTGGCAGCTGCTACGTGATTATGGTCGTTAATGTGGCGGAAATAAATTGAGAGCAGATACAGTACAATGATCAGGAGGTTTACTAAACCCGTTTACCCAAGTCACACGTCACACAATAATCCATTACGCACTATTGACAGAAACAAGTACTACATAAAAGTCATTAAGTTCACTAAATTGCAGTTAAAAGGAAACACTTAATACCACTTGGTACATATTACAACCACAAAATAAGCTCCATAAAACGACTTTCTACTAAGTAGCCTTCCTATAAACTATAAAAGCAGCAACCAAGTAACCAACGAAGTGCGAATCTCAACGCTAAAAAGCTTCTCTTGAAATGTGTGTAAAATTTGCGAGTATTCTTGAATGTGATATTTATAGCTCTTTACGCATCACATAATTATTTTAAATCCATCGCCAAGTACAGTTGTACAACCAAAAACTTGTTTCATATTCTATTCTGCGTCATGTGACAATATCATGAATTTCACTGCCATTTGTTAATACGAATTAAATATATACGACTTGACCTGCCCAAATATGTCAGCTTGTGTCAATTTTTGGATGTCAAGCTGTCGCTGTCGACGTCGTCTGCCTTCCAAGGTTCAGCTAGCTTTCCTATCGTGCTTTTGGACTATTTATTCTTGCATACTGCACTACCTACTTTGTTACTTCTTCTGCGCAAACGTTACGTGAAGGCGCTGTGGATCCATGGGGCATAGCACTTGTTTACCACCCTAGAGGTGCTGGATTCAATTTCCATTGTCTCCAGAGTATCAAGATGCATTTATTAACCTCCAAGTAAACTTAACCTCTGGAAATGGGCACTCGGATTAACATCCTGGCACAATAATTGGCGGCTGAAAAAGAACTAACCGCGCCTTAGGGCTATGCCTGATTTCGCTACGCTCATCAGGCTCCGCCCAATTATGTTTTTCTGAGTCTCCGGACATTACAGTAAAATGGGCCTTTTTCTGAGTAAAGTATACTCTTCTAGGTGGTATATAAAGTACAGCTATGTGAATTGGTAGCTAATTTTTTTTAAACGTCTCCGAGCAGTATACAACAAACATTTCTTGGTTGCACGTTTGCATCCTGGGCCTTCATGATGACCAAGGGACTGCCCGCTCGTATGCTGCGTCCCGAGCTTCAGATAAAGCTTCTGCCGCAGGGACCATAGATGGTGCTGGATATTAGTACAAAGATATTCGCGAACAATAACGTCGTTTGTATACTTATTATAAGAAACACTTAGTATACTAAAAAAGACACTTTCTAATCGTATCTATTAACTTTGGTTCTTTAGTCTCAGATCGATTAGAAGCTCCACGCCAACCAGTTTGTCTACCAACTTCTCTTCAAAAATCCACGTTAGAGCAATTTGTGCATTCCAAGCTTTGTCATTCCTCTGCATTTCCCCCAACGTCCCCTTCAACAATTGTACGCGTCAATTCTGATGTTTCAAGATACACCCTACAAATAATTCTCTCCTCTCAGAGATATTTTCCCCAAACAAATTAATTCTTCAGTTCTGTTCAATGCCTCTTAGTGTCTCACTTTATCGTTCCACTTAATTCTTAGCAGCTCCCTGTAACACCACATTTCAAACGTCTCCAATCTTCTCTTCTAAAAGGAGATTATCTTCTAAAAACTTTCTTATCCCAACTTATCCAACTCTAACTCACATAAGATGCGTAACTCCAGACATGTAACTTTAAAAACCTCTTTCTAATTTCTGAATTAAAATTTGACATAAACTATTCTGTCAAAATAAAGCTCTTCTTCCATCGCTATTCTTCTCTTTGTATCCTGCCTATTATCCATCTTGTACTTTTACAATCGATAAAATCATAAACAAACCATAAGAAACATTCACCACTTTTGTCAACTAACCATTAAAGTGTTCGTATTGATCATGCTCATACTTGTACGATATCACAAAAAAAGAAAGTTGTACAGTACAACGAAATTTTTATATACTGTACATAAAAGGTTTCATTAATGATTCGTATGCAGAAGGTGACTTGCTCATGTCTGAAACGTCGTATTTCTCGTCGACCACGATGGAATGGCCAAGTTTTTGACTTGGCTTATCACCGAACGATGAACATTTTATCCCAGTATATAAACTTTTTATTTTTGTCATCATAGAAGATATAGGGTACCAGTTTGAGCAATACTATAAAGTTGATTCCTCTTTTATCCATCCCTTGAATCTCTGCATCTTGTCAACAGTGATGTCTCATTTCAACCAGCTTAATGGTGTCACCTACAAGTTATGAAAGCTTTGACCACTAATTTTCTTGCCGCAAAGCCGAGTTGGAGGACACGCATTAGAGCCCAAGGTATTTGGGATAGGAGTCAATTGGTGGAGGCACGTAGCAGTTCTTTTTCTGGTCGTGTTATTTTAACAATAATCCATCCAAATCTGCTAATACATTTTTGTTGATACAGACTTTTTTTCATTAATCAGACGTTAAATTTTCGTTAATAAAGACGTTTTAATAATCAGAATTATCGTTAATAATCAATAGTCACTAACCAGCAAACGACAAAACAACAGAACACAATGCAGCGTTAACGCAGAACCCACTAGAAATGTAGGCAGTTCGGTTTGAAATATGACTAATGCGCCAATCACAGAACCTGATGATAGACTGAGTGAGTATTAACAATACCAGGGATGACAGCAGAGAAGGTCTTATTAGCAGTGATCTTCTGATGAGCAGGGAGGAGTCAGTTAACGAAATGCTGGCAGGGGTTATCGGATTTAATATTAATGATTTTTACTTCACTACACAGGGACAAGACGAAATTATTGAAGATCATCCCCTCTGATGGTTACGCTGGGGGGCTCGCACACTCAAGCCCCATGAAGTCGGTGCCACTGCCATTAGTTGACATTCCACAACCAAATACACGCTGTGGTTGTGGAAACGACATGATTGTTGTGAAACTGCGAAACTACTGACACAAAAACAAGAACGATGTGTCACTTGATCCAAGTGCGTAGACCTTCACTTGAACAGTCTCGGTAAAATACTTATAAGTTACTATCTTTGTTACAGGTAGTAACTTATAACGAAGATAGCATCTGTAATTTATTTTTAGTATCAGTACGTAGGCTTTCACGGCCGGTGTCATTATGATTATTTTCTAAAGCTTCCGGGCTGAAAGGCCGTGGTCGAGTGCTTGATGTACTGCTAAACGTTTCGGCCGCACCACCGGTGGCCATCTTCAGTAGCGAAAAATTGTGTTCGAATAGGTGACACGCCGAACACGTCTCCCAATGAACTGGGAACAAGCAACCCAGTTGCTTGGGAAAGTTGCTTGTTTCCAGTTCATTGGGAGACGTGTTCGGCGTGTCACCTATTCGAACACAATTTTTCGCTACTGAAGATGGCCACCGGTGGTGCGGCCGAAACGTTTAGCAGTACATCAAGCACTCGACCACGGCCTTTCAGCCCGGAAGTTTTAGAAAATAATCATATTTTTAGTATATTTCTAATTTCTAGTATGTGCAAAAATATTTTATTATTGTGCTGCGTAAATTTACGAACGATGTGTACAAAGGCCTACTCACTTTCGAGCATACGCTCGCTGTACACGAAACCTACATGACAACTGTGGGCACAAATGTCAGAATCTACGTGTGTGTACCACAAGTATACGGAAAAAACTGAAGACCGGGCTCACGTATGTCTTCATTCTGACGAATAGAGAGGGAGAGATAATGACAGACAAGAGGGGAAGAGAGGGAGAGAGAGAGAGATAGACAGACAGACAAACAGAGAGGAAGACATACTAGAGGGTGCAATGGTTACTAAAGTGCAAACTGTTCTTTTCCAAGTAAATTTGACATGTTACAGTCAATATACTGCAAGAAACAGACAGCACGTAAGTAACACATTTTCGCATCAGTACTCCGTTACTGGGAATAACATTCATGTTGTTATTAGGTACTCTCCATAGCCAAATTAGTGCTAAAACAAGTAATGACGTCAAGTGCGAAGTTATAGCAGTAATCGGTTCTTAATAGCGGAAAACAATTCTGCGCCGAAAACCACAGGCAAATTTGTGATATTTGTAGATCAAATATTACAAGCAGTGGCGCAACTCGTGGGGATCAAAGATCAATTCCTCTTCCCAGAGCTATTAAATATTTAAGTTAAATTCCATAAGCACCTAATGTAGGCCTATTTCTAGGCCAGTTGAGTGTGTAAAATAATGGTTATAAATAATTGTATACATAGGCCTAGTTATATGGGAACAATCATTTGTCGTGAGAAAAATGGGAAGTCCAAACTGTGTTCATTAAAAAATTATATACAGAAAGTTATGGCAAAATGGTTGCCGTAAACATTAACCGATACACGCAAGCAGAACAGTGCTGCCACAGATCAAATATTTTTCCAGTGCATTCAATATGATGGTGATGAATTGCTTAATTACACTTTTATTGAAGACGAGATCAAGGTACCTTATTCACACATGCGACAATGCAGGACTCAATGCAGTGATGGCTTACATCGTCCCTGGAGTCCAAGAAATTTAAACCAGAAAGTTCGACTACTTTTTGGGATAACAAAGGAATAATATTTTTCGAGTTTCTTGTTGGTGCGAATGGGCACTGCAAAAATTTAAAAAACATAGATGAGGTATAGAAAACAATAGACGTGGGACACTGTCCCGCGGAACGTTGTGTTTGCACGACAATGCAAGACCACACGCGGAAAATCGAACAGTTCCAAAGCTGCAGGTATTTCGTTGCGAAATCTCCGACCACCCATTCCAACTGGTTATTACTTGTACCAGTTGGTTATTACTTTTTCTGTAAAAATCGCTGTCGAATGGCCGGGTGACAGCGCTGACCTTTCGTCCTTATTGCGCATTGTTTTGTTATTAAATAAAAATGAGTGAAAGTGTTTGAAAACCGTTTACTTGAATTCAGAGATTTACATAATTAGCACGGCCCAAGTTTATCTTTATCCAAATTACAGTACATGTAGGGCGAAATGTTATTTTATAGAAATCATAACAACCTCTTTTTAATGAAAACAAGAAGATTGTGACTTACAGTACATACTCGGAAGACTCGGGAGAATCGTTGGTTAAACTTTTACAACGTTCGGATAACACATTTTTATCTGAACAAGTTCAAAATCAACGGTTTTCCTAAGGAAGTCAAATAACGAATACTTTTTGTTCTAACCACGATAAAGTGGGTTATTCAGTCATTTTATTGCGAGTATCTTTAGTTGTACAGCGAATTGGTTTTATTTGAATCCAATGATGGCTGATACGTAAGTCACTTTGCTTTATATTTCAAAACCGACCTTACTTTAAAATCTGTGCAGTTTATAACGACGTTGGACGTTTGTTCCAAGCTTGCATGTTAACGTGTACATTACATGTTTGTTTAATCAGTTAGGTTGTGCCAGTTTCTTACCTTTGACCAACAGGCGTTTTCATAATTTTGCAATTTTCGCGAGTCAAAATAAGGTGTTAGTCGTATTTAGCATGTAGCTAGCTGTCTAGGGACAGTCGCGTTCCCTGAACACGATGGAACATGGAACCATTTTTCCCAGCAGAATTACCTATGAAATGCATATACACTTGACGTGAGTACGCACGGATGAGGGCCACTAGGGACGGTCAGTACCTAGTTTTGTAAACAGACCACCGCGAACGAGATGCATGATTAGCCCAATTGTGTCTCCAACCTATTGTTCAAACAACAATAGAAATCTGAACTTGAGAACAAATATTTATTTATATACATACGGCTTACGTACGAATTAACTGTTTAAAAAAATTTGTAGGCCTACTGTCCCATTATGTGTACCCGCACTACATTTTTGACTGAGTGATATCAGTACATCATGGTGTGAAGAAGATTAAGCGTACCGATTGTAAATGTACTGTGTTGGTTACTGCATGTGGAAATGGGTATTGATTTCGTGCGGAGGATTAAGAAACATTGTACAATTCGACAGGGACAAACGCCGAATTGTACGATCTATACAAATAATCGGACATCGTCACAGCAATAAAACAAGGCAGAATTAGGTGGGCAGATCACGTACAAAGAATGGCAGAGGAAAGAGCAGTAAAAAAAAGTATTCATTGGAGGACCAGGAGGAAGAAGAACAAGAGGGAGGCCAAGAAGAAGATGGGTGAACGATGTAGATGAAAATATAAGAAGACTGGGAGTGAGAAGGTACCGATGAGTCGCAGAGGATAGAGAGGAGTTGAGGCACCTCATTCTGGCTTTTCACAACCTGTAGCGCCGTGCAGTAGTAGTAGTAGTAGTAGTAGTAGTAGTAGTAGTAAACGAATTCGTAAATATCAGTCTTAGAATTTACATCTGTATCCAGCAAGATATGTACCTTGAGAATCAACACCGCATTCATCAGCGTATATGCGCCGACTGAGGCAGCAGAAGAGCAAGTCACAGATGCTTATTATGACGAGCTACAAGCTATATTTGAGAAAATCGCAAGACATGATGCAATAAAAACATCGGGGACTTCAGTGCTAAGCTCGGCCAAGAAGAGTGTTTCAGAGACTTTTTGAAAAGCACAGCCTGCATCAAGAAACGAGTAATAATGGGCTTAAGTTTATGCAATTTGCTGCAAGTAATAACTGACTTTAGAGTCACAAGCACATGGTTTCCCCTAAACGATTTATATAAAGAAACATGGCAAATACCACGAACGAACGATACGGATCAGATAGACCACGATATGGTCTGTAAGAGCACACGTTTCGAAAACGTCCGATCATATTGTGATTCATACCACTATTATTTATTTGTTGTCAGTTGTCAACATGAAACAATATAGGCGTAATAAAAGACGGAATGTAGAGAGTTTTGTTAATGAATGTGTACAAGAGGAGTTCCAAGCTGATCTAAATTTAAAATTGCAGGATCATGCACGTTCTAATAATGTTGATGAAGAATGGTGTCATTTAATGAACTCAATTATTGAATTGGAGAAACATGAAAGCCCAGAAGTGAAGAATGCTTCGATAATGAACGTAGAATGATTGTAGAAGAAAAAAGGGAGGATAGGATAAGATGTCTGCAACTGCAAGCTAGAGTTAGTAGAAAAAATGGCAACGAAATAAGAATTACTGCAACCAGAACAGATACAAAAATCGGTATGGAGAACCATACATGACTTCCATGTTTCTAAAAAAATACCCCCACCTTGTAACTTGAGTTTTATGTTTGACAAATTGAAGTGAAATATTTCCATAGACACTACTTCTTTGTTGCCGATAACGTAGTACACATATAAAAAATTATCCCCTCCCCCTTCAACTACCCTTCTCATCTATAGATATTTCATCTACCTTTCTACAGATTTATCAAAATTAAGTACTTCACTCTTGTTAAAACGTAAAACGTTCAGGTAAACTGTAAACTACCACTTCCCATTAACCGATCTTCACCAAAATCAATAGGACTTTTGTGTCTTCTACAACTCGTGGACAAACAGTATGCAAAAAATTATTTGATGCTGTTTGAGTTTGCGGCAGTTATCGTTCGCCATAGAAAAATTCTACACACAGACATACAGACAGACACACAGACGCACACATAGACACTTTTAGGAAAATGATTGTTCTTCATGTTTTGAGGGTAGTACAATCAGAATCAGCCCTTTTCTCGAACACGATTTTTTCGCGATCACCATACTTCCATTTCATTACGGAGGAACATGGAAGTAAAAAAGAAAAGGAAAGCTCTAAACAATAAGATTGATGAAGTGGCGGAATATTACAACAGAAATGAGAGTAAACAATGCTATAAAAAATTAAAAGAAAGAACAAATGACTTTCTACCTAAGGTAAATGCTTGTACGGACAACCAAGGAAATGTGTTAGTAGAAAGAAATAAAATTATACAGAGATGGAAAGAATACTTTCAGATATTTTGATGTTTTAAAAGGAGTGTTAGTGGAAACGATAGGTATTTATTATACTGCAGCACCTTTAATACAAAAAATTTATATGAGTGTAAGACTGATTTACATATTCCATGTATAAACTTTAAACAAGTTTTGATAGACTGAACAGGAAATAAATGCTAAATTATGCCTGTCTTTACATTCTGGGTATACTCTCCCACAAAATGTATAAAATTGATAGAAACAATTTTGGCGGGCTCCAAAGCTGCAGAACAAGTTCATAACTGCTACCTTTGATAAACTGTAAATACTGGGGGTACGACAAAGGGATGCAGTATGCGGTACGCTGTTTAATCTGGTCTTGAAAGCAGCCATTAAAAAATTACATGCAATGACTCTACGTACATAACTCACAAGAGTTAAAACAAACTGGCGTGCTCCTAAGCAGATAACGTAGGTAGAAATAGAGAGGATTAAAGGGGTATTTAGTTATTGATATTGAAACGAAAAAAAGGGTGAAAATAAATGAAGTTAAATCTAAGTATTTGCAAGTTTCAAGAACTTTGCGAAAAACAACACTGCTAGCCTAAAAGTTGGATTATAAATTTTTTCTTATTTTAACAGTTTTCTTACTTAGGATCACAAACTACCCCGGCTAACTCTTGTAATAATGAAGTAAAGGTATGTATTGTAAGTGGAAGTAGGTGTTATTACTCCAATGAAAAGTTTCTAAAATGCAGGATACTAAGCAAAGAACTAAAGATAACCCATCTATAGAAGTGGTTATTCGTCCAGTAATGCTGTATTCATACAGTATGGATGCAGGCTTGGACATTAACTAATGCAGATGAACAGCAGCTTACGATATTTGAGAGTAAAGTCTTACGAAAATCTTTAGGTCTTGGCAAAAGTAAGGATGGGTTCTCGACGATACGAACGAATTATGACCTGGATCAATTAATACACATTACTGACACAGTCCGGTTCAACAAGAGTAGGAGATTACAATGGCTGGGTCTCGTAAGACGACGGATGATAGCAGACTAACTAAAAGACTCACAGACTGTAAACGAGTGGGCAGAAGAATTAGTTGAAGACCTAGAAAATATGGATAAATGACGTAGAGAATGATCTGAGAAGTGTGAATGTGAGAGGCCGGAGAACGTTGTGTGTTGAGAGGACGGACTTGAAAACAATCATTGACCAAGCTAAGATCTACAATGGGTTGTGATGCCAGAACAAGAAGAAAAAGAATTTTGATGTAATCAGGATGATTACATGTCGAAGAAGCACTAAACAGACAAATTTATTGTTTATTATTTTTAATTTTGTTAAGAACAAATTCTTTAATGCCTATAGTTAAGTGCATTTGTGCTAACCTGCTCACAGTCAGTTTATTTAGTCTATAACCCACTATCATTATTTGTCATTTTATACACGTATACAAGGAAGGTATTTTATACAAGGAAAGTAGGGCTACTCCCCACAGAGTGCACTAGGAGGACCATTATATTATACTTCCTGAAGTTTATGATCAAATACGTTGTATACTTTCTATATTTTGTAATACTTTGTGGCCGATTCAAGAAGTGTATGTCGTATATACAAATTATTCTCATTTTTTGTAAACGTACGGGTCTTATTAAAAAAACTAAATTTATTATTGTTATTTATTCGAAACGTTATCTGTAATTAAGTATTCGAGTTTGAATTAACATTGTGTTCTGTAGCTATTAGAAATTACTTCATTCCGCATCCAACTATTGTCGGAAAAAAACAAAAAACAACAATTGCTTTACTGCACTACAACAGTGTAGGTGTAGGGTATGAGCTAGCTGCGTGGAAAGCTGACTAGTTGGACGTCCTGGACGCGCAGCTCCACAGGGCGGAGCCTCCTCCCACAGCAGTATTAGCATAGTTTCGCAACCCTGTACTTTTAACACTTACAACCATAATTACTTGATACTCATTTATAAAATACCGGTGTGTGGATACCGGTAGATATTAACCAGCGGATATATGTAATTAACGTTACATAATAAAATAAAAACATAAAATATCCTGTATACATGATATACAAACATTTACAAATACAGTGAAACTCGCGAATAACGAGCACGCTTATACCGAGACATCGGATGTAATGAGGAAAAGTACGAGATTTGTTTGGTTTCGTATCTTAATACTAATAATTAAACTCGCTTTTAACGAGTAGGATGGCATTAGAGACTTGGTTATAACGAGCATTTTATCTTAGGCTTGTTCATGGGTTAAGGTCTAAAAAGTTCGTTACAGTCGTTTAAAAACATTAACGCAATTTAGTGAAACTAGTAATGTAAGTAGAATATTTAAATTAATTGTAAAACTGTATCCAAAGATACAAAATTACTAAACAAACAAAATAGATGACTTTTTTAAGGTTAATTAAGTTCTGTGTGCGAAATATAATTTTGACGATTCCATTTAGAACAAAGAACGAAAACACAAATAAATTAGAGTGATTTTTTTCTTGTAATTTAAAAATAAATATTGTACATATGGCGTGGAAAGTTTTGCGTTTTTTGGCAGATGGCCGGCTGATTTTTGGTACGTTTTTACTACACATTTACTTTTACTATATTACGTCAATATTCAGCAAAGAATGTTAGCGTAAAAAGTTTAAAATCTAAATTTCATTTTAGCGTAGAATGTAACACCTGTCAAAATTTTATTGTGAAAAGCCTCTTCTATAGTACACATTATTTTTGTGCGTTCGATAATCACGGTATAAAAATTTAGGCTTGCGAGTCGACAACTCGGATGTAGCGAGCACTAGATTTTAACGAGTACATTTTGTCCGGTCCCTTGAATCTCGTTATAAGCAAGTTCCACTGTGTATTCATAAAATTATCGACAAAACGTCCTGAAACACCATCACGCCTAAGCCTATGCTTTTGAAGTGTTGCAACAGGAGTATATCTCATTCCCTACAATATTCTAATTTCAGTTCTCGGAGCTGATTAACAAATTTCTTCTCTTAAACATTCAGATACACTATCGTTTCAAACCTTTTTAGGCCTTTCAGGGACTGTATTCCCATCGCTCTACATTGCCAGACTGTCTTTGGTAATCTTCAGTTATGCTCACATGAGGTGACCAAACCATTTTAGTTTAGTAATTGTATTAACATTCCTAATTCGTTGTCTCCTGGTTACTGCTCTATTTTCTTAGTCATATAATTTCGACCGCTTGTAATCTGTACTTAAACCCGACCAAACGTTTTCATCAAAATATGCTGCACTGCTTTTTACACATTCAAAAACATTAACTCACATATTTATCAACAACATAAACTCTGTTTCATTTTACTTCAAGCATTAATACTTAATTGTGATATAACCCTAATTAGTCGAGTTCTGTTGTACAGTTTGCGACAAAACAAACAGTACTGAAACTATATGGACTGGAGTGTCCAACCTGCAGTTTTCTGTCCGCTCGCTGATGTAATTGTACGTCACGTAACTGCAACTTTTGGTCAGTGACAGAAGTTGTTTCGAACTTCAGTTTCACTTCCATATTCCGTAAGGAAATGGAAGTTCGGTGATCGCGAAAAAAATCGGTTCGAGATAAGAGCTGATTCTGATTGTACTACCCTCAAAACATGAAGAAAAGTCATTTTTCGAAAAGTGTCTGTGTGTGTGTCTGTGTGTAGATTTTTTTTCTGTGGTGAACGATAACTGCCGCAAATTCAAACAGAATCAAATAATTTTTTGCATATGTGTCCAAGTTATAGAGGACTATTGATTTTGGTGAAGATCGGTTAAGAGGAAGAGCTGGTTTACCTGCAACGTTTTACCTTTTAACAAGAGTAAAGTACTTAATTTTGATGAATAAAGTATCCTGAAAAGAAGGTCATAATAATCCACTGTAGAAAGGTAGATTAAATATTGTAATTAGACCGGGTATGTCTCTCTGTCTTTCCTCTCCTTGATTATGTTAATATAATTCAATTTCTTAGATATCTGGAGTTGTGGGATATAGTAATCTCGTTAGTTATGATTAACTTATCTCTCTAATTAAAATACCAGTGTTAGTGTGACTGTAACTTAAATAATTAGTGTTTTATTCTAAAATTTCGCTCAGCCCTAGTATACCTTGCAGAGAATTATTGAAATTTCGTGTTTAATGCTATTCTCTTTGGTGTCAGAGAATTCCGCAACAAGCGCTGCAGTTCCGGAACAAACGAAATTTATAGGTTAATTCACCGTGTACGGTAACTAGTTATTATACACTTAGTCTGTTAATTCTTATTCCCAACTCATTAAATAATACCCAAATAATAAGATCCTGAAATTATACAAGGTTTCTTTATTAATTCAACTTGTTAACATGCAATGAGATTGTTTTTAACTGACATACGAAAGGCTATATGTTGCGTGAATCGATTAATGTTCGGTCCAATATTTTATGTTAGATTCAGTTATATATATTTTTTTTATAATTAATTTAGTTCAGGGTGTGAAGGTTCTTGTAACTGCGGGGAAGATTAAAAATATATAGATAAGAATGCAAGTTATTACAAATTTAAAGTGTTGTGTTGTTTAATATTATTTATACAATTGTAAATTACCAGACTTAGAACGAAGCAGCTTTGGCAGGCAGTTGGTTTTTAACCTCGTGTCGATCAGAATGGAGATGATTTTCTTTATTCTTTTCTTCAGTTCAATAAAGTGGAATCCTTAGTCCTGGTTAACTCGGAAATACAGCTCCCTCGGTTTATTTACGGCCAGACTGGTGGTTGTGTTCTTCAGCAAATTCTGGATCCAAATACGTTTTTTCTATCGTATGAAGTAAATAGTGATGTCCCATGTATTTAATTGGTTATGATTTTCAATGTGGTGTGTAGTATTAGTTCTTTACACCGTTGGTTCTTTATATTTGATTAATATTTCATTAATTCTTCTTCTGATATTGGACAATCCAAGTCCTTCCTTGTGGAACTCAATTATTTATTATTATGAGACGATACCATTATATAATTTGGTTAAATTTTGCTCGCATAATTCAGACAAATAATTATTAATATATTGTGATTTGTAAATGTATCGAAATAATTTAGAATAGTTGAATTACATTAACCATTTCTTTGGGTTTTAATCTCATCACGTTCAGATCATAAATTGCAATAATCAAAATCAACAAATTATATTAATTTTTGTTGTCCCTAGCAACAAATTTATTTTTATTCTTTTTCAATGTTTTGTATATAGTGATTATTTCATATATTATTCTTCCATTCCTTATTAAACTTCCATTATATCGGAATATAACTTTATTTATAGTTTGTTTACTAATTTCTACATATATTCTGCTGGTTTTTCAATCTTAGTCTGTTTCTTTTTATATTTATTATTTTTCCGATATCAAACGTTATCAATCGATATCATTGCACTATGGCATTATCATAATTTGTTTATATTGAGTTGGTTTATTATATATTATTAATTATCAAATGTTTTTTCTAACTCCTTGAACTGTATTCATTAATTATTATTAACTTCCGTACCTAACCTTTATGTTTTGAGTTGTTATATAGTGTTATTGGCTGTTAGGCCTTTTATTGTATATAGACCTACCTTTAATTATAACTGGTGAACAACTATAGCCTTTTTACATAAGTTTATACACATAACCAAACCTTAACTCTTTACATTTACACAAATAATTATTCTTTTTATAACTAACAACAACTTTATCTTGATCTATGGATCACATATAAGAAAATTGAGATCCATTAACACTAATTAACTGCTTTCCTCCACCCTTCTATAACAGTAATCAAATAATACATTTTGCTTCATTACTTTCTATTACTTCAACAAGTAATTTGCATAATCTAACACAAACTTTAACATAACATTCATGGTAACAAAATAACATCATTCAATTCAGAATCATTACTTTCGATTACTGTAATGTAAATTATTGACTCATTTTTATTTAATTTCACTGTCATTTACTTTAACATTTTCTATATTGGTTTCTTTTTTACAATTCTTATCAGTATATTTGATTTATTTACGTTTCACTGAACATTGATTTCTTACTATTGTCTATTTTACAGGTTTGTTTTTTATTGTTATCCCTACCTTGCATCCTTATTCATTTTTACACAATTATAAATGTATTTATTAGACCTTTGTATTATCATGGGAGTTAAATATTTATTTACTTATTATAGTTCTAATATTCTATTTATGTAACGTTGAGGACCGCATTTCTGTTGCGTTACATATGCTCCCCCTCCTAAAAAAGTTTAATTTACCTGAATGTAATTTAGGTCAAGTAAACTTGTATTTTTCACATGCCTTTTCTTCATATCAACATTAATGGTTAACGATGGGATTCTCAATGTAACTTTGTTAGACCAGTATTCATAATTCTTTATTTAATAACATTTCATTATTCCTATTAACATTCTTGGTCATATACAATTTTCTTTAAACAGTATTTGTTGATAGTTGGCTACAATATTCATTGATACTTTAGGCTCACTTCTCTTCTACTTCTAGTTACTGCAATCACTGTATTTCTCAATTATTCTTCTGTCAGCTATTTTCCTTCTGTTTTCTTCGTTATTCTTTTCTGGAATTTGATGTCATTCTTGCAACGATTCTAATATTCCTTAAATATTTAATTTCCCTAACAATCCCTAATATGTGCGTTGGTACAGTTCAGAGAGGCACTGTTTGGCTTCATACTCTGCTGTCCATACTACACTTTAATATAGTACTGCTGGAATTCATCTATAGTCAGCTATAAAAATATAATAATCTCATAATAATCTTCTTAATTAATTAATAATAAACATTTGGGAATTCTTGACATTGTTGCTTTTATATTTAATTATTCCTATCTTTTATACTTTGTGATTCCATTTTATTTTCCTTAAACATTTTCCGATAATAATTCTGACAGTCATTATTTGTAATTAGTTTTGTTCTTCTTTCTTGTTGTGAGAATAACGCTAAGTATCATCTCTTCATTTGTTCTTCTAATCCCAATATTTTTTAACTAGTAATTGTTTTGATTATTACTATTATTGAATTTCAGTGTAGTTACAGTCATTAGCTCAACTATTATTTTTCTTATCTTATTTCATTACTTTGGCTGGTTATATTTCAATGAATTATGTTGATAAACATTTTTTCTCGTTCTCTTTAATATTACATTGGTAACAATCAATCGTTTATTGTGGTTGTTCATTTCACTTGGCAATGCGGTAGGTATTTTAGGTCATATTATTCTTCTTTTATTATTTTGCATAGGTATATTTGATTTAAAAACTTTTTATTTTATCTTGGGGTTTCATTATTCCTTATTCATAATATTTCTTCGTAGACATGTAGTAATATTTCTGGTTTTCTTCTGTAATCTTGGGGGTTGTTATTAACTCTTCTTAATACCTTCTTCATAACTATATATTAATTCGGACTTACTTCCTTTTGAATGTTGTGTTTTCTATTTATATAATATTGTTCAAAAAATTCTTTTTATTTACAAGTGTTTTCTCTTCAAAATTGGTAATAAGTTGTTCTTATTTTAATTTAGAATTTATTGGATTTTCTTCATAATATTTTTTTATGGACTCCTGATTGTATGTTCCCTTAATCTTTTTCGTGATAGGGTTCATTATTTCATAGGTAGTATTATTATGGCCCAGTATATAATAATAATAATAATTTTTTCGTTATTCCTTCTAGTGTGCTTGGTAACTCCCTGTTTCTTATTAATATTTTCTCGCCAATTTGGTACTTTATTGGTTTTGGATTATTCTTTTCATATTTCTTTTTCTTCATTTCTGCCTTTTCCATTATCCGGTTATAAAATTTAACGTTTTCAAACTGATATTCTGGGTTTGTTGGAAAATTTATGATATCCTGGATTTCCCTAGGTGGAAGCCTTTCAAACATAACAGTATAGGGGGTATTTTCGATGGATTGATGATAAGATATATTGAGAAACTCTTCGGTCAGTGACAAGTATTCGTACCACCTTCTCTGTTGGTCATGACAGTAAGTTCGGAGTATTCTGCCAACTTCCCTCAATACACGTTCTGCCGGATTGCTGCTGGGGTGGTATACTGAAGTCTTATATGTTCTAATGTTGTGTTTTAGAAGATTATTTTTCCATTTGCTTTCCTTGAATTGCGTACCATGATCGGTAATAATAGATGACGGTTTACCAATCTCTGTTATGTAATGTCCAATGACTATTTCCAGAATTTTCTTGGCCGTGGCTCTGCTAATAGCGTAAAGTTTAGTATATTTAGAAAAGTGAGCAAAAATAATAATTATGAATTTATATCTATGGTTCCCTCCACTGCGTGGGAATGGTGCACATATATCCAGGAATACTTTCTTCAGCTTATATTTGGATGTGATAGGGATTATGACTCCCTCCTTCTTCTCATTGTTATGTTTAACCATCTGGCAGATGTGACATGCTTGGATTGATTTTTGCACCTTTCTGTTTATATTTTTTATGTACACTTGTTCTTCCAGGGCTTTGACGATTTTTATGGCTCCCATGTGTCCATATCTTTCATGGTAATCCAAGATTAATTTGTTTTCCACAGCTGTGGGAATTACTAATTTCCAGTTTATCTGATTAGGGGTAACTTTAATAAATAATCTATCATCATGTATACAGTAATATTTTGTAATAATTTCATCAGCATTTTGCACCTTCTGGAGTATGTTTATTAATTTGGGATCCGATTTTTGATGTTGATTAATTTCGTTTGTTATTATTTCTAAATCCTTCCTACTCTTAATGATATTGTACACTTTTGCAATTTGTTCCTTTTCTCCCTCGAACGATTGGTCTTGTATGTTTATTCGGGACAAGATATCGGCTGCTATGTTCTTTCTTCCAGGTATATATTCCCAATCGATGCGATATTCTTGCAATGCAAGGACCCATCTAGTTAGCCGGCCATGACTAAGCTTACATCGTTTTAGAAATGAAATTGATTTGTGGTCACTCCTTACGGTCACTGGGTATCCAAGTATGTAAGTTCTAAACTTATTGCATGCGTACACTACACTTAGCAGCTCCTTTTCGGTAACATTATAGTTGCGTTCGCAGTTGTTTAGCACTCTGCTGGCGAAGCTAATTACCGTGTGATGTCCTTCTTCATCTTCGTGATATAGAGTAGCTCCTAAACTAACATTGCTTGCATCACAATTTAAATAAAAGCGTTTGTTAAAATCAGGGTGGTACAACATAACCGTCTCTAGAAATTTTTCCTTCATTAATTGCAGAACTTTATCTTGTTCTGGTCCCCATGCCCATTTGTCCTTGGATGATAGTTGTTTTTGGAATTTGCCAGTTATTTCCGAATAATTATCTTGGAATTTGCGGTAATAGTTACAAATTCCAAGGAAGGATTGTAGCTGTTTTCTATTTTTTGGAGTAGGGAACTGTTGAATTGCTTCTACTTTCTCTGTTGAAGGTGTGATACCCTCCTCAGACAAATTAAAACCTAAGAACTTTACTTGGTTAGCGATAAATTTAGATTTATTTAGCTTGAGTGTTATATTATTTTCGGACAATTTTCTCAGTACCTGTTCCACCCTCTCGCAATGTTCATCCCAATGTAAAGAAGTTATAAGTAAGTCATCAACGTAGACTGTAGTGAATTGCAGTGTTTCTTGTCCCAATACCTGGTCCATGCATTTTACAAATATAGCAACAGAATTAATTAATCCGAAAGGTAGCCTTTTAAATTGATAGTTCCTTCCGTCAAAAAGGAACGCCATGTATTTTTACTATCTGGGTGCAACTCAACCTGCCAGTATCCGCATACCGTATCCCAAGTACTAATGTATTTGATGCCGTGGAATTTCTTTAAGATTTCTTCGATTTCGCCCGGGGACGTCCTATCGTTGATGATCATTTTATTTATTTCCCTAGCATCCAGGCAAATTCTCACCCTTCCGTTCTTTTTCGGGATTGCCACTATGGGACAGGTATAGGGTGATTGACTGTATTCTATTATGTCATCCTGAATCATACGATTAATTTCTTCCCGAACTTCGTTTTTTATTGAATAAGCTATTGGGTAGGATTTTCTACGAAAGTCCACTGGTTCTTTAAAATTTATCGCACACTGATAGCCTTTTACTTTACCTGGAGCATTGGAGAATATGTGTTTGTATTTATTATATATTTTAATTAAATTTTCGGCCTGTGCCTTACTTACTTGTCGACAAGTTTTTTCCCTTTGGAATTCTCGTATCTCTTCCAACTTACTCTGCCACAGTTCGGGATCGTCGTCCTCATATTGGATGACTTCTTGTATTTTATTTTTCTTACAAAAATAGCTTTTTATGGCCTGACATTTGTTGTTAACTGGAACGGTTCTATTAGCATCTACCAATTCGGCTGTCCATAATCCTTCTTCGGATGTTAAAGATATTATGCCTTTGTGTAAGTCAATTACTGCTGAATGCTGTCGCAATATATCGCATCCAATCAATACATTAAACGGTAATCCCGTTGCGACCAAGAATCCTATTGGTATGGTTATATTATTATTGGTAAGATCGAGCGATACTTGTTTTTTAACTGTTTTATTTTGCCGTCCAGTGGCTCCGATAATTATCACATTATTAACAGGTAAGGTAGGTATAGGCAACTGGCCTTCTCGCTGTATTTTTTCCAGTTCAGTACTATCTATCAACGAGATGTTGGATCCAGTATCTATCATTATGGTAGATTGTATTCCATTTAATTTGGCTGTTACATATTTAATTTCATTATTACTATTACTGTGTACATGATTATTATCCTCTTCCAATAAATCTTCTCTAATATTTTTTAAATAGTGGTTATTGATTATAGTTATGGTATTATTATTCGTAGTTTTATTTACAAGTCGTTGTTCCCCAAGATTACGGTTCAGTGAAGGGTATTCTTCATTTTTCACTGCCTCTATTAGTTTAAATGAGGGCTTCCCCCATCTTCTCTATTTTCATGTGAGTTATGAGGTTGATTTTGTACAGGTTCGGTTCGATCCTCTGCATTAGGTTCCGCTATCCTATAATTTCTTTCATGTTGATAGTTGTCTTCACGCCGGGATTGATTATAATGACTGTCATATTGGTGATTCCTTGGGTAATACCGTCGCTGATTGTTTTGAGGTCTGGAATAAATATAATTAACATTGTGTGTATAATTATTGGGTCGTCTGTCCCCATCTCCTCTATTATTGCGACTGTCGCGGTAATTATAAGGATTATTGCCACGATAATTGTAATTCCTGGTATTATTATTCGAGTGATCGTTCTGTGTCCTATTTGCGTTAACGTTCTGAGCTGGTCGATTGTGATCATTATTATGGGAATTTGTTTGTTGTTCGTTATTATTATACTTCTGGTATTTATAATTTAACATTCTGTTTCTTTGATATTGATTTTCATGCTCATAATTCTCAAGGAATTTGGCCATGGCTGAAATCGTTTTGATTTGGCTACACATACGTGCGTTCTTTATCCCTTGCTCATAATGGTAGGATAGCTGTATCACCAAACATTCTTCGGGAATTCTGGGCTCTAAATTCCGTGCCATGCATACTTTTCCGAGGAAGTATGAAGTAGGAGACTGTCCTATGTTCGTTTCGTATCGGCCGTTGCTCAAATTATTTCTAATCATGTTCTGGGTCGACTCCGACCAATATTTTTCTTTAAATTGTTTTTTGAATTCGGTCATGTTCGGTATATCCGGGCGCACCGCTGTCCACCAATTATCATAGGTATCCTTAAATGTCTCATCAATCATACCGCGTATAATACTCCAACGGTTCTCTCTATTTCTTGCGATCATCTCTTCCAACCTCTTTAAAAATTCCATCGGATTACGCTTGTAATTTCGAAAATTAATCGACTCCCGGTTATCGTGGTTATTTGTATGACTATGCTGGCATGTCCTATCCCGCCATGAATCTACTTCTTCTTGTAACTGTAGTTCGCGTCTAGTAATTTTCTCTATTTTATTTTTACTTGTGTTAATTTGACCTTCCATATTGTTTAAATTGCCATATACTCTTTCGAATCGTTCACCCATGTCTGTCTGTATCTGCGTAATCCCTTCCTTATTCTCCTCCCGTATCTGATGTACTTCTTGTTTAATTTTCTCGTATTTTCCGACAGTTTCCTGTTGGATTCCTTCGACCATTGTTTTACTCTCAATTTGTATGTCATTAATTACTTCCATATTCCTTAAGGAATGGAAGTATGGTGATGGCAAAAAAAATCGTGTTCGAGATTATTGCAGATTCTGATTGTACTACACTCAAAACATGAAAAAGTCGTTTTCCGAAAAGTGTCTGTCTGTGTGTCTGTGTGTCTGTGTGTAGATTTTTTTTCTATGGCAAACGATAACTGCCGCAAATTCACACAGAATCAAATAATGTTTTGCATACAGCGCTGATATGTAGAGTACTCACGACCTATTGTTTTTGGTGAAGATCGGTTGAGGGAAAGGGGTAGTTTACCAGCAACGGTTTTTTTTATCAAGGGAAATTTTTTTTTTTTGGCAAACGATAACAGCCGCAAATTCAAACAGAATTAAATAATGTTTCGTATACAGCCCTGAATTGTAGAGTTCTCAAGACCTATTGTTTTTGGTGAAGATCGGTTAAGGGAAAGGGGTAGTTTACCAGCAACGGTTTTTTTTATCAAGGGAAATTTTTTTTTTTGGCAAACGATAACAGCCGCAAACTCAAACAGAATTAAATAATGTTTCGTATACAGCCCTGAATTGTAGAGTTCTCAAGACCTATTGTTTTTGGTGAAGATCGGTTAAGGGAAAGGGGTAGTTTACCAGCAACGTTTTATGTTTTAACAAGGGTATTTCCTATGGCAAACGATAACAGCCGCAAATTCAAACAGAATAAAAAGATTATTTGCATACAGCCCTAAATTGTAGAGTTCTCAGGACCTACTGTTTTTGGTGAAGATCGGTTGAGGGAAAGGGGTAGTTTACCAGCAACGTTTTTTTAACAAGGGTATTTTCTATGGCAAACGATAACAGCCGCAAATTCAAACAGAATCAAATAATGTTTTGCATACAGCCCTGATTTGTAGAATATTCAAGACCTATTGTTTTTGGTGAAGATCGGTTAAGGGGAAGGGGTAGTTTACCAGCAACGTTTTTTTATCAAGCGTATTTTCTATGGCAAACGATAACAGCCGCAAATGCAAACAGAATCAAATAATTCTTTGCATACGTCCCTGAATTGTAGAGGTCTCAAGGACTTTCGATTTTGGTGAAGATCGGTTAAGGGGAAGGGGTAGTTTACCGGCAACCTTTTACGTTTTAACAAGAGTAAAGTACTTGAAAATTTATTTAAACTTTTTGAAACAATGGTAATTGTTAAAAATAAAATAATTTTGTTGCCAGGCAATAAAATTATAATTTTCACTTCCATATTCCTTAAGGAATGGAAGTATGGTGATGGCAAAAAACATCGTGTTCGAGATTATTGCAGATTCTGATTCTACTACGCTCAAAACATGAAAAAAAGTCGTTTTCCGAAAAGTGTCTGTGTGTCTGTAGATTTTTTTTCTATGGCAAACGATAACTGCCGCAAATTCAAACAGAATCAAATAATTTTTTGCATACAGTCCTGATTTGTAGAGTACTCACGACCTATTGTTTTTGGTGAAGATCGGTTAAGGGAAAGGGGTAGTTTACCTGCAACGGTTTTTTTATCAAGGGAAATTTTTTTTTTTTGGCAAACAATAACAGCCGCAAATTCAAACAGAATCAAATAATGTTTCGCATACAGCCCTGAATTGTAGAGGTCTCAAGACCTATTGTTTTTGGTGAAGATCGGTTGAGGGGAAGGGGTAGTTTACCTGCAACGTTTTTTATCAAGCGTATTTTCTATGGCAAACGATAACAGCCGCAAATTCAAACAGAATCAAATAATTTTTTGCATACGTCAGTGAATTGTAGAGGACTCAAGGCCTTTAGATTTTGGTGAAGATCGGTTAAGGGGAAGGGGTAGTTTACCTGCAACCTTTTACGTTTTAACAAGAGTAAAGTACTTGAAAATTTATTTAAACTTTTTGAAACAATGGTAATTGTTGAAAATAAAATAATTTTGTTGCCAGGTAACAAAAATAAAGTCATTTTGATTATAAAATATAAATATTTACAACAAGAAAAGAATTTTCTGTTTTCAAAATTTAAATATATTTTTATAAAACAATGGGTTCTTCATTGAGGTGGGGACCATGTCACTCACTCCATCTCAAGCCTCTCCCATTTTGCAGAAAAAGAGGACCCTGTCAAGGCTGATACTTTGACGGCAGTGACAGGGCTTTCCACCAAATTCAGCAGAGTGACAGGTAGGCCCAACTCTGATTGGCTCCTCAGATTTCCCCAGCGTTAGTAGGTTCTATGAAAATATTTTATTTCAAAAATGATTTTAAATATAAATCTTAGATAAGTTTTATAAATCTCAAGTTTTATGTTTTAACATGGGTAATTTTTTATATGACGAACCATAACTGCCGTAAATTCAAACAGAATCAAATAATTTTTTACATATGTGCCTGAGCTATAGAGATCTCAATGTCTGTTGATTTTGGTGAAGATCGGTTACGGGGAAAGGGCAGTTTACCAGAAACATTTTTTGTTGTAACATGAGTAAAGTACTTAATTTTGATAAAGTATCCTGATAAGATCTTAATAATCCACTGTAGAAACGTAGATGAAATGTCTATAAATGAAGAGGCTAGTTGAACGGGCTGGGGGTAATTTTCTATAAATCAAAATTATAGTTGAAGGGGGAGGGGATAATTTTTGGCAACAAAGAAGTATTTTTTTGTTAAAATTCCTTCCCTGGCTGTTTGGCTGAAAATGATTTTAAATATAAATCTTAGAATATGGAAGTCATGTATAGTTCTCCATACCGATATTTTTCTATTGCAAACGATAACTGCCGCAAATTCAAACAGAATCAAATAATTTTTTGCATAAAGACCTGATTTGTAGAGTACTCACGACCTATTGTTTTTGGTGAAGATCGGTTGAGGGAAAGGGGTAGTTTACCGGCAACGTTTTTTTTATCAAGGGAAATTTTTTACTTCCATATTCCTTAAGGAATGGACGTATGGTGATGGCAAAAAAAAATCGTGTTCGAGATTATTGCAGACTCTGATTCCACTACACTCAAAACATGAAAAAAAGTCGTTTTCCGAAAAGTGTCTGTGTGTGTGTCTGTCTGTGTGTCTGTGTGTCTGTAGATTTTTTTTCTATGGCAAACGATAACTGCCGCAAATTCAAACAGAATCAAATAATTTTTTGCATACAGCCCTGATTTGTAGAGTACTCACGACCTATTGTTTTTGGTGAAGATCGGTTGAGGGAAAGGGGTAGTTTACCTGCAACGGTTTTTTTTATCAAGGGAAATTTTTGTTTTTTGGCAAACGATAACAGCCGCAAATGCAAACAGAATTAAATAATGTTTCGTATACAGCCCTGAGTTGTAGAGTTCTCAAGACCTATTGTTTTTGGTGAAGATCGGTTAAGGGAAAGGGGTAGTTTACCAGTAACGTTTTATGTTTTAACAAGGGTATTTCCTATGGCAAACGATAACAGCCGCAAATTCAAACAGAATAAAAAGATTATTTGCATACAGCCCTAAATTGTAGAGTTCTCAGGACCTACTGTTTTTGGTGAAGATCGGTTGAGGGAAAGGGGTAGTTTACCAGCAACGTTTTTTTAACAAGGGTATTTTCTATGGCAAACGATAACAGCCGCAAATTCAAACAGAATCAAATAATGTTTTGCATACAGCCCTGATTTGTAGAGTACTCAAGACCTAATGTTTTTGGTGAAGATCGGTTAAGGGGAAGGGGTAGTTTACCAGCAACGTTTTTTTATCAAGCGTATTTTCTATGGCAAACGATAACAGCCGCAAATGCAAACAGAATCAAATAATTCTTTGCATACGTCCCTGAATTGTAGAGGTCTCAAGGACTTTCGATTTTGGTGAAGATCGGTTAAGGGGAAGGGGTATTTTACCGGCAACCTTTTACGTTTTAACAAGAGTAAAGTACTTGAAAATTCATTTAAACTTTTTGAAACAATGGTAATTGTTAAAAATAAAATAATTTTGTTGCCAGGCAATAAAATTAAAATTTTTTCATTTTAATGTAATATAATATTTTTCATTTAATACGGCAATAAAAAGGCAGGTAAGACACAAACACACACACACACACACACACACACACACACAATTCACGTTATTTCTGGCCTCACTCATGTTTATTACGTTTGCACGCTGTTTAAATGGAAAGTGCTGAAACCCACACCAACATAACGCGTGCAAGCCGAAAAAGTGGACATCAATTTGCTTACTGGCGAAGCTAGTAGTTAATGAATGGGTAGGCAAAAATCTTATCTTAAATTTTTTTTAAGGAATCACTAAAAGGACGGTGGTTCAAATCGGACGCTGAGGTAGAGTTTGCTGTAACCGAATGGTTCCACAAACAGCCGTAAGAATTTTACTAGCAGGGAATCTACAGGTTAGCGCAACAGTGGAACTCATGTCTTAATGTTATTGGAGACTTCTTTTAAAATCGTTTAATAAAAAATGCTTTACGGCTCTATACGTGTTTCTATTGAACAATCCTTGTATTAGTCATACAACTGATTGAACTTCAAAATTTTAAACTTGATTAGTTTCTATGTATATGTTTAATGTTACAAATAATTCAAATAACAATCTTGATCATCTGTTAGTTCAGCGGAATAACAGTGACACTTTTAATAACCGCATAAAATAAACACTTAGAAACAACACAGGCGCTTTAACTTAACTGTTTGGACCACAGAAGTGAGGCATGCCTCAACGCTCTATGTGTACAGCGCGGGACAATCCCCCCTCCCAACACTTCCCTATCACACCACTACATTGCTTACATACGATGTATACAAAAAACACTGAGGCAAGTTCAGGTTGCCTCATTCGCTTTAAACGAACTATGCCGAATCTCACCTGTCACCATCTAGCGGTCGCTCAATAAAGCACGTTTCGGTTTAATAAATTTGACAGTCGCAGTAGCAATGTATAATCTTTACGTTATGTAGTTCATACGTATTTATAATTTTTATTCTACAGAATTTTTTAGGGTAGGCATTGCCTCAATTGCCTCCATGTAACTTCGCCACTGATATATATGTGTACAACGTTATCGGCAACAAAGAAGTAGTTTTTGTTAAAATTCCTTCCCGGGATATTTGGCCGTAGTCCAATGTTTTCTACAAAACCAGACATTTCGGCAATGCCATCGACTTCCATCATCAGTGAAAATCGAGTGCGATAACGTGAGGTGGTATACGTTAGTGACCACAGTACTGTGGTTAAGGCTGAAGCAGTAAGTAGAAAGAAGTAGTTTCTATGGTAATATTTCATTTCGAAAATGATTTTAAATATAAATCTTAGAATATGGAAGTCATGTATGGTTCTCCATACCGATATTTTTATTTTTTGGCAAACGATAACAGCCGCAAATTCAAACAGAATTAAATAATGTTTCGTATACAGTCCTCAATTGTAGAGTTCTCAAGATCTATTGTTTTTGGTGAAGATCGGTTAAGGGAAAGGGGTAGTTTACCTGCAACGTTTTATGTTTTAACAAGGGTATTTCCTATGGCAAACGATAACAGCGGCAAATTCAAACAGAATCAAAAGATTATTTGCATACAGCCCTAAATTGTAGAGTTCTCAAGACCTATTGTTTTTGGTTAAGATCGGTTAAGGGAAAGGGGTAGTTTACCAGCAACGTTTTTTTAACAAGAGTATTTTCTATGACAAACGATAACAGCCGCAAATTCAAACAGAAACAAATAATTTTTTGCATACAGCCCTGATTTGTAGATTACTCGAGACCTGTTGTTTTTGGTGAAGATCGGTTAAGGGAAAGTGGTAGTTTACCAGCAACGTTTTTTTATCAAGTGTATTTTCTATGGCAAACGATAACAGCCGCAAATTCAAACAGAACCAAATAATTTTTTGCACACGTCCCTGAATTGTAGAGGTCCCAAGGCCTTTTGATTTTGGTGAAGATCGGTTAAGGGGAAGGGGTAGTTTACCTGCAACCTTTTACGTTTTAACAAGAGTAAAGTACTTGAAAATTCATTTAAACTTTTGGAACAATGGTAATTGTTAAAAATAAAATAATTTTGTTGCCAGGCAATAAAATTATAATTTTTTCATTTTAATGTAAATCTGTACATAGTATAAAGTAAAGTCGGTCCGTTTTCTCTCTGTGTTTGAAATCGCTAATCTCAGGAATTACTGAACGGATTTTATTCAAGTTTTCGCCAATAGATAGAGTGTATATCGAGGAACATTTATGTGTATAATTAATACATATATGTTGTACATTAGCTTAGCTATCACGGTTTATGTCAAGTAAGTGGTATAGTTTACATCTTATATATAAAAATGAATGCTTCTTTGTTTGTCCCGTATGCGTTCCTATACCATTCATCCGATTGCGATGAAACTTCGGTGAGTTGTTGTGCGCACGTCCGCGAAGGTTTCTTCCACATCTCCTCCTAAACCACTGTACCGATTTCAACCAAACTTGGAACAAATATTTTACGCAACGGGAGAACCAACATAGGATAGGTGTTTTTTCGATGGGGTCCTTTTGGGGGTTCTTTGGGGTCTTCCACATCGCCTCCTAAACCACTGGACCGATTTCAACCAAACTTGGCACAAATATTTTACGCAAAGGGAGAACAACATAGGACAAGTGTTTTTTTCGATACGATCCTCTGGGGGGTCCTTTGCGGTCTTAAAAAACTATTAGATCTGGTTACTATGGCAACCCAATAGAATAGATTCTGTTCTAAATATATTATCGCATTAAATTGAAGACCACGCGAACGAAGTTGTGGGCAACAGCTATTTATTTTTAAGAAGCCTACTTTAATTAAACTTTATTAATTAAACTAACATTTTCATTACGTACAACGTGAAACTCCGTAGCGAAGCACGGGTATTCTGCTAGTCATGTATAAGAGAAAATATATCGTGCGTGGCAGGCAAGCATATCTCAGTTATGTACTGTTTACGTTTCCATTTTATTATTATCACTACCGCAATAAAAAGGCATAGAAGACACACACACACACACACACACACACACACACACACACACACACACACACACACACACACACACACACACAATTCGAGTTATTTCTGGCCTCATTCATGTTTATTTTCTTACATTTTCACGGTTTTTAAATGGAAAGTGCCGAACCCATACCAACATAACGCATGCAAGCCGAAAAAGTGTCCAGCGTGGATAGCGATTTGCTTCCTGTGGATCGCTGGGCAGTGTAACTGCACGTGTTTGCAGAGGAACGATTCATAGACAGACTTTTCGTCTTTACGGGAATGAACCTCTGCACGATGCTGAGGGTCCATGAGTGACTTCGGAGCGCTCCTTCTTTTCCGCGTGTTTGTTCTGTGAAATGTACACTGTAGATTCGCAGATTTATTCTAAGCAACGCTCAATAGGAAATGTTGAAAATTTTTGTCCACGGTGAACCCTCATACACACTAAACCTGCTCTGATGTTTTAATTACGGACATCATAATATTAAAACTTTGGAAACTTGAGCACTACTTAATGGAGATCAATCATTAACTTATACAAGCAATTAATTTTATGAATATTTTTTATATATATGTGTACAACGTTATCGGCAACAAAGAAGTAGTTTTTGTTAAAATTCCTTCCCGGGATATTTGGCCGTAGTCCAATGTTTTCTACAAAACCAGACGTTTCGGCAATGCCATTGACTTCCATCATCAGTGAAAATCGAGTGCGATAACGTGAGGTGGTATATGTTAGTGACCACAGTACTGTGGTTAAGGCTGAAGCAGTAAGTAGAAAGAAGTAGTTTCTATGGTAATATTTCATTTCGAAAATGATTTTAAAAATAAATCTTATAATATGGAAGTCATGTATGGTTCTCCATACCGATATTTTCATTTTAATGTAATATAATATTTTTCATTTAATACAGCAATAAAGGGCAGGTAAGACACACACACACACACACACACACACACACACACACACACACACAATTCACGTTATTTCTGGCCTCACTCATGTTTATTTTCTTACATTTGCACGCTTTTTAAATGGAAAGTGTCGAAACCCACACCAACATAACGCGTGCAAGCCGAAAAAGTGGACATCAATTTGCTTACTGGCGAAGCTAGTAGTTAATGAATGGGTAGGCAAAAATCTTATCTTAAATTTTTTTTAAGGAATCACTAAAAGGACGGTGGTTCAAATCGGACGCTGAGGTAGAGTTTGCTGTAACCGAATGGTTCCACAAACAGCCGTAAGAATTTTACTAGCAGGGAATCTACAGGTTAGCGCAACAGTGGAACTCATGTCTTAATGTTATTGGAGACTTCTTTTAAAATCGTTGAATAAAAAATGCTTTACAGCTCTATACGTGTTTCTATTGAACAATCCTTGTATTAGTCATACACAATAATACAACTGATTGAACTTCAAATTTTTAAACTTGATTAGTTTCTATATATATGTTTAATGTTACAAATAATTCAAATAACAATCTTGATCATCTGTTAGTTCAGCGGAATAACAGTGACACTTTTAATAACCGCATAAAATAAACACTTAGAAACAACACAGGCGCTTTAACTTAACTGTTTGGACCACAGAAGTGAGGCATGCCTCAACGCTCTATGTGTACAGCGCGGGACAATCCCCCCTCCCTACACTTCCCTTACACACCACTACATTGCTTACATACGATGTATACAAAAAACTCTGAGGCAAGTTCAGGTTGCCTCATTCGCTTTAAACGAACTATGCCGAATCTCACCTGTCACCATCTAGCGGTCGCTCAATAAAGCACGTTTCGGTTTAATAAATTTGACAGTCGCAGTAACAATGTATAATCTTTACGTTATGTAGTTCATACGTATTTATAATTTTTATTCTACAGAATTTTTTAGGGTAGGCATTGCCTCAATTGCCTCCATGTAACTTCGCCACTGATATATATGTGTACAACGTTATCGGCAACAAAGAAGTAGTTTTTGTTAAAATTCCTTCCCGGGATATTTGGCCGTAGTCCAATGTTTTCTACAAAACCAGACATTTCGGCAATGCCATCGACTTCCATCATCAGTGAAAATCGAGTGCGATAACGTGAGGTGGTATACGTTAGTGACCACAGTACTGTGGTTAAGGCTGAAGCAGTAAGTAGAAAGAAGTAGTTTCTATGGAAATATTTCATTTCGAAAATGATTTTAAATATAAATCTTAGAATATGGAAGTCATTTATGGTTCTCCATACCGATATTTTATTTTGTATTTCCTCACGAACCTGTATTATTGTTTCGTTAGTTTTTTCTAACCTTTCATTTGTTTCGGCTATTTCTAATTTTCTTTCCTCATTATTTTGGTCCACCTTTTGGTTAATCGTGACATGCATTTTCTCAATTTTTTCATTAATCTGCCTTATATTTTCTTCGTTTATTTGTAGGATTTCTTCCTTCATTTGTCTGAAAAGTAGTTTTGAGGTTTCCTTAATTTCCTCATTTGTTTTCCTAGAATTCTCCTTGTTTTCTTCTTTCTGTTTATTAAATTGTTCCCTTAAGTTTTCCTTATTTTCCTTAGTTTCCTCATTTATTTTGTCGAATTTCTCATCCTGTTTCTTTGAATTTTCCAATAGTAGTTTAAACATCTCCTGTATACTCAAGTCTTCTTTTTGGTTAGGCTTATCTGGTTGATCCCCTTGGGCATCTTCTTCAATTACTTCCTTTTCCTTGTCCGTAATTATTTCAGTTTCCGTTATTTCGTCTGTCTGTTGTTCCATTTCACTGTCTGTGATTACTTCTATTTCTTGTCCTTGTTCACCTTCTTCCTTCGCCGTATCTTCTGCCTTTATCTTTGATCTACCTCTGGTATTATGCATGTTTATTCTCCCACAGTTGCCTGCTCTGGTTAAGTAATATTAATATAATTATAGTTACTTAACTTAAGCCCTACACTAGTTGAGCGCCAATTTGTAATTAGACGAGTACGTGCGTCTCGTTCGAGCCCCGCGATGGAAGCCAATTTGTAATTAGACCGGGTATGTCTCTCTGTCTTTCCTCTCCTTGATTATGTTAATGTAATTCAATTTCTTAGATATCTGGAGTTGTGGGATATAGTAATCTCGTTAATTATGATTAACTTATCTCTCTAATTAAAATACCAGTGTTAGTGTGACTGTAACTTAAATAATTAGTGTTTTATTCTAAAATTTCGCTCAGCCCTAGTATACCTTGCAGAGAATTATTGAAATTTCGTGTTTAATGCTATTCTCTTTGGTGTCAGAGAATTCCGCAACAAGCGCTGCAGTTCCGGAACAAACGAAATTTATAGGTTAATTCACCGTGTACGGTAACTAGTTATTATACACTTAGTCTGTTAATTCTTATTCCCAACTCATTAAATAATACCCAAATAATAAGATCCTGAAATTATACAAGGTTTCTTTATTAATTCAACTAGTTAACATTCAATGAGATTGTTTTTAACTGACATACGAAAGGCTATATGTTGCGTGAATCGATTATTGTTCGGTCCAATATTTTATGTTAGATTCAGTTATATATATATATTTTTTTTATAATTAATTTAGTTCAGGGTGTGAAGGTTCTTGTAACTGCGGGGAAGATTAAAAATATATAGATAAGAATGCAAGTTATTACAAATTTAAAGTGTTGTGTTGTTTAATATTATTTATACAATTGTAAATTACCAGACTTAGAACGAAGCAGCTTTGGCAGGCAGTTGGTTTTTAACCTCGTGTCGATCAGAATGGAGATGATTTTCTTTATTCTTTTCTTCAGTTCAATAAAGTGGAATCCTTAGTCCTGGTTAACTCGGAAATACAGCTGCCTTGGTTTATTTACGGCCAGACTGGTGGTTGTGTTCTTCGGCAAATTCTGGATCCAAATACGTTTTTTCTATCGTATGAAGTAAATAGTGATATCCCATGTATTTAAATGGTTATGATTTTCAGTGTGGTGTGTAGTATTAGTTCTTTACACCGTTGGTTCTTTATATTTGATTAATATTTCATTAATTCTTCTTCTGATATTGGACAATCCAAGTCCTTCCTTGTGGAACTCAATTATTTATTATTATGAGACGATACCATTATATAATTTGGTTAAATTTTGCTGGCATAATTCAGACAAATAATTATTGATATATTGTGATTTGTAAATGTATCGAAATAATTTAGAATAGTTGAATTACATTAACCATTCCTTTGGGTTTTAATCTCATCATGTTCAGATCATAAATTGCAATAATCAAAATCAACAAATTATATTAATTTTTGTTGTCCCTAGCAACAAATTTATTTTTATTCTTTTTCAATGTTTTGTATATAGTGATTATTTCATATATTATTCTTCCATTCCTTATTAAACTTCCATTATATCGGAATATAACTTTATTTATAGTTTGTTTACTAATTTCTACATATATTCTGCTGGTTTTTCAATCTTAGTCTGTTTCTTTTTATATTTATTATTTTTCCGATATCAAACGTTTCAATCGATATCATTGCACTATGGCATTATCATAATTTGTTTATATTGAGTTGGTTTATTATATATTATTAATTATCAAATGTTTTTTCTAACTCCTTGAACTGTATTCATTAATTATTATTAACTTCCGTACCTAACCTTTATGTTTTGAGTTGTTATATAGTGTTATTGGCTGTTAGGCCTTTTATTGTATATGGACCTACCTTTGATTATAACTGGTGAACAACTATAGCCTTTTTACATAAGTTTATACACATAACCAAACCTTAACTATTTACATTTACACAAATAATTATTCTTTTTATAACTAACAACAACTTTATCTTGATCTATGGATCACATATAAGAAAATTGAGAGCCATTAACACTAATTAACTGCTTTCCTCCACCCTTCTATAACAGTAATCAAATAATACATTTTGCTTCATTACTTTCTATTACTTCAACAAGTAATTTGCATAATCTAACACAAACTTTAACATAACATTCATGGTAACAAAATAACATCATTCAATTCAGAATCATTACTTTCGATTACTGTAATGTAAATTATTGACTCATTTTTATTTAATTTCACTGTCATTTACTTTAACATTTTCTATATTGGTTTCTTTTTTACAATTCTTATCAGTATATTTGATTTATTTACGTTTCACTGAACATTGATTTCTTACTATTGTCTATTTTACAGGTTTGTTTTTTATTGTTATCCCTACCTTGCATCCTTATTCATTTTTACACAATTATAAATGTATTTATTAGACCTTTGTATTATCATGGGAGTTAAATATTTATTTATTTATTATATTTCTAATATTCTATTTATGTAACGTTGAGGACCGCATTTCTGTTGCGTTACAATATCTATAAATGAAAAGGGTAGTTGAAGAGGGAGGGGTAATTTTTTGTATTGAAATTATAAATTTATTCGACCGAAAACTTACAAATTTCAATAAAATATTAACAGATTGGTACCGTTCTATGCTGCGTCACCACGGATACGAAAACAAAATAATTTTTCGTTTTCAGAAATTCACAGATAAGAAACGCTGGGCGGTGTTCGCTTTCTTTTGCGTTGTTTAAATAAAAGACAATTTAATCAAATTAATTCTTTATTTTTAAAATATTAACAACTAGGTACAATTACTATTTTGATTATCTTTCTCAGCGTTTTTACCAAAACCGTGCTGATATATTTGGTTTCGTTCTGAGTTTAGGCCTACATATTAAAAATAATTTTATAATTAATTAGAACATGAAAGTCATGTATGGTTCTCCATACCGATTTTTTGTTTTTCGTCTTAATTTCAAAATGTAATTTTAAAATTAATACATTACTGCGTATGTAATAATTTTTCAGTAATATTCAAACTTAACTTACATTTAGTCATTGCGCTGTGATCTGAAGGATCTTAAATTAGCTAATCCAAATGGAAATAGAAACTATACGTTTTAATACAGAAGGCAGGCACAAAATGATATTGTTACGACGGTCTAGTGATCGCTGTGTGGTACAGTGGAAAACAAAATACAAGACACAGTTAAGTCACTAATCACCAGCTTTAATTATCACAGTAAAACAGTTTGTAATCAACAAGATAGTCTCTTACAAGAAATCAATTAAAAATTGTTCACACGCAATATAAATGTCTACTAATGTAAAACACGATTGTATTATAATCGTCCCGCACAATTATAAAACATAACACTTCGCCACAATACTACAAACTGGACTCCAATAATTCACAACTCAAACAGAAACTGAACGTCGCCGAGTACTTGTATTTATACCCCGCCGAGGTTCCAGAATATTCGCTAATAGGGGTCTACTAGAAAACACTGGAAGGTAATTCATTTCGGCCTTGAACACAGCACGCGCGGACCGGTATGGTCTGGTATAGACCCGCCCGATAGTTGACGCGTAATTGCCTTTCACAGCAAAGTAGCAGCATTATGTACGCACACACACACATTACAGCTGGAATTTTCGAAAAACTTGTAGAACGTTGTGTAATGTCGTAACGATATTAAGAGTGACCAACATTAAACGAAATCTTTAATATTTTGCATTATATTACAATAACATAATTATTTTTTAGATTTATTCATTAACATTTTTAGTATAGACCTACATTAATAAGGACTTCGAATTATAAATTAAAATAATGATTAACTTGGTTACCCACCTTTAGTGGGGTGAAGTAAAAATTGTCTCTATAGACAGTAGAGCAATCGCCCGTTTCATATGCATTTGATGTGCCTATATCTTTTATCCAGATTAAAATTAATTAAACAATTCTGCTACGGCTAAAATAATAATCCATTGCACATATGATTAGTTTATAAAATTGTAATTAAGGACAAATAAACTCTTGATATGACTTCGATTTGAATATGAATAAAACGTAATTAGTTTTAAAGAATATTAATTATTATAATAAAATAAGAAAATATTAATGAAGAATATTAGTTATTTAACATTTTCTACATTGTAAATTATATTTAAGTCTAGTCAATTTTGTTTGATTTTTAGTATCCTTAGATCAAAAATTTTAAAATTTAATTTCTTGTAGAAAAGCAAATTTTCTAATCGCTTACGTACACCGTCCATTTAGTTGATTGATGCAAACTTCAAGTTTTCTTTTGATAAAAAATTTACTGATAATTGAATTTAAAAAGCTGATAGTGTGTTGTAAATAAATTATTTCAATTTTCGTCAGTAAAATGCTTTGAAACAGCTGTTCACATTACGAACTGATAGTATTCAGAATATGTGTACCTTATTTATTGTTTAATGAGTTAGTATTTTTGTTAAATCGTTCTAATATTAGTCACTTAAAATGAAAAGAATTTCCTTTATTGGTTGAGTAAATGCATCATATTCATCTCAAGTAGGCCTACAAGTATTTTCCTTGAAAATCTTCTCATTATTCAACATAAAATGAACCTTATTAAAAATATTTCGAAAGTTAATGTTTACAAAATCTTTATAAATAAGTAAAAGAAAAGTAGGCTAAAAACAAGTCTGTGAAGTCTTTGATATCAAAATAAGGCTTTTGGATAAAGTGAACTAGAATCGAGCTATTCATAAACAGACAGTAAATTAATCAGCTTTACATACTTTTTGTTGGAGACTTTTAATTGAAAAAATAATCTTTTTTATGCCTGTAAGCGACTAATCATAATAACGATAGAATGCCTGTAATGAAAAACTTCAATTATGGCGACATTGGACTATCCACCACATTTAAAAATCATTCTTCTCTTCTTGTCCATTTCAAGAATTAGGCCTGTTTCGCTCTCTTTAATGCCACAACTATCTGGACATGACTTTTCAACTCAGCTGTGAACTTCGAGGGATTCGAGTACAATTAAATGTTCCGTGAACAGAATACCAGTCTGTAGCAGGATAAGTTACCTGATGGAGGTACCATGTTAATAGCATGCTAATTTGTCTGGATTTTGAACATCCTTCAGGCCTTTAACGGATTGGTTCGCCATGTCCTTCTCCACCCTATTTCATTAACCTTGTAAGTTTTTCTTCCTAAGAGTAAGAGATTCTCCTGTACTTTTATTTGCTTATCCGACCTCCAAGAACACAATTTTTTACATGCAAAAGTGGGAATAACTTATTTCCGAAGTAACTCGTTCGTCAAAGGATCCGATCTGTAAGAACACGGTGCACCTAGTTCCAATAAAAGACGGTGAAACTGACGTTTTGGGTAGGGGAAGCCGTGTGTGTGTGTGTGTGTGTGTGTGTGTGTGTGTGTGTGTGTGTGTGTGTGTGTGTGTGTGTGTGTGTGTGTGTGCGTGCGTGCGTGCGTGCGTGTGTGTGTGTGTGTGTGTGTGTGTGTGTGTGTGTGTGTGTGTGTGTGTGTGTGTGTGTGTGTGTGTGTGTGTGTGTGTGTGTGTGTGTGTGTGTGTGTGTGTGTGTGTGTGTGTGTGTGTGTGTGTGTGTGTGTGTGTGTGTGTGTGTGTGTGTGTGTGTGTGGATTCCACATGGAACTAGCGTCTGCCATTCTTAAGCCGATGAACTTGTTACAGTTATTCGACTCCCCTTTGCCGAATGCAACAACTGTTTATATAATTTAAACATAGTAAAATTTAAATAGTCGCGATACCGAAAATTACCCGTTGATCGGTAAAAGTTTCTCTGACGTCACGCCGTTTCCTTTACTAACGAAGCCGTTCGTTCCGTTAGATCACGTCAGTCGAACACTATACCGCCCTTGTGAGCAGAGCCGTCCGTTCAGCACATTAAATAAAAAGCCTCGATTACCAAGTTCGAAGCTTGGTTCGACGTATGGGAGTGAAAATACAAGAATACGAAGTCGATGTAGTTTTTTCTTCACACGTTCTTCCAGCATGGACACAGCAGCGGTCCATGGCATGAGCTGAGGAACACGCACCCGTTGCGACCAGCTACAGCAGGTTGTGAGCGAACCTCTCCGGATTGGCAAGTAACACTTAACCGTTAACAACTTTCAGTGGAAGTTACAGTACAATTACTAATGAAAAGAGAGATAAACCAGTCTCCTCACCTTATATGACATGTACTAAAACTTTTTTTTACAAATATTTTGTGATGCAGAACAGTGTTAGAATTTTCATGAACAGATCACAGTCTGTAGCTAAACACCATTTAATGTAAACTAGTATTGATTTATGCAATTGTTCCATATTCAGTAATCAGTTTAGCCAGTATGTAATTTATACAATTATTGAATTTTAGAAAACCATTTATTCAGTATTTAATCTTTTCAATATTTGGTTTATTTTGAGTTAAATTAACTCAATAATTAACTTTTGCTGACTGATTTATGATTACGTAAAAATTCGAGTCTCATTTTATTTTGAAATAAACGGGTCGAGCTCGACTCTGCTCACTAACTGGTGGTACTGAAAATGTTTTTTACACACACCTCCCCCTTTTGGGAATTATCTTAAACTTTAAGGCTATTTCAGAAGTAGGTTGTAATGTGCAGAGAGACATAAATAGTAATAAGTATTATGATTATTTTTGGTGTATTCTGTATGTTGCGATTTTGGGGCTCAGTAGTGTAAAGCGTGGCACAAACTTCATTATCTAACCTCATTCTTCAAGTAGTAACTAGCAAATTGTCACTAGCGACCCAAAAGGAATCGGTAATTTATTGTAGTGAAGTAACACCTACATTTTTTTGTTTTTACAGAGTACATTTTTCAGTTAGTGTACTCGTATTCAAACATACTGTCATTCACTCAAACATATGTTATCTCTCTCCTGTCTTTAAATTATAATAATATTATTACTTAAATTGAGTTTTTGATAAAAATCAACATTAATTTTATCGCCCGTACTATAATTAGAAACACCCCACACGGTAAGCTGGCAATACCCCTTTCTATAGAAATGCTGATATCTTGGTAATATAGGACATAGGGTAATTCAAGGTGAGATGCCCCACCAGGAGAGATGCCCCAGTAGGGGTAATTCAGCCGTAAAGCTGCAGAGTGCACCACAAGTCCTACAGTAGCTTCATTTGGAGGGAAGACGTCTGCCCGTGAGGTTGGCGATTCGAATTTCTGTGTTTTTCTAGGAATATTCTGTGACTAAGGTAAGTCTCGTCAGTTTTGCAACTGAAAGTTAATGTAGCACAATACAATATCTTATTTACTTTGCACTTTCTCTTTGGTTTTATAACGTGTCGGCTACGTTATAATCCAGGGAACCCGTGATAATTGACTCTGGCCAATTATACAGGCTGCCTACGTTGTAACAAACTGAAAAACTAAACACATCACTAACAATAATTATAAGTACTCTAATAAAAGGAAACAAGGGGAGGGAATTTTGCTGATTTATGCACTCAATTTAGTATGTAACAAAGATGACATCCCTCTATTTACGTATGATAGGTTATACATTACAAATAAAATTTTTACTTACAGTACACAGAAATTGTAAAGGGGTTTTCTGTATTAAAAATGATCATACAGAAAATGTATTTACCTCGGATCCGAGTCTCTTTAAACTAGTTATGAATTTTCAAATTTACTCTACTTCTTTAGTCAATTACATTATTACTTAAAATACCATTTGAAGAATGGTTTCATTTAGTTGTGCGATGTTTCAAAGTTACATCACAAGAGTTATGTTACAACGTATGATTTCTGAAATTACATGTTACACCATAGTAATGCTTAACGCTTAGAGATTGTCATTTAAAAGTCTTTTTCATTTATAATTACTTATATTTTAAAAGATACATTATTCACGGAAGACGAGCTTCCGCGTCACCTCTAGTTAAATGTTATCCATGTCCTGCCGCGTGATTCTTCGGTACTCTCTTAGTCGTGGCTTGTCATCGTGGTAGTCTTTCCAGTGGATGTCCTCGGAGTCAACTAATGATGAAGTGGATGTTATGGTGTCATCTAGCGTGAAGTCGTCCTGTTTCTCGGCGGTAGTGTAAATGCAGTTGAGGTCTTAGTCTTCACTATTCACAGTTATTCACATCACATATGTAATAGCACAGTAGTATTGGAGTTTACATATTCGTTTCACATTATGTTGGAATTACACTTAACTTGAACCCTAATTGATTTTTTAATAGGAGATGTCACCTTATACACTCATTTTCTTCTTTCACATCTTTGTTTTAAAAACCACTACATCTTAGTTACATACATCTAGATCTCCACACTTTTAGTGGAAGCTAACAACCAAATAAAATGAAAAATAAACATTTTGTGCAGAGCCCCGCTTGGAGCTGTTTACAGTTTGAAAGTCGCATCATAAGTCCTACATTGTTACAACAGGAAAATTGTAACGACGCGGAGTGAATACTCCGCCATAATATAGTTCCAAATTTTAATTAGTAATAGTCTTACAGTTCGACAAGATAAACAATCGAGACTTTGCTTGTCTACAGAATTTATTACAACTACTACTAGTGACTTTAAATTATTAATTATTTACATTATAGTTTACACGTATTTTTTATTTAATGCCGGGTCGGTATGCAAGTTGGATCCGGTATACACAGGTCATAGCATGATAAATTTAATAAAGGGTTAACAGTTTTATTTTTAACTTTTGCTTTCTCAGTTTTAATTAATTACTTTAGTTAAATTCCCTTTTTAATTCTCATTACTATTATGAGTTAGTTCAGGGGTATTTGGTTTAGTAGTCCGATTTAAAGGTTTTCACTAACTTCCCATTTTATATTTTTATTATTTTATTTTTCATTTTTTTTAAATTTAAATCGTCACAGTTTCTACTGATTTCTGTGTTAATACGAACAGAAAACATAACAAAGGATAATATCGTCTGGCATTATCGCCATTTTGTTTCTTTTTGCGCTGGTCAGAAGCTGGGGCATCTCTCCTTTACGTCAAGGAGAGATGCCCCATGGCGTCTCTCCTTCAAATAAAGGAGAGATGCCCCATTGCATCTCTCCTCTCTTTGAAGGATTGTTTATGTTTTATAAAATTGAATCGCCTAAGGTACCGTATATGTTTATCAAGACTGTAGTCGTAATTGTTTTATTTTAAATTACAAATAGTGTCCAGTTATTACAAATAATCTACTGTTGCTGGGATTGAAATACATATTGTGGTAGACAAGCCCAACAAGAAACAAAATGGCAAGAATATCAGACGGTATTATCCTTTGTTATGTTTTCTGTTCGTAATAGTACAGAAATCAGTAGAAACCAAAGAGAAAGTGCAAAGTAAATAAGATATTGTATTGTGCTACATTAACTTTGAGTTGCAAAACTGTAGAGACTTACCTTAGTCACAGAATATTCCTAGAAAAACACACAAATTCGAATCGGCAACCTCACGCACAGACGCTTCCCTCCAAATGAAGCTACTGTAGGACTTAGGACTATGTTTTTGGAATGTTTATACATTTCTCTTTTCATGTTCATATATGAAAAATTATTTTAGGTCAAGTTAAGGTTAAGGTTATGTTAAGGTTCCTATAAAGATTTAAAATTGTAAGTAATACCAGGCTAATGGTTGTTATAATTTTCAATGTTTCCATATTATTTTCAGGATATTAGGATTTATTAAATAACTAAAATTCTACTTTGTAATGTCAAACTGTTAATTTAGGTTTCAATTTCATTTGTTAACCTTTAGTAGGCTTAATAATATTAGCCTTTAGTGTTAACACTGTATTAAGTAAAGTTAAAAAAACAACTTAAATTAATTTTAGATAAATGATGCAGTAATTTTGTAAATTTTATTTAATTACGTTGTGATATATTGTATTCTTTATAATAACAGAAATCAGTAATTGTTTTCAGTAATGAATTTACATAACAAAACTTTTCTCAAGAAAATAATGTCACTAGAACATGATTCATTACGGTTCGTTTAATTAAAAAGAAAACGTGCAAATAAAAGTATTTTTCTGTACTCTTTCTTATTTATTTGCCATTTATTGGTTGTGGGACATCTATCCTGTTCCATCGGGGCGTCTCACCTTGACTCTCAGGAGAGAGGGCCTAATGCAGCAGTTAGGAAATATTAGTAATTTTCAGCAAAGATATTACTTATAGTAAAAAATAATTTAATATATGAAACAACAATAATTAAACATTGTTTTTTAGGTTTTTCAATTTAAATACAAATAAATAGGTGCAGTTTATATGAGATTTAAATTTGCTGGGGCATCTCTCCTTGACTTCCCCTAGTAATACTGCTATCTGTCGGTATTTCAAAGGAATTATTGTTTTTTTTTTACAGTGTAAAGTGTCGCAGTAAGTAGCATTTTCTTAACAACAACGTTGTATAGGAACAGGCTTGCAAAAGACTTAATTTTAAATAACTTTTCCTCCTTGATCACTTGATTAGATTTAGAGTCTCGTGTCTGCCAAAATTAATTTATTCGTTAAAATACAAATTTCGGGTATACTGCCTTCAACTGTATCCCAGCTGAAAAAATTAGACGAGTATCCTTGTTAAATGACCTACAGATAGTTATGAAAGTAGATAAGGAAGTCAAGTCATTAATCCTTAGTGTTCATTAATACATCTTAGTATTTCACGTTTCAAGTAGTAACAGAAAAACTACTCTAAAAGTCGACGAGAGGAGTTGATAGAAGAGGATTAGGCTGATCAACAGTTATGGAAGGAATGAACGGCAGATCTTTAAAGAAAAAAAATCAAACGAGAAAAAAGTAGCAGTGTTTGTTTAAAAACCGTAATAACATACAGTCTGCATTAATGGCATCTTAATAAGCAGCGTTGACTGAATTAATTCTAACTGATGACTGAAACATTATGCCACCGGGTGCCGATCACACAGACACATTTATTTACTAATAACAGTGTTGACCGACTGAGTGTGTACAATCATATTTCCACCGTTTTAATTTGGATCGTAATTACACAGTATATTAATTACGTGTAGTGCACGGTACAAACTACGAGAAAGGTGAAATGCTTAAATTTCGTTATTAGTGTTGAATAATAATCGCAACCTAGTCGATTTTGATTAATAAGCAATTTTTCTAACTTGCCACTTAACTTCCGTATACGATTATCTAATAATGCTTCATACCATAATGAGAGTCGACAAGCTATTTCGATAAGAAATTCAACTTTACTCTTATTTGAGAATGACCTGAAATATTACCTTTTATACGACACTGATTTATGGCAATGCAATATCTAGAAACGTTATTGTTACTTATTTTAGGCGATAATGAATTTATTTTTTCACGCATATGATTACAAGCCATTCGATTGGACAAGACAGACCTTTTGGAGATGACTTTCAAATTATTAGAAGTTGATTCTGAACATGTATAGAAGCGTATAGAACCCGACTTCTCACGTTGAAGGTGCAGATGTAAAAGTAGTAGGCCTACTTACAGATCGTAAAACCTTAGGAGAAAAAGGTCGTTTAGGAAATGACAGTTTAACTGTTAAAAAAATATAAGGCTTGATAATCAGAAGGAATCCAAGAAATTCGATAGAAATGAAAACAGTATGGACAGTTTTTTTTTTTATTTGGTGTTTACTGATCAAGATCCTAGCCTTTATTCAAAAGAAGCTGACAGTTAATGAAAATGCCAAAAAGCGATTACCAACAATGCTCACAAGAAACATACACATCTTCCACCAGCTGTACTGGCTAAAAAAACGAATACAAAGATTTATCTAATACACAACTTTAAAAAAAATAACTGTGTGGCAGAATTAAAATTGTAGTGAATCAGTTCTTCGCGTCCATAAAACCATTTTTGTTTCGCTAAAATCATTGAATTTAGGGGCTTGTGACTCTATTTACTATAAAAAGTATTGTGTAATCAGACGTTTTATGCTTGAAGGTTTAGATTGTTTATGGGAGAAGCAATGCCAATATAGTGTTGGGTATCGTTAAAAAGCGGGTGCCGAAATCTGACAAACCTATTGGAGAACCACAGAAAGAAACCTGGGAAAAAAGATAGTTGAAAAAGAAGCTAGGAAAAGATTTTTGAGGCTGTAAGGCTAAAAGACCAACTGATTCCCTACTAGGAAACACTGGGATACTTAAACTGTGTATGCTCCAGAAATACATTTTTTACATAAACTATTAATATGAATAACATTAAACAGTAATAAATTTTTCACATTAATACAATTTTTGTGTTTAAGTTAATACATTTTTAACTTATTTAATGCATAAGTTTAAGTACTTTTAAACTTTAATAGTTGTTATTTTGACACAGATTGGATAGTTATCTCAGTATCTGTGAGAGGCGCATAATTGAAGGTGTTTTTGCAACTTTAAATCAGGAGTTTTTGGTATACTGTGTCTTTCATAAGATACAAAACTTTGGTGTGACTTTTTGAAGTCCTTAGAATCATATGAAAAAAATTAAATTATAAAGGTTTTTTAGGCAAACACATTTTAAAGTACAGAATACAAAAACTTTTACAAAAGCGCTATTAAGTAAAGAGATAAACTATATATACATATAACTCAAAAGTCTGAGGGTTTATGGGTACTGAATACAAATCCACACTGTTACACCGATTGCCACCAAATTTTTCACAGGTAATCTTTGACACAAGGCAAAAAATACTGTCTAACTTGGAATTTGATATTTTGCCCAGTTCGCACGATTTAGGCCCTTTTAATTATGCCTTTTCGTTGACGCGTATAAAGATGTCAACAACACCATGGAGACCAGAATTAATTACCATAGTAAGAAGTAAATAAACAAATGATATTTAGCGGCATCGGAACTGTACCTTTATCCGTTCCTTCAGTTTTTAATACTGTATGCGATTGTATCGACATATTTTGTAAATTTGTATACAAATACGTCTATATATTTTGTAATTGTCTTAAAAAATTATAAAATTTATGTTTATACGTATTTCTGATGGTGCAATGAATAAGTAATGAAATATAGTAAATACTACTACTAAAGATGTCAACAACACCATGGAGACCAGAATTAATTACCATAGTAACAAGTAAATAAACAAAACCTATTTAGCGGCATCGGAACTGTACATTTATCCATTCCTGCAGTACATTTTCGATGTTTTATACAATATGCAGAGGCCACAGAGATCGACCCCGTTTAGACTACATGAAACGGCTTATGGTCGATATGAACTGCACATCATATTGTGAGTTGAAAAAAAAAGCAGAGAAGCATGAAGAATGGCAAGCTGCTGCCAACCAGCCTATGGGCTGCTAATCTACAAGGGAAGAGATATAATGTGCGATTGTATCGATATATTACGATGTGGAAAAGAAGAAGTGTACTAATTGTAAATTTTCCTATTAATGGAAAGCGAAAATACGTGTTGTTTTCATTTATGAGGTTAGGTGACAACGGTTTTTGGTTTTTAGTTTACTGCTGAAATAAATAAAAGCCATGGTTGAGGAAAACATAACGTTGTATAACTACAATGCTTCTAACACAGTAACACTTAAAATAAAGAATTTAGCGTTTTTTGATTTAACAGGTAGGGTCTACTTTATAAATATCTCCAAAGGCTTTATAAACGGGTACTTTTAAATCTCCAAAGGGTGTTGCACCAACATAATAATTTAGTACAAGTTAAATTAGTACAAGTGTTGAAAACCGCTTTGGAAAGAATTTGACTAATGAGTACAAAATTGTTATACGAGCTGACAGAACGCTATATAGACATAGACAATAAAAATTATATTAAAATACTCATTAAAAGTCAAATATTCGCGTGCGAAGCCGCAGGTAACAGCTAGTTTTTCAATAAACACAACAAAGGTACCTGAGTAAATGGGTCACATATGTAGATAATATAACATGGGAAAGATAGGCCTTAACAACTTTAAATGCACCACCTTTGCGTGTCATACACAACAGTGTTTTAACGCTGACACAGTCGGTTGCCTTTTTTTTTGTTTTTTTGAAACATTTATGGGTTGTCTAGCAGTTCGATGGCTTCAACATTTTTATGGTGAATAAGGTTTCCTCACTCTTTCTTTAAAAACTTTAAATTTCATCGGTCACAAAATCAATTTTTAGATCTCTATTAATGACATGGATCTTTTTTGCAACGTACAAAGAATTTGTCATATTATTTATTATCGTTTTCTAATGATGTGAGAACTGTTAATAAACTAATCATAAACCTCTGAAAGCCAAAAACAGTGGCGGTCTAAAACTAAAGAGAATAGGTAAGTTGTGAAAGGAGATTTTATTCAAACTTCAATGTGAAGTTTTGTTTTTCCTTTAAGAATATTGGTAAAGTCTTTCTGCCATTTGCTTTCAGCTGTAGCGCTGTACAATAACACTATGTGATTACTTTCAGAAAGCAGCATTACTTTCAGAAACTTCTTGTGTATTAGCATAGCAACCAATAAACACATTAAATATTTGTATGTTTAGTTATATTTATTAATATTAAACATATTAATCGTCTTCATCAGTATAACCTTTCGATTCTAGAGGTCCTCAGCCGCTGTACCTGTACTCTGTCCAGAATCATGCAAAAGCCTACGAAATATGTTTAACAGGGACGAGTATGTTGTTTTTAATTCTGTTTACAACTCATGCGTGAAAAGCCTTAAAAAAAACACATAAAATTAGAGACTATTTTTCTGCAGATTCAGAACATTTCTTGACCAGATAAAACCGAAATTTCAATGATCCGACTGTAATTCCATCACTTAAATTATATTATTATATTTCTATAGAGAAGGAGCAAGCGGTTAAACAATCAAAGCTTTAGAATTTCAATCAAGATTAAGTAAAGGGCAGTTCATATGGGTTATTCAATCGTAATGCAGGCGGTCTTATCCGCAAACGACAAGTTTGGAGGAATTGGCCACAAGTTCAAGAATGCACCGCATTGTAGCAGCCGATCTCTGGTTATGTTATGGTAATATTATAAACTAGTGTTAGTCTGACAGCAGTTTAAAACCGAGTGCGTGGTAGTGGAAGATTGTCAGCATAGGTTTGGAAAGATACTTGAAGCATACTGGATTTGGTGTAAGCCCAATACATCGCAGACTTACCAATTAGAGCCGTGAAATTTCGAACCTAATAACAACCCAGAAGCGACCCTGAGAGACTCTACCATCTACATTGTTACGGACGTATCACACAATTGTCAATGATCAACTGAAGTACTTCGGGGCACCAACTGCAGCTATGGACATCGTTTTTCAGTCTAAATTTAAGGGAAGTCAAAATTTTAATATTATCATTCACGTCATAAACTCTACAGAACTTTTGGAGACTAAAAACTGTCGAAAACAAACTATTAAAAGACTATTCAATTTAATTAAATTTTTGTTGGTTAACAGAATAATTTGTCGAGTAAATCAGTAGTGAGTCATCAGGAGTCAGTCAGGAGTAAATCATTAAAATTTCAACCGTTGATTAATGAATTCAGTTTCAAAAAACCATTATTCTATAATTTGTCTCGGCATTATTAATGTGTATACGCTTATCCATAACACGGCAATATTGAATTAATATTAATATTAAACATATTTAATATTTAACACTAATTAATTTATTAATCGTATACCTTTCTCAGCCCTTTCGATTGTAGAGATCCTCATCTACTGAGCCGCCGTGTGGTCAATCTATCCTTTATCTCAGCTTTCTGTATTCATGCATATGAAGGTTGACTTTGCAAATAGAATCACAATGCTATAACCACACGACCGAAATATTTAATATAAATATATAAAAATATTAAACATTTAATCATTATATAACAGCTGTGGTTTAGAACAGCAAGAACGAACGTTTCAAAAATTTACCGTATCCTTAGAGCAAGAATAGTGGGAATTAAATGTTTTACTTTTCTTTAACTTATCAGAAGCTAACCTTACTGGAATAGAGAAAATATTCATTCTGTTTCATACGTCAGGTAAGGTCCTAATAGAACTATTAAAACTGATTCTTACAGATTTTTTAACTAATTTCTCTACAGCAAACAGCTATAGAGCTTGTAAGCTTCTCGTTACGAGACATCAGTTGTTAGCTTATATTTCATCACTTCTCTCAGGATGTCTATCAGCTTATACGTATATGGTAAATGTAATCTTGAGGGTATAACAGTAAATAGCAAACTGCCAAATTCTCTAGGGCCGAACTGATTACAGTACGCCATCAATCAGCGGGACGCTAGTCAACCGGACTTCGCTAAATCCTGGCAATTTAGCCGAATTAATAATCGTCGATGAAAAAACTGGGTTGCCGGAAGAATAACTTCGCCTGATCCCTTTTCCTGTAAAGTAATTTTTAGTAAACGAGGAGTCTGAGAAACAACACTCAAGGTTGTACTACTTTTACGTTGAGGAGGCGATCGTACTGTAACAATGAAGACCAGTTAATTTATGATAGAAAACCAGGTTACTTTATTTTTATGAAGGAGTTATAATATCGTTATAAAACATATGTTATAGAGTAGACTATGTTACATTGAAAATGTAACGATAGCAAACAATTTTGAAGAGGAGGACGGTGATGAACAATCGAACAGTAAACCAAAACCAGAAGATAGGGAAACACAAAAATTACTTAATTTTCATAAACAAATATGTTGATGGAAGCAAGAATAAAAATATATATGACTGTTAAGAACACTTAGAAAACCTGCATAATTATTATTGTAAGAAATGAATGCTTGAGGAAAGCAGCAGAGCATGGGTATTTTCTTTTCAAATCCGTTACATTGGCGTATGGATGATGCAGTCTAAGTACAGTCACACTAAAGGCCTAAAATATTCGGTAACTAATAGGCCTATATAATTTGTTTTGTGAGAATTTTTTTAACTTTTTTACTTTAATTGTCAGGTACAGTTGGTACTTTGTATAAGGAATTTTATTCGTACCTTACATTATTTTTATACTTTATGTTTCATCATCCAGACCTTCATTAATATGGACACATTCAAGCTACGATTTGTGCAGCTTAATGAGATTCTATTGTAATTTTAATTTTTATATAAAAATGTATATTTTTGCTCTCTTGTAGTAGGCGATGCAAGTTCTCGTCTTTAATTTGACAGTTTAGCATACGTCTGTCTACCTAATAAGTCTTTCTGTCTAGCTGGGATATCTTCACGACAAAATTTAACACATCGCCCGATCATCGTGAAACCGAGCATGTGCTCATATTTTTACATCTCAAATCTCTGTTGTTTTAAGGATTGTTACCTCCAAAAATAGGAGACAGGAAGAAAAAAAGTGTCGTGCCAAACTCTTGGAAAAAAATTGCAAAAATCCAAGTCAGGATTTCAAATTAAAGAGAATTTTAACCAAAATTTAAATGTGATGTTCGCTTTAGAAAATTTCTAAATTTTGGAAAGCTATGGATTTAAACGATCAAAATTTAAAGAAAATTGTTAACGTCTATGCACGGCAAAAAACAGTGAATATGATTTAAAATATAAACTCGGTACCTTTAATAGTTTGACAAATTAATATATGTTATCACGCCTTGCACATTTCAAACCGTCTTCAAAAGGTTTCTAACTTACGTTTGCAAAAAAAAATTAAAACATTGTTATCAGTTAAGCATATCTGTGAAAAGTATTAGATGTGTGGCTACAGGTATCTACAGAAACATACATACGGAAACATGTATAGTCACCTCCCCGAGATGTTTGTCGGCCAATGTGACAGTATGAATCGTTCAGACGAAGAATATTACTCACAGATTTAAAAAATTAAAATTCATTAATTTTATCCTATTTAATAATAAATATATTTCGTTCAAAATAGTGGGCGATTTCTACAACTCAGCGAGCTTATCCCACTGAGTATTACATATGAATAGACCTATTGATACATCCAAAGTATATTAACAATTAAAAAACCTGAAAACTAACAACATTGTTGCTGTTCTGATCGACATGTTCTATATACCATATTATATTGTTTAATTACTATACTTCAAACGCCTGTTTTGACATACGGATATGTAGTCGTGTCACATTTGCGTCGTACAACATGACGGCCACTTTGCGGCAGATGTAATCAAAGTTTACCGGACAGCAACATCACCGGTCTGCGTTAAAGTTTAATGGTCGGCCGTACGCTTGTAGGTAGGCAGTGTCGCTGCTTATTTCACGTGTAAATATGCGAACGTGAAAACGCGCGGCTGTCTGCTGACAGTGACAGCCTGACAGAATGTCATTCCCGCGCGGCTCACTTCATTCCACGTAACATTCACTTTATGCAAATACAGCCACCTCGTCGACAAGGGTGGCGGAAATTTGTTATACATAATTTCGCACGGCGGGAGCCCCAAGTGCAGACTGTATTTGAAGGCTCCTGCTTGTCGATTTCGATGGAGTAAAAATGTAGACCAGACATTTTATTCCTTGTTAAACGAGATGATTTAAGTTTTTGTGCATAAGGAAAAGCACTTTTACTACATGGAATTGAGAAAGTAGGGGATAATATTGACCAACGTCATATGTATTAATATGATACTGGCTATTGCAAGACAAATCTGTAATTAAAATGTGTAAGCTAAACTCATTATGTTCGCAAGCTTGAAGGTTTATAAATATGTTACACGGGTTATACTGACATTATTTATTCATTCCCTCAATCTGGTCATTATTGTTGAATGGAATTTAGTTATTATTAGCGCTTTTTAAAGACTTTTCTCTTGGTAGCCTATATATTGTCGAATATACTTTGCTATTTTTAATACGTAAACGGCATGTGTCCTGAAGTAAATTACTATTAGCATTTTAATGACCATGCGTCACTTTATTTTAAAAGTATAGGTACCATTTGTTACACCTCTCTAGTATTATAGTTTTGATAAGCGCTTTAGAACCTTTAATCTCATCTTCAAATCGGAATCAAAATCACAACAACATAATACCTATAGACTACCTATATATCTATTTCTTACCAGAGCATACACAGTTTTGCGCACATGGGGTAGAAAAGTAGGCATTACGTTATTGTGATGATCTGAATGTGCGCTGAAAAGGCCGATAACCTTTATCGGAACTACTAAAATTAGTGGAGTGCAACAAATCGTTTCTATATTTGTGAAATTTGTGAATCCATTAACAAACGTTTGTTTAGTAAATATCATTATATTAATGTGGCTAGGAATAAATAGATATATAATCCTTTTTTATTGTATTTGATCGTAATAGAGCATAATTAATAGAGCATAATTCATTAGCACTGTACGATCGTGCGACAGTTGATTTCGTTTGAGGGGTAACTTACTGCGCATGCTCAGAAAGATTATTCTTGCACCCTGTCCAACTAGGAACTGACAAAATACAGCACGGTAGTATACTGTCACCAAACCAAAATCCAAAGTTCTGTAACTTGTAACACAGTCCTGTTTGCTTTTTTTTCCTGTTCGATAGTATAAAAAGGAAGACCGTTAAATCTTCTAAAATTAACTTAACTTCGAGTCATGATTATTTTCAGCTTAACAATGGTAAAATAGACCATCTCAAATCTCATCTAACGCCTACAACGCGCAACTTTGTAACGAGTAATCATCTCGTTTCTAGTTTATCGATGCCACTTTGACACTAACTGATGAACACCGATTGTTACGTACGTAATGTAGAGTAAGAAGAAGAAGGATGTCGTACATCAAAATTCCTGCAATATCAAACTGGCAGAGAACTCGTTATATTGCGTAAGGTCTTGGCTATTTGTCGCCGCTCCCCGTTTGTTCTAATCGATGTCACGTTGTCATAATACAAAGCAGAGGGAAACAAGTTTTACACTCCAGTTAGGAACCGGATTGGGTTCCGTAGCAAAAACGTTCCATACACTAATTTGGCGTTGTATAATAATCTTGTGAATTCATTGCATGCGTAATGTCATCAAATTGTCCTAATATCCAATAACATCCAATCTAGGTAAGTTCAAAAGAAAGTATTTTATAAATTGTTGATCACTGATTATTATCTTCATTTTTTAGATAATCATTTTGGCGGCACCTATCCTAAGCTCGAATGATAACGGTAGAGAGGCGATCAGATTGGCTCCAGCGCCAAGATAACACACTGTTAGTTTGGTGAATGTTTACAAATGGATGAAGTGTGACAAAAATTGATAATGTGAAACAAACTAATAAATATAATGGGAATGTAACTGTAAGTCCTCCACGTTGTGTCTACTTCTCGTAACCTTCAGCTTGAGAAACGCCTTTACTTGGCACGTTATCCTTTATACAATTATGCGTGTAATTACATTTATTGAAAGTATAATGTTTCTCTTTTTTATTAAGGCTGAAAACTGCCCAAGTGAGTTGAAGTGTCCGTTTTAGATTTATTCCCCAGTTACGAAAATTCATATTTACCCCGTCTGCGTTGACCATTTGTTGCACGCAAAACGCCAAAATATCGGTATACATGACTTCCATTTTCTAATATTCATATTTAAATGCATTTATTTGAATTCGGTTCGATAATTTCTAAAAAAATATCCCCCATCCTCAAACTATTTTCACTATTTATAGATATTTTTGTTATTATGGGGTAGTCGTTAAATATAATGTACTTTTCGAGTCACTTTATCTATAAAAATTAGGTACTTTATTCTTATAAAGAAACTGAACTACGCAGGTCACCGTCCGTCCGCCTCGACCGATCCCCACCATTAATGATATTTCCACTTTCATAGAGTAATAGCCTAGTTTTATCATGTGTAATTGCTAAGGTATCTTATCCTTCAAAATTTAAACTCGTTTAAATTTTAACTCGTACTTTACATAATATCAGCAAAGTAATTTTCAAAAGATCACCTCTTCCCCTTTCAACTACCCTCTCCATTTATAGATATCTCATTTACCATTTTACAGTGGATTAATATGACTTTATTTATTTTCGGGGCATTTATGAAAATTAAGTACCTTACTCTTGTTAAAACACAAAACAATGGAGATAAACAACCCCTCCCCCTTCATCGAACAACGACATTTTTTATATTTACACTTTTAGTGAATAATAGTTTTGTTATATGAAATTACTAAGGTATCTTATTTTTCAAAATGAAGTACTTTATTCGACATCGAAAAGGTAGTTTTCAAAAAAATACTACCTCCCCCTTCAACTACCCTTATCATTTATAGATATTTCACCCACCTTCTTACAGTAGATTATTATGACCTTCTTTTCAGGATACTTTATTTATCAAAATTAAGTACTTTACCCTTGTTAAAACGTAAAACGCTGCAGGTAAACTACCCCTCCCCGTTAACCGATCTTCACCAAAATCAATAAGCCTTGAGTCCTCTACAACTCAGGCACATATGCAAAAAGTTATTTGATTCTGTTTGAATTTGGGGCAGTTATCGTTTGCCATAGAAAAAATTCTACATACAGACGGTTTGATTCCGATTGGAATACACACAGACACTTTTTGGAAAATGACTTTTTTTCATGTTTTGAGGGTAGTACAATCAGAATCAGCACTTATCTCAAACACGATTTTTTTCGCGATCACCATACTTCCATTTCATTACGGAACATGGAAGTAACAACATATTTTATAAATGAAACATACTAAGTTAAGAATTCAGTGACACTATTAACTCATCAAACATTGAACAAGGAGCGTTTACGCAACTATTAACACCAGTAAAACTATGTAAAAAATTGAAGGGGATGAGAACGGGAACTGATCGCTGTTCGGATGTGGCTTCTTCAAAGAAAGGGAGAAACCTTAAAATAGGGTCAACAGGGTGTGCGAAGTGAAGTGGAACGAAAATAAATAGATGGCGCCATTCTGATTTTACATAACCCGTTTAGTGTTTGCACGCACACACGCAATAAATTGCACAAGTCTTTCTCGAAAGTAGTTTATAGCGCCCCTATGAAAAGAGGGGAAGCCGAGAAGACAGAAACACTGACTGACTTGTCTTCGACACGTAACATCATCTTTAACCCTGCAACGGACTTAGGCTTCTCCAACTGTTTTCCTCCCAAGCATCGGTTTTCAAAATAAAGGTCGCACTCATCAGTGAGTCGCAGAAAATACTTTCATAGTTTCTAAACAAAGATAATATAAAAAATATCGACGTCCGGGATCAAATAGCAAATTATAAAGTGAGACAAACGGCTGCAGTTGATGTTTGAAAAGAAATTCTGTAAATAATTATTTTGAACAAAACAGTTTCAGTTACCGCAAGTCACCTTAAGATATTTTATTGTGCTTTCAACAATTTACGTTAGCGTGATTTCCATCATTAGTTTTCTTAAAAGATAAATACGGGAACAATCTTTACTATCGTAGATATGACTTTCAGATTGAAATTTAGATCTGTTAGGCCAAGTATAGACAAATTGTTAGACCCTAAGAAACTTCCAGTGAATGTGTTAGTAGTTTGTGCCATATTTATATACAGAAAACGTTAATTAGGGATAATCATTTTTTTACTATTCTTTACGATAAGTTTTAAACAATTTTATTTTGATTCAAACCGTATTATTTCTTTCTCGATGAAGATTACGTAATAAAAAAAATCCCTATACATCTAAATAGCTGATGACGTACAAAGATCGTGCCCTTATGAGAGCCATATGGGTCCCCCCCCCCGTGTCACTGAAATTTGGGAACCGATGTCTAAAGTCGTGAGTCTGTGCTTAAAATGTAAACACGTGCTGACCTATTTTAATTGTTTTCACAAAACTGGTTAATTAGCGTAGATTTCTGTCAGCATGTGTTGTTACACGATTACACATGCCTTACATCGTAACTGATAAAATAGTTTTGTACAAACTACTAGTTTATCAGGAAATGGAACATAGTTTTTGAAAACTCAGATAACTTCAAACTTTGCCTTGAATGCCTAATACTTTAAGTGAATTCGAATCGTTAAGACAACAAATCCACTATTTCGTGGCGAAGAAGAAACAAGGCATCATGAATAATAGCCTAAAGCGGTGCCAGGTACGAAACGTTATTAGATTTAAATTTGTTCAAGGAAGCATGAGTAAAGTCAATTATTTTTTTTTTAGTAATTAAGTAAAAATTGTTACAAGGCTTAAATCTTCTGGTATTAGAAACGACCAAGTTGATTTTTTAGCCGAACTAAGAGAAGCGTTAAAAATTGTCGGATGCCAACGTTCTAAGACAAAGACACGTTATGATAGAGCTTTCGAACCCCCGGTCTAATATTGATCAGTTGTACAAGTAGTAGATATGTAAAAAGAACGCCGTTACCAATATATTTCAAAAAGACTTATATTTGAAACTACAATAACGATAAAAATATAATAATTTATTAAATCAATAAATTTAATTAATTTAATTTAGTTAATTTATTTTATTTTATTTTATTTTATTAATATTTTAAATTAGTATTCACTGGCCTAAAAATGTTAAGTGATAATGTATATGTCTGGAAAAGTTAGTGAACTGTGGATTATGAAATTATAAGCCACTACGTATATATTCTCTCAGATATCTGTAAAAGTAAAAGAAACAAAGTTCTGTGGAAAGTATAACGTCCTCAGATTTCAAGCATCTAAAACGTAGATACATTACTTGCACTTTGAGTTTTTCAAATGTTCAAGTGCTTAATGTTTCTAATGTATAACAGCTATGATTATTAGGCGATTCGTAAGCTCTATGAAAAAAAAAATTAATTGGGTCTAGAGATTTATTAAAAATTAAAAGTGCTCTCAGGGGACATGCAAATTAGAGCAGATATAAGCTACATATGGAGCTTAACATAGACATTATATACGGGTTTGAAAGATAAAGGCTACAAAGAAAACCTCGCAAGCAATGACTTGAAAGCAATGTTGAAAATATTATTGGAAAACAAGCTGATCCATATGAAGTCAAAAAAGGGACATATCTTCGATCGGTCATAAGTAGGACACAAATCATAACCAGGCCTATGTTTGTATAATATTTTTTCACTAATTTAATGATCGATCTGTTAAAAGCTACGCTCGAAGAGATATAGTCTACGATGGAAACATTTGTAAAGAGTCGAACATTTTTAATATTCAAGACAGTATAGCAGAAAACAAGTATAGACGGATTGCTCATCTGAATAGGATGCCAGACGCCAAGTTGCCTAAGGAATTTTGGCAATAAAAGCATATTGGATAAAAAGTATAAGAAGACCTAAGAAGCATTGGTGGAGTGGATTTTGAAATCGAAACAAGTGATTCGCCTAGTCCCTGATAGAAGAAGAAGAAGGAGACACTTTAATGATAGGAATATATCTATGAAGTATGGTCGAAACACCCTGCACATGTTTACTGATCTGTTGTGTACTAAAGTGCTGACATAATACCTGTACTTGGTTACAATAGGTATTTGTTAAATATACGTCTACGTTTTCTAGAAAATCAAAGTATTTGAAAACATATACAACGAGACCGTTTTACATTGTCCTAATTAATGTCTTCCGGTACTATGGCCTATATCTACTTGCACCAGACCCCGTCTGTAAAATTGCAGTGACTTCGTCAGAAAACAATAACTGGTCCGGGAACCATTTACTGGGGTGACAAGGTATTCTCTTCATACATTTCTGTAATCAGACTTTTCTTCTGCATTCTTTTTTTAAAGTAAGCTTGCTAGTATTTACTCCAGCTCCAGTTTGCACTACTTCTGCTATGCTAAATTTTATTCTTGTTAAAGTACACTTTACCCTCCTATGAATGTGTTGAAAGGCATGCGTATTTTGTCAAAACTTCGGGGCAGTTTAGCCCGTGTTTCAAGTTGTCTATAATTAGTGCTCACGTTTCGACCATACCCATGAAGGACATCTTTAGTGGCGCGGGAAGTCTATCCTACCCCGTTGAGACACTTCGATTACTAGGATTGCCTTTGCTCGTAGTCTTACGCGGACGTTTGATGTCTCTGTCCCGCGTCACTGAGAATGGCCGTCATGGGTACGGTCGAAGAATCTGGCACTAGTTATAGATATCTTGGACTACGGTCTAACAGTACTGACACCGGCCGAAAAAGTTGCGCTTTTATATTTATGCGTATGTTATCTTCTTTATGCAATGAAATTCTTTTGGTAACCGTGGCTACATACAGTGTTCCTAGTGTATCACCGTACGCTGACACGAGTACTGAGAATTAGAATGAATCATTGCGCTGACGCCTTCGTCGGAACTTAACACGAGATCCAATTTGTTTAAGCCTTATCTCTCTTTCCAGCGAATAAACAGTAGTATTTTCTAATTTTATTAACGTTATAATTACTATTTCTGTTCCCTTAGATTGATATTTAGAAAGCGACCGGCTGTTAGTCGGTGAGTTAGAGAATTGTTTTATAGCGATTTAGCATAGTACGCGATTCAGCGTATGTTATTAACGTTTTATTTGTTATAATGCGGTAATAAATGAATTTATTTGTTGTGTTAAAGTACGTAATAGATATCTGTATTGCCTAGGACAAATTTTATAAACGTGTTGTAACCTATCGAGTGGCTGCTAGGCTACAACTGTTTGTTGACTTGGTTCCGGAGGTGAATTTGAATCATAGATACTGTTACGACGGTCTACTCGATCGTCGTAGGTACAGTGGAAACAAAATAAGTACAAGACACCAATTAAGTCACTAACCACCAGCTTTAATTGTTACAGTAAACAGTTCGTAATTAAAAACACAGGCTACTACAACAAATCAAATAAAAAGTGTTCACACGCAATAAAATGTCACTAATATTAAAGACAATTGTATTACAATTATACCGTCCGATTATAAAACACAACACTTAACTAATAACCACTTGAACGCGCACAGTAATATCGCTACTATAACTCTCGAACAGCACTATCCAATATCTCGCATTGAACTGACTGAACGTCGTTGAGTACCGGTATATATACCGCCCCAAATTACTAGATTATTCGATAGCGCCAGTATAGTTACGACGTAATTACTTGCGGCCTTGACACAGTCCGCGCGGCTGGCAAACATAGATTGTTCTGTGATGCCGTAACAATATGAACCGTTCTTCTCTGAAGACAATTTATTGATGATTAGCAAAATACAAAAACTTCTACAATTTACTTTATTCAATTCTTCTTGACATTACTATAAAGTCAGTTAATTCAATTACTTTTAAACTTTAAGTACCTTCACTTACTAGTACTTAGTTCAACAAAATAATGTAACTACTTTTAGTTACTCTTTAAAAAAGTTACAAAGACAAAATATTGACCATCTCTGGTTTTTCGGCTCTCTCGCACCACCTTCCAACACGGATCAAAGTCAAAGTGAGACAGACGTAAGTTCTCTCGGATCTCTTGCAGTCAGATCTGGCTTCTCCAGCAGATACTCGAGTTTTTATAGTACACCATCGTGGGTGTAACCGTTAGTTTTAGTGGTGGGACTGTTCCCTCCTTTTAATTATAAAACCTTAACTATGATAGGCTAATTCTAGTGGAAGTGAGGGTAATTCTTTTATAATTTTATAACGACTACCACTATTCGTCAGAGACTGCATCACGTGGCTCTGTACGTCACTTGGTGCGGTATCCCCTTTTAGACTAAAAGGTTCTCACGGAAATAGGACACATCTTGGCGACACTTATGTGTTCTGTCTGGCCCTTGGCACCATTAAGTGTCTCTAATTAAACTTCCTCTGTTTTCATCAATCTGCCATCTTCTTATCCTCATTAGAGTGGCTTTTAGCCTCCCACAGCTGCTCGTCAAGATAAGGGCTTAAGTAACCTGGGGTCCCCCATAAACTAAACTTTAGGATTATTGCTTCCTGACAGTTGATTTTAAGAAACAGGGTGAGATATAATTAACAAACCTTGCAAAATTCCCTAAAACTATTTTTATGTACAAAATATCTCCTCGTCTCATTATACAAACCTTGTGTGTGTCTACCATTATTAAATGACAATTCTTTACCTTCTCACTTCTAAGTACAATTATGATATAATTACAGTAATTACAATTGACAATTACAACATAAGCGAATAAAATTTTACACGTTCTAATAAAACTTGGATCGTTTCCTCTGGTATCTAATAAAATTCCATTGAACTAAATATCGCTATCCTCACAACGATACATTTACTTTTCCGTTTTTAAACACTTTTGCAAAATAAATAATTTGAAGACAATAAATTTTACAGACTTTAAACACTCCGTAAGTGCAGAAAATGGCTTCTTTTCATACAGCGCGGTACACACTGCTATCTGTGAATCCCCTTTCCACACAGACATTTAGATAATTTAAATTACAAGTCAAAGCACTGGTTTCAGTGTGTCACGTTTCCCAGTGATACTAAAAAAATAAAACGCCTATCGCAGGGCACGGGTGCCACCAGTCCTGGTATATTTAAAACAGGAAATAACACTCTCTAGACGCGATGCCGTTAAACGTTCAATAAAAAATATATATAATACGGGTACGCTATTAACACGTTTTTATTGCCCGACGCCTTGAGACTTATCGAAAATTGCAAGCCGTCGTCGGCGCGTTTATATGTGTGTGTAGGTAAGATGCGGACGGATAGCGTCGACGTCGACGAGGGTGGAAAGCTATAAACTGTCACCGCCACCCTTCTACCCCTGTGTTTCGTTTCTATTTCTTGCTGTCGGTTGCACAGAAAGAGCCATCAAAGCGGTGGAGGAGAAGAGGATTTCTTTGTGTTGCTGTTGTTGTTATTCTTGTTCTTCACAAACCACTACACTTTATGGCGTTCTGATAATTAACGGTGAAGATGTGAGTCGCTACCCGACCGACGTCACCGCTTAATGGGTCGGAGAGGCTTAATGATGATTAATGCCGCCGGGTTTTCTGCATTCTAACGAAGAACATTGTTACTCATGAACAGACGTATAGCGTAGAATGCTATGATGTGTGGAGTGTCCTTAATTACGTAACCATACGCTACAAATAAACGTTACTGGATATAACAATTCACTCCAGTATGAATACAATGGTAACAATACTTCATAGTAATTGTAGTTTATTAATTAAATTCAAACACTTATTTATTCAAGCCTAATGCTTGTTTCCACCATTTCTGTGAAATGACGAATGTGGCGATCAGATAAGATCTAACGATTGGTTAGATAGAGTGGCGCAACCATGAGCTGTTTTGGAGGGGGGGGATGAGAATAGTTTGAAGGTTGAACTCCCCATTTTTCTCAGGACAAATTAGATATTGAAGATTGTTGCCATAAGCCTATAATTATTTATGCAGTTATTTATAAGCCGAACTTTAACACACGGAACCGGATTATTAAATTGTTGTAAATCCGAGCTGTTAGGCCGCGGTCGGTTGCTGTCACAGTGCGACATTAGTCGGCTAACGTTGCAAGCGATAGAGAACACGTGCGGCAGATGTAAGCCGAACAATACCCGAGTCTTTCTCGGGTATAAGCAACTCTTGTTAGCAACCTAACAGCCCGGATTTACAACAATTTAATAATCTTGACACCGGTCGTGCAAGTTTACGTAATCGAAAATGCAACTGGATTAGAAATAGGCCTAGTCTAAGTGATTATGGAATCTCACTGAATATTTCTGAGGGGGGATTGACAGCCCTGATCCCCCTCCATAGTTAGCTACTGGTTATGTATATATAATCTATTTTTAAATATATTTTTTAAAATAAACAGTCAGGCGCATTATCTTACTAAGTAACTCATCAATCATTTTGCCAGAATTATGGGAAAATATGGGGAGATAATTAGATGAAACCTTAGAATACACAAGTTCAAAATCCAATTAAACAGGAGAGTACCTGATGCTATTTTTATTCTGAGTCAAGCAAAGGCAATTATTACAATATTGAAATACGTATTGTACTAAACATTATATTTATAACTCTCGTGACACCATTCGACGAATTAACACGTATACACATGTAAAATACCACACGAAAGAAAAACACAACAAAGTACATGTAAAAGGCGTATCGAGTTTGTGCAGTGAAAGTTGCAACGGTAGTGAAATGAAGGCAAAAGCGTGAGACATAACGTTGTCTGTGATGATAAAGTTTAAGACTAGAACCACAGACGCCGTATGTCGTGTGCGGTAGATGCGGTTGCACACCGCTCCATACTTTTGGAGGCCCCGTGCTCACTTAGTAAGAATAAAGAAAATGAATGACTGAAAACTAAGGAGAAAATTTCTTATTTATTTATAATTATTCTAAACTTTTTAAACTACGTCCTGTTAACTTTTTAAATATCAATTAATACTTACAAAACCGTATCGTAAAGTAGGAAGCAATTAGAAGAGATTCTTATTAGTCCAAATGCCTGTGTGAAGCGTGAAATGACCATAGGCGTGCTCACGGGTGGTGCCACACCACATAATGGCTCGGTAAAAAAAAAAAAAAAAAACGGTGATGTGATAGAAGAATTAATTATTAATTTAAAGTTCTGATTCCTGGAGAAAGGGGAATGTTATTATGAATAAACTGTTTCCCAAGGAAAATCTTGTTACATGTAAAATTAAAGAGATACTTGGTTAGTTTGTTTCAAAATATCAACTGTAATGTTTAAAATAATAAGTTGAAGAAGTAACTTCAACTTCAAACAATGTATTTTACCCAAAATTAATTGTCAAACCAACAGTTTTAATGATTTCCGTTGATTGGACTAAACATGGACCAAGAATTTTTACAAAATTTGAAAAAGTGTACAGGTGCACCACCTAATGAAAAGGTCTGCGCACGCCTATGGAAACGAGTGATCTATTCTGTTCCGAATGTAATGACAGAGGAAAATAAAACTCTTGAGACGTGATTATGTTGTGATAACAAAGTTGTTTGCTTTGTAGAATGCAATGATTTCCTCTATGAAAATAGATTAGATGTTAAACCAAGTTGTAATTACGGCCTGTATGTTATCTGTCGGCATTGCGTCTGTCAAGTGCCACGTCTATAATTACAGTAACCAATACGACTTTGTAACCGTCGCCCGAGCGTCTGGATTAACACTTAGCGCAAACTACGCCAACACTTTGTCTTGAGCATGCTAACGGTCTGTATCTGTGTTATTAAAATATGCTTCATACACGTGAACAGTTTGTGTAAGTATTAGTAATTCCTAGAGATCGAGACAAGATTCATATCTAATAACATAAGTTTGGATTTCGAAGAAATAAATAAATAAACAAAAGGAAGTGAGAAAATAATGGTTTTCGAGTTTTCGCTCAACACATTTTGTGACAAATAACATTAAATAATAAATAAAAATCTTCTTAATTATTTAGATGCATTTCTAGGGCTATAATTACAAGCTAACTACAGCTGTTCCAGGTGTTATTTGAGACCATTAGATAGCATTGCCCATATATTTTAAGTGGTGCAAAACGCACTACTAGCCACCCTGGAAACGTCCAAAGAACGTCCTCTGTTACTGTTCCTTAAGCCTTCCCTGATATGAAATGTTGGTGAAGGCAAACTGTTTTTTACTTTAGAAGTAACGAAGTACTCTGCATGACAAAATTTACTGAAGATACGAAAGTTAATTCTTTCAGCAAAAATATTTAAATTTACGGAAAACACTCTGTGACTTTAAATTATAATAATCTGACTAGCTTTTGTTCTATAAAAAATAGGAGGTCTAGAGTGTAAGCTAAGCAATTTTACAACGATCTTAGTACTTGGTAACAATTTTTAAATCACTTTGATCGGAAGACGGGTTCTCGAGAAATAAATGTGTAAAATGACGGGTTCTCGGTTCCTTTGTATAAACTCAGGAACAGTAACTCGGCGCTCTTACTGTTAGTAACACTCAGTAATTAAAATTAACATTGAAAAACAGTTTCTTTGTCAAGTAAATTTTAAAATGAATTAATTTATTTATAAAATATGAATTTATATAAAAAGGTGAAATTAATAAATTCGTTTTGAAAGATGAGCCATCTTTTCAACACAATACAGTGCGATGTAAGGTTTCGTGTAGAGTTCTATACAGTTGCATACAAATACCACACAGCGATTGCAAATAGATTTATTACGTGAAAACGCAACTAACTGTTAACAAATGTTTATTTTTCGCACCATGAAATTAAATTCTTCACAGATATATTGTCTTTCAGTCTGCGTCAACAAATTAGTTATTCTTGATAAAAGCACGTCTACAACAATAGTTAAAGAGACAACTGTTTAACTAAAACCATGTTTTATCAACAAATGCCTTCTTCGCATTATACTTAAAAAGCGCGCGCGCGCGCACACACACACACACACTTCTCTTCACATGGATAATATCGGGGAATATTTAGACAGTGTTATATAAATATCAATAAACTTTATAAATATTCTTGTTATATTTTTATTTACACTAATCCAAGATATTCGTCTTATTAGCAGTAAATTTCCTTCGAATAAAAAAATCTTAAATAAGCACACGTCCGCGAGTTCACTTAGTGATTTCTGTAATAGTGGTTTCCACGTGTTACAAATTTCTATAGCCTATTCTAAACGTATACATTGCATATAGTAAGCTTGGTTTTAAATTTAGTTAGTAGCTATCAATGGTTTAAAAAAAAAGTGTTTTATGAGTGAATGATCAAACCCAATACAATGTCGAGTTTCTCAAGCAACGAAGGCTTGAAAAATAGGTTGAAAAATAGAAACATCTGTCAACCAACTTTCATTTCATTAGAATTATTTAAGCAAGGGCAGTTATTATTCGTCATCCGCAGGTAAGTGTGTAGAGTGTTGACGTTTTGTGAATTCATGTTACAGATTTACTGTACAGTTGTTATTTTATTAAATTAGAAAACATTGTTATTAGCATCAAAATAACTCGTCCAAATAGGTAAACTGAATTTAATGATTTAGTTGCAATAAAGTCGTTGTGAACTGAGTACTGGGTCACGTAAAAGAGGGACGCGAATTACAAGTAAGCCTAGTGACAGGCAAACTGTAACTGATGTATTTTGAGTATCTATTTTGAGTTAAAAAAAAAAGTTTAACTCAGGAAAGTGTAAACTCTGTTCTTTATAGAAGAACATCTCAGGCGTCAATACTTAGGTTCCTCAGAGAGAGAGAGAGAGAGAGAGAGAGAGAGAGAGAGAGAGAGAGAGAGAGAGAGAGAGAGAGAGAGAGAGAGAGAGAGAGAGAGAGAATGAGAGAGGGAGAGAGTTACTGTGAAGACAGTGATTGTGAAGCAGAGATTGAGGATGCACGCAAGAGATACAACCGCAAGGCAGCTTATCTGAGGTCTCTTGACAGAGACGATAAGAGGATGTTGATGGTAGAGTTGTGTATTTAATAAAAGCTGTGATACGGTTAGGAGGTAATACAATCGCGGCTACTTTGCGGCGTCTGCATCTGACAGGTTGGAGCACAAAAGAGTTTCACCACTGTTTGCATAGCGTATTGTAAAGTTATTGCCAATATTTTGTGCTATATTTAAAGAAAACTTTTCAGCTGTGATACCAGCCAGGGCCTATTGAAAAAGTTTGTTTCTTTTTCTTACAGAATGTTTACCTCTCAGCGGCGTTTTCCTCCCAACAACGTCAGGCGTTCGCTTTTGGATACGACGTTGAAGGGGCTTTTATGTTGACTTTTTCTCATATTTAACGTTGTTCTGTTTTGTATATTCAATAACCATACTTCGAGCAAGATTTTTATTTGATCCTATTTTACACGCCAGAACAGATTCTTTTAACTTTTAAAACTGTAGAGAGAAGTGAAATATATAATTGTCTTAAGTCGTCACAGCCATTATGTAGGACATTTGGAGAAAGTTTATGTGCTCTTTTTTTCAGTTGTGGTAATTGTATTTTTATTTTTAATATCAAGATTTAACTTGTAATGTTGAACTAAAATACTTAATAACTCTGCTGCCACAAAAAGGCAATGCTGACAACACCATGGAACTAAGATTGTATTGTCTATTTCCTACAATTTTCTTTTTTATCTAAATAAATTTACGGGAAAGAGGGGTAAGAGGAAAGGTAACCAATGGAAGGTTTTTAGTTACCTTTGCCTAACTCACATTTGGTTTACGCAATGATAGGTCTCATTACTATGACTTTTTGAAGGAAATATTTCTCTTACTGCTTTTACCAAGCTAATGAAAGTGGATTTAAATGTGTATTTAGTTACCTAATAATCCTGAATCGTCAGTTGTACTATATCCAGTACTTTTCGTATCACAAAATTTCTGACGTTAAAATTAGTACTTGGATACATCTAGAGCGAAAATTATAGGAACACATCTTGCTTTCATAGACAGGGTGGTGAATTGTTTAATTATAATCAGTTACCAAAATTACGTCGAACTGTTTCAACTTAGGCACAATAATATTTAAGCGCCAGTAATTCATTGTCGTCAGGGGCAACTGACATTAGATAAAATAGGGGAACATTGAAAAATGATTTTATTGTTGTCATTAATACAAGTAAAGGACATAATTATATCAGAGAATTCTAGTGTCGTTTATTTATTTTCGATAAGCTAAATAAAGATCATTTTGTAATTCAGCGCTACAATAATTCCAGTTTAATAGCAAGCGCGAGCAAATCACCAGAGCTGTGGCGCGAATTACTTTTAAGTTCGGAATAATTTCAAAAAATTAAAAAATTCTTAGCTTACTACTTTTCTAAAGTCATATGTTTAATATAATTTTCTCTGCAGACTTGGAAAAAATATAAGGATTTATGAAAACTAGAAAGTTTTTTATTGTCTTGATATGCACACCATTGTATCCCTGAGAATTTTCTCTTAGAATCTGTGTATGATACTTACAACTCACACTTCTGGTTCTGGTATAGCGATGAAGAAGATAGAAACGAAAAACGCATGCTTTCATCGCACAACTGAAGGGTGATGTTTTTTTAGAATGGTTACGGGGTCAGCTTTCTGCCATATACCTAATGGTCTTACCTAACCTCTGGATCAGCTTTGAAGTTGAATTTGTGTTCAGCATTATAGATATAATATTTTTTATAGATCTTCGAGACAGTGTTACACAGAATTTAAAGAGCGGGTTAAGGAGGTAGTCGTTTGAGCCTAGGGGATTATGGAACTTACAAGACCCCACGAGTAGGTTTGCACCGGGGTATGCGACTTCTAAGGGCGACTCTGAATGGATCCATTTTTCGTTTTGATCCTGAACGAACCAATAAAGAACAGGCAAGAACAGGGAAGAAGTAAAGGATACGAAGCTCAAAATAAACATAAAAAATATATACATCCCAGAAATGGGTTATGTTAACTCAAAAGACAGAAAACCTTAAAGAAGTGGAATACCCTCAGATAATGATCTGACGATGACCACAACGACGACGACGACGATTATGATGATGATGGAGATGATACGATGATGACTGTGTTGACAAAAATCTCCTACAACAGAGCAGTCATCACGTTATAAATAGAAGGAATGAAGAAGCATGTGGACATTTAAGTACTGATAACTGCAAACGGAACCTCACAGCAAACGGAACTAGAAAAACAACACAGGTATGCCGACTAAATTTAAAAATACATTCAATTTAGTGTACAAAGATGACATCCCAAAGGGACTGCACGGATTGGGAACAGACATTCAGTCTTCGACTGTCTGCAACCATACATGGAGCAGTATTATTGAACACCTGCACCACCGTTTGGGAATGCATATTGCAGCCAAAAGCCTATCGAGAATCACTGCAGAGACGAAGGCAAATCAATAACATCAACCCATTATCCTTATTCCCCTGATTTTTAAACCAATATATAGGCTAAATACGGTCAAATTCGTGATAGTAATGGAGATAATTTAATACTTAATATCTTTAAGTCTGTACGTAAAGGGTGCTGTTTAAAAAAATATATGCAGAGTATTGATTATCTCTAACTCGCTCTGAGAGCCACTTTAGTTGCCAGTAATTCAGTAGTAGATATTAGAATAAAACGGGATTACATACTCTGTTTTCATACGGAAGTAAGAAAATTGACCGTTGTATTCTGAGAGCGTCTCCTAATGGTCAAAATAAGAAAAGAATATATTAAGACTTTCTCAGAATGGTTTCTTATCCAGATATTGGTGATAACAGATATATATTAATGTGTCCGTGTTGTATATAATAAGATACAGTTCGTTCAAAAAAGTTGTTCGATGTGGCCTCCGTTCTGTTAAAAGCAGTATTTAGAACGATGAATCCATGGGCCAGGACTTGGTGCTGCAACTTCCATCATGCGATTTTGTACATGCTATGGTGTGCCAGTACGACTAGATTATACCAACACCTTCATGGACCCTCAGAGGACATAGTCTAATGCCGTGAGGTCGGGTGATAGTGATGGTCATTGTACTGGTTCATTCCACCAGTCCATAGGTTACTGTAGGCTATGTATTATTGAAATAATCGCTAACGCGACTAGTGAAGTGAGGAAACTGTGGTCCATTATTGTGCCGCAAATCCTCAGTCTAACTTCTAGTGGAGTTATTTGTACTACTGAGTTTTGTTTTCAATAAATGTACCAATTCTCATTGAAAATCGAAATTTTTCAGTTACTCAAATTTAATTAATACTCAGTGTTCCCACACTCTTGGGGGAAATTGTTAATCCAACAAAATAGAGGACCGTCGAACAACTATTTCTAAAGAACTGTGTCTTACAACGTATTTGCAGTCATAAGGCTAGATACACACGCGCTGTGGACCGTCAAACCAGCGATGTCACAGGTCCGCTTCGGTCATTCCCCTTACTTCAAGTTCAATGGCGTTAGAACTGTATCAAAGTTGAAGGTGCCATTTACATATATTATTTATACATACGTTACGAAAAAGTAGATGTTTTTCGATTCATCCACTAGGCTTTTGAAAGATGCATTCCCTATTCATTGATTTTTCCAAGGATGAAGACAAACATTTTAGCTACATTCGGATGGCTAGAAGATCATTTGATAAACTCACCGACAGAATTGGAGACATAATACGTTGTCAGGACACGAATATGAAAACTGCAGTCCATCCGGTGGAAATTGTGTTGCAATACTGGAGTAAGTATGATTCGTGTCAGAAAATTAATAATTTTCTTAAAATTTTGGTACAAATAAGGCACAAATATTTAACCGTGTTGCTCTATTCGCGTGTTGATAACGATATATTCGCACATCACATCCCAAATTTCCCAGTATTTCTTTACTTCTTCCACCAAATGTTGTCCTAGGACTCGGCCACTGCGAAGAAAAATAAAACGTAACGATATATTCGCACATCACATCCCAAATTTCCCAGTATTTCTTTACTTCTTCCACCAAATGTTGTCCTAGGACTCGGCCACTGCGAAGAAAAATAAATCGTAAAGACAAAAGAGAGCACGTGACACAAAACCAAAATCGTGTGAACGTCGGCGTCCGTGTGTAGTCGTTCAATGTACTGACACACCGCTCTAATCCGAGTGCAGTAGTCCCAGTGGGGGAAAAAACCAACGCCGTGCCAATGCCAGTCAACATCACGTTAACGTCCGGCCGTGTGTACCTAGCTTGAATATCAACCATTTTGAAAAAAGAAATGTTAATATACTTTTTTAAAGCAATGCTTAGAACATGTTCCCAGAATATTACCTACAATTTAGAATCACACTGTTGTGTGTGTGTCGCGGGAGCGCGCGAGACCTGCGGGTTTGCCAAGGTCGTTGATAGATCTCAAGAGCAGCAGTCTTCTGGATTCTCGGTAGGTTCCCTGCTCAGTAGTCTTAACTGCCCTGTTTCATGTTGTCTTGAACAGGACGTCGAACAATCATGGCACTGCACCGAAACGTTCTGCATGACACATAAGACATGAAATTCCATACCTTTATCCTGGACAGTGTGGCAAAGAGTATAATAAAGGAAGTCGTAAGAATATCCTAGACGGAGAACTCCCAAACTACAGTGACATGAGATGAAATCAAACAAGAGCTCTGAATTTTTTTCGCGACATATGTTTATTAATACAAAAATGCCAAGTTAGAATTGTTATTTTATAATATAAAGGTAAAAGTGTTATAAAATAGTTCAGTTTGAATCCAAATAAAGTCGTTTATTAATTTAAATACAGCTTACGTTAATAATGAACATTATGATTATTATAAAGAAAACATATACGATAGAGGTTACTTATAGAAGCTAACTTTCAGCTACATTATGTGAATATAAATATTGTACACTACAATAATTTAAGCTATAGGAAAATGAACTACAGTTTCATTAACTGTATCGAGATTATAGTAAAACTTGACCGAAGTTTTATCGGGTAAGCAATTATTGACGTTACTTTCGTTTTACATCAATTGCGTTATTTGTAAGTTATAATGAATTAAGCTGCAACTTTTATCGCTTCAAGCTTACATTATTTTAACATAAATACGGCTACTATAAATACTGGTAGTTTTAATCACACGTAAGTACTAATAGATTCATAAATAAATGCGCGAAGCGAGTTCTCTGCTTTAACTTGACCATTTGGCATTTGTATAACTATATGAAATATGTCTCAAAATTACTTTTGAATGAACCAACCGACTTTCGTAAAAGTTCCCATATGTCTTCTTATTTTTACCCTACAAACTCATATTGTTTTTGGGATCGATCCCCCCCTCCCAAAAATGAGAGAGGGATTGATTATGAAAAAACATTGGGGTGGCAATGGCTCACGAAAAAATTGATTGTGAGATTTTTAAAATTTTAAGGACAGTATGGACCCAAAATGGCAATCATTTGTTTTTAATTGTGAAAGTTTATGTTGGTGATCAAGTTGTGGAGAAAAACTGTAGGGACAAATTTGTAAAAAAGGAGCAACAATTCATGTAGGGTACAAATAAAACGATATTTTAACGAAAATATAATTATTATGTTGGAATGTTTTGGAAGTTAAAAAATTTTAAGACGCCACGGTGCAAAGTGGGTCAAAATTTTTATGAAGTTGCAAAAATTCATGTGAGGTATCAAATTAAATCATATGTGTCCCTTGATGTACGTATCAAAGGAAATCTGTCAACTATTGTCTTATGTGCAAGCATGCTGAAACAGATGATAAAGACCATGGCAAGAATAATCTCTTTGTGAGTTGTTGGACAGGATGTGTATAGAGTGTTCTGCTGACGATATCAAAATTATTTCGAGTGACTTCAATGCTAGAAATTGGCAAAGAAGCACAACATCAGGAATATTTTGATAAATAATGTCTTCCCGACAGCGATGATCTTGCCTCCCCATTCTCTGAAAACTTTAGGCTATGTTGTGTTCATCTAGATAGTGTTGATACCATCGTCAGCATCGTTGGGAAACAGGATTTATGTAACTGATAGCTTCAAAACACAATGGAGGCTGATGGTGTCAAGAAGAGGGGTTTGCAAGTTTTCACTTTTTTATATTACTCGTTATTTTAACATAAAACTCAGATATTGGTTAAGACAAAATATTTTTAGCGTATTCTACATAATTTTTATAAATATATCAGACTTTATCAGCTAAATAAATTAAAAGAAATTTCTATGTTAAATGTTTTAGCCCTAAGTTCTAATTGTAAACGTAGGCCTACATTTGTAATCATGAAATATCGCTTATAAACAAAACGCAATACTTAACATCATTTTTACACTGTCAACACTAAATATTATCAGAATTTACATTCATACAAAGAACAAAGTACGCTGCACGTGGGCATAAATAGAGAAAAATTGCAGTATGTTATGCTGCACGTGTCACTAATGAACGATCATATACAGCGCACCTACCGGAATGTTACAGAACTACTGCAAACCGAGCAAAGATTTTCAATGCATGTTAATAATTGTCATATGCTGTAACATTTGAAAGCACACATAGGTTTCTCAACGTAAAAACTTCATAAGTGACATCACGAACGCCGGATTGCCTGGATCTTGCAAACCTTGCCATTAGCACTGATACCAACTGGGTTGATTACAAGTTACCTACAAAAGCTGTAGGCCTATATTTTTTTTTTTTTAAATAGAATAGTTTGGAAAGTTTTAAATAGTATGTTTTTATAAATAATATATATTATTAAGAAGCCACTTTTTCTGGGGGTTGTGCAATCTTGCAGCCCTACAGTATCACCAGCCGCCAGTGTTGAAATCTATTTTGTGTTTTATTGTTTTCTAATACATCTTCTATCATGTTATGTGAAAAGGAAGTTCGCTTCAGAGGCTTGGGCGTTTTGATGCAGGTAATTTTATTAACTGCATCAGTTCAGCGCTTGGCAGGATCGTCGACCGTGGTATTCCGTTTGCCAAATATCTGTATTTAGCAAGGCATCGGTACGAATAGCATTCGCCATAAAGCGACATCCGAGTCATAAACGATGATCCTATTATAACGAGCGCGTGTGTGCGTGTATATATATATGAATCATGTGTGCGTATCCAGAGGGTTTTAGAATTTAATATTTCAAAATGGAAGAGAATACATAAACTACTGGCAGGAGAGTAGTAGTACGAGGCTATGAGAGGATGTGATTTATATACGTAGCTAGCATCACAAACAATGGTCCGCTTTACGAGAAGGCGGGCGCGGCCATTAAAACGGTGTAATGGTACCCGTAAAACGGTTTACTCGTGCTTCTGCTGCGATCGTAAACTTGTACGCGCGCACACACAACCCCGTACTTCCGATATAGGGTGTATCACTTTGCAACCAACGTCGGAGGCACCCTTGCCGAATTACAAGTCCTTAAATGTGCGCGTGTGCCCGACGGCTAACTACAGTGTGTGCATGTGTGTCCGAAACAAAATTAACGCGATGACGGGAGTTAAACACAGTACTGGCACGGTCAGCGCTGAGCGTTATATTGCTTCCATAACGACGTTTCGTACAGATATTGATGGGGGAGGATTTCAGACGTTTTAGGGAAATCACTCTGTCTACATATAAGTTACTCTGCTGACCGCGCTTCTCTGATATGTAACCTGTCATTCTCGTTGCTCGTATTTTATTATTTCTTGTATGAACAATTATTTTGATTGCGAGATTACCAAAGATACGTATCGTCACGGTTGTGACTAATAGGTTTATCTTTTTTAAATTTATTTATCGTATTTATTAGCGACCATAAAATACATTATTTAAGCTAATCTGGTGATTAGTGTACACACATAAGAAATGTTCAACTAGATGGCGTGAAGATGTGCCCCATCCAGTGATCTCACCTCGTTGTTCTTACAGGTCGGATAGCCAAAGTCTTCTCAATCTTCTGCCGATTGCAGGCTGCAGAAGTGGCATGATCAGCGGGTTACGATGGTCGTAAAGTCTTGTATGGTGTTTAGTGCCGCCACGTTCATGGATGGCTTCACGTGTGGAATAGGGAAGTCTGTGTGGAAAGTGTGGTTGGACACACACCACGTGGCACCCGCGACAGCTCGTAGGATCTTTGATTGACATTGCTGTACGATTGTTATGTTAGATTTGGTGAGGCAGCCCCAAAGCAAATACACTAAATGACTAAAATATTTTAGTTCTGTGAGTGAAATCCGTATCCAGTAAACAGGCGAAGAAATATAGTGTAGTATAATATTATTGATACATGGTGTTTTAGCCCAAAATTATGAAATATATATCTTTGATTTAAGGAAAAGTAAAGGGAAAAAGCAAGCGGTACTGGAGTAGCAATATTTTACGTGACCATGCAAAATGGCATAACTTTACGTGACCATGCAAAATGGCATAACTTTGTTATTAATAGGCCTATGTTCTGAATTAGTAGAAATCGTCTTCAGTCTTCTACAGGTTTCTATTTCAAACCAACTTTTGCTATCAGATTGTGAGACGATAAAAATGTTTAATGCGTATTATGAGTATGACATACTTTTTTTAATTTCATCATAAATTTAAATTATTTTATTATTGCTTTTAAAACATATGAAAATATAAAGTTAAGAGTAAACAAAGGAATCACAAATATACTTGTTTCTTGGAATATTTTGAATATATAATGTACGTAGATATACAGACATTACATAGAATATCACTTTTTTATTTACTGGACTATTTGACGGATTAAACCCGAACGAGCTAAAGAAAGAGACAACAATTGTGTCCTTCTTACCACACTTCTACCGATCTGTTCTTAACGTGTCTTAATCTAACAGAATTTAAAAATATTTTAACATTTTGACTGTTTTTAATTGTTTCTTAGGTGATTAGTCATAAGTTCAGCAATTTACGTTCGACCTATGTTCGCTGGAAACAATTACCCGGGATGAAACATGTTTTAAACAAAACAAATAGGCCTACATATCCCGGAATATATCTTGGAAGAAAAATTGTAGTATCCCGAAACACGCTTTAGACGAAAGATAGTAAACATCCCGAAACACGCCTTAGACGAAGCATAGTAAACGTCTCGAAACATACTATGGAAGAAGCATAGTAAACATCCCGAAACATGTCTTAAACGAAGGATAATAAATATCCCGAAGTATACCTTTAGGCGAAGCATAGGAAAGGTCGTCAAACATGTCAATCGAAACTTGCAAGCTCTTCTACTTTCCTTATTTCTCTCAGTGGAGACGTGCGTCGTCTTTCTACATTTTTATGGAGCACAGCCAATGCGATTGATTGATTTTGTGTGTGAGTGAGAGTGTACGCGCGCACGATATGTTTCAGTGATAAAACAACATTAACGCGCATTTACATGTTGTACAAATTGTATCGGTCTACGAGGTCAGACAAAATTCGCTAAAGTTTGCTATATTTTTATGTGGCAGAAGCGGTGCTTGGGGATGTTATAAAGTATTGTCGAAGTCTGGAAGTGACGTATTCATTGACGTCTCGTGCCTGTTTTACTGTTGATCTGCGCACTCTGAAGTCCAAGTGGTAACGATGATTAACTGTCCGTCCCGAAATTAAATACCACAATAACGCCTCTGAGTCTACACAACACAGTGTTATCTAGACGTACAGGTCTTTCCATTTTTAACTAAAGTAACAACTTGTAAAAATGCTTATTAACAAACTGTTTTAATCATCCTGATATGTCGTAGAGCAGAACTCCCAAATTGTGGAACGCAACCCACCAATCGTTAGCGAATTCTGTAATTGTAAAAGACAATATCAATCTTAAGCGTCAAGTATTGCAACTATGTACAAGAGATAAATAATTAAAATTGATCTTTGAATAAAAGGACTGCCAATAATTATCTGCCCCTAGAAACAGGATATAAGTTAGTTATTATCAGGACCTAAAGTTTCATAGACCCAAGTCACATGTTCTATTTATATAGAAAACATTAAGACGATATGATTTAGTAATTATTTTTATTCATTATAATAAAGGAATTTCCATAATAATAATAATTTTTATTATTATTAATTACTACGTTTTTTGATACCAATAATAAAATATTTTATTTTGTTTCAAATTGTAATATTTCCTTATTGCCGAAACATTAGTTTTTAAAATGATAATCCACACTAGATAATGTTGTGTAAAAAAAACTTGTCTTGTGTGAACCCCTAAAAAATTTTTAAGTTATTGGTCGGTGGGCATTTATTGAAGTATAGGAATCGCTGAATTCCCATACCAACATCACTGAGTGGCATGCCAACCCACATGCAGCAAATTTCTCATGATTAGCCTACAACTCTCATTTACCGTTCCAAAAGAATGGGAACTGCAACCTGAACTAAGTAACTGTCGGTTCGAAATTACAAAAATGTACACAAACGTACACATATAAAGCTACTGCAAATAACCGAAGGCCAAAGACAATTGCGATGCACAATCGAAGGTCAGCGCAATCTAACTGCACGATCCGGCAAAAGTTATGTTGCAGGTACGTCGTAAATTTTACGCGGAATATTGAAGCGGGGCGTTTTTATAGAGTCGTTCGGTCGTATGGTATTATTTTGGCAAACATATACATGATATGAAGAGCAGTTAAAACTGTGAATACAGATCGCAACGCCCGTTTTACTGCCCAGTATGTGTGTATAGCGCTTTACGTTCAGAATAAAATATACGTTCCGGAAAATATATATGAAACTACCTACTGTCCGACGCGAATTCCTATGTTTCTCAGTTACATTTCAACAGTACGAATAAGCCTATCACCAGGCCTTACATAAACAAATTTTAAACGAAGACGTGGGAGTATTCAAACGTATTCTAACGCATGAATAAGAATACAACACGCGCGCGCGTGTGTATTTTTTTGATAAGTTATCGTGAGACATATTTCTATCTCAGTACCCCAAATAGAAATATAGATAGAGATACAGACGGCCAGACAAAGCGGTCCTGTGAAATCTGAGAATTCGCTTCGATCGATTAATTATTAATGTTATTAATATAATTGTTATTATTATTACCACCACCTTGCCTCTTCGGGTCAGAGATTTGATCGTCGAACTCGAAGCCAAATATCGCGGCGTTTTAATCGATATGAGGATGAGTTTCTTCCACCAGATACAGCATACGGCATATAAGACTGCCAAAGCTGTCACGACGCTCAGCAGATTGATGACTAATGTGGCTGGACCCAGACGCTGCAAGCGTCATCTGCGTACGGCGCAGATAGTGTGGGCGGATGCCCTGAACGAGAAGGTATATTTACCGAAAGAGACTGGCCCAGATGAAGAGGAGTGGAGCTCTGAGTGTAGCCTATGCTTACCGCACCGTCTCTGAACCAGCTGTTATGGTGATCGCTGGGTTTGTCCCTATCGACCCTCTTGCCAAAAAGTGGAGAACTGTGCACCTCAGGAAATATGAGGTCGGCAGGGAGATGGCAAAACACCAAGAGAGGCCATCCTTGAAAGGTTGGTGTCTCCTTGAAAGGTCGCAAATAGCTTTGGTGCGGGGAGACGAGAGGGCGCTGGTACGCGATGCTGATCCACGTAAACTGTGGATCGAGTGAAAACCTGAGGAGGTCAGTTTTTACCTAACGCAGCTTCTGAGCGGTCATGGAGACTTCCGGTCCTCCACATGGGTAAAGCCTTGTCTGCAGACTGTCTGTACTGCCCGTGTATAGAGGATAACGCGGAGTACACAGTCTTCAACTGTGATAGGAAGGACATAAGAAGAGCGTCTCTGGTTGTAGATATAGGAATGATAGCTCCAGATAGCATCGGCGAAGTCATTCTAAGAGGGGAGGACGTCTGGAATGATGTGGAACATTACGCAGAGGGCATCCTCCGGATGAAGAAGAGACACTTAGAACGTCTATAAAGTAAATCAATGTAGATGTGAGCCCACTGGGTGCAGCAAAATACCTTAGTCAGAAGTAGTGTGATAAACGATCTCATGGTAGTGATCGTTCGACGGAGGGGGGATTGTCCACTTATGATGAGAGTCCTACACTTCATACGTAAATGCATTTAGCCTCCTCCCTTAAAAAAATATTTTACTAAGTATTTCGTTATTTATGGTTCCGTTAATAAAGTATTTTATCTCGTTTCAATTTGGATTATTTGTTTAGTTTTGAAGCATTACCTTATAAAATAACAATTCACGTGAATGTAGATAGTTTAGTAGATAGTTAATGTTTCTCCAGTATAAAGATAAACTAGTCTTATGTGGATTGCGAAAAAATTTTGAAGGTTTTTGGTGGGAGGGGTGTCATTGAATTTTTCGGCTAGCTAAACTACAGCGACATATCAAATATACGTGGTAAACGCTTCATATTATGATTTCATATATACTGTATGTTCAGCCAAGAAGGTTGCTCAATCGAAACCAGTAGAGGTATAGTGACCAGTAGAAGTATAATGTGTGTGTGTGTGTGTGTGTGTGTGTGTGTGTGTGTGTGTGTGTGTGTGTGTGTGTGTGTGTGTGTGTGTGTGTGTGTGTGTGTGTGTGTGTGTGTGTGTGTGTGTGTGTGTGTGTGTGTGTGTGTGTGTGTGTGTGTGTGATGGGGACTAAAAGTCGTCCAAGTTTTCGACTATCTTAGTGGAACTAATAACACATGCTGATTATTTTCAGCGGTTAACTTTGAATCGTAAAGATGCATGGAATTATTCAAACAGGCAAAAGTAATATATATATATATATAAATGATAGTATGTAAGTAATTGGTATACAAAAAATGTTTTCGTAGTCCATTAATTTTAGATTAATGTTTTTCATCTACCTTTTTCGATACATTACGTTAAATTCACCAACGCTAAAATAATAAAAGGAAGATAGGCAGAACATTTTCTTAGGCGATAAATATCATGTAGCAAGTAACGTATAGGGACCTGCTTAGGAGACCAGTTGACAGTTGATACTGTGCCTGACTACTAATGTACAGACCTCGGGTTCGGTTTCCGGGCGCCCCATATATTTAAGGCGATTTTTTTTTAAGTTCCTAGGTCTATGCTGAAATGTACCTGGATACATCCTCACGTAATAAGAGGCGGCTGAAGTGTAGTCCTGGCCGCACTCCCTAGCATGCCGAACGGTTGGTATATAAGGCAGCCTACCCAGCCTAACGTGTAATCTACTTTAGGGTACATAAAGTAACTATTAGTCATAGCATGCGACGACATGAGGAATTTACTCAGTAACGGAAAGACAAGTAGGCCTACTTATCTTGTTTTATAGATCCTCGTACCTCGCTCAAAAACGTTTGTTATAAATCATTTACCCGTATCTCTAGGCAGGAGACCAGTCTTACAAAGCACTAGATCAGCAATTCGCGCACACCAAGATTCATACAATTGTGACCTTCTAGAGAAACCATCAAGACCAGGCATCGGACGGATTTCTTGGACTGGGAACAGAATCTAGCTAGGGTGGTGGTAGTTTCTCAATTTCCGGCCTAATAACCATAGAACTAGATAAAGAAAATGTTAACTCAAACATTTGCCATACCAAAAATGGCGCAACAAGATCGAATATAGAAGCATATGTTTGATTACAAGACCTAAATCTTGTCGTCAGTGACTTATAAGCTCAGTTTGTTTATAAACATGCCGGTTATGCTGAAATCGGCTTAAACTGTTATAAATGTAGTAACCATTTAACTGTTTTTCTCTCTTCTTGTTACAAGATTTTTATGTTAACATATTTCCAGTGTTTCAGTTCATGTTTACAGTTTTGCATGGCACGGATAGATTAACAATCAGCGGCACACACAACGTTGGTACACACTTTTGTTGTACGGTAAAACAGGTTAGTATAGCGTGTACACCACTTCTGTACACAGTACAAACATTTTTGTTGTGTACTCTGTAGGTCATAATAGAAGGCGAAATTACTTTCATTGTTTATTTTAAAACGAAAACATTGGCGCCACGTACGTAAGCACTACGTCGTACACATGGCGTGGCGTGGCGTGGCACGTACTGTATCTGTCCGCAAATATTTGCCAAATCCGTTCCCTCAAACACGCGTCTCGTCCTCTCTGCTATTTGTTACGTTTTAATATTTACAATCCTATTGAAAGTGTGTTTCGTTGCGTTGTAATGCTCTCGATATTTGGCGACCGCAACTGTGCTGACAGAGAGACTAAATTAATATTGTTACGTGGAAGCCGACCGACCTGTAGGGTGAAAGAGAATCAAAACCAAGGTCAATAAAACAATCACTAATTTTATATAACACCCACACGCTGACACATAATTCAACGATTTTTCTTCGTGAATGCAATAATACAATAAAATACTTTCCGATTATCAAATTCACATTTCTATTACTGCTTGTTAGGATTCTTTAAGTTCCCAAAGAGGACAGATCTCGAATGATTTAATTAACACATTAGTTGAAGCAAATAATGAATTTATACATTTTGGATAAATTATAAAGTTGCTTTTTGTTATGTTGTTCTAAATATATAACTTAATTAAAATTACAAAGTAACAGACTAATTGTTTCGTTCTGTTATTTTGAATGGGTTTAAGAATATCAGTAAGAGTAAAATCTGAAGTCAATTAAAAATAGCTGTCAAAATATCATACCGTGTGGTGCTGAAGACTAGGTAATTAATGGAAAGCACCAGAAGACTATTCCACCAACAGAGGTGGAGTATTAAAGAAGATGCCAGGAGGTTCATTAGAGGCAGAGCGAGAAATGAGGAAATTGAAAGAAGGTTGGAATGATAATAGTACTCAAGTATACGGAGGGCAAGAGACTCACATGCTATTATACGATTATGAGGAGGAAAACACTGTTCTCTCTATATCCTGGAACCGTCTGTCGTGAATATCTGATCAGAATCCGCTGAACACTGATCACAAATTTACAGTCTAGTCACAAAAATTTAAAGCCATGGATACACCGTTTGTCAGTCGGAAAATGATAAATCACTATTACTCTTTACTCACATATATCTGAACAAATAAACAGTGGTAATAAACTGATTTTTGCGGAGAAAATTCTCTTACTTTCCACTGTCAATTAATTTTTACTTTCATACAAGCTGCAGTTCAAATAAATATTAGTAACTACAGACTTACTATTATCAAACTTAAATTGTAGATATCGTGGTAACAATTCAAAATAAAAATATACTAAAAATATGAAAATATTTAATAATTGAAAGTTAATTAATTGATTTTGATTAATCGAATGCGGCACCAAAGCAGAGAACGATGTGAGCTGACAGTGAAAAAGAAACATACAGAACTGTGGTAGCTTTGAGTCGGAAAGTTACAGTTGAACTCTGCAACCACTGCATTGGTTAAGGGATGAATATGTGGGACTACACAGTGGGCTGTAACTCGTATACGCGAGTCTCATATGAATTCGTCAGAAATGACGCAACGTTTTCGATTTGCGCATCGGGGTGGGACGCAGGGACTGTTTCGAACGAGGAGGGGTAGTTTTAGAGGTTTACGAGGGGTAGTTAACAGTTTACGACTGGACTGTAATAATTGAAATTATACAGGCACACACACACACGCGCACACACACGATATAATAGTATAAGAGAGAGCCTCGGGCCTTGATTAAATACAACCCTTGTTTTAGATAAAATTATACTATATAATAGCGTTAAGAGTAGTCCTCTGCTGCTCTCGTTCTAATGGATTTTCATTTGTGTCGGTTTAAGGGATAAAATTGATATAATCTTGATGTCTGACACAAAACGTCATGTTACTTGTGGTATAGTAGGGAGTCAGCTAGAGCCAGCGATACAGTGTTGCAAACATAAAAATTAATTGTAAATGTCAATACTCGTGTGTTATTGTCGAACATTGCCGAGGTGCCAACAACAACGTTGTAATTCAGTTATTGGACCAATCAGTTAAACTCTCGTGAAACTGAAACACACATAAATACACACATTAATATACACACAGAAACACACACACATACACTCATACATAGAGTCGCTTCCTTAGCTTGCTGTCGGCAGGTTCATTTTCACGATTATTTACATGAACAATTAATACTTAAGGCACTTTCACTTGTGAAAAACTTACTTTTTGTTATTTCCTCAAACGTCGTTTCGGAGTGGTTTTCTCCTTCCTCAGTGAGATTTAAATGAGGATTCCGCATTTAAACCTCACTGAGGAAGGAGAAAACCACTCTGAAACGACGTTTGAGGAAATAACAAAAAGTAAGTTTTTCACATGTGAAAGTGCCTTAAATATTGTTAAAGTGCTGTGAAAGAAGTGATGAACATTCAAAATAATATTCACATGAGCCTATTCATCTAAACTCTACAGACCAGTAATCACCCTCTAGAAACGTCATCATGTTTATTTAAATTACGTTAAATTATTTAAATTTTTTCAGTTAATTTGTGGTGATTACCTGTGTATTCTTTAATGAGTCCAATGCCACCAAAATGGCAGCACAACATTTTCTGATATTACTCTGGACATTCTTAATTAAAATAAATTCTTCCAGTGTGTTTAGAATTGCAAACGGCTCTGATTGGTTGTTGGAGCGTTTCTAGAGATTCCACCCTCAATTGACCAGATCGCCAGAAATGCAGTTCCTGCTGAAGCGAGGCTAGAAGTATTAAAACAGTGGGAAAAGTAATCGATAAATTGATAAAATGGAGTTCAAATACATTTTGTCCAATTGTTAAATAAGATATGTATGTAAATATTCCAATGTCTTACGATTTAACTGCTGTAGTGACAGGTCATGACAAATTTAGAAATTTAGATCTTATTTTTATCTCTTTTGAAGATTTCAGATGACCAAATATGCACGTGTAAAGTTCACCTTCTTTTTGAATGAAATAATTAACATAAAGAGGAACAGCCTTCAAGAAGGATGTCGCAATGCGTGGGTATATAACTCAAAGTCTGAGGATTTTTTTGTACTGAATACAAATCCACACCGTTACTCCGATTGCTACCAAAATTTACACAGGTAACCTTTGACACAAGACACAAGACACTGTATAACTTGAACTTTGATATTCTGCCCCGTTTGCACGATTTAGGCCCTTTTAATTATGCCCTGTTGTTGACGTGTATAAAAATGTCAAAAACACCATGGAGACCAGAATTAATTACCATAGTAACAAGTAAATGAACAAATGCTATTTAGCGGCATCGGAAATGTACCTTTACCCGTTCCTGCAGTACATTTTTAATCTTTTTTATCGATATATTACGATGTGGAAAAGAAGAAGTGTACTAATTGCAAATTGTCATATTCCTTAATGCAAAGCGAAAATACGTATTGCTTTCATTTGTGAGGTTAGGTGACAACAGTTTTTGGTTTTTAGTTTACTGCTGAAATAAATAAAACCCATGGTTGAGGAAAACATAACGTTTAATGTGTATATACAATGCTTATAACACAGTAACACATAAGGAACCTAACGTTTTTGAGTTAACGGGTACTTGTGTTGACAAAATTTGAAACTTCGGATAAGCCTATATATTTTGTAATTGTCTTAAACGTTTATAAAATTTATGTTTATACGTATTTCTTACGATACGATAAATACGAAATGAAATATATAATAAATATTACTACTAATTTATCTATGTATATAAAACTCAAAGTATGAAGATTTGTTTCTTTGTACTGAATCCACACCGTTACACGGATTCCGACCAAAATTTGCGCAGATAATTTTTGACACAAGGCAAAAAACACTGTCTAACTTTGATTTGATATTCCGCCCCGTTAGCACGATTTAAGCCCTTTTAATTATGCGGTTTATTCATAGTCCATGTGTGACGCGTATAAAGATGTCAGCAAACCATGGAGACCAGAATTAATTACCATAGTAACAAGTAAATAAACAAATGTTATTTAGCGGCATCTTTGAACAGTCCGTGTGACCACCCTCGTTAGTATTAAAAACGTAGGCTAACTAAAACGCAGCTGGTTGCGTTTCGATGCGGGAGATGTTGAAAACGCAGCAGAGTTGACAACCGTGCGTGTTTTCCACGTCCGTGTGACCAGTTTCATTGCTGCCTGTGAGTGAAATTCAATGCGTTTCCCAACCGTATCCTAAGGCGCAGCGATCGCCCGGATTGATCAGTTTTTACTTCGACTTTGAAGAAAAGTAAACAGTACACGAGGGTTACACCTTTACATAGTTTTTGCCATTTCTGTTTCTCAACTGAGTTGTTCATTCATCGTCGTATTACTTACATTTATTCGGTCGAGTTATTCTGCATTGCGTTATTCGTTTTACTTAACTACACTCCTTTTCAACTTCACCTTCAAATAAATTTACAGTTCCGTTTGTTTTCCTTACTCTTCACTTCCTATCAAACTAACCCTCCTTTTAAGTTCCAGTTAACAATATTCCTTTTAAAATTCACCTTCAAATAACTTTACAATCCTGTTTGTTTTCCTGTTTTCCTTATTCTTCATGTCCTTTTAAATCAACACTCTTTTGAAGTACGAGTACTTTATCGCCTTACTTTGCGTAATGCCTCCGAAAAAACGACAAAGAATTGGGCAGGTCCATCCAAATGCTAAGCGAGCAAGGTTATTACAAGCAGCTGAGACACCCGAGGAACACGAGTCTTAGCTTGAACAACAACGAAGAAGACAGGCAGAGATTATGGGTGCGGAGACACAAGGGGAGCTTGGGAGCGTGTAGACTTACAATGTCTAAGGCAAGCTGAATTAAAGGCCACGGAAACACCTGAGGAGCATAGGAAGCGCGCCGAGCGGAAACGCGTGAGGCAGGCTAAATTAAGGAACGTGGAATTACCAGAATGACGTGAATATCGGCTTGAAAATAACCGCATACGCCATGCTCAAGTCAGACAAGTGAGCAGACGAGGTAATTTGATTTTAGAGGCTATTCAGTGTGATCTAAATTATGACTATTCGTCACATCCAAAAGTTACAATTGACAAAATGGATGTGATATGCGAATTCTGTCAAGCCAAAAAATTAAAACTAAATCGCCTGGGACGTGTTGCTCTGTTGGAGAAGTAATTTTACAACCACTGAATCAGCCACCAGAACCACTTTGCTCGTACATGTCAGGAACGACTTCAGAATCAAAGCATTTACTCCAAAATATTCGGAGATTCAATTCATGCGTTCAGATGACTTCTTTTGGTACGACAGCAGCAATCGAAGAAACTGACGGTTTTATGCCAAATTTAAAGTGGAAGGAAAAATATATCACAAATTCGAGTCATTGCTCCCTGTCCCAAATGAAAATCCGAAGTTTTACAAATCGATTTCATAGGAGACGATCAAGCCCTGGCCGATCGACGCTGTGAAGCCATCCCCGATACCAAGAAAGGATATTGTTTTAAATCTCCAAGGACTGTTGCACCAACATAAAATTTGGTAAAAGTGTTCAAAACAACTTTGCAGAGAATGCCGACTGATGAGTACAAAATTGTTATACGAGCTGACAGAACGCCATATAGATACAGACAAAAAAAAATTGTATTAAAATACGTATAAAAAGTCAAATATTTGCGTGCGAAGCCGCGGGTAACAGCTAGTTCTCTTATATAACATATATTTTGTTAATAAGGATACTACAACATGTATTATTACAATACTGTAATGGAGCATGTTGGATAAATAAACTTGAAAAACACGCGCGCGCTTATTTGTGCATATATACTGTCTACGTGTATCGTAATGGATGTTTTTTTATTCTTCTTAAAGCACATAGAATCTGTATTACGTATTGACATATACCATACTCATTTATGAGAGAAACCGTATTATAAAGAAATCTGACATTACATTTTTTTTAGTAGAAGGCAATAAGTATTAAATAATGACGCAATTTTTATAAGTTAAACTGCATGCTTGCACGACCTTATAATCACATCCACCTATCTGTTGCTTTTTTCAAGCCCAAAATACTAATTCTAATTAGTTGACTGATAAATCGTTTAGAAAAAATAAATATTAAAATTTTAATTGTTGTTATTTATTAATAAGACCAAATTATTTGTTTCTGGGCAACAAAATTCTGCTACGCAGCAATAAAATTCAATTAGTTGTGGCCCATTTTCTTGTGCTTGGATCCTTCGTTATTGTAACTTCTCTCTGCCACATGAGTGTGAGTACTGACAATGAGTTAAATCATTTTAACATTATCTTTTTATTTGTTTTAGTTTCTAAACAACAGCGGAGAGTGCTACATACTTTCTTAAAGGTAACAAATTTTATATCTAGGTCACTGATATAGTCGAATGAAGGGTAACTGCTATATTTCGCGTATTTAACATTAGTTACTTGTACCAGCGTTATAGCTTCTGAAATGATTTAGTGTTTTACAGGTTCCACTCTGGGGAAAGCCATTTGTTCATGGTGATTGAATTATTACTTATGTCTACTACTTAATTGTCACAGTTTGCATAAGAATATTTTTAGTTGACTGCAAGTCTTTCCAATAGATCTCAAATCGTTTGCCTACAAAATTAAGTTTAAAAATAATTTTTTATCTAGGTAAACGCCTCTATAGTTTTTTTCAACTTGGGATAATATCATCTATATAACGGCTTTGCCTCACAGAAAAGACAACAAATAATATCTCATTCCATTATTAGCTGGCATGTTGTAGATGTTTTATCATTTACGCTAATCTTTTCATCTGTAGAGGCTTTTAATTGCTCTGATAAGACCATTTGGGCATACACTGATGCCCACAATTTCCCATAGTCTTCTACTGACACAGTTGATTAGATTAAAGTTTAATAAATTATTTGGTCGGTGTTTCCCGGTTAATTCTTATAAAGTTAAGGTGGCGTTGGCTGTACTTGTACACTTCCCGTCTACCATCTGTTGTTGTCTCCTTACAATTTTCATTACTTCTCAACATAATTTTTTAACATGATTTGTATGTACTTATAGGCTGTGTGATAATTTCATGTGTGATAATAGGCTGATGAGTCTATAATTTCACATTGTTTCTTATCGCTATTTACTCAAGGATGGCGTCTGAACCCTCTATGCCGCTGGCCAGTTTTACCTCCGCACATCCATATATAAAATGTATATTGTTACAACAATCGTACAGATCGTCGTGTAGAAAAGTGGAAACAGAATAATTGATACACGACGAAATTGCTGTTTAGAATTTTTAATTACCGTTTAAAGAATTAAAACAAAATAATCACTGATATATAACAATTCTTCAAGCTTACGGTTATCCAACACACAGTAAAGTAACACACAAATGTCACTTATTTAACGACGTTGCACTAAATAATACAAACTAATTAGGCTACAGGTGTCCGCACACAATAATTCACAGCTCAAGCTTATATAATTCGCAAGCTGTAGGACGCTTATGAACATTTTATGTTATTGTCTTGGCCTGCAATCTAGCCATCTACGCGATAATTTGAGAAAATAAACGCCTAGAAATTTACTCACACAGTCGTCACCTTGCTTACCTCCCATTTTATTTTCTTAATTTTTATTATTTATTCCAGACTCCTCATGCGTCGCGCGCACATCACGGACTCTCTCTCTCTCTCTCTCTCTCTCTCTCTCTCTCTCTCTCTCTCACACACACACACACACACACAAATACAAACACCGTGATAGGATGACCAGTGTACAATACAAAGGAGAACCTTAAGAAACATAAGGGCACTGTGGATGTCCAAGCCGGTTCGACACACAGCACGATGGATTGAGGTGGGTGCTTCCTGAGGATGGCAAATTAATATAATTCGCGGTTAACGTTACAGTAGTAATTATTGCGATATATGTAGAAAAAAATCACCAGTCTTTAGTAAAGCTGTACATCCCATGGGTCATTGGATCAGTTGGTGTAGTATTGGCTGAATCCAAAAGGGGGTACTTCTACTACTCTAATAACTGGTAGGAACGAGACTGTGACATTTGAAGTTATTGTTATTGCTGTATAAGTAAATATAGCTCTATAACCCCCAGGGGACGGATCCAGTAAACAATTTGGGGGGAGTTGACTTTGGGGGGGGATATGAAAAGTTGGACCATTCTTTAATGGTCTACAGTATAAATTATAGGAATGAGTGCAGATAAAAATTGTGCTTATTATCAACACAGTAAAATTATTAACATGCAAGTATAGAATAACTTGTGTTCATTCTTCTTTTAATAATATTCACTTATAGTTTAAAGTACACACTACTCTTTTAAGTTATGTATCAAACAAAAATTAACATGGTGGTAAGGTACAATTACAATTTAAAGAAATTTTAGAAAAAATCTATGAGCTTACGTAACGTGATATGAATGTAGTATCATATTTACAATCACAAAATCATTCTACAACCACAACACAAGGAACAAATTTCGTCTGCTGTGACCATTTGGGGGGGGGAATATCCCCCCCGTGGATCTGCGCCTGATAACCCCTATCATGGAGTGACGGTTGTCTCTAGAGTGATCTTAAGGGGTCTTAGTGATCACACTAGCAATAAGGTTACAGCTACAGCATTACTACGGCTAAATCCATTCTAGGAGAGTCAAGATTAGTGAGGAGCTGGCATTTGCCTCATTAGTATCGTCTGTACGGTGCGGTGTTCTCTCTTCTCCCCACACGCTTTGAAGGTTGAGGGTACAGAAAGAAGACCGCTGCTGTGTATCGACGTAGTGTTCCTAGAGTGACTGGCGCGTTTCGCACTATGCCGGAGGATGCAGTGTTTGCTGCCCGCTGATATCTTGGCAGTGGGAAAAGGTGTATGTGTGACTAACACTCATAGAGAACCATGGTTTACTCAACAGTGGAAGCATAGCCTTGACCCAGTAGAAACAGACTCACTGACAGTAGGTGGAGTCACTGTCTTATAAAAATTACAGAAATTATCGGTAAAATACATCTCAGTGGAGATTATCTTTCACCTATCACAGCTTTTGCAGGGGAAGAGATGTTTTCAGAGCATAGTTGTGCAAGTCACTGGGTGAGATCGGGAATTGTATTGTTCAATGAGGCGCAAGGAGACCTCAGGTATTGTTCTCACAGCAAATAAACTCCACAAAGAATTGTGGGATATATTATGCTGGCATTTAAGGAGGCATGAAAATTAATATGCGATTTTGATACGATTGTGATTAAGGAGCTGCGATGTGCAGAGAAAGGCAATGAAATTGTCCGGAGGAGAGCCAGTGGCACTCCTGAAGAACCGACAGATCAGAGTAAGAGCTTCGGCTGAGATCTATTCCCGCGAAGTAATGCCTGGCGGTTGTCCTGCAGGATTAGAAGAAACAAGAGCAGCGTTTAAGAAGGAAGACTGGTATCTGCGGAGTCTTACAATAGCAAAAAGTATCAATTACGTACGTAAGCATAAAGCACTTCAACATACGTACTTTAACTAAACAAAGTACATAAACACAAAACCTACATTTTAAACTCTAAGACCAAACGAAATAATAACGGGCGTAATTTAATACCAATAAATATGTAAACAAGTTTTGACCACTGTTCCGTGTGAATATCACGGAACAGTGGGCAAAGTTTGCTAGTTTGGAGTTAGCGATTGTTTGGCGAAACAGAAACACAAGGTGGAATACACGGTCGGGGGTGAAGGGGTTAATATGGTCAGTGGTCGGTCAGCCGCCCTTTTCGTTAAGGGATGCGGTCTCACGAGGGGGTTAATTATAAGTCACAGGAGTTGACTTGATTTTAGCTTCAGGTTAATACGTACTTGGTGTCGCCCCTGCCTTCCGTTTTCCTTCCTTATACTTCAGACTAACTATGCATACATCCCTCGTAGGGTTGAAAAGTCATTGTGTCAGCACAAAGACCAAAACAGGCAACAGCACGCAATTTAATTATATTGTCATGACCACACTAACTGCTCGCTACCTTTTTAATTATTAATTATACACAACAAAAGTATTCATTTCGCTTCTATTTATTAATTACAATTTTAATATTGTTACAACACAAAAAGCCACCCCAATACCAGGGAAAAAACTATGAATCAACTATATTTAATGAAGGAAAATAAAATGACTATGACGAGACAAATGACTATGACCCAACCCAAGTGATTGACCCAATAAATGCAATAAAATGAGAAGGAAAATGAAAAAGACACAAACAAGCAATAAAGAAAATAAAATGAGAAGATATAAAAAGACACAAACAAATAATAAAGAAAAGAAAAGGAGAAATATTAAATTCAATGATAACGAAAAAGACTCAAACAAATAATAAATGTAAATGATAAATATTAAAATCAAATAAAGTAATAACAATTAAAGTACACTAACCAGAGAAATAGATATTAAATGTTATGAATAACTATATAATGATAAGAGAATCAGAGAATGAAACTTGTTAACAGTATAACTAATAATTGTCAATAAAACAATAAAAAAACCCAGAAGTGAGAGATGGGTAGGGAGTGAAGGTGATTAAGTGAGCAAAGAAAAACCAATATTAGGGAATAACCACTAGTGGCACTCAAGTACCATAAAAAAGTGCAAAGTGCCAGTGTAAACCCTAAATAAATAGAAAACCCTACAGATAGGTATAGACACCTAAAACCAGTGATTAACACTACAGTTTACAAAGAAGAATGAATTCGCGTGAAAGTCAAAATGATAATAGACCAAATGCAAATTTAAATAGTGTAAATAGTATAACATTGACGGGTCGGAGTGAGATTCAAAGAAGTATGAATATACATTCGCGTGAAAGTCAAAATGATAATTAGACCAAATGCAAATTTAAATAGTGTAAATAGTATACAAAATGATGAAATTATTTTGAGGGATACATTTAAATGCGCGCTGAATGTGATTCCAAGAAATTTTAATACTTTTGATTGTGGATTAATGCATTTACAATGCAGGTTTTGCAATGCAAAACATTTCGAATCTGAGGTCACTTTAGGTGAAAGGACTGCATTCACTTCATGTTGTCATAAGGGTAAAGCAATATTACCGGCCTTAAGTCAAAATGAATACTTTAAATCATTGTATGATGGACTTACTTCAAATGAACCTTCAATAAAAAGAATGTCAAAAAATTATTTTGAAAACATTCGTAAATACAATTCATCATTTGCTATGGTTAGCTCAGAAGCTAAAATTTCGGATACAGTTACGCGTGGAGTGTATCATTTTAAAATACATGATGTTTTTTATCACAGATCAGGTCCAATGACTGCTGGATATGGTCGCTCACCATGTTATGCGCAATTATATTTTTATGATGTTGACACTGCTGTCAATTATAGATTACGTGAACACTATAATCAAACATGCAATAACAATATAATGCGCGAAATCTCTCTTGAATTGGAACGCATTAATCCTTTCGTTCGGTCATTCATTGCAATGAAAGATCATTGTCAGAGAGTTGAAAATCAAAATAAAGGAATTTGTATGCTCATTAAAGTAAATCGTGATTTAGATCTAGGCCGTTATAATGATGCAGTTCAAACTGATGTAGCAGTAATATTTAGTACAGTTGATGGTGAGCAACCCTTTGAACGAAATATGGTTTCGTTTTCAAAAGTTAATGGTACCATTAAAAATATCTCTGTTTTGGATTCATCATTGGACCCTTTAGCGTATCCATTACTTTTTCCAAATGGTGATACTGGGTGGCATATCAATATTTCTCATAATGTACCAACTACATCTAATTCAAGAGCGCCCAGAAATAAATTAACCATGCTTCAGTATGCAGCCTATCGACTTGCAATTAGAGAAGATTTTAGCATGTTGCACCATTCACAAAAATTATTTCTGCAGTGGATAGTTGATATGTATGTGAGAATAGAGGGCACAAGGTTACATTTTATTCGACAAAATCAAACAAGTCTTAGGTCTGAAGTTTACAACAATTTAACAGATTATTTAGAATTGAACCCCAATGCCAATAATGTTGGCCGTAGAGTAATTTTACCATCTTCATTCAATGGATCTCCAAGAAATATGTATCAGAATTATTTAGATGCAATGTCAATTGTACAACATTTTGGAAAGCCTTCTTTGTTTATTACAATGACTTGCAATCCAAGTTGGCCTGAAATAGTTAGCAATATTGGTGTAGGTGAGTCAGCTAATTTTCGACCTGATATTGTTGTGCGTGTATTCAAGTCCAAACTGAAAGCATTAATTGAGGGCCTTACACTAAAAAAAATCTTCGGTAAAGTTGAAGCACTCATTTATACAATTGAGTTTCAAAAGAGAGGATTGCCTCATGCTCACATTTTACTCTCTTTAAATGAGCAAGATAAAATTGTTAGTGCTACCGATATTGATAAAGTTGTATCTGCGGAGATTCCTAACATTCAAACACATCCTACATTACATGAATATGTTGTAAAACACATGATGCATGGTCCATGCGGTGTACTTAATCCAAATTCTGTATGTATGAGAGATGGAAAATGCACAAAAGATTATCCAAAACGATTTAAAGAATTTACATGTGAATCATTAAATGGATATCCATTATACAGAAGGCGTGACAATGGTATTAATGCTGAAGTTCGCGGTAGTTGCCTCGACAATCGTTATGTTGTACCATACAATCCGTATTTACTTGCCAAATTTAATTGCCATATAAATGTTGAGGTATGCACTACAGTTAAAAGTGTTAAATTCATTTATAAATACGTGTATAAAAGCTATGACAGTGCATCTGTTGAATTAGGTTCAGAGAGAAATGAACCAGGTCAAGAAATACAAATTGATGAAGTTAAAAATTTTTTAAATTGCCGTTATGTCGGATCAGCTGAAGCTGTATGGCGCATCTATGAATTACCAATGCATTTTCAATCACATGTCATCGTTAGACTTGACATTCATTTACCGCGTAGACAGAATGTTTACTTTCGAGAAGGGCAAGAACGTCAAGCAATTGAAAATGCAAGACAAACAAAATTATTAGCATTTTTTGAATTGAATCGATCAGATCCATCACCGCATGAATATAAGTATATTGAAATTCTTTTGCATTATGTGTGGGAAGATTCCCGAAAAAATGGAAGAAGAGAAGGCGTGGAGGTGATAAAATCATTACACGCATATATGTAGAATCACCAAAAGACATCGAACTTTTCCATTTACGATTGCTTTTATTACATGTCTGTGGTCCAAAATCATTTGAGGATGTTAGAAAATTCAATGGAATTATACACACTTCTTTTGTTGAAGCGTGCCATGCTCGCGGCATTGCTTCAAATGATAATGAATGGCGCGAATGTTTAAATGAAGCAAAAGAATTACATTCACCAAAACAAATGCGAAATTTATTTGGTTACATTTGTGCATTAAATGTGCCAGCCAATGCATTGGCGTTATGGAATGAATTTAAAGTATATCTTAGTGAAGATTTTTTCAGAGATTTCAACGAAGAAATATCCTTTAATACAGCTCTATTAGAAATTGAAGATATTTTGAATGTTCATAATTTGTCATGTCAAGAACTTGGTTTACCAGTTCCCACGTATTCGCAGAGAACAGACGAAGCAAATGCTATTGATCCAATAGAACAAGAGTTTCTGTTTTCTGAGCATTATGAAACTGCAAATATTGAACAGCGTAATCTAATTGATCGTGTGATTCGTGAAGTTTTGCATCATGATCCAGGATCTAATGTTTTTTGTTTAACCGCTCATGCAGGTTGTGGAAAAACATTCACACAAACAGCAATCATTCACAAATTAAATTCGCTTAATCTTAGTTGCATTGCAACAGCATTCAGTGGCATAGCTTCAACTCCATTACTTGGAGGTAGAACTTTGCACAATGTGTTTAAATTGCCTATACCCATTTTGGAAAATTCTGTAGCGAATATTACAGCAAATAGTAGCTATGGACGTTACATAAATTCATCATCATTGATAATTATTGATGAAATTTGTATGTGCCCACTGCAAGTGTTGAAAATCATAGATAGATTATTGCAGGATATATGCGATGAAAATGATAAACATAAACCATTTGGAGGGAAAACGATACTTCTGTGCGGTGATTTTCGGCAAATCTTACCAGTTGTCCCACATGGATCACGTGCAACTTTAATTGAAAATTGTGTCACGAGTTGGCATAAATTTGTTTATTTTCATAAAGTAACGTTTACTCAAAATATGAGAGCCTTACCAAGTGAAATAGAATTTGTCGAATTCTTGAAAAAAATTGGTAATGATGAAACCCCACAATTCCCTCAGTTTGGTGAAAATATTATTGAAATACCTCAGCAATTAATAGGAGATGAAAATAATATTATTAATGAGGTGTATGGAAATATTTCCGAAAACATACTCTCAGATAACATATTGAAGTCAGTTATTTTAGCACCTAAAAATGATGATTGTACTTTTATTAATACTGATATACTTAATCGAATACCAGGTGAACAGAAAACATATCATAGCTACGATAAAATAATTTGTGATGATGACAAAGAAATCAATAACTATCCAGTAGAGTTTTTGAATTCTTTGACTATTAGTGGTTTGCCACCACATAAGTTAGTATTGAAAGTTAATTGCATCGTTTTACTGATCAGAAACTTAAATACAAAGGAAGCATTAGTCAATGGAACAAGAATGCGCATCAAGTGAATGCATCGTAATGCTATTGATTGCGAAGTTTTAACTGGAACCGCACGCAATAAGAGAATTTTGATTCCACGTATAAATTTAACATATTCCGGTACTGTTTTACCATTTAACTTTCAAAGAACTCAATTTCCAATTATACCTGCATTTGCGATAACAATAAATAAGTCTCAAGGACAAACATTCGAAAAATTGGAATTTTATTGAGGCAGCCAGTTTTTACACATGGTCAATTGTACGTCGCAGCAAGTAGAGTTCGATCATTCGATGGTTTGAGATTTTATATTTCCGAATATAATGGCCAAGGGCATTTAGCAAATGATGAAAGAGTTTTTACAAAAAACATCGTTTACACAGAAGTTCTGAATCATTAAATTCACTTTCAAACTATTTTAAGTTCAATGGACAACATTTATTTTTTTAACCACCCTGTTTTTTTGATTTAATGAAAAATATATGAAAAAAATACGAGGCACGTATTTTTTATTTCATTTTTTATTTTGTATTAATTTTTTATTTAAATTTTGTATAATTCGAAAAAGATAGGGAAAATACGCGTAACTGTGTAGCCTTGGCGAAACCTGGTCAGTATGGCAATAAAAAAACCCAAGGAAATGTCAGAAAACGCGTTATTGCTTTTTAAATATGGCTTAGCCAAGCTAAACCTCATTTTTCCTATCTTTCATATTTTTCAAATAACTCGAAAATTAATGCATAGAAAAAAAATTAAAAAATTATATAAACTTTGTAGCAGATAATCTTCAAACTGTTTTCGAATTTTGTACCTTACCAAAAATGAAATGTAATCCACTGGAATTGAAAACAATGTATCTTATACTTCTATGAATGTCAAGTCTCATTTTTATTAGCGTTTATTTGATTCAATAATAACATGAAAAAATTAAAACTGACAATGAATTATATCAAAAAATAAATACGAATACAAGCTGTAATTGTTTTTTTTTTCAACTGTTACTAACATTAAATTTTAAATTTCATAGGTATTGCAGGGAATTAAGGCAAACAACACACGCTAATGACGTATCTGTACACGCTCGCAGCTGACGTAATAGAACAAAATTGAAAAAAATTATATGCAATGATTATAGAGGTATACTCTTTGACAAAAGAACCTCAATAACGTTCAAACTTAAAACTTTAATGAATTACGGTCGAATTTCGACCACTGGGCGACCACTAGTTATTATTATTCCGTTAAAAATAGTGAGTTCATTATTAACGCTCAAGACCTATAGACGCCAAACAGTAATCGACTCAATTTTAATTTAAAACAGTAAAAAAGCATTCAGAATTGGATAAAATGAAGACGCAAGAAGTCTGATGATGAACTAGTCCATTCAACAGTGACCACAGACCAGATTTTTAAATTCTAAATTAATTATTTAGACCTACATATCCGAAAAAGTAGCCAGGCGTAATTAAATTCATAAATGATGGAAGATTGATGATCAAAAGGACCCAACCTATTCCGAACTGAGTAACTCTTCACCCTAATTCAACAGATTTAGTAAGTATTGCTGAATTACCGGAATTTATGGAATAAATTCTTATTAACTTTTTCTCACAACACAATTAACTCTCACTACGAACTGATAATCAAATTTCTTTCAAGGTTTAATTGAAAATAAACTAAACTAATATGACTAAACTAATAATAACTAAACTTATATGAAACCAGAAAATAACCTGGGTAAAAATTACGAACTTTTAACACACACTTTTTAACACTTCAGGAACGAATTGTAATTAAACCTAATAGTATATAAGTACCATCAATATAAGGTAGTGTACTTTATTATAATCATATTAATATTTTTTCGTAACCAAAAGAACTCAGATGTAATGAACGATAAAAAAAATAAACATTTGTCGGCGCCATGTCGAAGTAAAATCGTTCTAGATCACCGTTCGCGAACCTGAGAATAATTGTCTTTTTATTGCCGGAGCAACTTTGTTTAATAACCATATATAATTTTGTATATTATTGGATAACAGATAATTTCAAGTTAATAAACTAGTACAGAGTTGTAACCACCGTTCTTTATTTCATGGTAAATTGCATTATATGATTTGTGTACTTTAGCGACGAGCGAAATTGACGGCAAGCGTTAGACGTCGGCAACTCGGCGAACTACTAGCGAGATTCATAAGCCCGCCTAGTGCGAGGGAAATTTGAATCAACCCATACCGTCTAGAACGACCGCTCGACATTCATATTTTTTAATTGTTTTTGTTTAAACAATTTGGCGCCACCCGGGAATTACAATAACATATTAAAGGACAGGTAAGGTTCACACTCGCGAGATATTGTACTGGTAATTCGTGAGATCGCGACGGACATCGTCAGCGTTACAAAAAGTATGTAAGTAAACACAAAGTAACGACTACAACGTGTGAGGCGAACACACGTAAAACACACTTTTACAGAGTACATCCAGAGCTACTCGTTACAATATGTATTAAAGATGCTGTATGGTTTGGTTGTTAATTTTTAAACCACGGAAAATACTGAACCACACAGGAAGGTTGATCACTTGGTAAATTAAATCCTACTAAAACATCTTAAGGAGGAATATCACTATTCCAGGACCCAATTAACAATGGTGTAAGTCAAGCATAAAGAGCAGTACCGGTGTTTAAAAAATATCGTCTAGCTGCTCTACTAGATTCCAAAAAGAATTTGTTTAAAAAATTACTTTTCTTGGTCAACTAATGAAATTAAAAAAAAAACACGTTTGTTTTACAAAAAAAAAAAGAGATTTTAACAACATGTTATTTGCAATATTTCGGACATATGTTACCCAAAATGTTTGTGCACGTTGAAAATATGTAAATAATTCTGGCCTTCTAATTCTTACTTTCCTATATAAAACCAATAGTGTACTGGTAGACTAGTTATTAATTTCATTCGTGAAAATCAGAGCGTTTGCGCGACTCCTTAAACTTTCCTTCCTTTTAATATCATGAAAATATTGTGGTCTAGTTGTGACATAAAATATAAGTGTTACGTTCTTTTTCGTAATTTAATTTTCGAAACGTTTGTAACGAAATAACGAACTTAGCATTTTGGTCCGGTCCTTTGTCACAAATCGTCAGAATTATCCACGGTGAATAAACTGATTGTTTTTAGAGCCATCTTAATACTTATTTCTACTTGCCTAACACAAATGTAAGACACAGAAAATACTCCGTACACAGAGACACTAGAATTATTTCAGAATAAACAACTAACAAGAAAGTGTTACGAACAGACAGACATCCGGACTTCTGTCAGTGAGTCTTATGACAGGGGCTCAGTAAACTTTATTAGTCTGAATATGTATCTGTAGAATTAGTCTACAGATATAATAGTTTTTTTTTAATTTCTATATCATAAGAATGATACCATTGTTGGGGGATTAATTCGCTGATTATTTGTTTCTGATCTAGTCATTGTCATACTGTCTCGTCACCAAAGTCGGTCATTATCCATTTGAATAAACTGTAACCTAGTAGAATTATTCGTCTTCAGTACAACAGTCAGAACATTACTAATATACAAAAAAGCTATTTTACATAGGCTTCACTACTCCCTGTCTCCGTAAGCTTAATTTGATTTGTTGGTAGCTCTTCACCTGCTCTTATGGATAGGTGAAATCGTTATGAAATGATTTTCTTCGTTTCTAAAAATGTTGTTATTCCCACATAACGTCACGTGTTACATAAAATCCATCCAGAACTTAATGGAGCTTTTATCCCTACACTGTAATTCCGGTTTGCAATTTCATCTAGAGTATTTATTTCCAGTGTGCGTCTCCAGTAAGTTATAATGTTTCATAATATTCTTGGAATTTTAATTCTTTTATACCAGTGACCATGTTTTTAAGACAAAGAGGGCTTCGCATTAAGTGGCATGTTTTGTTTGTTATTTCCTGGTGGTAATGCTCATATTATTCCTACAACACAGAATATTGGAACTGTTACAAACTAAGGAGGCAAATAAATAAAACACTAAACAATATTGTGGTTCTCAATTATCAAAAACCCAAACTCTGATAGAAAGGGAAAGTAGATAATCTCAGGTATACATAGCGCATTAGAGCCATGTATAAACAACAAGGAGAAATTCGGTAATGCTAGGAATGTTAGGAATCCTATTTAGAGAGCTCGCACGAAACTCACTTCGTATAGTACCTCCATCATTTTCTCTAAAAAAGAATAATCTTCAGTTAATAATAATTTAAACTATCAAAAGTTACAGTTTTCAAAAAATATATTCCTCTGTTAGTTTAGTAAATGTGCTTCTTTAAATTACAGTAAAGCCCCAAATGTACGTATTGACTTTGAAGTTACGGCAATCAGCCCTTCAGAAAAAGTATAATTTTTAAATACTTATTTTTAGCAATAGTTTATTACAATGTGTTTAGACCTTTATTATGGCGGAGTTAAATTGCCACCAACGAACTCTATTAAACGGACTCACCAATCCATTTCGCACTATTCGCAACGGCAGTATTAACTGCTATACAGTAGTTACCGAGTTTAATATCTGCAGCGAAAAATAACAACTATATACTTCGTACTAATTAAGAGTCACAACTCTGTCACCATAATTCACGCCGGTAACTAAATACCTGATTGCGCTCCATATTTGTGTGTGTGTTGTGTGCACCCGAAGTCACCTGTAACGCACGAAAGATCTCGGCGTCACCAGTATTTACTCACTTCATGTAGAAACACTAGTGATGTTCTGGGACAGGCTATTTTTAGGTGTATTGATGAGATGTTTTCTATATATACCCTTATCATTATATTTCAGAGCATAATGATAATGGGATGTGGGTATAGACAATAATGGACACACTGAATGGCCTCGATCAATACGGTGAGACTAGTATTTTGGCGATTAAACTGACAAGGCTTCACTTGCTCTGTTGCTTATATTTTATATAGGCTACTCTGATTTTTTTATATGGGTTTTACTTTTATACAACTTTAAATTAATTTGTTCCTGTCTTCGACTCTGAACATGAAACTTAACGGAGTAGTAATGGAATTAATTGGCAAATAACGAGCAAAAGATCGATGTACATCCAAATTGTTTTTACCCGGCAGCGGAAGATACAGTGTTACACGGAGCGATATCTCATGACACCCGAGCGAAGAATTTACTAACGATTCTGTTCCCACATCATTTGTTGGTCACACAATATTAGGGATGTGTAAAAGCGTAGGCCATCATTGTTAAGTCGTAAAATAAGTGAATAAGTAAATGGCAATTTCAAAATATAGACCTATGTATTATATGAAAATACAAATTTAGTTTTATAAGAATGAAGTAGTACATGCATAATATATTGTCTACGATAATGACTGGGTTATAATTGGAAGGGGCGATTATTTGAAGTATACATACATATCTTACACTCGCGCGCCCCCCACACACGTAATAATATACGTATACTAAAATAGACTAAAATATATATTTAAATTATATATTTTATTTAATTATATTGTTACGACGGTCTACTCGATTGTCGTAGGTACAGTGGAAACAAAATAAGTACAAGACACCAATTAAGTCACTAATCACACCTTTAATTTATAGTAAAACAGTTCGTAATTAACAACACAGTGTCTACAACAAATCAAATGAAATTGTTCATACGCAATAAAATGTCCACTAATATTACAACTCAACTGTATTACAATTATACCGTCCGAATATAAACGCAACACTTCACTAATAACTACTTGAACGTACACAGTAATAACCCGAACCGCTCTGTAAAATATATCGCACTAATACTCTTGAACCGCACAGTCAAAAATCTCGCATTGAACTGAAAACTAAGGCCGCGACGCGATGTATTTATAGTTACGCTCACACACCAGAAGCTTCCAAACTGCGTCTTATCTCTCGCGAACTACGTAATTAGTACGGCCTTGACACAGTCCGAGCGCCCGAGCGAAGGCTGGCTCAGTCGAGAAAATTCTCGCAAAATGCGTTTAGTAGCACGTACACCACACGCTTACGTCGAGATCTTTCTGGCGCATTCGATAAACGCGTAGATTGTTCTGTGCTGTCGTAGCACTTCCCCCTCCTTAAGCCTGTTCGTCCCGAACTGGCAAAGCGTCTCTAAATTTGTATTTAGCCAGGCGATCTAGGTGGACGACCTTGAACTTTCGCTGTCCTTCCTGTTGAATCCGATAAACAACATCGTTAATCCTTTTTTTTACAGTGTAGTGTCCTTCCCAGTTAGACTGAAGCTTAGGTGAGCGACCACGACGGCGCTTTGGATTGAACAACCAGACCTGATCTCCTTCTTGGAAACCCACACTATTGCTGCGAATGTCATACCGAGTTTTCATTTTATCACTGGCAATCTTGAGCCGTCCTCTTACCAAGCGATTCATTTCTCTCAGTTGGTTTTCTAATTGCGAGGAATAGTTCTTTGGCTCTTGGGACTGAGTCTCAGGTGATCCAAACATCAAGTCCCCAGGAAGACGAATCTCCCGCCCAAACATCAATTTTGCTGGAGTCATGCCGGTTGTGTCATGTACTGATGACCTATACGCCATAAGGAATAGTGGTATACGTTGGTCCCAGTCTGTTTGGTTCTCGTCAACAACTTTCGAAAGATGCTGCTCAAGTGTCCTGTTGAATCTCTCAACCATCCCGTCCGACTGAGGATGCAGAGGCGTTGTCCTGGTCTTTCGAATTCCCAGTAGACGGCATAATTCTTTAAACACTCCTGATTCGAAATTTCTCCCTTGATCCGTATGGATTTCCATAGGGGCTCCATAACGGCAACAGAAGTTGTGAACTAGCTGCTTTGCCACAGTGGTAACCTCCTGATTTGGAATTGCGTATGCTTCCACCCACTTAGTAAAGTAGTCACCTACAACCATGATGTACCGGTTTCCATCGTCAGTAACTGGGAATGGTCCAGCAATGTCTATGGCAATTCTCTCGAAAGGTTGTCCAACGTTATACTGTCTCATTTTTCCCCTGCTTCTGGTTTGTGGGCCCTTGCTTGCAGCACATATTTCACACGTCCGAACCCATTCCTCTACGTCGTGGCGAAGATGAAGCCAATAGAATCGCTTCCGTATTTTGTCAAGGGTTTTGTTAACGCCAAGATGGCCTCCAGATGTTCCATCATGCATCTCCTTCAAAACAGACTGCACTTTACTTCGGGGAACTATCAACTGCATGACCACGTCTCGTCCATCTGCACTTTCCCAAGCCCTTTTCAGCAATCCATTTTCTAAGGTGAGAGATTCCCATTGTGCCCAGTAGCCCTTCAGCACTTCGGAACCATGGCAGATATCTTGCCAATCCGGGCAGCGACCTTGTTGTCAAGATCGGTCCAATGTCTTCATCAGTCATCTGTTCTTGTCGACAGTCTTGTGTTGTCCAGCCATCAGCCAGGAAATGTACAGTGATGGCTTGAACATGTTCGCTTGAGTTTTGTTCTTCCTTTCTGTGGCAATGTCGGCAGTCTTCCGGGCATGGTCTTTGTGATAAGCCATCTGCATTACCGTGCAGGCGCCCCCGCCGATGTTGTACCTTGAAGTTGTACTCTTGCAGACGTTCGAGCCGCCTTGCCAACTGTCCTTCCGGATTTTTAAATCTCAAGAGCCATGCAAGTGCAGCATGGTCAGTACGTAGTGAAAACTCTCTCCCATAGAGGTATTTATGGAAGTGCTCCAAAGCTCTGACAATTGCCAACAACTATAAGGTGTTATTGTAACACAATAATTTCTCTCTGGTTTAGAAAGCGTCTTGCTGTAATACGCTATCACTCGTTCTTCACCGTTCTGCACTTGAGACAAAACTGCTCCTAGACCAGTATTGCTTGCGTCTGTGTCTACGATGTACTTCCCTTCGGAAGCTGGAAAAGCGAGAATTGGCTGCGAACATAATGCAATCTTCAACGTTCTAAATGCTTGTTCACACTCTCTCGACCATTGGAAGTTTCGTTTATTTTCCGTTAGCTCATGTAGTGGTTTAGCAATAGTAGCGAAGCCTTTCACAAAACGTCGGTAATATGAGCATAACCCCAGGAAACTCCGAACTTCGTGTTTATTCTTCGGACCTGGCCAGTCTCTTACGGTGTCTACTTTATTAGGATCCATGCTAACGCCCGCTGCTGAAACCAGATGGCCCAAATATTGTACTTCCTTCTGGAATAGAGAACACTTCTTCGGGCTCAGCTTCAGTTGTGCACCGTGAATTCTAGTTAGAACTTCCTTAAGGTTTTCCAAGTGATCTTCGAAAGTCTTCCCGATCACTATGACATCGTCTAAGTAAACAAGGCAAGTTTTCCACGTCAGGCCTCGGAGTATCAGGTCCATCAATCTCTCAAATGTTGCCGGTGCATTACAGAGTCCAAATGGCATGACGTTAAATTGGAATAAGCCACTTGGGGTCGAGAAAGCGGTCTTTTCCTTCTCTTCTTGATGAAGACCCAATTGCCAATATCCACTCTTCAGGTCCAATGTGGAAAACCACTGTGCTCCGGACAACGTGTCGAGTGTATCGTCAACGCGAGGTAATGGATAGCAGTCTTTGTAACGTCATTTAACCTCCGGTAGTCTACGCAGAAACGCAATCCACCATCCTTCTTCGCTACCAGCACTACAGGGGAAGACCAAGCACTTGACGAAGGTTCGATTACTCCCTCTGTCAACATGTCCTGTACTAACCGAGACATCTCCTCTTGTTTAGATAATGGAGGCCTTCGAGGAGGTTGGCGTATCGGTGTTGTGTCCCCGGTATTGATGCGATGTTGCACAAGAGAGGTTCTTCCCAGTGACTGTCCCCGAACTGCAAAACAATCTTTGAATTCGTGTAAAAACTGTCCGAGTTCTTTTACCTCACCACTTGAGAGGTCGATAGAAGATCTGTTCAATAATTCTTGCAGTTCCTCTGGTAATTTAGAAGTATCCGAAGAACTGGATCTTCGTTGCGTTATTCCGGCTACCCAGGCCACAGGAGTCAATTTGCCTAGGAGCGTATTGCTTTGTAAAGTGATAGCTTGATCCAAAATATTCGCCACTCTAATAGGTACGTTTCCGGTTTCGTCAGGTTTTACTAAACTTCTGGCAATTAGTATGCCCGGTGTGCTGACTACCTGGGGTTCGAATATAGAGCACTGATTGCCCCTAGTATCTACCGCAGTTCTAACCATGATGATCTTTTCGGAGTTTGGCGGAACAGTTACGGCCACTTGGTTTATGACGTCCATCGATTTTTCTGCTGTCGTCATTGTTGATAGCATTACCTCTTCGCCTCCGATTCTCAAGACATTGTTTTTGAAGTCGACTATAAATCCGTATGCGTTCATAACGTCCACACCAAGAATTGCTTCATCCACAATGTCTGCAACAAGTACTTGATGATTAAACTCAAGTCTACCGAGGCGTAGGTGTATCTCCACTTTTCCATACACTTTTACAGGCCGTCCAGTAGCTGTTCGCAAGCTGCAAGAGCACCAGATTGGCTTGAGATCTTTCACCACATCGGGGCGCACAATAGAAACTGTTGCGCCTGTGTCAACTGTAATCAAGGTTGGCCTTTCTTGAACAAATCCGGTAACTACCAAGCTCCCGGTGTTTTTCTGAAGCGTAGAAATTGCGTATTCTCTAGGGGCTTCGTTCCTCCAGTTAGTCAGCACACGCCCCGTTGCACCGACTATTGCTCGTTTCCCTGCTGCTGAATTCTAACCCGACAATCTCGTTGTAGATGTCCAGGTTTCCCACATCGATAACACTTCGGTCTTCCATCCTTTCTTATTTTATTCTGTGGCGCCGACCGTCGAGTCTCTGTTCCTTGTTCTTCTTCCTCATCGTCTGTGCCGTCGCGATCTTTTAGCTCGCGCACTTTATGACTTGTCCAACCAGACGCTGATTTGGCGGCCTCAAATTGCAAAGCATGTACCAGGGCGTCCGCACTGTTCTGGTGTCTTGCCATTCGTAACACTTGCTGTAGTTCGTTATCTCGGACACCGGCAGTAAATGTCTGCATCGCAAAACGCGTTCGAAAATCTTCTGGCGCTTTAGGATAGGCCAGTCTAATTAGTCTGTCGATACTAGCTTCAAACTCTTGAAGACTCTCCCCGGAATGCTGTCGCCTTGCTCTCAACTGGGTGCAGTACACATCTCGCAAATGTTTATCACCATACCGTAATTCTAGAGCTTTTATCAACTCGGCATAGATGTTCTGGCTGCCAGGTGGCACTTTCTGTAGTAATTCTGCCGCGAGTCCTTTTAATGCGAGAACGAGTGAGACTGCCTTGTCTTTCTCTGTCCAATTATTTGCGCATGCAGCAGCTTCAAATTGGCGGAGGTACGTTGCCCAGTGACTGCTTCCGTCAAAGTTTGGAGCTTTGACATGAACTGTCCCTACTGAAGGCAAAGTTACTTTCTCTATTGACTTATTTTCTGCGTCTTTTTCTGTCTTTATCATTGGTACAGTCTGTTCACAAAGTTGTTTTGGTTGTAATTTCAGACACTGCTCGACTTCATTTTTAATCTGCTCTTTTATATTTGTAATCGAGTCTTCTACTGCAGATATTTTTGTTGACATAATTTCTTCCACAGTCAAGACAGATTTTTCTACTTCAGATATTTTTGTAGACATCGATTCTTCAACACTCGAGACAGATTTTTCTACTTCCGCTATTTTTAATGTCATTGATTCTTGTACCTCCGATATTTTAGTAACTTGTTTATTAAGCTCACCTCGTAGGAGACCCAATTCTGCGGTACTATGTTCTTGCAACTGTTTCTGCATAGTTTCAAAGAGAGCTTCCGTTTTATCTTTTTGTCTTTCTTCTGTTTCTAGCATTAGTGCTTTCTGACGTTCCTCAGCTTCTTCTCTTTCTTGTATTCGTTCTTCTTTTTGTCGTCTTTCTGCTTCTTCTCTTTCTTGTATTCGTTCTTCTTTTTGTCGTCTTTCTGCTTCCTCCGCCTCCTGTCTGCGTTTCTCGTCCTGTCGTTTTTCTGTCTGCAACAGCAGCGCCTGCAAAATTTCCATCATCTGACTGGCATCCATTGTTTATCGATTAATTACGAATCACACTCGTCTTGTACAAAGCGTCCACTGTTTCCACTGTTAACCGTTCTATCCCACTTCTGACACCACTGTTACGACGGTCTACTCGATCGTCGTAGGTACAGTGGAAACAAAATAAGTACAAAACACCAATTAAGTCACTAATCACACCTTTAATTGTTATAGTAAAACAGTTCGTAATTAACAACACAGTGTCTACAACAAATCAAATGAAATTGTTCATACGCAATAAAATGTCCACTAATATTACAACTCAACTGTATTACAATTATACCGTCCGAATATAAACGCAACACTTCACTAATAACTACTTGAACGTACACCGTAATAACCCGAACCGCTCTGTAAAATATATCGCACTAATACTCTCGAACCGCACAGTCAAAAATCTCGCATTGAACTGAAAACTAAGGCCGCGACGCGATGTATTTATAGTTACGCTCACACACCAGAAGCTTCCAAACTGCGTCTTATCTCTCGCGAACTACGTAATTAGTACGGCCTTGACACAGTCCGAGCGCCCGAGCGAAGGCTGGCTCAGTCGAGAAAATTCTCGCAAAATGCGTTTAGTAGCACGTACACCACACGCTTACGTCGAGATCTTTCTGGCGCATTCGATAAACACGTAGATTGTTCTGTGCTGTCGTAGCAATATATTATTAAATTTTTATACTTACACGATATTATACGTACATGGTACATTTTTATAGAAAAGAACAAACTCGTAAAACTCTTAGATTAGTTTTTAATTTAAAATGGAAAAATCAGTTTAGTTTTTAATTTCATTTAAAGAAACTTTTAAATGCAGAAACGCGGGAAGAAATAATGTACAAACACTTTTTTGATCAGAATAATGATTTTAAGTGGACGGTACACGTTGTGTGCTCATTTTACATTTTAATTAATTTTAAATATTTTACCTTTCAACTAAATTAATTAACTTTTAACTTGACTTAATTCAATTTATATTGAAGCAATTCTATCTGATAACCATTCCGCAAAAATTTAATTAAAAATTTACTAACTATATTAATCGTTTCATAGTCCACTGCTTTATCTGCCTTAGTTCAAAAATCATCTCGTCTCTACCATCGACATGGTTAAGAGTTTATGAAATTCAAACTAGACATTTTTAACCGAGAACATACAAGTTGAACGACAATGTGGCCAGGGCTACGCCTAGACCACCTGTAAAGACCAACCCTAAGACAGACTGCAACTCAATAACTCGTTTTAATGTAATTGTGTTGATCGCCTAGTCGCCTCATTCTATATTTCTGTTTTTAAAAAAGTCTGATCATCACGATTAAGTTTGTACACTCCTTTGCGTAGTCACAGCCGATTTTTCGAACGCTTCTGACTTGCAAAATAAAGGCAGTGATGCGACAAATCTCATTATTTTAATAAGAAAATAACTTAAAGCAATTTATTGGTTTTACAGAATCCGATCGATGGAGTTACTCTTTCGCCGCATAACAAAGTATAGACAATACTGTGACTTTATAGCAAGAAAAGTAAACATAAAAGCTGCTTCAAAGTCATATCAACAATTGAATGCCTGATGCTGGAAGGCAAATGCCGCTGTGAGGTAAATATTTTGTAAGGAAAGAAATTAAACTTTGTAAATATGCTCCGCCTATGAAAAGTTTCCTTTAAATATAGTACAAAACATTGGCAATAACTTTGGAATACGCTGTGCAAACAGTGGGTAACCTTTGTTGAATTTCAACCTGTCAAATACAGACTGGGACATGCCACATAGTAGCCCTAATTTTATTCCCTCCTAATCATATAGATTCTTTTGTTAAATATAGAATTCTGCCGTCCATCGTTCATATTGACCCTCTCAACCGTAAGTCCTCCATCGTAGCATATATGGTTCTGCTAACATATCATTACCACCGACGTTTTTGCTCTTTTTCTTCTGTCTCTCATTTATCCTTTCTAGACATTCTATTAAAAGGTGATAGGTGTTTACATAGGCTGAAGATGTTTATGTGTACATCTTTATGTTATAATCTTTATGTTTACATAATGTTATCATAAAGATGTCTGTTATGCATTTATTCATAACTTCCTCTCACAATAGTGTCAACTACTTCATTCAGAAGTCACCTGATACAACGGAGCAGACGGGGAATACATTGGTATATGGATTTTCGCTCGTATGTACTGCACGACTAGAAATTTACTCATACAAAAAGTAAAGTTATAGCATTATATATTAACAATTTTTGTAATGTCATGGTCGTCATTCTTCATCTCCTACAATCATAATTATTTTGACCATAAACAAATCCGTAAAGAATATAGAAACAAAAGCTCCATACCCCAGCAATTTATTAAACTTTAAAACATAACGCAGAACATTTTCGTAATTAGTCGGCATAAATTAATCATTTTTACTTCAGTCTGTAGCTTAACATGTCAGTAAGACATAAATGCGTATAAATACTTACCCTTTTTGCCCTATTCATACAGGCCTATGTTAAATTATTTGTAACATATGGTTCCAATTTTTTCGTTTACGGTATGAAAAATTTGGTTTGTGAGAAACGGTTATGTTGTCACAGGTAGGTATCTAAAGTAAGCAAATCTAATTATGAGAATCTCGGTTGGATTTAATTTTTATGCAATCTGTGAATATACGTATTCAAGATATAACCTAAACGTTTCCAAGAGTACAGCGCTTGTACAGCACAAGGTAAGTTACTTTTTAATAACAACTGTATTACTTACGTACTCTGTATTATTAAACTACGTGTTGAGATTAATAACCTTTATTCCATTATTTTGATATATTGTTTAAATCATGTAACAAAATTTATACGCTCATATATACATTTTACACGTTTTCCGTTATTTATGACATAGTTTTGACTTTTATTAATTTTAGTGTTTTATGGTTACAAAAATCATTGCCTTTTCAGCAAAATTTATTTTCTTTTCAGGTAAGACATTTATGGGGAGATAGTAAATCATTGTAAGCGTTCTGGTGGAAACCTTATGTTTATTTCACTTGGTACACACAATCTTGTAGAGCTTGGTTTCTTCCATTGTATACAGTGCCTACAGTACAACACACACACGCACACACACACCAGATATAATTTAACTCTTAAATACCAGACACTGAATAGTGGCTTTGGCTATTGCTCTCACTGCTTGAACTAAATAACATGAATTTGATGTATATCATATTGATTGGCCGCTGTCCACATGGCCTTCTCAGTTTCTTTGACATGTCTACAGTAGTTTCTCAGTAACTTTACAGTAGTAACTATAGTTACTCAGTTACGTCGTTGATGAGACTCTCTACGTTTTATTGCTGACCTGCTGCATGTTGTTTTGCAGCATTCTTCACTAATTCTTTCGGGTTGAGTCCACAGTGTTTGAAAGAAACCGGTAAACCATTTTTCTTCAGCTACATCTTAACATATGTCTCTGAATATTATCTTTTTATATCTTATGCCAAATGTTCTAATTGAGTTTTTCGAGGTATCCTTTTGAAAACACATCCCTTTTGTCTAAAGTCTTTCCTTACCTATTCTTCCTTCAAGACGTTATTGGTACTGTTTTTTTTTCCTACAATATTTCTAATTATTCTAATTATTTTAATTCCTGGCATTGTCTAGACCAATTACAGAATAATTTTTAATATTTAGTAATAATGTATCTCTGAACCCTTGTTGAAATTTTGGCCCGTCCATTTCATTGTGATAGTACGCAGAATTCTTTTCGGGAGAATTTTCCATTAAGTAGAAAACCTTGTTCACCACCTGCATGTAATATAACAAATCGGAATCCTCTCGATCTCACCAATCGGAATTGTTTGCTTCAGTCTCACCACAATTCCAATCTTATATACACAAAGCTCTTCTGATAGTTGTGTTCCTTTCTACTTTGTTCCGGACACCCAGCGTTCCAATATTTACAAAAGTTTCATCAAATTCGAACAAAAACTATTCTTTTTTTTTAATTTTCTCATGTTTCGAAGATGGGAAAGCCGACATGACATAATATCATTCCTCTTTTTCAACAGTGAAAACCTATTGCTTTTAATAGGGAGCAGAATGTGATTAAAATGTTGGTAAATCGTGACCATCGTTTATAACCTTCGAAACTGTGTTGATGGCATATTGGTCTCTAATGAAATCGTACACTATTTTTTGAATTGTACTCTTTACACAGTCATAATATTTTATTTTTCAGCTGATTTGTAAATATCATACCTTGTCTTTGGTTTCTTGGATCCTTATAGAATTTGATTCCCTATTCTGCAAAAGAAAGAACGTCTAAATTAAGTTTAAAAATTAAGAAGGATTCATAATTTTCTCGTTAATCTGATTTTCTGATTTATCAGGACGCTGTCTCCTGAAATAAGTGTTCAAAATGAGTACAAATTGTCTTCGCTCACTCGTGATTTTTATTTGAACTGCCAATACAAAAATGATATTTCCAAAATTGAGAATTAAAATTTTATGTAATGTTTACCACGAAACCGAAAAGTACATTATACAAATATAATCAAGTTTAAAAATTAAACTGAGCTCGCCAAAAATATGTCTTGAAACACAAAACGTATACTTGGAGCAGAAACTTTGACAACTGCCAGTTTGATGGCAATAGAGAACACAAATATTAAGTAAGATGAGTGAGTCGAGACAGTTTCGTTTCAGATTCACTTGATGGCTTTATTGCTCCATTCAGAAGCCTGTTTCTTTGCCAAAACCGAGTCGGTGAAGAAATAGGCATCTTTGACATGGACTGAGCAGCTGGATTACTGTTCTTTAAGTTCATACCCATAACAAATTGTCTGTCTATGGAGATTTCATTACCGTTTAGTATACTGTTCACCGAAACCTATATTACCCTATATCATAAACGTAAATATGTTACTTATTAATTTCCATTCTTTGCGTTGTTGATAGAAAACGAATTATAAATTACTAACACATTTGAACAAAAACAATTTTCAGACGTTTGTGTAAGTGTATAATGTGTAAATTTATTAAAATAACTCTGTAACAAGAAACACTGTAAATAATATTGTATAGTCTAACAGGTAATATTCAAATTTTAGTAATTTTAGTATTCCCGATAGTCGTTTTTTGAAATAATTAAGATAAATATGACCTTGAAATAGAAGGTAGTTGTTTTCCATCAAATTCTCACACTAAAATTGTTTTATATCTCCATACCATATAGTATTAAAAAATTCGCTGTGATATACAAAATTCAAACAAAATATTGACAAACTGTTATAAAAAAAATGATTAAAAGAAAAAACTGCATGTGTGTAAGTGTCTGTGATATTTTGTATGTATAAGTCATTGATATGTTTATTATTTTTATATCAGATTTATAGTTTTATTAGCTAAAGCCTACTTACCCATTTTCTGTAACCACACGCCACTCCGTTTTCGATGTTCTGACTATGCAATAGTCCTATTGATATGTAGTGAATATCACTTATACATTTAGTAAACACTCCGAAACTGTTTTGAATGATTAGATGGTTTCTGTTTTATTGTAATCGCTATGCGAAGCGTTTTTAGAAATATTAAAGGGTAACTTGTGTTACTGGCAGCAAAACACGCGAACTGAAACAAATTATAAAAAACTGTTTCACTAAGAAATAAACTTTTTTATTTTACAATCCATGAAAGAACAACCCGACTTTCCACTTTCCTTTTACTGTAACCAATTTGTTTTTAACATTACCAGTTTCCACAGGCATAGACCACGTTATCGGTATTTTATTTATTTTATAATCTATATAATACATTATATTTGTGTATACTTAACGTGTATGTATATTTTAATACAAAACGTAAAGATGTTTTGTATTTTTTACATAGTACGTATATGTACAAATACGTAAGTAATGTTTTAGTGTACAAGATTAGGTACGATAGTTTAGGGCTTAATACAAAAATAGTGTTTTTTGTTTCAGTTGTTAAATTGTTAAACTATTTTTTGTGTTTCTTAATGTTACTGAATTACAAGAATTATGTTTTTTAAACGTTCAGTTGCTAATCTGTTAAAACCATTCTGTTCAACGTGTATTTTAAAAGTTAATGTGTTACAATTATTATATTTAATTATTATAAGTATTGTTCTCATTAAAAATAAACTGAAAAGCAAAGAACCTTTTCTAACCTTACGTATTAAAACATTATGAATTTTCACATACAGTTAATATTGTATAATTTAGTACATTTCTTCTTCTTCTTCACATCATGACGTATCGATATGTTTGAACTGACAAAATATTGACAAAGACAGAAAACGGAAAAGTACCATTTAAAGTAAAACCATTTTTAGTATTAACTTGTAATTTATTATTCTTTACTAAATTCGTTATTTTTTTGTTCTTATACATTTATAAATGTTCCCAAAGGTTGAATTTTTTGACGTAGAATACGTCTTACCTTTCAGGCCAGCAATAGGCACACCCAACCAGAAAATCGACCGTTACGTTTTCACGTCACGTTTGAAATTGAAATATTATCTAAACGACAAAAGATTCACGCTTATATGAGGTACCATTCGACAGATAAAGAAACAAAAATAATAAATAGCACAATATAAGCGGGCTATTGCATCATGCAGCGCGGGGTGAGCGGGGGGAGAAATAGAAATGTTTTGCGCCGCTCGGCGCGCACTAAAATTAGTATTTCTCCGGTTTCCGATGCGATAGAACGTTGAGTGAGGTGTCGTTAAAATTGTCTCATCGAGTAATATCTACATAGTGTACAGTAATAGCGGTGATAACATTAAGAGGTTTGAATAATCGTAATTCAAGTTGTAAAAATCGTGTGTTCGGACAAAATGTCGCGGTATATGGATGCTAAACGTGCTCAAAAGTATCGTAAACACATACAGGAGAGTAGAGAAAATCATGGGGAATTCAAAAAACCCAAAGTGACTAATGCCGAACGTCAGAGGATTTACCGACAACGCTTAAAAGACAAGGAAATAAATACTGAAGTCGAGTTGGATGAGGAAGAGCGCCCGACTTCGCAAGTGTATCAGCCGATCGAATTCAGCAAAACGTGGCAGTTAGCTACAAAGCACATCCACAAAACATTCTTTAATAATGAATTTGGACACGCATGTGACGTTTGTGACAGACTGTGGTTCCAGATGGACGTAAAGATAGTGGCTGTTAAAGTGATGCCGTTGCAACACCATGGAGACCAGAATTAATTACCATAGTAACAAGTAAATAAACAAATGATATTTAGCGGCATCGGAACTATACCTTTATCCGTTCCTGCAGTTTTTAATGTTTTTACTATGCGATTGTATTGATATATTTTGTAATTTTGTACTTTATAAAACTAAATATGTGTTTGTTCATTTTATTCATAACACATTAGCAACCCTAAAACACACAGACGTATTCTACGCTATGAAGATTTGCGGCCGTGGCTCCGACACAGCCCCCTCTTGTTTTTTTGACTTCACATATTTGTTTTAATCGTTACACTTTCTAAATGAGGAAAAGATTTATTATTATTAAGATAAAGATTAGATGAACTATATAATAGAGATTTCTGGTGTTTAAATAAGAACGTTTCTGATTGAATAAGTCTATCTGTTTTTAGACTGGCCTGCATACAATTTATTACGATCATGGTATTCTATTTTATGCATACCACTACAGTTATGTGCCAAATTAGCTGCTGTAGGTATGATTCTGTCAATATCTGTCATATTAATACATGGTATTTATACACTTTTGTTTAAAAAAAAAAATGAAATAGTTTAATATAATAGTCTATTTTAATAGTCTATTGATTCTACATAGGTAAAATTATTATATCTAATATTTTGTTTAATTTGTACATTTTTAAATAGAATTACTTAATATTTAATGATTAATTTTGACAATCAATAATATTGTGTTAGTAATTATTTTTACTATTTTATAAGTGGTTTTTGTGTTTATATTCATTTTGTATATCAATGTTACGTACAATTTTCTTTTATTTTTGTTTTTCTAATTTCTTTAAAAGAAATTAAATTCAACTGCTTTTATTATTATATATAAAAAAACTTTCACAAATAAACTTACTTTTGTTCTCACTATCACAAACGTTTCAAGGTGTTGTGCCTCTTCCTCAGTGTGAGTAAATACTGAAATTAAAAACTGCTTTACAATTTGGAGGATGTGCCGTTTTATTTTATTTTTTATGAATATCTAAGGAAGTCTGTAAAGGCTGGTAAAAGTTTTATAAAAGCTGGTTGTAACCTTTCTGACCCTTAGTATAGTCAAAATTCTTAATAACTTGTGACACCAACCTTGTTAGGTCATACCAGCCTCACCAGTTTCTTGCATATCTATGTTTCTTGTACGTTATTATTTTTTTTTTTTTTTTGTAGTGGAGTTGGTAATTTTTATAACTAACCGTATCACCATGTACCTTTTTCATCTTTTTTATGTACTTTGTTTATTTATAGGGTCTCCTAGGAAAAAATAATTATTACCATTAAAATAATTGATGAATATAAATGTACATTGAGTTTGGACAATTTAATATATCCTATAAATTGTATAACAAAGTGAGTTAATTGAATAATTACACAATCTAAAACTTTCATTATTAGCCTAATAACTTGTAATTTTAAATCGTATAGTGTTACCTATTCTACGCGCATTTTTACAATTATTCCTATGTCTTGGCAAAATCTAAGAAAGCTTCTATAAAAATAACACTATCTCATCATACATAATGAATTAAATAAGGAATTTAATTGTACAAGAAAACTATTAAATATAGTTTAAATAATTAAATAACTGCTACAGGAAGACAACAAGAATTAGAAAGAGATCGGTGAGTAATGCTGTGGAGTTAATGACGAAGTAGACATTCCGGTATGTTTTCTTTAAATGCATACCTTAAAGTCTTAATGCATTAGAAGCTCAATTGCCAAATACGTTATAAAAAAAATAAAGGAAACGCTGCAATTTTATCGTGTACCATTATACCCGTTTAACATTGAACTGAACTAATAATAATCTGTGCATTTATTATTTAAAATATTTGTCTTAACACCCTACCATGCTTTTATCCAAATTGCTTATAAAACATTGTAGGTATTTACACTTCACATGTCCATACGTATGAAACAGAGTATGACTAAATCTTTAACTTTGTTAATCTTATCACTATGAGGCAAAAAGCAATATGCGTACTACTTTAGCTTTAACCCGCTTTCAGCGTCTACTTTAGTTAAAAATACTGGATAACCCTATTTCACAGGGAACTTTGAGTTTATCTCAAGAGTTATTGTTTGCTCAGTGTGCCAATATTAATATAGTTTGGAAACGATTCCTTCACGTCCATGTACTTGAAGACTATATATAAAATTTTAAATGCTCTATATTAACTATAGATTGATGACAATAAATATTAGATTAGTTTGTTTCTAGATGGACACGACACTCATTTGATTTGTGATTCGTAGAGTATGATAATATAATTAAAGAAGAGAGACCAAAATTTGCAGCTCTGTTCGGCGAGTTGGAATCTCCAAACGAAGTACTCTTGAAATTTTCACCTATACCATACAATGAATAATTAAGGTACTTGTACATAACGTAGACTACATAATATGTATGTACTCTAATGTACATAATGTATATTCAGTTATATGCCTAGGTATGAAAGCATATTTAAAAGTTGATGGTTTTCCATTTTTTCTGAAATATTCCAATATGAAATAGTTAACGAAAGCGCATTAGTTCGCAAGTTGTTTTACCCTTCTGAGTTAAATGAACTGTAAAAAGTTTAGGTTTGATTCAATTTTTAAATCGTAATTTTCAGAAGTAAAGATTTTTCATTAATTTATAAGCGCATGACAATTAATATCAAATTTGTTACATCTACTAAATTCTATATTATTCAAAATCTGTAATTAATATAAAGATAATACCTTTAATAGTAGCTCTGATTACCACTGTATTACAGGATATAGTACTTTTGTCTGTTTTTTAGACTTTCGTTTATTTGGATAACAACTAGTTCTAGTGTAAACTCAATATAAGACTTTATAATTTGGTTATATTCAATTAATTTATTTAATTCACCTAGCGTAAATACAGATTAATTTAATTTAAATTCAATTGTTTAATCTTTTAAAGTATATACTGCAACGAATCACAGGATCATGATAGGCGGGGCAAGTCATATATTACACAGACAATGGACATTCATATTATATTGGTAGATGGTTAAGTTTGGTTGTTATCAATTGTATTTAGTAAGGTTAAGGGTTTAGTTTAGAAAAACTGTGCATTATTAGTTATGGTGATTCATGTACTGTGTTAATGGAAATGTGCGCGCGTGTGCGTGTGGAAAACGTTTCCCGGGCGGTGCGTGAAGTATTATCGTTGTTTTGACATTAGCTGAACTGAGACATGTGTATCGCTACAATCCCTATACCTGTCGGACTATTGTTTACGTTCTTGTATATTATTAGTATGTAGTCAGCATGCATGAGATACGTGTAGTCTGATTACCGCTATGCGTGCTGTTTCAAAGTAAATGCACTCTTCTGCATGAAAAGTGCTTGGTCACTTTACTAACCATGTGACTTCCATCCACCAATAGAATGCTGACTGGTGGTTGGAAATTTTCTTATGCCTGTCGTTACACAGGCAGTTCTTCTACGCCATCTACCGCGAACGGGTCGTGCACTCCTTGTACAAGAATTCTACCGCTTGCAAGGTGTTGTAAAGACTATTCGTCGATAGTGAAACGAGAAGGCTCAGAACTGTGTATGTAGTACATCTGCACACAGGTGTGTTTAAACGCATTACGCGTATAATTACGTAGTTCTTCTACGCCATCTACCGCGAACGGAACGTGCACTCCTTGTACAAGAATTCTACCGCTTGCAAGGTGTTGTAAAAACTATTCGTCGTTAGTGAAACGGGAAGGCTCAGAACTGTGTGTGTAGTACATTTGCACACATCAGTGTTTTAACGCATTGTGCGTAAAATTACAAGCAGTTCTTCACTGCTGCTACCGCGAACGGTATATACAATCCTTGTACAAGACTCTACCGCTTGCAAGGATCTGTTAAGACTTTTCGGGGATAGTAACGCGTGTGACGCATAACAATTGATTTTATATCTTTACGCACGATATTAATATTGTAGTATTACGTGTGTAAGAAGTGAGTGTAACTGTACCACTGTGCGAGATTTTCCGCAGTGACAGTAGTATAAATTGTTACGCAATAGTTCCATCAAGACGTTTCCGTGCTAGTGCAAGATTTCCTCATAGGGTGGTCTGCTGATCGCGGTAGACCTTGGTATTCGCGAGAACACTTGAAGAAGCCGGAGAGGTATAAGTTCAATATACCGTTATTGTTTAAACTCACTGTCACCTGAGATATTACTTGGTCTTAAACTCTATATAAGTTTTGCGAGTAATAAAATCCGTAGTACCGTTGTGTGTGCGAAGTGTCGGATTCATCGTGGGAATTGCAGGACATCAGCCCAGCTGTTACAGGACATCAGCCCAGCTGTTACAGGACATCAGCCCAGCTGTTACAGGACATCAGCCCAGCTGTTATAGGACATCAGCCCAGCTGTTATAGGACCAGCCCAGCTATTACAGGACATCAGCCAAGCTGTTACAGGACGCCAGCCCAGCTGTAAACGTTTCTGGTGAAACGTCTGTCATTTGTAAGCCACACCTGACGATCCATCTATACCGCAAAGACCGGCCCTTCTCTTCAACAACATCATCGTGGGAGTCTTCTTATGTAACGTATCACGTCTTGCGTATGAACATTATTTAACACTTTAAAAGAAAGACTCTATATCAAACATTACATTCTGTACATTTCAAATATACCATATAAACTATAACTTGTGTTTGTACAATAAATAATCTTAAACCCTCCAATATAGACTTGTAATTTGAATTACACATACTATCATATCCTATGCGCCAATAGTTTAGTAATTTGTGTTGTCGCAATACAAAAACCCACGTGAAACAAATCCGACCATCAGCCCCTACCCTCCAAGCGCTTCCCAAAATCCATAAAGATGATATTCCGATCCGCCCCATTATCAACTACCGTAATGCCCCTGCACAGAAACTCGCAAAATATCTAGACAAAATTATCAGACAACACACACAACTAGACAACAACATTGCAGTAAAAAACAACACAGACCGAGTAACAAAAATAAAAAAACATACACATCCCCCATAATGCCACATTAGCCTCCTTTTACATTAAAAACCTGTACACAAACATCCCCATCTCTGAAACAATCACCATCCTACAAAACAAACTCAAACAGAACAACACACCAGACTAACTTAACAACGAAATAACAGAAACTCTGAACATTATCACAAAACAAAACTACTTTACTTATAACAATAAATACTACACACAGAATGATGGTCTACCCATGGGCTCCCCCATATCCAGCATTCTAGCAGAAATCTTCCTCCAACACTTAGAAAAAACAAAAATACTCACAAACAATGACAGACACTCACATAAAATACTATATTGGCACAGATACGTTGATGACATTCTAATACTATACAGGTGAAACAAAAGACAATCTGAACAGTTACTAACGCACATAAACAAAATACATAAAAACATAACATTTACTGCCGAATACGAACACAACAATACCATAAACTTCTTAGACCTCTCCATCACAAAACTAGAACACAGGCACAAATTCAGTATATACAGAAAATCAACTAAAACTGACACACTAATACACAACTCCTCCAATCACCCAATACAACACAAACTAGCTGCCTTCAGAACCATGATACATAGACTTAACAATATCCCCTTAGATGAAAAAGACTACAAAGACGAACTAAACACGATAAAATATCTAGCAGAATATAACGGATATGACAGAACAATAGTCAGTAAACTCCTACACAAAACACAAAACAAACAACAGATAAAGACAGAAAACAACAAATTCATAACACTAACATACATCAACAAACAAACTGAAAAAATAGCCCACAAATTCAAAAAAGCAGGATACAGAATCGCTTACAACACTACTAACAAAACAGAACAAACACTATCAAAACACACACACAAAGCACAAAACAAATTCGATCTACCCGGTGTTTACAAGCTAAATTGCTCAAATTGCAACAAATTCTACATTGGCCAGACAGGACGTAGCTTCAAACAGAGATACATTGAACACACAAAGGCACTCCACTCCACTACAGAATCCACCTTTGCAAACCACCTCATTGAAGCAAACCACACATATAAAAACATCGACAATAACATGAACATTCTACACGTACGCACAAATGGCCGAAAACTAGACATTCTAGAACAATTGGAAATATACAAACACACGGAAACAAATAAAAACGACATCCTAAACGAACAGACACAATTCAAATCACACGCATTATTCGAACATATCTCACCCCTACAACGTATTTATTGCTTTGACAATTTTTTTGATTTTTTGGATATTCCGAGGGAGATACGCCAGCAATTAGAGCCCGTCAAGACTGACACGAGTTAGCATTGTTCGAGGGTGAGCGACGGAAGGAACAAACCTTTCCTTTCTACTTAAATGACATAAAAGTCGTTTAAAAGACAAAGCGTGCTGCAACACGTGTTACGACGAAAAGGGTCATGCGTGGGAACACTTGACTTTACAAATATGACAAAGGAACATTACCCTTGCATCCGTTTCAGTAGCGAGAGAATAGATAGGCCTAGCTAAGAGCATTGTTCCAAGCATATGTGAAACTTACTGAAAAACGATAGCTGGAGCACGGACGATGTAGTAGGACCACGGGAGGCTTGTTTTCATGCTGTGCAGGAGACAAGGAGGCGTCTGCGACGTACACAGATGTTTGTCACCCGTAAGTTCGCTAGAGGAAGTCGTCAGAGTCCGAACAATACTTTATTTCGACACGCTACACCAAAAGGGGCAGATGTGACTTCAGTAGCAAGGTCTCAATGCAGATTCCGAGAAAGTGGCAACGTCCTGATGACAGCAACTCGTCATGTCAACGTGGACTGTGAGATATTCAAGTAGAGAAGCCAGCCACCCAATTAGAAACGAGGATTCAGAAGGGAGTAACTGTAGGGGATGGTCTCGAAGGGAACCGACGACCAGAGAACAAATCCCGAAGAAGAACGTCCCTCTCCAAACGGCGCTGGGTGGAGAATTCACAAGAATCACAGACTAGAGGCAAGAGTACCGAGGGAAATCCGAGCAATTGTCCTATCAGAACTATTTTGGTGGGAAAATGAAGCGTTCGAAGGAGTAACGACAGTGGGAAAGCGAAGGGCATAAAAACTGAATGCAAGAGAAGACGCTCTCGCAGTATTACTCTAATTTTCTCTCAGTTTCCATAAAAATTTTGTTTTGTGATGTTCAAACTGGTGTTCGGTATTAGTGGAAGTTCGGGATAAGACTTGAAGCGTTGAGCTGAAACAGTGGTATTCGCGACGATGAGCGACTAATGAACTTTGTAAAACTCTAAGTATTACACTAATACAATTTGTGCCGTAAGAAGTTGTATAATGCAGTAGTAATATACTTGAACTCTTTATAAACGAAATGAATCGGTATACAACATAAGACTTAATTTGTGATACAAAATTATTTCGTAGAATAGAGACAAGTGCCGATGATGTTTTATATGTGTCTAATGAACCTGAAATCAATCTAGGCGTTACGGAAGAGTCGAACATCTGAGTGTGTGGAAGTATCGAACTAAAATACGCATAAATAGACTGACGCGATACGAATAGACAATATAATCCTTAGCGCAAGTATCGCGACTTAAACTGTAATAACATTATAAAAACTTATAACGGATTTCATGAAGTGCGAACTAGCGTTCCGAAACAATGTACTTATAACAATTGGAAGTGCGAGTTACGAGTGGTTCCAGGACCAGCATCAATCGTCACCCAGCGGATCCAAGCGGACACATACAACGGGAGCGAGACACTACGATGACTTGAGTAATGTACCAAAATAACCATTTATTATAATTCCTAGTTTATCGTAATACCACTGACCTGTCACTTAGAACTCACTTAGAACCTGCCTGAGATATCTCAAAATAGAGCCATTATAAATACGAATCCATGGTTAAGAATAAATACTATTATAGAATATTACATATGTATTATCTTATTAGTGCAGGTATATGAATATTTCATGTGTATATTGTAACGAATTATGAATTAACTATATTGTTTATGTTTAAAATATTATTTGAAATATTAAAGGTCGTAGTGTTTGAAAATTGAAAATCACTAATTTTATAAAATAATTAAAATGTAGCATTCGAGGTTATTAAAAGTGTGTTTACAATTGCAGAATTATAATTGTCTGAAAAGAATTCCCTTAGATAAAAATAAAATAGTTGCGTTAATATTATTTAAACACTAACGTTGCTTAAATTTAAAAATAAAGTGTACTAGCTGGTCGCTTGATGTTGGTGACCGTCTTGATGATACTAGCAGCGAAACTCCTCCTCCAGGTTGATAGTCGTCTAAGTACGTAAAGTCTAGTAATGTCTGGACAATAAAATTAATAAAATACACTTCCACGTACCTGTTCGTGTTTTCTGGAAGTTCAGTAGTTCAATAAATCAGTAAGCTGCCAAGACGGTTTACAAAACCAACTCACTTTATCTACAAGGTTAGGTTACCTTGTTTAATAATGGGCGCCACACAGGTTTATTTCGGGAAAATCCCGTGGAAAACCCATTAATAGAATCAAATAATAATTTTAAAAAAGTTAAAATTGTGTTTATTGCCCTTATGGCAATGCAGTTCAACAATATTTAATCGCAACTGAAAGTTGTTTTGATTCTTCTGAATGAATTATTTATCTGTTTTTTTAGAAATAAATTAAGTCAAGTTATGCTGCTAATAATGGGGTTTTATTTGTACCCTTGATAGTAAATTCAAAAAAATATAATTAAAAGAATACATTGATGTACAATTGCAATATATTTTGTTACATACCCTATACAACTGGCTCAGAGCATAAACAATAATTCTGGTTAAGTCCAGATACTCTTTACTTTAAACATTAATATTATTTATATCTCAGGCGTAAGTTCTTTGAAACACAAAAAAGAATGCTCATGCCTACACAATAGCTAATTATTTTCTGATATAATATCGACTAGTAATGCCTTTTAGTTTACTAATATAAAAATAAAACCTATTTTATAGGTTAGGCGTTCGTCACGCTTGATTCATGATTTACAAAGTTATATTTTGAGATCACTTATGACTAACATCCAACTTAAATAGGATTGACAAATCCATTAAATAAATTCAGACATGGTGTGATACAGAAAATGTTTCAGTGTTATGCGTCAGTACAGATTTGTTTATCAAAACATATAGGTTATTGCACTCGGTGTAATGAATAAAGTGTCACCCTGTTACCTTTGTGTTTTTAATCTTTCGATTAAAATTCAATTGAACACATCAATGATCGGATTATAATGATCATTGTTATTCACTACACACGCACATGAACAGAGAATATTGGCCCGCTTCTGACTAAAAGGACCTTATATGATATTATTTAATTACTTCTTCTGTTCGTTATTTTCCCGCACTAAATAAAATAATACTGCACTTAGACGCACTGGTTCTTTGTAGAATATCTTGTAGTTACTTTTTGTTGTTGCCGAAAAGATTCCATCGATGCACTATTACAATGAAACTATCAGTTAGAAAATTTTGATGAGACGAGCGCACCTTCCGCTCTGAATGAAAGTAAAAAGTGTCTAACGGTAATAAGCCGCTGTTCCTTGTATACCCTATGGTTTGATCAGCCTTAGGCGATTGTTTTACTTATTAAGCTATTTTCTGATTGGCTTAGCCAGGCGTTACGAAAGTGACGTATTGTCCTTCCAACTGTCACTAACGGTTTTTTTAACCGACTCTCGCCAGAATGATTGACAGCCGTCGTTGTTGTTAGTGTTGATAAACCAATTTCTTATTCATTTTGTGCAAATGATGCTAACGCCTGTCACGCATTTATTATAGTTGCGATCGGGGTCGTATCGCTATCAAATTAAAGGATATTTTTTCCTCTTCAATTTGATATAGTTTGACACTGGTTTATTTACACTTTCACTGACATTTTTTAATAAACAATGTTCAGGTAGTTGGCTTCGCTCTGTCGTCTGCTAATCCGGCGATTACACTCTCTTATTAATATTGTTTGTGTTCCACATCGCGTTTTTTCACTTAAACGTTTATGTTAGAACACTATTATATCTGTACTGATATTTATTTACTGAATATTATGATTAAACCTTAACTTATACATTGCTATGAACTATACTTACTCACTATGACATTTTGTTTCACATTATTTTGCTCCATTCTATTAACTAACAATTGAACTATTAATTATATAACATATTAATAATGCTTATCGCAATGTTTGGGTATAAAGATTGTTCAGTGTATGTGATTTACACTTCTAGTACTTTCTACTAATCACCTCACTGATGATTGTTTGTTTTAGGCATTGCTGAGGCATACCGTTTGTATCGGATTTATGCCTTAATAACATTTATTAGTTTACAATTCGGTACCTTGCTGAGGTAGCTTATTTGTATAAGGTTCCCTCTTACAAACAGGTTTACTTGTCATAAGCATAGTTGAGACTGTAATACAGCTTCAATCTCATATTGTGGCCATAGCTAATCTTAGTTCTTGGCGTTAATAGTTACTAGTCATAGTTGATTAATTCTCAGCCAAATGCTGATGCTGATATCACATTATTCAGATTCTTATTTAATTGTTTTTATTAACATGTTAAATTTCATTTAATTTATTCACTGACTCGCTTGACAGCTTAAAGTGAATTTAATTTGTCCATTAGTTTGTGTCAGTTATAGTATGGTTGTAGTGTCAAGCAGTATTTAGGTTTACTGCTTCTTGTGGCACTTCTTCTTTCTTCTTCCATGGTTCCTCTCTTCTTGGCTACTCTTATCATTATATTATCTATTTACATTACTGTTATGTATTTATTAAATCTGATGGTATATGTCTAGGTTATGTAACATCTGGTCATGTTACATATACTCCGCCCTCAAAATTGATAGTTTGAGAGAAAATTTGATTTTTTGATAAAATTATCATTTCATTGCAGTCTTTAGTATATTACTACTGTTTTTTGTCTTGTACTCTTTACATTGACCTTTAACATACTCTTAGTGTGTTACACTAGCTTGAGTTCTCGGCTAGTGATTTAATTCTTAGCTTACTAGTATTTTTTCAAGTTTCTCACATTTTAAGTTATTTAATTACAATAGATTTCACTTCTTAAATTAACAATTTCCTGTCTTAAATACACTTTTCTTTCTCATTACATATCTTTACTTTTGTGATTATCTCAATGGTTCTTTCATTTTTTTACCTCACAGATTCTTTATTAATAGTCCTTGATACATTACTATATAATTCCCTAACATTTGTAGTGGGTTCGGAATCAGAGTGGCTCAATGTGGCATACATTCTCTGCCGTTCCTCATTACACATACTCAGAATCAGAGGCATCCTCATCTCTGTCTGAGACAAAATAAAAATTGCACATAGCTATAGTTGCACTATCACAACACACAAAATATAACATATCATTCATTTTTCAATAATATAACATATTCAATATAATATTCAAGGTATTAGAGGTTTCATGTGTATCACATCTCCTTCTTTTATACTTTCTAACATACTTCCTTTTCACAGGTAATTATTTCTTTTCAGACTTGACACTCTCGGCCATGCTTTTTATTAGCCGTATTGTTACCTTTTTATACTAGTTGACAATTTGTTTTGGTTTACTTGAGTATTCTTAAAATTACACACTTACATTGATCCTTATATAATTATGCAGTTGTAAATATAAATATAATTTTCTGTAAATTAATTAGACTGAAAAATGTGTATGTGTTTCATTATTTAAATAACAACCTGAGGGATGATACAACAATATTACTTATTTAGTTTTCTTGAACACGAAAATGTAATTGGTATTCATCACTCCTAAGTAAACTTTATAACATTACAATTAACATCAATAGACATCTTTGTAACTTTAATTACCGTTGCAAATGACGCCCAAGGACGTAGGCTAGATTGAAGGGACATAATCTTTTAATTAACACAATATAATTAATGATAACGAGTAATTAACGTTATAATTGGCGCTCCAATCGCGGGGCTTAAGAAGGTAATTAATTGTAACATAAACAATAGTTATAAAGATGATCAAAGATTGTACACACGCGGTAAAAATATTCTGTATTGAAGTCTGTTTCCGGTACGGATCATGTCGAAAATGTCTTGTAAGACATTTTACAAACATTTTCAACGCAGTCCGTAACGGTAAAACGCTTCAAATACAGCATGGAGAGCGGCGCGAAAGCCAACGTGCAAATACTTTGGAAAGAATATGTTCAGTCTGACATGACAGGTAGAAGAATTATATTCTATAATATTAATTCTACTTATTTCGTGTAGATTATCATTAATGGCATAGCCTTAGGTTTGGTGTAACGACTACACTAAGACCAAAGGAGTCACCGACGATGACTTGCATAGTAACCGTCAAAACGTCTGGCTTTTAAAACATGGGAACACAGCTCAATATAGTCGGGCAAGTATTCCACGAACTCTCACTCCCGTCGTAAGAGTATAATTGTACGATAAACTATTAATGAACCTAACAAACGAGCAGATAGAATTTTGATTATCTTTATACAACATGCATATACAATGAGGGGGTGTGTGAGAATACTGCTTTACGAGAGTTGGTAAGTAATAGTAAACTAATATTTCTAATAAAAATAGGTGAAAGCTAGACATATGGCGAGGGAATGAAATAGATAGATAGATAGTTAGATAGAGAAAGAGAAGGAGAGGGAGAGAGAGAGAGTTAGTGTGAAGACAGTGATTGTGAAGCAGAGGTTGAGGATGCAAGCAAGTGATACAACCGCAAGGCAGCTTATCTGAGCTCTCTTGACAGAGACGATAAGAGGATGTTGATGGTAGAGTTTTGTATTTAATAAAAGCTGTGATACGATTAGGAGGGAATATAATCGCGTCTACTTTGCGGCGTCTGCATCTGACAGGTTGAAGCACAAAAGAGTTTCACCACTGTTTGCATAGCGTATTGCAAAGTTATTGCCAATATTTTGTGCTATATTTAAAGAAAACTTTTCAGCTGTGATACCAGCCAGGGCCTATTGAAAAAGTTTGTTTCTTTTTCTTACAGAATGTTTACCTCTCAGCGGCGTTTTCCTCCCAACAACGTCAGGCGTTCGCTTTTGGATACGACGTTGAAGGGGCTTTTATGTTGACTTTTTCTCATATTTAACGTTGTTCTGTTTTGTATATTCAATAACCATACTTCGAGCAAGATTTTTATTTGATCCTATTTTCCACGCCAGAACAGATTCTTTTAACTTTTAAAACTGTAGAGAGAAGTGAAATATATAATTGTCTTAAATTGTCAAAGCCATTATGTAGGACATTTGGAGAAAGTTTATGTACTCTTTTTTCGGTTTGTATTTTTATTTTTAATATCATGATTTAACTTCTAATGTTGAACTAAAATACTTAATAACTCTTTTGCCACAAAGACGCAATGCTGACAACACCATAGAACTAAGAGGTGTTGATTGTATTCTCTATTTCCTACAATTTTCTTTTTCCTCTAAACAAAATTACGAAAACTTCTCTACACCGTAGTCTTCTTTCTTGTATCTTTTTCGCACCCATGCAAACTAAGAATAATAATTAACGGAACGTTCAGTGTGTCGAGGAACAAATTGTTAACATTTCAATTTTTACACATTATAAGTAGTAACTTATCGTACTGAGTAAACACTTGGATACACAAAAAAGTGGGCCAAACAAAACTGTATTCTTTCGTTATGCAGACATACTGAAGAATAACAAAGGATACAGTATAAAGACTGCTAAACACAGCACAACTTATTAACAGAATATTTAGCCCACTTAATGAGGCGCATGTAACATAATCTGCTACCTGTAATGGTAAAACCTAAGACCAAATTGACGAAGAGAAATAAATGAGAAAAAAGAATTGTGGATAAGGAATAATAGGGTATGTGCAAACAAAAATACACGGGAATTACTGAACACAAAGCAGATAACCACAATAATAGTCAACTTTATTAGGGATTGTAGACAGAGGAGGACTGATAACTGAATATATTACGAGGTTGGTCAGTTTTCTGCTAATTTGAAAGAGAATTTATTATTTCGTTAATCACCTTCTAACTTACATATTACATATTATTTCTTGAATGGTTTATCAAGTAACATTGTAGATCAAAACAGCTAGTGAAGAACTCAAAACAGCGTCTGAAGAAGAAGTCAGAAACGTCTGACTAAAGAAACATTCAACAATAAATCAAAGTAAAATTGTACGTTTCGTCCATGGTTATTTATTTCATGTACCGTAAGGAAGACCTATACAGATATGCGACCAGGTAAAAGTTTAGAGAAAAAAGTGTTAGTATGAGGTGTTGAATAGACCTTTCCAAAAGTTCGAAATTGAAATAAATGTTATGAAATGTATTGATTGTATTATAATATATATATGTGTGATATATTGATTGCATGTGTACGTGTGTGTGTGTGTGTGTGTGTGTAAGGTATTGATTGTAATATAATTTAATGTATAAACTTACTGTAATAGGGTTGTGAATAATAAATGAACTGATATATTAGCATTCTTTTTACTATGATAATGATAATAGTCAATAATTAATATATTAATCAGAATGATCACTGTTGCACACCACTATATAAAAATTATTCCGATTAGCGCTTTCAAGCTTCACAGCTCATCGTCAGATCGGGAATAGCCTATTCCCGATCTGACGATGAGCTGTGAAGCTTGAAAGCGCTAATCGGAATAATTTTTATATAGTGGTGTGCAACAGTGATCATTCTGATTGTGATCTCAACCACTAACACAAATTTCTTTATTAAGTTAATATATTAATTATCGATGTTTGTAAGCATGCAGCCAAATATGCCCATAAATGTTAACCTATGCTTGCCTATGGGCCAATTTTTTCTGCCCCATATCTGAGAATTATAGTAGCACATATCTTGCCCACACTACTAGCAAATTATCTGGGTTGTACTGTTGTCATAGACAGTTTTTGCCTCCTGGAAGCTGCCTTTATCCGTTCAACTGTTGTCTACTGGAGCGACAAAAGCAGACGAGACGCTGCCTTGAAAGGACGTTAGGTACACATCTGAATCTCATAAATAACACACAAAAAATTGCCTGAGAACAGTAACAGATTATTGTGACACCTAGAGAAACACGGGTTAAGAAAAGCATCGTAAATAAATCATTAGATCATTCAGCATGTCCTTTTCCAGATTCACGATTCAATTGTTATTGTTATCAAAATACCTACATCAACTTAAAATTGTGATTGGGTACGGCGTGTTCTCTTTGTTTTCTTTAAACTTAGAATTTAAATTATACTCGAGTAATTGTTCCGACAATAAGTAATTACATGTAGAAAATGTCTGAGTCAACATTTCTCCCTAGTTAATAACAGAGTTACTTTTTGCATACAGAATAATTGAATGTAAACATTAAATACCTCTTTGGTTCGCGAGATATTTTTAAATATCCTGTTACACCAGTCCTATCGAACTCATTGTGCAGGGTTATCGAACTCGTTTGGAAGTTCTCTTATCCTCTCATAGTTTTGTATCCTGATATTTCAATCCTTAACCTCCAAGCACTTTGAGATTACACGGTTTGGTACATACCAGGAGGGGGGAATAATTATACATAGTTCTAGCATCACGTTATGAAATCCTAATAAGACTCCAAATTTTATTTTTAATTGTAACCTTTAAACAGACTCCCATATGTTGATCAGCTCTCAAAAGTGCATCCAGTGTGCGAAGAAGCTTTGAAGAGGGTTACTAATTATTCATAAAAGAAAAGTAACAAAGATATTGTAATTTTGTTTTATTTTAGGAGATGAAAATCTGAAACGGAAATAATGTGAAAAAAGAGGGGGGAGTACTTTTAATAACTTCTACTTCAGGCAATAGGAAAAACAGCGTAAGACAATGAAACAATTTAATGTTTTTAGTTTGGATTTCATTGCCCTCATCTTGAAGGCAATAAAGTTCCCTTAATATCTCTCAAGTGATGAACAGAAAAAAAGGGAACCTTTTGAAGCTTACAGTAAAAAAATCTCTTTGTAAAGATTTACAGGTTCGCCTTAATTCGTCGTAAAGGTATAAAAGAAAATTTTATGGGTGAAGAATGAATGATTACCGAGGCGAAGTGGTAAACAGGGAATTTAAAATAATTACGAGATAGAGAGATAAGAAGAAAATGTTTGTTTGTGGGCGCGCGCATGTGTTCGGGCATGATGTGAAAGACTAATTACAGAAGAATTAGTATGTGAACAATAAATCCTACATTTAGCGTACGGGACTTGTAGGATTTTGCTGGCTAAACCAAGTAACATTTCATAATAATTATTCCATATAAATACTTTTAAATACACGTGCATTTGCAAATAACAAAAAGCAATTGATATTCAGCTGTCTACTCACATTATTTAATCCTATTTGATTGTTTTGAGGGGGGTATTATCAAATCATACCTAGTACAGAAACAAGTTCACGAAAACATGCCTAGAAAATACAAGAACTGACAACACTTGCTCTAGAAGTGAACGCTCACTGTACAGAATGAACAGCTGGCAGCCACAGGATAATGCAGTCCAACAAATTCTACCTCAGAACATTCGGAGACAAAAGTATTTATAGTGTGAAATATAAATTTACTGACGATGGATTTTTTAGATTTATGATTTAAATGTTTTATGGTTAAGAAAAATACCTTGCACTTTTTTTGCTTTACTCAGATTTGAAGCATGACACTCCACAAAGGTCTCCTTCTTCCTCCGTTTTGACTAATTTAGTTTCCTTCCTTCACTCTCCCTGAATTATCGTTCTTCCCGTCTCTCCACATATTCCACTTCTTTGTTCGGACTTATGCCGCTTTTTAGAGAGTTTCGGGATAACAACCCAGAAGATTATAGAAATTACATAAGAATGAATAATGTAACATTTGAATACAATTTGATTTTAGTGAGTCCACATCCCTTTAATTTATTTAATTACTTATTTTGTTAAATAATCTTATATTATTTTATTTTTTAAATGCTATTAAGTTATTGCATTTATGATTACGTGTCATGTGTAACTCCAAAATGTTATAATAACATTTGTATTTGCCATGTGATAAAATCATTAATTTGAAAACAAACTTGCGAGGGGTGTTACCTGTTTACACTTGGTGTGCCCGAAATTAGGCTTCTTTAATTAATCAATAAAACAAAGTGGATTAATCTTCAATTAATTAGTAAGATTTCGCATAAAAAAAGTGGGATTGGACGCAAATGGGATGAAACCCAGATAGAGAGGCGTGTAAATAAATAACAAAGAGGTGGAAAATAAATAATAATTGAATTTGTAACTAAATTAGACTATAGGTATCCTTTTACAAAAGCAAAGTAGAAGTGAGCAGTAATCTGGCTAGGTGAAAGGCAGCAGATGGTTACAAAAGTTACTGCACACAGGAAACTACAACAGTGGCTCTTTGTTAGATAAAAGTATAGAAAGTTCAAAGTCATTGTAAGTATGACCACACAAGATTTACTATTAGAGGTTGACTATGGAATTTTCAGTTTCATGTACACTAATCACAGACTATAAATAGATATCAACACACAAAACTCAAACAATATAAATTATGAAATGAATTTGTTAAACTGACATACAGTAATTGAATTGGATTAAATAACGTGATGATTGAAATACAATTATGAAAATAAAATATCGGTATGGAGAACCATACATGACTTCCATATTCTAAGATTTATATTTAAATCTTAATATCGCCTGCCAGGCGCGATATATTTTCTCTTATACATGATTTACATTAAAATGAAAACATTATAATTTTATTGCCTGGCAACAAAATTATTTTATTTTCAACAATTACCATTGTTTGAAAAAGTTTAAATGAATTTTCAAGTACTTTACTCTTGTTAAAACGTAAAAGGTTGCTGGTAAACTACCCCTTCCCCTAAACCGATCTTCACCAAAATCTAAAGGCCTTGAGTCCTCTACAATTCACTGACGTATGCAAAACATTATTTGATTCTGTTTGAATTTGCGGCAGTTATCGTTTGCCATAGAAAATACGCTTGATAAAAAACGTTGCCGGTAAACTACCCCTTCCCCTCAACCGATCTTCACCAAAAACAACAGGTCTTGAGTACTCTACAAATCAGGGCTGTATGCAGAAAATTATTTGATTCTGTTTGAATTTGCGGCTGTTATCGTTTGCCATATAAAATACCCTTGTTAAAAAAACGTTGTAGGTAAACTACCCCTTCCCCTTAACCGATCTTCACCAAAAACAATAGGTCTTGAGAACTCTACAATTTAGGGCTGTATGCAAATAATCTTTTGATTCTGTTTGTTTTTGCGGCTGTTATCGTTTGCCATAGGAAATACCCTTGTTAAAAAAACGTTGTAGGTAAACTACCCCTTTCCCTTAACCGATCTTCACCAAAAACAATAGGTCTTGAGAACTCTACAATTCAGGGCTGTGTGCGAAACATTATTTGATTCTGTTTGAATTTGCGGCTGTTATCGTTTGCCAAGAAAAAAAAAATTTTCCTTGATAAAAAAAAACCGTTGCTGGTAAACTACCCCTTTCCCTCAACCGATCTTCACCAAAAACAATAGGTCGTGAGTACTCTACAAATCAGGGCTGTATGCAAAAAAGTATTTGATTCTGTTTGAATTTGCGGCAGTTATCGTTTGCCATAGAAAAAAAATCTACACACAGACACATAGACAGACAGACAGACACACAGACAGACAGACACACAGACACTTTTCGGAAAACGACTTTTTTCATGTTTTGAGTGTAGTACAATCAGAATCTGCAATAATCTCGAACACGATTTTTTTTGCCATCACCATACTTCCATTCCTTAAGGAATATGGAAGTAAAATTTATAGCTAGGAAAGGGGTAGTTTACCTGCAACGGTTTTTTTTTATCAAGGGAAATTTTTTTTTTGGCAAACGATAACAGCCGCAAATTCAAACAGAATCAAATAATGTTTCGCATACAGCCCTGAATTGTAGAGTTCTCAAGACCTATTGTTTTTGGTGAAGATCGGTTAAGGGAAAGGGGTAGTTTACCTGTAACGTTTTTTGTTTTAACAAGGGTATTTCCTATGGCAAACGATAACAGCCGCAAATTCAAACAGAATCAAAAGATTATTTGCATACAGCCCTAAATTGTAGAGTTCTCAAGACTTGTTGTTTTTGGTGAAGATCGGTTAAGGGAAAGGGGTAGTTTACCTCAACATTTTTTTAACAAGGGTATTTTCTATGGCAAACGATAACAGCCGCAAATTCAAACAGAATCAAATAATTTTCTGCATACAGCCCTAATTTGTAGAGTATTCAAGACCTATTGTTTTTGGTAAAGATCGGTTGAGGGAAAGGGGTGGTTTACCTGCATCGTTTTTTATCAAGCGTATTTTCTATGGCAAACGATAACTGCCGCAAATTCAAACAGAATCAAATAATTTTTTGCATACGTCAGTGAATTGTAGAGGACTCAAGGCTTTTAGATTTTGGTGAAGATCGGTTAAGGGGAAGGGGTAGTTTACCTGCAACCTTTTACGTTTTAACAAGAGTAAAGTACTTGAAAATTTATTTAAACTTTTTGAAACAATGGTAATTGTTAAAAATAAAATAATTTTGTTGCCAGGCAATAAAATTATAATTTTTTCATTTTAATGTAAATTATGTTTGAGTTAATCTATATCTATAAAAATGAATGTTTGTTTGTTTCTTTCTTTCTTTCTTTGTCCCGTATGCGTTCCTATACCATTCATCCGATTGCGATGAAACTTCGGTGAGTTGTTGTGCGCACGCCCGCGAAGGTTTATGAATTTTTTTCAATGGGGCCCTTTGGGGGGTTCTTGGGGTCTTCCACATCTCCTCCTAAACCACTGGACCGATTTCAACCAAACTTGGCATAAATATTTTACGCAACGGGAGAACCAACATAGGATATGTGTTTTTTCGATATGATCCTTCGGGGGTCCTTTGGGGTCTTTCACATCTCCTCCTAAACCACTGGACCGATTTCAACCAAACTTGGCACAAATATTTTACGCAACGGGAGAACCAACATAGGATATGTGTTTTTTCGATATGATACTTCGGGGGGTCCTTTGGGGTCTTCCACATCTCCTCCTAAACCACTAGACCGATTTCAACCAAACTTGGCACAAATATTTTACGCAACGGGAGAACCAACATAGGATAGGTGTTTTTTTCGACGCGGTCCTTTGGGGGGTCCTTAGGGGTCTTCCACATCTCCTCCTAAACCACTGGACCGATTTCAACCAAACTTGGCACAAATATTTTACGCAACGGGAGAACCAACATAGGATATGTGTTTTTTCGATATGATCCTTCGGGGGTCCTTTGGGGTCTTTCACATCTCCTCCTAAACCACTGGACCGATTTCAACCAAACTTGGCACAAATATTTTACGCAAAGGGAGAACCAACATAGGATAGGTGTTTTTCAATGGGGTTCTATTGGGGGTTCTTTGGGTTCTTCCACATCTCCTAAACCACTGGACCGATTTCAACCAAACTTGGCACAAATATTTTACGCAACGGGAGAACCAACATAGGATAGGTGTTTTTTCGATATGATACTTCGGGGGGTCCTTTGGGGTCTTCGACATCTTCTCCTAAACCACTGGACCGATTTCAACCAAACTTGGCACAAATATTTTACGCAAAGGGAGAACCAACATAGGATAGGTGTTTTTTCGATGGGGTTCTTTTGGGGGTTCTTTGGGGGTCTTCCACATCTCCTCCTAAACCACTGGACCGATTTCAACCAAACTTGGCACAAATATTTTACGCAACGGGAGAGCCAACATAGGATATGTGTTTTTTCGATATGATACTTCGGGGGGTCCTTTGGGGTCTTCCACATCTCCTCCTAAACCACTGGACCGATTTCAACCAAACTTGGCACAAATATTTTACGCAAAGGGAGAACCAACATAGGATAGGTGTTTTTTCGATGGGGTTCTTTTGGGGGTTCCTTGGGGTCTTCCACATCTCCTCCTAAACCACTGGACCGATTTCAACCAAACTTGGCACAAATATTTTACGCAACGGGAGAACCAACATAGGACAGGTGTTTTTTTTTTATACGATCCTCTGGGGGGTCCTTTGGAGTCTTAAAAAACTAACTTATTAGATCTGGTTACTATGGCAACCCAATGGAATAGATTCTGTTCTAAATATATTATCGCATTAAATTGAAGACCACGCGAACGAAATCTTTATATATTATATATATACAAACACTTTCTTTCTTTGAGTGGCATTGCAACGCATGCCGGGTACTCGCTAGTATCTTTATATATACAGTGGAACTTGGTTATTACGGCCTCAGCTGTTACGTCAACTCTGGTGTAGCGTTATTTTGTCATAAGTCCGGTCAAACTGATATCTTTAACATTATAAAAATTCCCGGTTTTAACGTCACTAAATATTGTACTACTCTGTTATAGCGTCAAATATTTCTCAGATATTTTACTCTAAATTTCATATAAACGTATATATGTGCGCGCGCGCGCTAGCCCATGGCTACAGACATACATTGTATGCAAGCGATAAGCACTGTAACAGGACTGCCGGCGCCAGCCATTTTCCGTGCTCCAACGGATGGCTAGATCGATTTAAGGCCCGACACTCGATTTCCTTTGCAAAAATTTGTGGTGAGGCAAAATGCGTAGATCTGAACGTTACAGGCGATTGGGTGCATAACACTTTGCCAGAAATTAGACGATCATATAAAGATGAAGACATCTTTAACGGACATGAAACCGGAATTTTTTATAAATTGACTCCAGATAAGACTTTCAAATTTACAAATGAAAAGTGCGTTGGTGGGAAGCTCTCTAAACAAAGAGTTACAGTTTTTGTTTGTGCGAACATGACGGGAACCGAAAAAAGGAAACTTTTAGTTATCGGGAAAAGTTTGCATCCTAGATGTTTTAAAAACATCAAAAAACTTCCTGTAAGTTACACTGCCAACATAAAAGCGTGGACGACTTCTAGTATTTTTGAAGATGACTTCTGTACGTGTGTATGTCACTGAACTCCTCCATGTATAAAATAATATATCGTTCGTGGCAGGTAAGCATATCTCAGTTATGTAATATTTACGTTTCCATTTTATTATTATGCCTACAGCAATAAAAAGGCAGGTAAGACACACACATACACACACACACACAATTCACGTTATTTCTGGCCTCACTCATGTTTATTTTCTTACATTTGCACGCTTTTTAAATGGAAAGTGCCGAAACCCATACCAACATAACGCGTGCAAGCCGAAAAAATGGACATCAATTTGCTTCCTGTGGATCGCTGGGCAATGTAACTGCACGTGTTTACAGAGGAACGATTCATAGACAGACTTTTCGTCTTTAGGGAATGAACCCTCTGCAAGATGCTGAGGGTCCATGAGTGACTTCGGAGCGCTCCTTCTTTTTCGCGTGTTTGTTCTGTGAAACATACACTGTAGATTCGCAGCTTTATTCTAAGCAACGCTCAATAGGAAATGTTGACAATTTTTGTCCACACTGTACCCTCATTCACACTAAACCTGCTCTGATGTTTTAATTACGGACATCATAATATTAAAACTTTGGAAACTTGAGCACTACTTAATGGAGATCAATCATTAACTTATACAAGCCATTAATTTTATGCATATATTTTATATATATGTGTACAACGTTATCGGCAACAAAGAAGTAGTTTTTGTTAAAATTCCTTCCCGGGATATTTGGCCGTAGTCCAATGTTTTCTACAAAACCAGACGTTTCGGCAATGCCATTGACTTCCATCATCAGTGAAAATCGAGTGCGATAACGTGAGGTGGTATATGTTAGTGACCACAGTACTGTGGTTAAGGCTGAAGCAGTAAGTAGAAAGAAGTAGTTTCTATGGTAATATTTCATTTCGAAAATGATTTTAAAAATAAATCTTAGAATATGGAAGTCATGTATGGTTCTCCATACCGATATTTTATAAAACAATTAAAATTTTCACAGTCAGATTGTCTCCTGGAAACTGTAAATAATAATTTGAATTGCCTCGCTAACTGGCGGGAATTCGACTGTCGCTCGTTGTTGTGATGTGTTGCCAACATAAAATTTGCGTAACGAAATCTACTCTCCGCTGAAGCACATAACATACATAATAATCTTCAAATAAATACACGACATTTAATAAAAGTTCGTACTGATTTAATTTGTTCAATAATTCATTAATTTTTACTTCCATACTCCTTAAGGAAATGGAAGTATGGTGATGGCAAAAAAAATCGTGCTCGAGATTATTGCAGATTCTGATTGTACTACACTCAAAACATGAAAAAAAGTCGTTTTCCGAAAAGTGTCTGTGTGTGTGTCTGTGTGTGTGTCTGTCTGTGTGTCTGTGTGTCTGTCTGTCTGTGTGTAGATTTTTTTCTATGGCAAACGATAACAGCCGCAAATTCAAACAGAATCAAATAATGTTTCGCACACAGCCCTGAATTGTAGAGTTCTCAAGACCTATTGTTTTTGGTGAAGGTCGGTTAAGGGAAAGGGGTAGTTTACCTGTAACGTTTTATGTTTTAACAAGGGTATTTCCTATGGCAAACGATAACAGCCGCAAATTCAAACAGAATCAAAAGATTATTTGCATACAACCCTAAATTGCAGAGTTCTCAAGACCTATTGTTTTTGGTGAAGATCGGTTAAGGGGAAGGGGTAGTTTACCGGCAGCGTTTTTCTATCAAGTGTATTTTCTATGGCAAACGATAACAGCCGCAAATTCAAACAGAATCAAACAATGTTTTGCATACAGCCGTGATTTGTAGAGTACTCAAGACCTTTTGTTTTTGGTGAAGATCGGTTGAGGGGAAGGGGTAGTTTACCTGCAACGTTTTTTATCAAGCGTATTTTCTATGGCAAACGATAACTGCCGCAAATTCAAACAGAATCAAATAATGTTTTGCATACGTCAGTGAATTGTAGAGGACTCAAGGCCTTTAGATTTTGGTGAAGATCGGTTTAGGGGAAGGGGTAGTTTACCTGCAAACTTTTACGTTTTAACAAGAGTAAAGTACTTGAAAATTCATTTAAACTTTTTCAAACAATGGTAATTGTTGAAAATAAAATAATTTTGTTGCCAGGCATTAAAATTATAATGTTTTCATTTTAATGTAAATCATGTATAAGAGAAAATATATCGCGCTTGGCAGGCGATATTAAGATTTAAATATAAATCTTAGAATATGGAAGTTACACGCCTCTCTATATGGGTTTCATCCCATTTGCGTCCAATCCCACTTTTTTTATGCGAAATCTTACTAATTAATTGAAGATTAATCCACTTTGTTTTATTGATTAATTAAAGAAGCCTAATTTCGGGCACACCAAGTGTAAACAGGTAACACCCCTCGCAAGTTTGTTTTCAAATTAATGATTTTATCACATGGCAAATACAAATGTTATTATAACATTTTGGAGTTACACATGACACGTAATCATAAATGCAATAACTTAATAGCATTTAAAAAATAAAATAATATAAGATTATTTAACAAAATAAGTAATTAAATAAATTAAAGGGATGTGGACTCACTAAAATCAAATTGTATTCAAATGTTACATTATTCATTCTTATGTAATTTCTATAATCTTCTGGGTTGTTATCCCGAAACTCTCTAAAAAGCGGCATAAGTCCGAACAAAGAAGTGGAATATGTGGAGAGACGGGAAGAACGATAATTCAGGGAGAGTGAAGGAAGGAAACTAAATTAGTCAAAACGGAGGAAGAAGGAGACCTTTGTGGAGTGTCATGCTTCAAATCTGAGTAAAGCAAAAAAAGTGCAAGGTATTTTTCTTAACCATAAAACATTTAAATCATAAATCTAAAAAATCCATCGTCAGTAAATTTATATTTCACACTATAAATACTTTTGTCTCCGAATGTTCTGAGGTAGAATTTGTTGGACTGCATTATCCTGTGGCTGCCAGCTGTTCATTCTGTACAGTGAGCGTTCACTTCTAGAGCAAGTGTTGTCAGTTCTTGTATTTTCTAGGCATGTTTTCGTGAACTTGTTTCTGTACTAGGTATGATTTGATAATACCCCCCTCAAAACAATCAAATAGGATTAAATAATGTGAGTAGACAGCTGAATATCAATTGCTTTTTGTTATTTGCAAATGCACGTGTATTTAAAAGTATTTATATGGAATAATTATTATGAAATGTTACTTGGTTTAGCCAGCAAAATCCTACAAGTCCCGTACGCTAAATGTAGGATTTATTGTTCACATACTAATTCTTCTGTAATTAGTCTTTCACATCATGCCCGAACACATGCGCGCGCCCACAAACAAACATTTTCTTCTTATCTCTCTATCTCGTAATTATTTTAAATTCCCTGTTTACTACTTCGCCTCGGTAATCATTCATTCTTCACCCATAAAATTTTCTTTTATACCTTTACGACGAATTAAGGCGAACCTGTAAATCTTTACAAAGAGATTTTTTTACTGTAAGCTTCAAAAGGTTCCCTTTTTTTCTGTTCATCACTTGAGAGATATTAAGGGAACTTTATTGCCTTCAAGATGAGGGCAATGAAATCCAAACTAAAAACATTAAATTGTTTCATTGTCTTACGCTGTTTTTCCTATTGCCTGAAGTAGAAGTTATTAAAAGTACTCCCCCCTCTTTTTTCACATTATTTCCGTTTCAGATTTTCATCTCCTAAAATAAAACAAAATTACAATATCTTTGTTACTTTTCTTTTATGAATAATTAGTAACCCTCTTCAAAGCTTCTTCGCACACTGGATGCACTTTTGAGAGCTGATCAACATATGGGAGTCTGTTGAAAGGTTACAATTAAAAATAAAATTTGGAGTCTTATTAGGATTTCATAACGTGATGCTAGAACTATGTATAATTATTCCCCCCTCCTGGTATGTACCAAACCGTGTAATCTCAAAGTGCTTGGAGGTTAAGGATTGAAATATCAGGATACAAAACTATGAGAGGATAAGAGAACTTCCAAACGAGTTCGATAACCCTGCACAATGAGTTCGATAGGACTGGTGTAACAGGATATTTAAAAATATCTCGCGAACCAAAGAGGTATTTAATGTTTACATTCAATTATTCTGTATGCAAAAAGTAACTCTGTTATTAACTAGGGAGAAATGTTGACTCAGACATTTTCTACATGTAATTAGTTATTGTCGGAACAATTACTCGAGTATAATTTAAATTCTAAGTTTAAAGAAAACAAAGAGAACACGCCGTACCCAATCACAATTTTAAGTTGATGTAGGTATTTTGATAACAATAACAATTGAATCGTGAATTTGGAAAAGGACATGCTGAATGATCTAATGATTTATTTACGTTGCTTTTCTTAACCCGTGTTTCTCTAGGTGTCACAATAATCTGTTACTGTTCTCAGGCAATTTTTTGTGTGTTATTTATGAGATTCAGATGTGTACCTAACGTCCTTTCAAGGCAGCGTCTCGTCTGCTTTTGTCGCTCCAGTAGACAACAGTTGAACGGATAAAGGCAGCTTCCAGGAGGCAAAAACTGTCTATGACAACAGTACAACCCAGATAATTTGCTAGTAGTGTGGGCAAGATATGTGCTACTATAATTCTCAGATATGGGGCAGAAAAAATTGGCCCATAGGCAAGCATAGGTTAACATTTATGGGCATATTTGGCTGCATGCTTACAAACATCGATAATTAATATATTAATTTAATAAAGAAATTTGTGTTAGTGGTTGAGATCACAATCAGAATGATCACTGTTGCACACCACTATATAAAAATTATTCCGATTAGCGCTTTCAAGCTTCACAGCTCATCGTCAGATCGGGAATAGGCTATTCCCGATCTGACGATGAGCTGTGAAGCTTGAAAGCGCTAATCGGAATAATTTTTATATAGTGGTGTGCAACAGTGATCATTCTGATTAATATATTAATTATTGACTATTATCATTATCATAGTGAAAAGAATGCTAATATATCAGTTTATTTATTATTCACAACCCTATTACAGTAAGTTTATACATTAAATTATATTACAATCAATACCTTACACACACACACACACACACACACACACACACACACACACACACACACACACACACACGTACACATGCAATCAATATATCACACATATATATATTATAATACAATCAATACTTTTCATAACATTTATTTCAATTTCGAACTTTTGGAAAGTTCTATTCAACACCTCATACTAACACTTTTTTCTCTAAACTTTTACCTGGTCGCATATCTTGTAACGAGCTTTTCGCCGCGTTACAAATCCAGGGAACCCTTCGTAATTAAACTCCGTTAATTAGAAGGGCTGCCTACGTTGTAACAGAATTGATCACAAATAATTAAAATAACATATTACTTACTAGCTGTGTAATTGTTTACTTTGTGTAAGGAAACAATGGCAAGGTATACAATTGATTTACGCACTACTCATATGTGTGTAACAAGAAGACTTCTCTTTATTCAACATTTAAGAAAAACATATACTGACTGATGCCATGACATTACTAACTCAATTATTAAATTATCGAAAGGTTTCTTTAAACTTTAGCATCAAACTAGATTCTATATAGTTATACCTCGGATCCGGGTGAACTTTCTGTATTAAAACTTTTAATTATACTCTTTTCATGATATTAGCTTGCAAGACTTTCTTTTAATTCAACATTTAAGAATGGTATTATTGCTTGAGTTATATTACTCTACATTAACATATAAACTGTTACAACGTATGAAGTTAGAATAGTTACATGAAATATTAATTAATAAGATATAATCTTATAAACATTAGATTTAATTTATAAGTCTTTACAAAGTTAATCATTTCTGAAAAGTCTCTTTCAAGATGTTTTGTGTAACAAATATTCGTAACCCTCGATAGACAGGCTATCGAGTCACCTTTTAATTGGTATGCGGAAGACTCCTCCTGGGGTATCAGTCTTGGGAAACAGGAACAGCTACGTCGTCATCTCGGTCTGGCTTTCCTCTGTAAAGGGCTCCAAAAGTTAGCAGGTAGAACAATATGTCATGTAGTTATCTACGATGATCGTGTAGATTCTCGGATGTCCTGATCTGCATATTCTGTCACGTGCAGTAGAGTTTGTGGCTTCTGCTAGTTCACAGCTCCGGGTATTACTTTGGAATAGCTTTTATACGTTGCAGTACGTAGTCATCTTGTGTTACACTTTTAGTTACGTTTCAATACTTTTTGTTTTACATAACTTTAAACTTATTGTCTATTCACATGACTACGTTAATTAATACATCCAGATGCTTTAAACAAACTACATCTGGTACACTTTCTGAAGATGAAACCAAATATGATACACATATTTGAAGAGCATAGCTCTTACGTCTACACTGTACGGAGTCACCATTGCAAGAGAGAGAATTTACGCTCCCTTCGCTCGGTACTGGACAAAAGTTAGTGGGACAATTTCCGCGCGAGAATATAGTTCCTAACTATATTTAAGTCAACATTTTTATTTATTTAAACTATCCCTAAACAAATATATATAATTTAAATCAGTTGTTTTAGCGACTTTTTATGTCTTCAGATTTTATTATTATTAACATTAGTTTTTTATCTTATTCTTACTCACACAAGACTCTGAAAGCATGTCGAGTCTGGAATCAACAGGAAAGCGCCTGCTTACAAGCAAAGGGTTAAATACGATATTAATAACGCTTTACAAATTTATCTTTTTATTTGAGTATCTTATAACTAATTAATTACTGCTTCCTTTCATACTGAGTACATACAGGTATCTTATATTAAAACAGTGAGATTTAAATAGCTTAAGAGCTCGCAACCTTAAATTTTAAAATTTTTTATTTTCTAGATTATTTCTTTTATTTAAATCTTCACATACTCCACCGCTTGAATTGCACGCTACGGTTTAGCTTTTTGAGTCTAACTCACTATGGGGCATTGGGATATTGAATGGGTTTAGTGTGTGTAATTTCTTTCACATACTTTCTTGTACACTTTACAACGTTCTCCACATAGTTATTACTTATAGTTACAACACAGTACACTTTATATTCTTATGAACTACCTTTTTTTTTTTATATACTATTTACACTAAATATTTACACAATTAAAACACAAAACTCTTTCTTATCTCTATCACTTAATTTTACTACCGATTTTTTGTTTGTCTTACTCTCTCTTCTGTAGAGTAACTTTCTAAATCTCTACTATTTAGAATTCTATCTTTTCTTCTGTGAGTCCTATATATATATCTCATGTAGTTAATGAGTGTTAGTACCCATCTAGTTAATGATTATTCATTAATGCATGCTCCGCAGAACTGGAACTCAGGTTGATCAGGCCTCGTTTCCAAACTCTACGTTTTACATTTCTTACGCGGATTCAGAAATATAATTTTCTTTACTACCTAGTATTCCTTTTCCTTTTTTTTTATACTATACCGTCACTTCTTCTTATACAACTTTAGTTGCGAAATATGCGATCTCCGCACATATGTCTGAGTTGCAGGTTCGCACAGGGCTACTGTAACTGGAGTTAGGTACTTTTGGATTTGATAAGGGCCACACCATCTGAATGATAGTTTCGAGGTGGTCTTATCAATCGCACTACTAATGGGGTGAGTCTTGTACATTACCAAGTCACCTACTTGGTACCTGACTGAGTTGCTATGATTACCTTTCTCGTGGTATCTTCTGGATTTTTCCAAGCTTGCTCTCAAGTTAGAGCGGGCTTTGTTCCATATTCTCTTTATCTGCTTATCCGTTATTTGCGGAGGCAGTAGATCGTGTATATTCCATCTTGTGGACAAAGGGTGGTTTGGTCTATACTTGTATAGTAACTCGAACGGGGTCGACTTGTGACCTTCGTTGTAATTGGGGACTGGGAGTACGATTAGTGGCAGTGTGTGAAGTTATTTATTATTATTGCACAGTTGGTTTTTTTTTTTATTTCTTTAAATGACATTAAACATTTAAATGATCGCCTTCGTGAAATTCCCTTTTTCTTACTTCTTAAGTACTAACTTACATTTTAATCTTAATCCTAATTTCCAAACCTTAGATTGGAATGATCCCTACTTATCCGTAACTCACAACATCCCGGCCCGACTGACACCAGCTTACTCTAACTACGGAAGTTAGCTTTCAGCAATTATTAATGATCTTTGGCACATTTCAGCCCTATCATTTCCCTTTCAGTCGGCGACGTTGTGACCTGTTACGTTACATTTATAATCACTACTTGATTATATCTCATAACTTATTTCTAATGTGATCTAAAGAGGATCCCATACTCCACTTTAGATCACTGGTTTGAGAGAAGCGGAATCTCACGAATATGATTCTCTTTTATCTCTTTTAACAATACTTAAACAAACTATGCGGGAGAGGAGACACTTCACAATGCATACTAATACTCACTAGGGGTGGTTTTCAATTGTTCAGGCTAGCACCGGTTTCTCACAATAGGGAGGGTGCGTGGCTGTTTAGTACATTTCCTACAATACTGAACACGCTTTTATTTTCTTACTTGCCACCACTGCGGTGTCTTCACTATGCAACGTTACCTTTTATTATTATTCTTTTCCTTTAATTACTTCTACACTTCACACAATTTTAGTATAACTTAGGATTTATTTAGCTCTAGTATTTAAATCAATTATTATTATTCACTTTATTATTTATTAAACTACTTTGGGGATTTAAGAAACGCTCCTAGAACTATCGTCTATTTAATCACCATATTTATTTATCACACTTTATATTCACAGGTTGGTTCCGTTCCAATGGCTTACTTTTGCACTCTCTACTTATGTGTCCATATTTGCCACAATTATAACAGGTGGGTTTCCTGCGAGGTGGGTACTTGGTTTCCGCTTTATCTGGGTTTACAGTTAACTTACCAGCTTTGCGCACATAGTGAGGTCTACTAGAAACTTGTCTTTCAATAGAGGTTGTTACATTAGGCAGTAGTGATCGCAATTGATGTCTATTATTTCCAGAAGTTTTCATTGCTTCTCTATTTTGATCTGAGTACCATACATTTGAAGAATGGATACTGCACTGTTCCAGATCAGCAATCGTATTGGGTCTATTCATCAATGATAGTCGAGATCTTTCTTCGGGTGACACTTCTATTAAAATGGTGTCCACTAGTTGTGTTTCATTCCAGTTTACACGTAGTAGTCGAGAGGATTCCCGTCTTGGAGTGTTTGAGACAATAAGTATAGTTCACTATACTTGGCAGTACAAATTTCTTTCTCGCCTTCATAATCGAGTTGGCTTAGATTGTTTAATTCCACGGGCGCCTCAAATCCACATTCGCGAATTGAACTTCGTAATTCCGCGACTGTTACATCAGCATGGGGTAGTCCACGCAAAAGAGCTTCGTAAGACAGCTCGTCTTTTAATAACAAATCAGGGTTAAATTGGGCCATTTTGTTCTAACACATTAGCACGTACTTAAAATTAATACTATTATATTACACATATATTACATATAACAAATTCATAAGTAATCAATTTACACTAATTAGAGAAGAACAATTTCTCTTCTAAGGGAGAGACAGAAATCACACACATATCTTTCAATGTTAAATAGCCGATCAGCTGTTTACTGGAATGTAGGTCAGAGGGTGGCCTACATATTTAGTTAACAAAGGAGGGTGAGAGTGTGTGACAATGGGGTGTTTGCTTTTACATCTTATTGTCTACACAATGCGAGTGAATAACACCAACGATTTGAAACCGGTCGTTTTAAACTTGAGAAGGGGAGCACACTTTTGTACAACACATTTATTATTATTCCGCTTAGACAACACTTTGGCTTCGTTCATTCATAAACCTTTTCTCAATTAAATAATTACTTATTTTGTTCACAATTTTTAAATCACGACTTCTACTTAATTACTTTATTATTATTTACAAAGTTATTTTTATCAATTTTTTTTTTATAACACATACTAGTGTATGTAAGCTATGTAGTTGGACATACACTGTGCAGAATGATTCAGGAGACAACAGGTCGTAGTTTGTCGTAAACAAACCTGTTACAGATTGTTCGGTTGACCAAAATTGTTATGCTTGGTCACAATTCATGTATGCAAGGACTTATATCGAATTATTCAGGTTGTGCCGGTAGGAACCTGCATATAGCATTTTACATTGTATGACGCTAATGACATTTTACTTATACATACTACCATCTACGTATTAATACATATTACGTTATTTAATAGTGTATTAAATATGTTTTGAACATTACATTTATTAAAGTAACTTTCTGAGTGCATATATCAATATTAAATATTTAGTTATTAATCATACTATTTATGTTTATCCACGCATAAATAGTGAATGCAATTTGTTTGTGACACATATACACAATTAAAACTCTTTCCTTTGTTTCCTTTATTTTTTTTTATTTCAAATAATGTAAGCAGAGTGGCGCACTTTTGTTTACGTCACGATGCTTAACAACCCTTTACATAAATTAGCAGAGTGAATGCACTTTTATGACACTCTGTAAACAATTACCCTTTTAATTTTTTACAATTCAGCAGAGTTGCGCACTTTTGTTACGAGCTTTTCGCCGCGTTACAAATCCAGGGAACCCTTCGTAATTAAACTCCGTTAATTAGAAGGGCTGCCTACGTTGTAACAGAATTGATCACAAATAATTAAAATAACATATTACTTACTAGCTGTGTAATTGTTTACTTTGTGTAAGGAAACAATGGCAAGGTATACAATTGATTTACGCACTACTCATATGTGTGTAACAAGAAGACTTCTCTTTATTCAACATTTAAGAAAAACATATACTGACTGATGCCATGACATTACTAACTCAATTATTAAATTATCGAAAGGTTTCTTTAAACTTTAGCATCAAACTAGATTCTATATAGTTATACCTCGGATCCGGGTGAACTTTCTGTATTAAAACTTTTAATTATACTCTTTTCATGATATTAGCTTGCAAGACTTTCTTTTAATTCAACATTTAAGAATGGTATTATTGCTTGAGTTATATTACTCTACATTAACATATAAACTGTTACAACGTATGAAGTTAGAATAGTTACATGAAATATTAATTAATAAGATATAATCTTATAAACATTAGATTTAATTTATAAGTCTTTACAAAGTTAATCATTTCTGAAAAGTCTCTTTCAAGATGTTTTGTGTAACAAATATTCGTAACCCTCGATAGACAGGCTATCGAGTCACCTTTTAATTGGTATGCGGAAGACTCCTCCTGGGGTATCAGTCTTGGGAAACAGGAACAGCTACGTCGTCATCTCGGTCTGGCTTTCCTCTGTAAAGGGCTCCAAAAGTTAGCAGGTAGAACAATATGTCATGTAGTTATCTACGATGATCGTGTAGATTCTCGGATGTCCTGATCAGCATATTCTGTCACGTGCAGTAGAGTTTGTGGCTTCTGCTAGTTCACAGCTCCGGGTATTACTTTGGAATAGCTTTTATACGTTGCAGTACGTAGTCATCTTGTGTTACACTTTTAGTTACGTTTCAATACTTTTTGTTTTACATAACTTTAAACTTATTGTCTATTCACATGACTACGTTAATTAATACATCCAGATGCTTTAAACAAACTACATCTGGTACACTTTCTGAAGATGAAACCAAATATGATACACATATTTGAAGAGCATAGCTCTTACGTCTACACTGTACGGAGTCACCATTGCAAGAGAGAGAATTTACGCTCCCTTCGCTCGGTACTGGACAAAAGTTAGTGGGACAATTTCCGAGCGAGAATATAGTTCCTAACTATATTTAAGTTAACATTTTTATTTATTTAAACTATCCCTAAACAAATATATATAATTTAAATCAGTTGTTTTAGCGACATTTTATGTCTTCAGATTTTATTATTATTAACATTAGTTTTTTATCTTATTCTTACTCACACAAGACTCTGAAAGCATGTCGAGTCTGGAATCAACAGGAAAGCGCCTGCTTACAAGCAAAGGGTTAAATACGATATTAATAACGCTTTACAAATTTATCTTTTTATTTGAGTATCTTATAACTAATTAATTACTGCTTCCTTTCATACTGAGTACATACAGGTATCTTATATTAAAACAGTGAGATTTAAATAGCTTAAGAGCTCGCAACCTTAAATTTTAAAATTTTGTATTTTCTAGATTATTTCTTTTATTTAAATCGTCACAATCTGTATAGGTCTTCCTTACGGTACATGAAATAAATAACCATGGACGAAACGTACAATTTTACTTTGATTTATTGTTGAATGTTTCTTTAGTCAGACGTTTCTGACTTCTTCTTCAGACGCTGTTTTGAGTTCTTCACTAGCTGTTTTGATCTACAATGTTACTTGATAAACCATTCAAGAAATAATATGTAATATGTAAGTTAGAAGGTGATTAACGAAATAATAAATTCTCTTTCAAATTAGCAGAAAACTGACCAACCTCGTAATATATTCAGTTATCAGTCCTCCTCTGTCTACAATCCCTAATAAAGTTGACTATTATTGTGGTTATCTGCTTTGTGTTCAGTAATTCCCGTGTATTTTTGTTTGCACATACCCTATTATTCCTTATCCACAATTCTTTTTTCTCATTTATTTCTCTTCGTCAATTTGGTCTTAGGTTTTACCATTACAGGTAGCAGATTATGTTACATGCGCCTCATTAAGTGGGCTAAATATTCTGTTAATAAGTTGTGCTGTGTTTAGCAGTCTTTATACTGTATCCTTTGTTATTCTTCAGTATGTCTGCATAACGAAAGAATACAGTTTTGTTTGGCCCACTTTTTTGTGTATCCAAGTGTTTACTCAGTACGATAAGTTACTACTTATAATGTGTAAAAATTGAAATGTTAACAATTTGTTCCTCGACACACTGAACGTTCCGTTAATTATTATTCTTAGTTTGCATGGGTGCGAAAAAGATACAAGAAAGAAGACTACGGTGTAGAGAAGTTTTCGTAATTTTGTTTAGAGGAAAAAGAAAATTGTAGGAAATAGAGAATACAATCAACACCTCTTAGTTCTATGGTGTTGTCAGCATTGCGTCTTTGTGGCAAAAGAGTTATTAAGTATTTTAGTTCAACATTAGAAGTTAAATCATGATATTAAAAATAAAAATACAAACCGAAAAAAGAGTACATAAACTTTCTCCAAATGTCCTACATAATGGCTTTGACAATTTAAGACAATTATATATTTCACTTCTCTCTACAGTTTTAAAAGTTAAAAGAATCTGTTCTGGCGTGGAAAATAGGATCAAATAAAAATCTTGCTCGAAGTATGGTTATTGAATATACAAAACAGAACAACGTTAAATATGAGAAAAAGTCAACATAAAAGCCCCTTCAACGTCGTATCCAAAAGCGAACGCCTGACGTTGTTGGGAGGAAAACGCCGCTGAGAGGTAAACATTCTGTAAGAAAAAGAAACAAACTTTTTCAATAGGCCCTGGCTGGTATCACAGCTGAAAAGTTTTCTTTAAATATAGCACAAAATATTGGCAATAACTTTGCAATACGCTATGCAAACAGTGGTGAAACTCTTTTGTGCTTCAACCTGTCAGATGCAGACGCCGCAAAGTAGACGCGATTATATTCCCTCCTAATCGTATCACAGCTTTTATTAAATACAAAACTCTACCATCAACATCCTCTTATCGTCTCTGTCAAGAGAGCTCAGATAAGCTGCCTTGCGGTTGTATCACTTGCTTGCATCCTCAACCTCTGCTTCACAATCACTGTCTTCACACTAACTCTCTCTCTCTCCCTCTCCTTCTCTTTCTCTATCTAACTATCTATCTATCTATTTCATTCCCTCGCCATATGTCTAGCTTTCACCTATTTTTATTAGAAATATTAGTTTACTATTACTTACCAACTCTCGTAAAGCAGTATTCTCACACACCCCCTCATTGTATATGCATGTTGTATAAAGATAATCAAAATTCTATCTGCTCGTTTGTTAGGTTCATTAATAGTTTATCGTACAATTATACTCTTACGACGGGAGTGAGAGTTCGTGGAATACTTGCCCGACTATATTGAGCTGTGTTCCCATGTTTTAAAAGCCAGACGTTTTGACGGTTACTATGCAAGTCATCGTCGGTGACTCCTTTGGTCTTAGTGTAGTCGTTACACCAAACCTAAGGCTATGCCATTAATGATAATCTACACGAAATAAGTAGAATTAATATTATAGAATATAATTCTTCTACCTGTCATGTCAGACTGAACATATTCTTTCCAAAGTATTTGCACGTTGGCTTTCGCGCCGCTCTCCATGCTGTATTTGAAGCGTTTTACCGTTACGGACTGCGTTGAAAATGTTTGTAAAATGTCTTACAAGACATTTTCGACATGATCCGTACCGGAAACAGACTTCAATACAGAATATTTTTACCGCGTGTGTACAATCTTTGATCATCTTTATAACTATTGTTTATGTTACAATTAATTACCTTCTTAAGCCCCGCGATTGGAGCGCCAATTATAACGTTAATTACTCGTTATCATTAATTATATTGTGTTAATTAAAAGATTATGTCCCTTCAATCTAGCCTACGTCCTTGGGCGTCATTTGCAACGGTAATTAAAGTTACAAAGATGTCTATTGATGTTAATTGTAATGTTATAAAGTTTACTTAGGAGTGATGAATACCAATTACATTTTCGTGTTCAAGAAAACTAAATAAGTAATATTGTTGTATCATCCCTCAGGTTGTTATTTAAATAATGAAACACATACACATTTTTCAGTCTAATTAATGCATTTAATAAATTTACGTTACTTGTCATTAATATCAATTATCTTGACATTTAACATATTATGATCATTCATTATTTTTTAATATATGATTTATCTCAATAGACATTAATTATAAGATCTCAATATCTCAAGGTTCAATTTAATTTAATCTAAGCATGAACAACACTTATCTCTAGTTAATTATCATATTAACACATATTTTATTTCTAAATGGATTCATGTTTAAGATATGAATTTATTCTTAATTGAAATGTTATAATCATACTACTTCACGTTTTAATGTTACTTGATTCGTAATTTCTTTATTAGTACATGTTTTATTGTGTAGGTTCTTTTAGTAGGACAGACAGGTGTTTTAGCAAAATATTAACTAATACATAAAAGTTACTGTTGGTACGATTATCCAAATCTACGGCGCGTGGATCTGCGATGTTCTCATCTCCCGCTCCTTAAATCTGCGTTGTATGTGATGATTCGCTTCTCACTCCTTTGCACGAATTCTCACCTTGCTGAATCATCGTGGTTTACTCTCTTAGTGAATAATAGCTTACACTTTTTATCACTCCACTTTAATATTCGGCATCTTCTGACATTAGATTGTACAAGTACTGTTCACGAGTTATAGCGTTTATTCTCGTTGCGTGAGTTACGTTAGTTATAGTTTGGACACGACTGATTCCGAACACATGCTCCGATACTAATTATTTTTACAAGTTATAAATTAATAAAACCTTGGTTCTCACTCTTTCAATATTAACTGTATTACACACATTGTCTGTTAATCTTGCTTCTACGAAAATATAGCATAAGTTTATAAATCTTCATAATAATTACACATGTTAACCCTACGTAAGTCTTAAGTCAACTCGCTTAACTTTCACCACCGACTACTACCGAATTTAAGTAAAGACTCTTAAATATTTAAGTCAAGACTCCTCGAAAATTATAACGGACTCCATCGATACGTTACTACCGACTCTCCGGAAATTTAGTAATAGACCTCCCTGATCGCGCTTTCAGCTTATTTTATATAGTCAAAATACACAGGATTCCCCACTAACTCTCTTTTCGTCCCACTGTTGCGTTTCCATTGGTTCTTCTCTGTTCCTTCTACGAAACTTTCCTCCTAAATCTCTTGCGTGCTACCCTGCTACGTTTCCATTGGTTTTACGTTCCTGATTTCTAAGAACTTCACTCCAGGAAACCCGCCTATGTTGAACGCTGAATTCTGATAGGTCATCTTCTTACCCTACTTTATTTCTTGGCTTCTGGTCAGCACCTCCTGCTACGTTAAGTCTGATTTCACACTTGTAAATCTTCCTGTCATTTTTTCTATGTCCCATTTAGACAGACTCACCCCTTAACTGCCTTCCTAACGCACAGCTGCACTGGTTAATGGGTTCACTCAACTTTACTTTAGTTTTCTCAGTATTTACTGGTAACCCTCTCGCTGACTTTTTCTATACCCCTTTTAGCGAGAAATATCCCTTAGTTGTCTCTTAGTGTCCAGCTGTATGGTTTATTAACCTTTGCTGTGTTTTCTCGGTACTTCATTCAGTCACCCATTACTATTGTTTTTTTACGCCTCTGCCAGAACAATTCCTTAGTCTCGCTAACGCTCCAGCTGCCTTGTTACTTGGTTCAACCACCTTCATTGTATTCTTCTGGATATATGTTTCCTTTTCATACTTATATCTGGTAGTTTTCCATTCCTTTCAGTAAGAAGACTTCCAGCTTCATCGTTGATGAGTTTATTCAACTTTGCTGTTGCATTCCTGGAATTTCGTTCAGCCACCCTTACTGTAATTTCTAAATATTACACTCTTGACTCTTCTTCTGGCGTTTTTCTATGTGTTCGCTAGAACAAACCCTAATTTCTTCAAGTGAACATCTGCTCTGTTGGGTTTATGAAATATCCATAAACATGCCTGTCGTCGTAAAAGGATTTCACACTTCTTTGTGTTAAATTCGTCTCGTAATTTCCTTCATATATCAATGTCAATTCACCAGCTGCCACCTGCTTCTTCTCTTTTTTTTTCACGTTTTGGCGTTACATCTTTATCTTGACTAGAACTCTCTGATATTGTCTGTCTCTTTTCAATATCATTTCTATTAAATCTCCGTCTCAGTCTTTCCTATATGTTCTCTTATCTTTCTTCTTTTATTGAAAGCGAGGCGAAATCTCAGTTTTAACTCGACCGTTTGGCATTTGTCTGTCTATCTGTTTTTCTGTTAAGGGTATGTCTCACAATAATTTTTGAATTAATCAACCATTTGTCGTAAAACTTTGCGTGGCTCTATACTTTCATTCTACAGAACCCTACTGATTCCAAGTAAACTCTCAAAAATAGGGCGGGTGGGAAAAATGTAAAGGTGTCAACATTTTGAAAAATCGCGAAAATCCATGTGGTGTATCAAACTACCGGGAATTTTAACAAAAATGTAAATATAGCGTACAGGTTCCGAAGTTTCAAAACTTTATGACACTAGGGCCCAAAAAGGAGATCAAAAATTTGAAAAACTTGTAACAATCTATAAAAAAGGGAATTTTAACCCAAATACGAATGTAGCGTTCATTATGTAGGCCTAATTTTTTTACCTTTAGAAGCACAACGTACCAGAAAAAGAACTCAAAAATTTACGAAAATTGGAAACTTCTACGCGAGGGTTCAAGTTGTGAAAAATTTTTAATCAAAATACAAGCTCGGTATCTTTAATAATTTGACAGAATTAATATCTCTCAATACTCTGCAGATATCGGATTGCATTCAAAAGTAAACTAACTTTACTAAATAACTTTATATATTGTTATCAGTTATGGGTATTTATTAAAAGTATTATTAGTTAAGTATGTTTGTAAAAAGTATTATTCATAGGCCTACAGAAATCTATATAGGTCTTACTCCGTACAAGGAAACACACATAAACTTAAAAGCTATGACTAATTTATTTAGTCATGTGGTTTTAAATTTAACTGAAAAAACAGTACTGTAGTTTGGAATCTTTAGTGTGTATTGTATGGCTGTCTGCTTTGCAGTTTTTATTTTAATAAAAAAAATAGTACAGTAATCGATATATTTATTATACTTGTGATAATTTTAAAATTACATAATGTTGAAATTAACCTAATAATAGACAAACGTACTGAGCGAGTTCTGCAGTTTAGGGAGTATACTAGTATGTTGTTTACTATGTTTTATGTTTATTTTAGCTTTCAGTATGTTGTTCACAATTTGCTCTCGCTCATTCTATTCAATTCTGTTCAACAATTTAGTTGCTTTTCCTCAATTTTTTCTAAGTTATGTTTAGTCTTGAGTTCCTCTCTTACGGCTATGTTTCTTTTCAGGTTCCTCATGATCACTCCTTTCACTCTTCGTAAGTATTTCGTTTCAAGTGTTTGCAGTTTACTCTCAATATCTATAGGATACTCAAGACACACAACCATATGTAAGTCTTCAGGGTCCGTTTGTAGATTAAGTGCACTTATCTTAGCTTTTTTAGTATTTTTCTCCCGGTTACAAATTGATGGGATAGAGTAGTTGGAAGATTAAACACTTGGTCTTTTTAATATGGGACTACGGATCATTACGTTAGCAAACTACACGTACCTGATTGGTCATTTGTTCGTGTGGCCCTTAACCAGTGGCGGCTCGTGACTTAAGAGGCTGGAGGGCGCGGCCTTTAGGCTTTATAAAAATTTGAACTCGCGTCAAACATTGTGAGCTGGTGTGGATAGTCCGCAATTTTATTAATAAACATAACTAGACACATTCTTAGACTCTTCACTGTCTCTTTAGTGTCGAAAGTGTCCACAAAAATGTCTATACTGTTCTCACAAAAAAAGTAGCACACTATATTTACGGCGAGCGGATACACTTCTTTAATTTTTGCCTGTACACCTCCAACAGAACCACACATAACATTAACGCCATATAAGTCTGAGCTATTAACGTTTCCTGTGACGTGTGCAGAAGAGGATTTATGTTGTCCATTATGAACTTTGCTAAGGTTTCTGCACATTTACCTTCAGGACTGAGAAATCCTCAAAACCTTTCGTATACCGATCCCTTAAACACGTATCTAAAAACTAATACCATATGCAGTGGCTTGTCACATCGGTTGTCTAGTCACATTCGATTGCCACAAATTCAGAAACTTGTATCTTCTTTTCGATTTCTTCCCTGCAGACACTTGGGTAAAATGATAAAACAAAACCTAATAATTCGACACTACAATATTTGGCCTAAATTATTCGTGAAGCTATTAAATAAATCACACACTCAAAACCTAAACACTAATCAAATGCCTGCACTGAATTAATCACAGCGGAGAAAGTCTAAACACCTAAAAGAGCAAATCTCACATTATCAATAGTCTGCGATTAGTTGTAAGGAGTGAATCACTTCACTTTTTGCTCAACGAGGCGCGACAGAAGACGCGCCAATTGCCAGTGGAAACACTGCCTATAAGCTTACAGGTTCACTCTACGTTGGACAGAGTGCTGGTTGGAGAAATGGGCGCGATTGGAAGAGCGCCGTGATGCTGTTCCGAAAACATTTCTGCTATTACCTGACACGAAAACATTTTCTCGTCCGAAGTATTAAATAAAGATATACAGTAATGACTTTCCACGAGCGGTGATATGGATTGTTTAGTGAAATGATTTAAACTGGAGGGCGCGCGCCTTAGCGCCCTAAGAACGAGCCGCCCCTGCCCTTAACTAAAACACAAGTGGTCCAGACCGCTCTAAATTTAGAAGAGTTAGAATATTTTAAGTGACGGGGTACAAACTATAACTTTTTAATATATAGGATCTAAATTAAAGTTTGATGAATAAATTCAATGTTTCCAAATACGAGTAAATTGGTATTTTAAGACAAATAGGCTAAGTGGAAACAAAATGTTGTATAAAAGGCATTATGAACCTAGTGTAGATTAATAAGATTTGAAAATTTATGGTGTTTTCTGCGCTGATTTTCCATAATTCATAACCTACTCGACTGATTGGTTTCAAAATGTTTGCAAGCCTTCGCGGTAAATAACGTAGATAATTACAGTAAACGTGGATATCGAGTAAATTTTATCAAAAGCCCCGCTAAAAAAATGAAAGTATGGGCTTAGGCTTTACGCGCATGGAAGATACACTACAAGGCTTATAACTGCTAACCAATCACATAGAAGACAACTAACGAATTCGTCAGGACGCATAAATCGTACAATGCGATCCAGAAAATATATTCCAATTTCAAACCAGAGCTAACTGATTTGTCAAGCAGTAAGTCGAATGCCTTTATGCCTACCCATTGTGACAACTCGGTCCTGCTCAGACTTCCTGGAAATGTGCTTATACGTATTTTGTCAGAATTGAAACAACTTTAGGAACAAACTGATGACATTTTTAAATTACGAGCAGAACATAAAGAGCATTGAATGAAAGCTTCAGGGAATTGAAGAGGATAGCTAAACAACTTATACTTATACTTAAATGAATGATAGGTAATAGAGGATAAATATGTGTTGTAATTGTCAATTGTAATTACTGTAATTATATCATAACTGTACTTAGAAGTGAGAAGGTAAGGAATTGTCAATTGGCAATAGACACAGACCAGGTCTGTATGCGAGACTAGCAAATGTTTTGTACATAAAAATAGTTTTAGGGAACTTTCCCAAGGTTTGTTAATTAAGAACCTCACCCTGGTTCTTAAAAACAACTGTCAGGGCAATAAGTTTAGTTTATGGGCGACCCCAGGTTACTTAAGTCCTTATCTTGACAACCAGCTGTAGGAGGTTAAAAGCTACTCTATTAAGATAACAGGATGACAGAGTTATGAAAAACAGGAAGTTTAATGAGAGACACAAGTTAGAGTTACTGGTGGCAAGGGCCAGACAGAACACATAAATGTTGCCATAAATTTGATATGTTTTTAGGGAAAAGTCTTGTAATGGGTCAGGGTGCAAAGATGTGTCCTATTTCCGTGAGAACCTTTTAATCTAAAAATAGGACATTACACCAAAATGATGAGAGTTACGTGATGCAGTCTCTGACGAATAGTGGTAGTTGTTATAACATTATAAGACAATTACCCTCACTTCCACTAGATGTAGTCTATCATACTTAAGGTTTTAGAATTAAGAGGAGGGAACAGTCCCACCACTAAAACTAAGGGTTACACCCACGATAGTGTACTATAAAAACTCGAGTGTTTGCTGGAGAAGCCAGATCTGATCGTAAGAGTTTTTAGAGAACTTACATCTTTTCTCACTTTGACTTTGATCTGTGTTGGAAGATGGTTCGAGAGAGCCGGAAAACCAGAGATGGTCAATATTTTGTATTTGTAACTTTTTTAAAGAGTAACTAAAAGTAGTTACATTATTTTGTTGAACTAAGTACTAGTAAGTGAAGGTACATAGAGTTTAAAAGTAATTGAATTAACTGTCTTTATATTAATTTCAAGAAGAATTGTATAAATGAATTTGTAGAAGTTTTTGTATTTTGCTAATCATCAATAAATTGTCACGGTTAATATCAATGATTCAAATTTACCTCCGGAACCACGTCAACAAACAGTTGTAGCCTAGCAGCCACTCGATAGGTTACACCATATGGTAATTGGTTGATAAGAAAAAAATCTGCAAACCCAGTTAAAACACAACAAACAAGATACAATACTCACATCTACTGATATCAACAACGGTAAATTGCAATCCAAACGCAATTACTTTACCAGATGAAGAGCGACAGTGATTGAAAACGGGTATATTAACAACCGACACAAACGTATCTCACAAGTATTATAATAAGCGAAAGCATATTATTAATAATTCATATACAGTTTTAACTACCTACAGGTAGGCTAAATAAACGCTCCACACAATTCATGACAATTCAAATATACGTGAGCTCACGGCTTGTCCTTGCCGTGAAACATTAAAACGCCCTAGTTTTTTACTTCGCATCGGTTACCGTTGAGACTTCACGCATAAAGTTTTCTTTTATGTCTTTACGACGAATTAAAACAAACCTGCAAACTTCGTTAAAAGATTTCTTTTATTACGTGTTTAAAAAGATTTCCCTTTTTCTGTTCATCCCTCAAGAGATATTAAGGGAAACTTTATTGCTACCCAGGATGGGGTAATGAAATCGAAATTAAATATATTAAATTATTTCATTGTCTCACGCCGTTTTTTCTACTGTTTGAAACAGAAAATATTAAAAACACATCCCCTCTTTCACCATAGTATTTCCGACCGTATTCTCATACTCCTTAAAAAAAGAAACAAAACAAACTGATAGTACTTTTTACTGCTTTCTTTTTATGAATATTTAATAACTGCCAGTGAAGTGGTTTCGTATATTTCGTGCTGTTTTGCGAGATAAGTCCATAAATATTAATTAACAGTACCGGTGATACTAAAATGTTCCTATTTGTTGTCACGTATATCTATGTATACCTCAGAACAGAAGACCAACATGTAGCAAGGCAAGTTATCTTAAGTAACAGATATTTTGAAGAGATGCGTATTTTCAAGGAATACTTGGCATTCTGTCCTTTATTTTATCCCTTAACCCCTTAACCTAAAGTTCGATGTTTTTTAGAGACTGAAAATCGCTTTTAAACCTCTCCTACCAGCTACTGTGATAGGCCACCGCCCAGCAACCACGTCACTCAGTGCCTTCTTGGACAATGGAAGTAAGATTTGGGACCCCATTTAGATCTCTTTGTTCGTTCGTTAGGGACATCGAGTATCGAGGGAATTTGTTAATTTTCAATTATCGATGACAGTCAAATCTAAACAGACTACCAGTTTCAATATGGAATAAGAATGAAGAAATTACATTCTAAATAGGGGATGAATTTACTTAAAAAGAGGTCCTAAACAACCGAAGTTTACAGATAAAATAAGGAGAGCATTTTCGAAAACAGTTGTTTTATACATATTTTTAGATCAAGCCATTCATTATTCTAGATAAATTTGTACTGTGTACATAACCATAAAACTATACAATGTAATAAGTTCCATTATACTCAGTTCTCTCTGGTGTGTTCAGAACGAGAAAGGGAATTTGCTATTGTTGAAAACTACCTCGATTATGTCTATAATCTTAGTAGGATCGTTCGTGAGCGGACTTGTTGAGATCTCATTCGGGCGAACGAACAACGCGGTACACACTTGTAAGCTACACGATTACATCGTCCGGCCGCCGAGCTTTGAAATAATAACAATAACGACAAACAGTAGGGCGTGTGTTTATGGAAATAAAGCGTATTACGGAGCGGGCCGAGCACGTACAGTTGTATTGTGTCCCACTCCTTGTGTTAATCACTGAACAATGGCTGTGGACACGCTGTAACATTACAGTGAAGATTGTAAGCGTTGTTTCCTTTATAAGAACAATGAGAAACGCTTTCTGCGCCCTAAGCCAATTACTGCTTGGGAACGCTGCCGAATAATTATTTTATTTGCAATACAGAGAATTTTGTACGGTAATAAATAAACAGCTTATGATAAAAATCAATACGCAAGTATGTGCTGTTTCAGTTGGTATAAATATTATCGCTCATTTACAGTATGAAATATTTGTGACAGTAGAACAGTTTGATCTCACAAGAGCGATGACGGTATCATATGAATTGCTTAGCGCTCTGTGTCCTGCAGTTGAACAATTTATTTTAGTGTTGGTTATACCTGGCAAGAGTGAAGATGTGGTTTGCTTATATTATCAGGGCGACTGGCAGAAACGGCACACCTGTAATCTTATTACTCAACTACATTTATTCCTTTTATTCCGTTTAGTTTAGCAATTATTTGTATGTTCAATGCAGGCTTCTTAGGAGAATGTTTACTCCAAAAATTCATTCCAATAAAGATTTCTTTGTATCCAAACTACAGATCGCGGACGAGGTTACAGCTAACGGGATCCATTTAGTTGTCAGGCAGTCTGAACAAAGAAAACACTGATGAGCAATTTTTTTTCGTTACGACTTAGTTTGTTAGACGTAATAACTTATTTAATCCTAATTTACTGAAATTGAAAGAAATGGATGAATGTTAAAAATAACTATTACTGAGATGGATTTCATGAGAAGGACCTGTAGAGGTATTTGATAAGCAAAATTACGAGAATAATGGGGTAGAAAAAGATCATTATTGAAGAAGAAAATGTTGATGCGGGTAACAGAAGAAGAAAACGGTTGTCGTAACAGCATATAGATTAGATGTAGAGGGGAAAATAGAACTAGTCAGAAGATGAAGTGGATGGAACTACTGAATAACAGAAACTGCAGGATGGAATTTGAGAAGTCAGAGTAGAGGGAGATGGATCCAATTACTGAGAGGTGAACGAAAAGGAAATGTTATAGAGACCGTTGTGTGTGTGTGTGTGTGTGTGTGTGTGTGTGTGTGTGTGTGTGTGTGTGTGTGTGTGTGTGTGTGTGTGTGTGTGTGTGTGTGTGTGTGTGTGTGTGTGTGTGTGTGTGTGTGTGTGTGTGTGTGTGTGTGTGTGTGTGTGTGTGTGTGTGTTGTATTCTTGTGTGTAGTATTCATTCTTGTTATAGTGAGAGATTCTGAAGGAGAAATGAATAGAGCACTGAAAGTGTTGTATGAAACTCCTATGCAATAGAAATTGAATGCAGACATAAAGAAAACTTGACTACCTGTGTAAGAGAGGGAAGCAAAGAAACGAAAGCATATGTACAGGTAACGTAGCTCTGTTATCTATGAAGTGTAATTATAGAAGACGAAAAGTCTTCAATGCAAATGCAAAGAAGAATAGCTTTTCCAAATCAACCATTTACGGAAAGGAAAAATTAATAAATAAGTGTATCAACACAGAGGTAAGGAAAGCTTTTTGGTAATCACAATCACAGACTTTTGCTGTAGAGCACATTGTTTTATGAACGTGGAAGTTTAACAATGGAAAATCAGGAAAAACGCCTCTTGAACCAGCAGATTGTGGATTTAGAGGGAAATGGCATGACAAGAAAATGACAGTATTTGGACTGAAAGAGAAAATTAGAGAAATTAAGTGTAGCTTTTACAGTTGAGATTTAGTATTAGACTAATAAGTAACATTTCTATTCATAAAATACTAAAGAACGTATTTCCACGAGTCACTCACTGACGTCTCTTGGTCGTCCTAATGATGGTAGACATTCTTTCGTTAATTAGTGTGCACCAAACTGGCATTCTCCCCGCCTTTGTAAAATTACATTGCACTAATTCAAAGGGGTTTCTCCATTTTAGTCTTTTCGAAAAACAAACGAACGTGTTGTCCAGGTGCTGAACCAGGAACCAGGTCCAGGCGTGATTTGGTAGTCACAAGTACCCAACTCCTCTCTTGTCTTTTGACATAAACTTTCCAGCGAAGCTTAGCGTCAAGTGTTAAGTCAAGGTATTTGGCTGTGTTAGAGTGTGATAGTATCTGTCCTTTCGTGGATACCGGATGCGATCTATCCGTTTTTGTATGTGAAATTAACACTAGCCTGCTTGGATTCGTTAGGTTTAGTTTTCCATTTTACCGTCCATCTTCGAAATCTAGTAAGAGCTGCTTACATCTTGTATACTGTCTGCGCATTACTCTTACCGATTTCAAGGATCATCGTATCATCAGTGAAGTAGCTACAGTATTGTGTATAGTTCTGGGAGATTTAGAAGACTTAGGAGATATAGTCGATAATTAATGAACGTAAAGAAATGGACGTTACTACTATAAGAATATAGGATACTACAGGTTTACAAATTTTATAGATTACTACTACATTTTTAAATTTATAAGCCATTTGAGAAGACAGTCATTTCTGGAATATGAGATATCCTAAGATGGAATACCAAGGATACCTAGAAAAATATATTTCAAGATATCAAGACAAGAGTGGGATGTGACAATTACTTTGAAATGAAAACAGCAGGAGTAATTATGATGATGATTACGCATTTAAGGAACATATAAATATTTTTTTTCTTAAATGCTGTAGCGTATGAACGTCTGTTAGTGATATATTTAGATAACAACAGATTTTGTGGAATAAATTATGAATTAACTTTCTGTAAAGTAGACGCAGCATACAGAAGAGGTAAAATCTGTATTTGTAAATTTTAAAAATTCTAAAGTCGAAATATAGAAAAAAGCTTCTCTTAGAAACAGGCAGTAACTTCATTGAAACCGTATTGATCCATCCAAATCGATCAATCGAATTTCAAACGTTACAGTTATATAAGCAAAAGTAGTTGGATGAAATGATTTTCTTTGGCTGGACTTTTGTTTTGAACCAATATGGAATTATGAACGTGCGATAGTCTCAACGTAATAATAATCATAAAAAATAATTAATACATAAAGGCATCGCTACAAACATCACGACAGAGAAAGACAAACGTTGATTACAAGTAGCTCTGAACAGCGGCAATGAAGAGAGGGCGGCAAACGACGCAGAACCAAGACTTACGGAAGAAACATTATTGTGCTGGGCGTCGCGACGCACACTCACAAACACACGTGTTAGATCGGCTTTGCAACGTTATCAGTACACTGCAAGCGTACCGACGCTTGTTTCTACCGCCTCCCACCCTTGTTAATGTTTCTTATCGTACCGACGTAAGACCGAAACAGACCTCATTGTTGTGTTTTATTGCTAATAAACGCGAGCTCAGTGCCCTCGAGATAAAGTGACATAATTATTTGTTCGCTGTAGTTTTTATAAGACGGCGATATTATCGAATTTACTGTATCACGCATTGGCGCACATACACCTTCGTACACATATTGTGGCACTCATTTATTAGTGATGGATTTGTTATTACTTTCTACATAACAAATATATTTTACGAAACAAACAATATAAATAGGCTTAAACTGTTGTATAGAGCAACAAAATAAAAATGACTATAAAACAGAAAGTCGTTATCTTAATAGTAAAATTTTATCACGTATAAACCACAAATTACATTTGATAAATCGTTTGGAAACAAATACATTTTACAGAGTCCCGTAGATTGTGGTTTTAATACAGCTGAATAAATTGCTAAAGGCCAGAGAAATCTATAGTAAAAACTATTAACTAACGAGTTTATAGAAATTATTACGTTCATATTGCATTTATTGTCCTATGTCTTATAAGTATTTCTTACAACACAATAGACTACATACAACAGATAGGAAACATGCACTAAATCCATTAGAGGCATTTAGTTAATGTGGCTACACAAGTAAACAATCGAACACTTAACGTCTGCACTAACGCCGCTCTCTGTGCTCACTAATTGTAAAATGATTTATGGAACTAACTTAATGCAGCAGTCCTGTATTGGTTACATACCTGCAGCTGAGGTCACATGTGACTTAATGCAGATGAAAAGGTACCAGATTTTTCCCACGTTAATCGGGAAAGGGTCTCTGGCCTGCTTGGTTGTCACTAGTAGATACTTGAGTTGCCCTTGCTCTACGATATTCATTCCGTTTCTGTTTTTCAAGGCTGAAGTTTAATCTTTTCCTTCGTTTTTATTTTCCCGGGTCTTTAGCCGAGGTGGACTGTTGACTGTCTACTTCGGAAGCTCTTCTAAAATATATCCATTAAGAGCCCAGGATTACGGCCAATAAATAAACACTTATACGATCCGTTATAACAATTGTGAATAGTCAGAGCTAACGTTAACGAGTTCACAGTTCTTATGGAACTATGGGAACCACTAACGGAAGACTGCCACTGCTGTAGCCGAAATTTCTGGCTGTCGAAGTAATCAAATAATGTAGGTACAACCGGCTCAATATAAGGAAATCAAAACGAAAGCGAAGATAAAAGCAATACCTCGATAAAGGCTAATCTATATCTATACAAATTCAAACGTTAAGGGCATAATAAAACCCTTCTTAATAAAATCAGAGTCAATAAATGAATCAGTGGTCCTGTTTCTCCTATTGAGCGCTGAGAAGAAAATTTTGTTTCTTTTCAGGCATTTACTTCTATATGCATAAGAAACAGAGTTTTCCGATAAGAACTACTTGATTTTTTTAATGAAGTACATATAAATTTAGGAAATTTCCAACGTATTTATTTCAACTAATAAGGATAAGTTAACTTGTGGAAAATGGCTACCGCTCCAATGTTTACACTTGGCCATTTTTAAATATTGCCGATATTTTAAATATCGTATACCTAACTTTTCTCGTATAACTAAAAAAAAAAAAAAAAAATAGCAATGCCAACACGCATGATCTTTGTGGCCAATTTACATCACCATTTTGTGGAAGAACAATGTTAGCTTCTTCTTCATGTTTTTGTCTCTCCCCCATTCGCACACATATCTAAAAAAATCAAAGTTAGCGACACTTTTACATAAATTTATATAAAAATGCACATCCGGATTAAAGTAATGTAAAACTAGTCACAAATATTTCCAAAGGTAAAAAAAATAATATTTTGAAAAACTTTTTAAAAATAAAAATAATAATTTATTAATAAACAAGCAAACACAAATAAATAAAAATGACTTCTTTAAAATTTTAAATAAAACACTGAAAAATATTAAATATTTCATAAAAAACATTTCACATAATACAGAAGGTACAATAATATGGCATTATACACGTCTAAATAAACATATACAAACATCTGATCAAATTTAACGTATGGTAGGCTATATTTAGCAAAGATATATAACATATAGGCTATAAATTATTATAGTAGAGTTTATCAACATATATAAACAATTTTTACATTACTCAAATTATGACGACCAGTTACAGCGTTCAATAAAGTGTACATTAGTAAATAAAAGAAATAAATTAGTAAATAAATTAAAGAAAGGTTTAACTTAAAAAGAATTTATAAGTATGCATAAAGTCAAATAATTTTGTAGAAGCCCTACACGAGGAGCTAACATTACCCTATCATAGAAACATCTTCTCCCCACCTACACACTTACAGCCGATAACAGCAGTGCTAATGACCAGGAACCGAATAATCAATAAAGATCTCCGAGCCAAATAAAAAGAAGCGAACTCGAAAAACCTGAAGAAGATACAGAGAAGAAGATGTATCCTCCAGAAAGGAAGATGTTCTTCCTCATTAGTCACATGAGGAAGAACATGAACAATACATCGTTCTGCGGAGCAGTACGTACAATTTCGTGCGAGTTTAGTTTATCAGTTTCCAAACAAGGTAGCTACATTTACATTGTGCGTTCTGGGATGTTTGATTGATTCGCACGCAAAAAAAATACCAATTAGCGTAATGCTTGTCGTTACCAAAAACCCGTTCAGGCACGTAATCTACCTACATTGGGTAATTTAGAAAATATGGTCGTGAGTTAGCGTTTTTTATTAATCGAAAAGAAATGTTTTGTGTAGCGCCTGCCAGAGTTTACGACTCGTTAAAAATCCCAAGCGTAAACGTTGTTATATAGCCATGATTTATGTTGACGCCTTCATGTGCTACCGCCCGTTCACACAGAGAGTTGGATAAGTTGCCTGAACGTAGGCGCCACTCAGTCTTTGAAATGGAATTGCTTACCGTATATACTTTTGAATATACCACTTAAATATATACTGATTATTAAGTAGAAAAACCTGCTGAAATTACACAGTTACGTATAAGGTATATTAATAAAGCCAAATATTTTATTTCAGACACTAATAGTGTATTACAGTTATTACAGGGTTTATAACACAATTTTACGTACACAGACAGTAGTGCCTAGGTGTACATAAAGACCTATACGTACGTATTTACATATTTCATTCTTGTAATGCACTTGTATACATTTTAAAATGTTTTTTTATTCTGTGAATATTTTTTGGTACTAATACATATAGAAGGATGTATGTATGTATAAAGGATGTATATGTACTTGCTTCATTACCTCTAAAATTTCCATGAAAATTGCTTCCTTCCGTTGTAATCCACCGTAATTTATTTCTGAATAAATAATAATAACCTGTAAGAAATTAAAACAATGAAATAATAGAACATGAAAATATTATTTTTTTCTTTTTAAAAGTATAGAGTTGAAAACTCCAGATATACAAATACGTTTTTGTACAGAATACATATGAGCAAGCAAAATATGTCTCTATACATACTGCAATGTGATAAGCAGTATATTAAAGGAAACCTGATTTATTATGTGCCAAAACATGGTTACCATTAATGAAAATGTGAATGAGTAAGGATTTTTAGGGATCCCAACATTGTGTTTAGAATCGTTTCTGAAACGGTAGGCAATGTCCGCAATATTACACTATGTATAATAATAAGAGTAAGGACTTACTGTCAGCAAGTAAAGAACGAAAAAATTAGATTTAACGTAGTAGGGCCTGTTATGATCTTAATGGCATAAATTACAGTATTCTGTTTGTGAAAAAAGTATGACAGTTAAATAGTTAATGTATGTGCGCGTATCGGTCAAAACACGTGTTCTACAATAATAACATTCTACCCATTCAATGCACACGCTACTAAGTTATTTTAGAGTGAATAGTGGTGAATAGAAATATAAACGAATATTATTGTTTAATTATTGATTGAAATCGATATAATTCGTAATTCAAGCCACATTGCCTTCGATTGCCGGAAGTTAGACACTCTAGCAGGTGGTCTGCCTGTTCAAAGACGTTTAAAAATTTTAGTTTGGGATTGCAGATGGCTTATTAAAGCCAATCAGATTGCAGTACTGCAACATGACGTAATGCGACATGACATCATTAGATCGTACGGGACCGATCGTCCTTAATGAGAAATCCAGCGCAGTTTCGATTTAATAATCTATCAAGGAAGTAGTGAAGTCACGATAGATAACTCAACGAGTTCGTCAGGCTCATGTGCTAATGTTTTTAGGATCAATCACAGCGGTGCGAGATTGCCCCAATTGTTGGCTTGTAGACCATCTACTTCTACAGACTAAAATTGATATATTTCGTGAAACACAATAATTGTTTTGTTTGATGGCTTCCAGAATACTTCAATAGTCCTCAAAAAGAAAACATTTGTTTTTTGAAATACCGAACATTGGAAAAATAGTGTTTCTAAAAGGAGACTAAAATTTACATAAAAGTACATTTTCAGGCACTTATTAACTTTTTTGTCAAGATGGCTTCCAGTCTACTTCATAACATATAAAAAGGCAAAAATGCTAGATAAGCTGGGATGGAGACTACAGCAATGGTGGGCTTCCCAATAATATTCGGAAATGTGAGGGACGTAGGCGAGAGGGAGACAGCATCGAGATCATCAGGCTACGGGATATCAGGCAATGTATTCATCCTGAGTCTTCAACACCAAGGAAGACTACTTATTTTACTCATGTTTACAAAAGAACTTTTAAAGACATTTTTATTAATTATAAGGATTCAGATTTATGAGTATAATTAAAAACTAGTTACACTGTAATTTTGTATTATGTGTTGTAAATAAAGTCTAATGTTTTACATTTTTTAAATTTGATTTGACTTTTTTTTTAAATCAATTGTACTGATAAACAACTGAAAATTTATCGAATTTAAAGAGCTATGTTCTTTTCCTAAATCCAAGTTAAAACTCCTAAAATTGCATAACTCAACTTATTTCAGGTGTATGAAAAGAAGAATTAATCCATTTTTTATTTAAAATTTGGTAAGTCCAACAAATGTATTAATAATCACGCTTCCTAAGAGCTTTTGCAACTTATGTTTATATTCTGACTTGTAGTGTTGCAACACACACGAACACGCTCGCTCGCGCGCGCGCGCGCGCACACACACACACACACAGAGCGACCACAAATTATAATAAAACATACTAGTAACAATATTTCTTTCTCGAACCTGTTGAGTAGCTAGAGACTAGGCACTTCAAGAGAATATTTGAAACATAATATTAGATTGTAAATAGTAAATTGAAGATCATTGTAGGATCAACAAGTACGTTCTAAAAGCACGGAAATTGTTTTTCCAGTCATGTTCATATCGTAGCAGCCGTCGTAATTCCAAAGTCGTTCATATTGTCAAACTGCTACCTTGCATCGTATTGAAGGAGGCCTTTCGGTATCTCCACAATTATCAAGTCCTAAGCAACCACCAACTTCCCACCGTAATACCTCGTCCAGTACGGTGCAAGTAACAACGAACACGACAAAGTTGAAAATTATTTTCGTTATTCATCAGATTCTTGTATTTTGACTTATGTAAATGTGAAGTACAGTATATTAAGAATTAGCTGCTGCCCAGTTGTTTTCAGTGACTGCCGATTTGCATATACAGTTGAACCAGTGCAGGAGCGCATAATTTTGTAGACTTATGTTTTCTTTTATATAAGAACGTAACGTATTTGTCAAGATTTGCTGTCTTAAAGAGTGATCTGGAAAAATTATTTAAAGAAACTTGTTAGTGTCGCAGTTTCTCTGAAGCCGATTTACTGGTGTCGGTCAAGATCACAGTTAGCGTAAAAATATATAATCCTAATTGGAACATCAATTATTGCCTACTGAAACTTAAAATTATAACGTTTGGAAAAAACCTTGTCCTGTCCTATATCGTCATCATCATTATTGGGTATCAGACATTGTTTGTGCTTGTTCCGGTCTCTCAGATTTGTTGTGCCAATCTTGCCTTCCGAAGTTCTGGATACATCCGGGTATAATGTAGAGACTTCTATCATGGTAAATTTCCTCCATCGCCTTGTGAAGTGAAGTGATTGACAGGGCAATTGACAAGCTTACGACCACGTCTAGGTATGCAATGTCCCCTTAGGTCCATTAACATTGTCGCTTGTGTGTTAGAATGTGTAATTTGGATAGGAAAACAAATAGTACGTAGTAGGCCTATGCAGTGTAAATTGTAAAACTCGATAGCGGGTATAACCCAGGAAAAATAGGAGGTTTTAAGGAAAAAATTAGATAAAAGCTACTTTTTTGTACATCTAGTCCATGAACCATAAATTATACAAAACCAATGAGTCTACCACTTCAAATTGTCTAGGGATGGTTTTACAGGGGTTGAAAGGGGTGAAAAAACGATTTTTCGCATATAACTTAAAAACGAAGTATTTATGAAACAATGTTACAAATAATAAAAGTTGTAGCTCACACAATTCCCTATAATTTGGTGGGTGTCACATTCCTGTATGTCAAAGATTGTTGGAATAGGCCACATTTAAAACTTAGAGTATACTGTATTTTTTTTATTTTGTGTGTATTGCATGTAAATGGAGAGGATGATGCCTACATAAGCCGAAGCCTGTGCGTAAGTAATGAGATGGGAATGACTTGAATGATGAACAAATGCCAGACCTTACCAGGAATCAAACCCTGAAGCCAGCGCCCTAACCACTAGACCAAAACGGTCGGTCAATATTTAACTTAAAATATTGTCTCAGGGCGATTTTACCCATATTGAAATATTTACCAAATTTTACCAAAAAACAAAGTATTTTATCAAAAAATGTTTCAAATAAACGTTGTAGCTCACGAAATTCCCTATAATTTAGTGGGTGTCACGTCACATTCCTGTATGTCAAAGATTGTTGGAACAGGCCACATTTAAAACTTAAAGTATACTGTATTTTTTGTATTTGTGTGTATTACATGTGAATGATCGTTTGTTTTTGTTTTTTTTTAAGGGGTGAATATTTACGAAAATGTGGAAAACACATTTTTGATAAGTTCACATTCCGGGTGAAATATTTTGAAAAAGTATCTTTCGATATTTACAAAATTGTAATGATAATAACAACAGTAAAAATAATATAGTAAAAGGATCGCAAAATGAAACAAAAATTTTATAAATAAAACACTGTTTGAATAAAAAAAGCAAATGCAATATTATTGAATTTAAAATCTGAACATTTTTACTGAACCTAATGACTAAAATTAAAATGAAGTAAAAATACAATAAAATTAATCTTAACTGTACACAATACTCATTAAAAAATTAATTACATAATTAAACACATATCATAAAATGTCAAAATCAGAAAGCAATCAGTTTATGAAATCAAATATGTGAATTACACAAAAGAAAGATAGAATCAACACAAAACATTTACGAAAACAAACATATAAAATATAGTAAAATATTTACAACTGAATAAATAAATTGTTCAGAGAAATCAGATGATAAATTTAAATTGAATTAAATGGAAAGTATTTAAAAATACTACAATAAAAAATTTTACAAGAAAATTATACACTAATTTTTTAAAATATGTTATAATAAGATTTTCCTTTTGTAAGAGTCTTTTTATAATATAAAGTTAAGTCTCAAAAAGTCTTCAATATCACTTTTTTAATTGACATTTGTTTCTTCAAGATCATCAATAAGAAATTCATTTTCATTTTCATCATCAATATTAATCTGTTCACTATCAGTAATATTATTATTATAACCTGGCATTTCACAATTCTGACACGTTGATCCTTGGCAATTTTTACACATAACTGTGCATTGCAATCCGGATTTTAGCCAGCGACAACAAAAAGTAGAACAATCAGTCGTGCAGCCACAGGAAATTAAATTCAAAATTGATTCAGGAGCTGGTTCTAATGAAGTCTTAATGGGCTGCAAAAAATTATTTTTCCTTTTCCACCCCCATTCCTCTGGACTTTTATGGTTGCCTAGCCACTTCTGAACTTGATAATAAACTCTAAAGGAATGCACAGCTGCAGCTGCTGAAGTTGGAGTTAACAGCTCTAATTTGGCAGATGCCCTTTTGAGAGATTTCAAACACTCGTCTAGTGTTTGCATTTCATCTTTCGAACCATACAGAATTATAAATAATTTTTCACCAGCTTTTTCTACTTCACTTTTATTTGAACTCAAACTATAAAACACTGCTACAGTATTGTCCAAATTTCTGTTATTCTCCAATAGCTTCAGTAATTGTTTTTTACCTTTTCCATGAACTAAACTAGTCGTGTCACAGCTACTAAAAGTATGGGCTAGAAGGATGAAACTTTTAACATTTGTGAGTTGTATTTGCAAATTTTGCGAGGAAAATAGTTTTGATTTAATTTTGCCGATATTTGGTTTCAATAACGATCGTTCTGATCCGCACTGTTGATTTAAATTAAACTTTTATTCGAAGACTTCACTTGCTTCCGTGTATAATTAAACTGATTACTGGTTTACTATTAGTTTTATGTAAACATTACTCCTTCTGCTACTGATAACTGAATTACTTTTAGGTTAAAAATGTTGACTTGAAGCGACGTCGTTACTGCTCGGATGGATGGAAAACGAATGCCTCTCTGCTCTGAACGCCTTCTATTTATATTCGCTGCATATTGCGGTCGGCCATCTTGTTTTTGGTCCCCTGGCCAACGTTTTAATTGGTTAGAAATGATATCATAGTCACGTGACATACGTCATCCTTATGTCATCATACGTCATTTTAATTGGATAGTTTAAATTAGCGTCATTTTTGTTTTTCTTATTCTTACTTCTCTATATTCAAAATTCACAGAATTTTCACAATTAACAAAAGTTTCTCATTTATGAGAATTACAATGGTGATTTTTATTAGCATCGTATTGCTTGTTTACTGCTGCTTAATTTAAGTCCAATAGCGGCCAGTTTTGATACATTATTAATAAACTATTCTTATTTCATTGCTCAACTGTTATGCTTGTCACATGACTTGATGTTATTTTCAAATATAAATAATTTTACATATTATTCATTTATGATATTTTCATTGTCACATTTTTATATATTTTCACTTTACTAACCTATTGGGTAACTAGTATTGTCAAAGTCATAATCGGTTTGTCAATTTATTGAATGTGTTAGCTTCTAATGCTGCTTGTAGATTTCCTACTGTTCATGATTTGTTACTAATATTCTTCGTTTGTTCAAAGCTCATAGATTTATTTAATATCATTCTTTCTTTTAGTTTTTTAATTGTTTCCATTAATTCACAATCCTTAACTAATTTAATAATTCTCATGAGTATATTTGTATGGAACATTCTGTGATGTTACACAATTAATAGCATAATTACTAATAATTCCAGTACCGAGTGACGTAATGATTTGCGTTTTTGAAACGGATCGTGATTACTAAGCCAATCATATAATTTACTGACATCTGAATCATTTTTTGCAATTCGAGTTTCTCTTAACTCAACATGTTGTTCAGACGTGAAACATATAGTGCTGCAAAAATTTTCAGGTTCTTGACAAATAGGCCGTAGGGGCCTTCGTGACCTTCACTGCTAGGGAAAGGAATTAGTAGCACCTTCCTACAAAAAAAAAGTAAAAACGTTTTTACTTTACTTTTACAATACTTGGATCATTTGGTCTGCATTAGCCTATATAGGTGGTTGCTTTCTGTACTCCATTGTATAGAAGTACTAAAAATGTGAAACAAAATTTTATTTGATACTATTTTAACAAAATTCTTCATTTACATCAGCAAAAAAATAACAAATTTACATGTTTCAATATGGGTAAAATCGCCCTGAGACAATATTATAAGTTAAATATTGACCGACCGGTTTGGTCTAGTGGTTAGGGCGCTGGCTTCTAGACCAAGAGGTTCAGGGTTTGATTCCCGGTAAGGTCTGGCATTTGTTCATCATTCAAGTCATTCCCATCTCATTACCTACGCACAAGCTTCGGCTGATGTAGGCATCATCCTCTCCCAAAACAAAAACAAAAAAACGATCATTCACATGCAATACACACAAAATAAAAAAATACAGTATACTCTACGATTTAAATGTGGCCTATTCCAACAATCTTTGACACACAGGAATGTGACACACACTAAAGTATAGGGAATTGTGTGAGCTACAACTTTTATTTGAAACATTTTTTGATAAAATACTTCGTTTTTAAGTTATATGCGAAAAATCATTTTTTCAACCCCTGTAAAATCACCCCCCGGACAAATTTAAGCGGTAGGCTCATTGGTTTCGTATAATTTATGGTTCAACGACTACATGTACAAAAAACTAGCTTTTATCCAATTTTTTCCTTTAAAGTCAAATTTGTTGACTATTTTTCCCGGGCTAGTAGGCCTGTTCTGTTTTGACCTCCGGTTCGGTACACCTACAGTTCCTATTCATCTGTCTAACCTTGAATAATTTTGCGTATAACGATCTCGCTGACAGTTGCAAGAATAGCGTGTAAGTCAGGCGCGGAAAATGTAATAAATCAGGCGATTTGAAATCACAAAGAGGTGCAGGAGAAGCCTAGTTTATGAAGGAGGTTTGCGGGGGAAACCTTGCGTATCTCAGCTCGTAAAATGAAGTGTTCTCCATCTCACTCGGTGCTCGTACATTAGAAATCCTTTCTGACTAAAACGTTTTTACTTCTTTTTTTTACTATCGCGTAACCAACAATAAAAACGATCTTTCCTTTATTTGAGGCAATTCTTAAAAATAAAGTAAAAGCGCCGAGGAAACGGGGCGCGAGAATGACAACTTATATTTTTATTGTATACTTTTGTGAGAGTTATACTCTACTATAGCTCTGTCTTTGTCTCTGTCTGTCTGTCTGTCTATCTGTCTGTCTGTCTGTCTGTCTCTCTCTCTCTCTCTCTCTCTCTCTCTCTCTCTCTCTCTCTCTCTCTCTCTCTCTCTCTCTCTCTCTCTCTCTCTCTCTCTCTCTCTCTCTTCTGATTTCGTTAGTAATTTTAATTTCTTCAACACACATACTCGTACAACGAACACCATACACTAAACCGCCACATAAACCTAACATAATGTTATCATTATTTTATAGGTTATGTTATATATTACTATAGTTGCATTGATGAGATAATCTCTTTTTCTATCAACAAAGTAAGACAAAGAATATATATTCGCTCTCGTAAACTCATAACGCATTTCTGGCAAGTGTTGATAAGGATATTTATTTCGGCTTTAAATTTCACAAGTACCGGTATTGACTTATGGTTAGCATTGTGCTCAACCACGCACTAGATTAGGCTGAATGGACCCAAGTCACACAAGTCTCGGTGGATATCATTATAATCGAATCCACGACGCCTCATTTGAAAGCAACCGAGCTGACCATGACGTCATTAAGCGCTGACATACGAATCGTAAAGGATTATCATGAATACTAAATAACTGCTATTGTCTTCTGTTAAAGTAGAACAGTTTCTTCAGAGTGATATCAGTGACAAGCAGACATCAGAATATTAGCTGGCTTAAACTAAAGTTAAACGTGAACATGATAGTCTCAGGGAAATGGCTGGTACAATAAACGAATTCTAATTTTATATTTTTGAAAAAAATAGAAAAATATTTAACACAAGTTCTAACTTTTGTTGTAAGTTTTCAGCACTAACCTAATGTAGATATGAAGGCAACAAGGCACTTACTTTACTCAGGTACTGGGAATGTGCTGTTCCCAAAATACCTCCTCAAGTAAAGCATTCAGGAAAATCCAAGTGTTACCCCCTAATAGTCCATTCACTCACAGAAAATTACTTTAAATTTAAAAATTGCTCTTCGGTGAGCGAGATCAGAAACCTCCACAAGAAGCCCACTCTGATAAAAAGAACTATGGCAACAAATGTTAAGAATGAAATAAAACGACAAAATGAGAAAATACGAAGTTCGATGTTTTAAATAAGACTAATAAGTTATCATCTCAAGTGCGTAGGTGGACTACGACAAGGGGACTCATTCAATCCAGCTATTTTTAGTCTAATATTGGATAAACTTATTGACTCCAATAAGACAATAAGTGCGTACAAAATGGATAATAGGCAGACACGTATCGTATGCTAAGCAGCTGACGCAGTTATCATATCGGATTCAAAAGTAAATATATGCAGAGACTTTTTAATACGTTCGTAATAACAGTGACAAAACATAACATGATAATCTCAATACACAGGACCAAGTCAATGGTAATTTCGAAAGATCGCATTCGATATAAACTAGAAATTGGAAGCCAAGTTATAGAACAGGCCATGGACTTCCAGTACTTAGGGACAGACGTCTCAAGTGACCGAAATACTTACGAAGGAGCAAGAAGATAGGCAATGAAAGAAGCTCGGATTTCTGGATATTTAAGGGATGTAACCTGGAAAAATAAATAGGTCTACCACTTGAAGGTATAAGACTTGGTTACCACTTGGTTAATAAATAAGACTTGAAGGTAAAGTGAAGATATAAGGTAAAGTGAAGATATAGGCCTACAAGATGATGGTACGTCTAGTTCCGACTTACGGAGCTGATACTCGGGTTGACACTAATAGAACAAATCGACTGTTGAAGACGATTGAAATGAGTTCTCTCAGGACAATTCTTGGGAAAACGAGACTTGATTAGAATACGAAATATTACATAAGACAGCAGTGTTAAATAGAGGATGTAGTCAAATTTGTCGGAAAGCGAAAAAATAAAGGTGCGACCATGTTGACCGGGAAAGTGATGATAGATTAATAAACATAGTGAGATAGCATAGGCTGTTGGGAAAATGAGATGACGGGGGACTTGGAATCGAGATCTAGCGTCTCCTCTTGATGCGTGAAGAAAAACAATGATTAAGCAAGCCTACATTAAAGAAGAAGTAGAAGGAGCTAATATGTTAAAGAAGAAGATGACTCAACTGAACACAAAGGATGAGAAAGGTCAGTAATAGGAAGCTCGAAGAGGAACCATCGCTCAAGTATAAGAGTCTAAGGGATACATAAGTAAAATTAAAGAGAATATGAAAGACATCGAAATAATATACAGATATATTTTACAAAGGTGATTGACAAAAGATAATAATAGAAGTTATAGAAATAATAAATAAATATTTTTTCTAATACTCGAAAATACTAGTGGTAGAAAAAGAATTGGCATGATACATGGTTTTAATATCAAACAAAACAAAATAGTTCAAGAAGAAGGTAAGACTTTTGACATGTAGATTTATAGATGTAACTTGTTTGTCAAATCACAGGAAGACATTGAGATTGGAAGTTGGCTAACTCATCGTCTGCGAAGACGGTGTCATCCCGGAGTCCCTCTGTGTACGGAAGCATGGGGTTAAGTTCTTAACGGAATGAGGTGTGGTTTGCCACTAACTGCACACGTCAAAGACAGGTTCTGGACTTAAATGTGAATGTACGTTTTTACAAGACTAAGAAATAATTTAAGGATTTGTTATTCTTATTTCCATTTATCGTAGGTAACTTGATAATCTGAGAAACGTTAGAAACTACGAATGGCCCGGACATTTACAGCTTTCTTCGAAAGAAAAAGGTAAAAACCATGGATTAGATTATTGGAATGAATATACAATTAGTTACAACATACCGTACTGGTTCGAATAATTGTCTCTATGATCTCAAGTATCTCAGTTAAGTGGATGCTAATCTCAACTATGGATCCGATTGGAGAAAACAATGAGCAGTTATTGTTAAGAAAGTTCTAAGTGTATCTGTAAGCGATTCACCGTAAATTAAATCGTAAAAATTTCAGAAAAAATGGAACGAACAATAAATATATGGTCTAATTATAATGGTGATGATGGTGAAAATAATAAAATAATATAATAATAATAATATTAATAATTAACCTCAATTATGCGATACGTTATGTGACGAAGTGGTAGACTGAGAATCAGCAGTTCTTGATCTCTAATTGACCAGTGTCTGTTCTCTTTGTTTTATGTAGCGTCCGTAGGTATAATAATTATTATTGTTCCGTTTTATGCGACGTCAGGCGGAACGGAATGTAATTCGTCTCTCAACAACTTAAGATATATAAAGCATCGTAACGAACTATAGATTAGATATTATACACAACACACCTGCGGAGAAATAATAAACCCTCTTCAATTGGCGTAAGAGTATGCAAGGCGTGTAGAAATAGCGTTGGCTATAAAGTATAATGACTTTATACTTTTAATACTTATAATTTTAAGCATATAAAAATTATATTGTCCAAAGTAATACATTTCTTGTTGTTTGTATGATACTTTTCCCGGCAGACTTACTTTAATGGACATCGATATTGTGGCGTCTATATTTATGTTTCAGTATCACTATTCTAGGTTCTTCCGTTCTCTGCTAGCAGAAGAAATTGAAATACAGATTCATAAGACTTACAAATATACCATTATTATTAACACTTGTTTTCCTACTCCTGAGCGAGTATTAAAAATCATACATTACTTAACACTACTTAAATACAACAAGAGAACTTAACCAGATCGGTTCTCTCAACCAGAACTTATCCAGATACTTAACCAGCTTGTTTAGTTTCCAATCTAGCAGTCCACATGACAATGTAGACAAATGTCCTGCCTCCATTTTATTTCCTTAATTTTATAAACTGCATCATATATTTTTGTTTGGCTGTTTGGTTACATCCAATTTATTTTAGTTTATTGTTTAGCAATTTATACCCTCTCCTCGTTACTAGTTTAGTAATGTCTATTATATTCTATGCCTTCAACAGTTTTTTGTCAATCTTCTTCACGAACCGTGTTTCCGACCAGTAAGATTTTGCTGGAAACACTCAAAAACTAAAAACTTTTTTTGAAACATAATATTCGGTTTATTATTTCTATATAATTTCTCGATAGTGGCTTTGATTAAATTAGTGCAATAATTTACGTCAAGAAAAGTGAAAAAGTGTAATAAAAATGTAACATTACATATAAAAGTATAAACAAGAAAAACTAGTTTACAAACTGAGAAACTGGTATACAATTATCCATGACAAGACCTGAGCATTAGAAAATTTGGAACTTAATAAAGGGAGAAAGCAAAAACACAGTTATAAAGTCAGAGGAAAACCCCACAAAACAAAATGAGCCAACATACTAAACGAGTTTACATAATGGAAATAAAACTTTACAATATACGTAAACACAGGTGTGTCTTAATAAGAGTGGATACAAATAATTATAAATATTATAAAAAGTAAACAAATATAAAAATTTAATTTTTAAAACATAGTGTGCAAGTTAATCGGCCATATATCGATATATGTACAAGGTTGTAAAATATGAGCTTTCGTAAGAAAATTCGGAAATCTATATATATAAAAGAGAAATACCACTGACTCACTGATTCATCACGAAATCTCCGAAACTATAACACCTAGAAACTTGAAATTTGGCATGTAGGTTCCTTATGTGATGTAGGTATCCGCTAAGAAGGGATTTTTGGAAATTCGACCTTTAAAGGGGGAAAAGGGGGGGAAAGTTTGCCTGACTGACTGACATAGAATCAACGTAGAGCAAAAACTACTGAATGGATATCAATGAAACTTTGAACATAGCTTCACCATAGGTCTCAGGTGCTCACTAAGAAACGGTTTTAAAAACTTTCACTCCTAAGGGGCAAACCCCCCCCCCCCATTGTATGTATGTATCTATGTATGTATGTTCCACATCTCCTCCTAAACCACTGGACCGATTTCAACCAACCTTGGCACAAATATTTTACGCAACGGGAGAACCAACATAGGATAGGTGTTTTCTTCGATGGGGTCCTTTGGGGGTGGTTTGGGGTCTTCCACATCTCCTCCTAAACCACTGGACCGATTTCAACCAAACTTGGCACAAATATTTTACGCAACGGGAGAACCAACATAGGATAGGTGTTTTTTTCGATACGATCCTCTGGGTCTTAAAAAACTATTAGATCTGGTTACTATGGCAACCCAATAGAATAGATTCTGGTTACCATAGCATCGGTGGAAGTCTCCCGCGTAGGAAATAGCGCGGGAGTCGTCCGACGGGCCTTCCCCGGAACGATACCTCTGAAACCTTCTGGTTTCACGATATCTCTGAAACCACTGAATGGATATCAATGAAACTTGAAACATAGCTTCATCATAGGTCTTAGGTGCTCACTAAGAAACGGTTTTACAAACTTTCACTCCTAAGGGGCAAAAAACCAAATTCTGAAATTTATCTACTGTAAGTGGTTGACATCTCAGTTTACTGGAAACCCCGAATACATTTAGTCCTGAGTTTTTAATCATTGTTTTAAATTGAAAAAAACTTCGTTGTTTGCAGGTTCTTATAGTCGAGAAAATTGCAAAGTTCAATTAATTAATAAATGTATGTCCTTTTTTTCTCGGAAACGGCTCTAACGATTTTCTCAAAATAAATAATAAATAGCTGTTGCTATGAATGTAAATAAACAAACTAAGAGTTGAGAATTTGTACAATCTATTTAATCCTATACTATTAAGCGAGCAATAATTGTACAATTACGTACAACGTGAAACTCCGTAGCGAAGCACGGGTATTTTGCAAGTAACTGTATATATTTTAAAAATGTATTACACTTTGTGACTGTAAAGTGAGTTTTATGATTGTACAACGCACAGGCACGCGCATACACATACAGATTCACATAAACGTATACATAAACTCAACTAAATTACAAAATAAACTTGAATGTAAGAAATCGGTAAGAAACGTAATTATTATTGGTTAATAATAATAAGCGCACGTGTACTTTCATGACCGTTACGACACTATGGAGTAGAAAAACCATGTAAAAATTCAGACATGTGCATCATACTGTATGTCGTAACGCCACGTATCTATTGGCAAAGTCAAGAGAATAAATTTTCTAATAAAACGAGATCATAAGAAATAATAATGATAATACAATGAATGAAGAAAAAAGTGATAATAAGGACAAGAAAGGAGGATAAAGAGAATCAATAATAACACACACCTCTGGAGACAAGGTGAAGAGTAAATCCTTAAATAAAAGGAGAACAGAAGAAGTAATACTGACAAAAAGTGAGACTGGCGAGAGAGGGGGGGAGAGAGAGTTAGTGTGTGACGTAAGCAGTGGGAAGGAGAGTCGAGAGGAAGCAGGGGTTGCACAGGGGAGTCAGGGAAGTCGTTAAAAAAACTCACAAACGCTTTTCATGAGCAGTAATAAAGCAGCCGGCGTAGAGAGAGTTGGGGAATCGCTAGGTATGTCCGAGTAATGGTCTGACAACCAATCGCGCGCGGCCCACGAAAATACAGAAATAAACACGTAGCCTACCGCGGTCCAATCTTTGAATTATGACTTTTTTTTAAAGCCTCAAGTTCTGGTCTATTAAATCAGCTTTTAGTAGTATTATGTTTTTTTTTTGGTCCTTTTAGGTTCGGTTTTGTTCCTGGTTCAGCACGCTAAATCATAAGGCAGGACGGAAAATTAGAAATCTTACAGGCGTTTATTACGACCAAACAAACAACCGCTAACAAAAGCAAGACAAAAGCGAGGTTTGTGTGCGCCGAGATCTATAAATAAATTTTTTTTCTAAACGCTACACGAAGTAGCCAAACTAATTACATTTCGTTTTTGGGGCCTATGATTTACGGCGACGTTAAGCGATAAATGGAACAATGTGCAGCTGCGGAGATTTAACCGAGTTGATGTCGCAATCAACAGTGGACTCTGCTGTTTCATTGTTGGCTCTTTTGTAACATTTCATTTATCGTACATCGTTTGACAGGGTATACGCACTTACTCTTAAACATATTAAGGTACCTTTTATGCATCCGATTATATCGTATGATAAAATATAGTACGATAAGTTTTGCATCCGATTTGACTCCGGAAGAGGGTGTGAACAAACTCTTTCAGCGGTACTGAAAATGGATATCTGCATGCTGTATTTTGAAGAGAAGAAGGAAAAGAAGACGGGATGTTCATCCTATTAACTATGCACTATGTGTAGACAGTGCTTCAATCCATTGTTCCTTCTTCAAATTTCTGTTTTTATAAGCTTCGTAAGCGGGATCCCATAGTGCTCTCCTGTTTTGGATTTCGTCAATGAGTCTTTCTGTATTCATAACGCCCATATTTACAAAACGAATTAAGAAAATCACACCATGACGCAAATATCATCGATTACTTGGCACACCTGCCTCGTCTACGCTAGGAACGAAGGTTGGTAGCGCTGATGTCTGAAAGTCGTGCGATAAAAAACTCATCTGAGTGCATTAACGGAACCATTACAGCCCATGTATCGTTTGAGTTTTTATCTGATGCGTTCCCTAGGACACGATGACATGTTTTTGAGTTCGGAACGATAAATTTATCGTACGACAGTGCATACAACGGCCCACTTGTTTCCGTTGTTCTACATGTCGTACGATTTTTTATCGTAGGTTATCGTACGATATAAATCTGATGCATAAAAGGGCCCTAAGGAGACAGCTGCACTCGGTTGTGTGAAATGATACAGATTCTGATAAAACGAAAACACTCGACCATTTATATAGAGAACAGAAGAACGTCGATTAACCGAAAGACAATTAATCGGAACATCAAATATCCGGCATATTTTCTGGAGAAGATACAAAAAATATCCTGCAGATGGAGCATTCTATAAGTCAATCAAAGGTAGAACCACGTTCTAGTAAACGAATGCGTATTGACGCATTGTAGTTCTTAGTAGGTTGAAACATTCTCTAAAATTGAGAAGACTTCTCGTACGATTTTTACCGGCAATTCATAAACCATTCTATTCCTTCGTCGTCTCTTTCGTTCTTAAAAATTTAGTCTTTAGCTACAAATAAAATAGGTAAAACTCTACAACATTACCACATTGTAACTTAATGCAAATAACAATTTTTGGCAACCACTCTGTTACCTACTGTATTTTTCATTCAGTTTAAACAAGTGTAATTTGGATTTTTTCTTTATCGTTACATTTGACAAAATAAAATGTAATCAGTAATCAAAGGCCTCCTTTGGGAAGGCCAACATTAGAGAAGAGTGGAGAGTGGACACCTGCTGCCAACCAGCATCTGATGGTTGTTAACTAGAAGGAAGGATTGTCACATTATTATACGCATAATACGATGTTTTCGTAGCGATATATGTCATGTAATCCCCGCTTTACCGTGACATGTTTTTTTTTCTGAAAGCGTTCCTGCAATAAACTTTTTTAATAACATGTTGGATCATTCGAAAAAAATAGTGAGAAAATTTTACATTTAATATTCTGGACAATCAATACTCCGCACCACTGAAATATATATGTCGTTATACTGAAAAATATATAATATACTACAACGTAACAAATTATATAATATAATTTATTTTTTGGAGCCCCACGATCTTGGAGCGCCAAAATTTTATACAACGGTACCTTTTGTGTATACATTTACATGTAATTTGAATTGTATAGCCCCGTATTTTTGGGGGACAAACTTATACTAATACAATAGTAAATTAATTTGTGCTGTGTTTACATTCATACAACATTACTGATACCGTGTACGTATAATTGGAGTTCAGGTGTAATCATAATAAGAGTAGTCCTTTTAGGAATCGTAACATGTTTTCATTTCTTTATTCAAACACACATATTCTCTTCTTTAATGTTAATTATTTCTTTAGAATTATCATTATTAATTACGAACGTATTTTCTTTCATATTTTCAATTATTATGTTTTCTTCCCATATCATCGTTTCACATTTTTGTTCCGTTTGTTTAACAATTATTTCACATACATTTTCTGTGATAGTGTCAATATGTGAGTTGGTATCACCAACCTTTTCTGTTAATTCTTTTACCTTCTTCGTTATTTTTATGGTGTCCTGTTTAAAATTTTCTGTCTGTTGTTCTAGTTTATTTTCTAAACTTTCTGTTTGGTTTTTATTTAATTCTTTTAGTTCGTCTATTTTCGCATTCACATTTTCTGTCTGTTTTGTGCTTATTTCATCTACCCAAACTCGCATCATGGTTTGTAGTGCTTCCATGTTCAGACTTTCTGGTGCTGCCATGGTGAATTATTATTAAAATATTTATTTATAATTTATTATTAGTGAACCGTATGCGAGTTTTATTTATTTATTGTTTAATTATTATTATTTATTTATTTGTATCTACTCATATTACAATTTACACCTGTTTGTTGGGGTGGGCGCCAGTGGCGTTATTACAATACAATACACACAACAAAATAAAACAACATATAAAAATATTCATATATCAACATCAATTATTATACATAAAATCCTATGCACACATTTAACCATAGAGCATACATTTATTTATTAAATGTAGGCGTGTCGTGCCCCAACTTAACGGGCGACAAAATTATATAACAACACACAGGTTGCAAATTTAATGTAATTTATTTTGTGGAGCCCCACGATCTTGGAGCGCCAAAATGTTATACAACGGTACCTTTTGTGTATACATTTACATGTAATTTGAATTGTATAGCCCCGTACTTTTGGGGGACAAAATTACACCAATACAATAGTAAATTAATTTGTGCTGTGTTTACATTCATACAACATTACTGATATCGTGTATGTATAATTGGAGTTCAGGTGTAATCATAATAAGAGTAGTCCTTTTAGGAATCGTAACATGTTTTCATTTCTTTATTCAAACACATAAAATAAAATAAAATAATAATATAATAATATTTTCTTCGCCATAAAATATTCATCATCTATGGTTTCAATGTTTCTTTGTTGCCGTATACTCATCATAAAATAGATCTTATGTCTTATATTAGCAATTCTATGTTAAACATTTCTTCGTTATACTATAAATTCTCGACTACTCAGTCTGAATGTGTGCTTTACAAATTTTTTCTTATTAACCTTATTATTCTATACTTGACATACATCTTACGGCTTTATAATCATTTTAAAGAAGCTAATTGAATCGTTAGTCTTCTTCTATATTTCCAATTACTTTACTTTATATGCTTTCAATAAAAATTTAAATTTATTAAATCAATTGTTAATTCTCCAAACAAGTTTATCTTTAAATTAACAGGTCATCATTAAAGAAAATTCTTATTACAGTTAAATTACATTCTCTTATCTCTATCTACATAATTTTTCTTTAATTTAAAAATGTTTGTATTAATGTCTTTCAATGTCTTTATTCTTTCATAATTATAAATTGTTTTTTTCGTCACCTCAATTCTGCAGATTGTCCCATGTCCTCCAGTGATCTGTCGGTCCTCTCCTACTGGATGTCCTCTTGCGTTTTCCGGTTCCACTGGTCGTCCTCCAGTCACTCGTCCTTCATGGTCCCATCGGCTGGCTGTAGAATAGAATGACGTGATGCTCTGAATCGGCTGCTGTTGTTATATAAACCGCCTCTATTGCTCTGCGTATCGTTCCTCTGCTTGGCCATCTGTCTAGAGTGTTGATGTTTGTAGTTGTAGACTGTTTGTAGACGTCCGATAATTGTAGTTACTGTTCTTTTTTTTTATTACTTGAACTAACATATTGTCCGTTATACTTTACAGTTTATAAACAAAAGATCTTGTCGATATTGGACATAGCGTCTAGCTATGTCTGAAGTAATTAAAATTTCGCGTCTCTGACGGACATAGCGTACCGCTGCAATTGAAAACTGATTGAAGAGTAAATTTGGCTCTCCTGGGCTCGTATTTATATTCACCAAAAAAACCACACCTGTCGTCACAGAATTCTGCAGGTCAGAAGCTGTCCACGGCGTCTGTTCCCCCACCCTCGTCCAATTTCAAATATTCTCACATTTTTGCCAATTGCAATGTCTAATGCGGATTTCAAGGTGATCTAACATTGTCTAATTTAATTACACATATTATACGTTATTACATAATGATCGCATCATTAGTGTAATTACTATGCTCTAAAAATCGCACAGAATTCGCACTGAACGTCATAATTACATAGAATTCGCACTGCACACGTGTCTGATTTGTATGCATTTTTAGAAGTCTTTACAATCTTTCTAATATTAACGGTTTGCTTATAATTAAATAAAACTTTAATTTAGCATCTATTTGGGGCAAGATTGCAAACTTTCAGGCTTGAACAGGCTTCACGCACACACACTATTTACTTGTGTACACGCTCTCAGCGGCAATCGCGTGATGTTCCTGTCGATTCCTGATTATAATTCAGTTTCCAATTTCACACCTGCTTGTCTATTACATATTACTAAAATTAATTTAAATATTTTTTTTATTTAATACATGCACATTACAGCATATGCTTGTATTGTCGCAATACGTAACTCGTTATGACATTTAGATTCTAAAAAGTATAAAAATTATCGATATGTACAAGGCCTCTGTGACTGTTATTGTTGAAAATGTAATATTATAACAATAATCTGGTTCAGAAATGACACAGTCAAAGAAAAGACAACTGCCTCACACTAGTTTAATTGATGTAATAGAAAAGAAACATGTTTTGGTACAGACTATTGAACGCTAGAATACAGAGAATACCCACGCTAGTGGTAACAGAATACCGCAAACATAAATTTAGAGACTACCAGAAAGACGCATGAAAGAGGTGGAACAGAGAATTTGTAGAAGCAGTACGAAATACACCTTATTCGGAAGATTTACGTTTGTACACCTGTAGGTTAAAATTCGAAGCAGTTTGGATTCATGAATCCACCAATGGATTTTAATGAAACTATTCACAAACACACTCACACACTCACACACGCACATTCACACAACACACAAATCGTAAGCTTCAAAATTACAACTGCAACAACTGTCCAGACTGGACAAATACAGAATGGGTGGTAAGTCTCTTGGCAATAGTAGTTATAAAAAACATATCTGACAAGTTACTTACGTCCCATCCTATGAAAGGGCTGTATTAAAGATTAGGCGTTTCATTATACAAAAACTGGCTACTAAAAAAATAAATAAACGGTCGATTGTCACTGTTCACTTTTTGAATTGGTTTTTAACCACAACTGCTGTAATTGATGTTTGTCTCATGGTAAAGGTAAATTATCACACTGTGACAGGTTATTGCTAGCTTGTAGTGTAGCACACATGCAATACAATACAATCATGTAATTCAAACAATACATTGTAATTTATTGTAGCCTCAAGGCGGTTTCAGGTTTTAGCAACTGAAACGTTGGTTTAGCTTATGAAACTTTATCGACGGATGGATTCCGAAACGTTGTTTGACGAATTAACCGTCAGTACTCAGCTTACCTTAGCAGTTAGATTATATTGACAGTTACCAGGCACATTACAATAGAGCTGAGTCTTTTATAATCTAGAAAAGGTTTCTGTAAAGCCTAAGCCAGGGAATTCAGTTAAACACTTACCTAAGGAAATAATTTTATTGTCATAATTTTGGACTTTTCTTACGTTTAAAAATTTGTCGAAATAATAAAAATATCTTCTATTTTTGGAAGTTACAATTTAAACACAATAATACTCAAAATACGATCCCTTCGACTACAAGACATTTTGAGACGAATTTTTGAAAAAACTTCTTTGAGTGCAAATTTTAGACTAGTAAAAATATAGGTAAGGTAAGTTAGTCTAGTTTCAATTATACATAAATGGAACGTTCTTGAGTTTCAGGTGTTATCAGAAAATTCTGTTATTGCGCCATACATAATTTTGATTATGGAGATATTATAATTTTAGTGACATATTATTCGTCTAAACACCAAAAGGCTACCCACTGATTTATTTTCTAATACAAAATGTTTTAATGAATACTGGTAACCATTACTGCCTTACATTTTTTATACTCACTTCCTCTCTTTCTCTCTCTCTCTCTCTCTCTCTCTCTCTCTCTATATATATATATATATATATATATTGCAACGAATCACAGGATCATGATAGGCGGGGCAAGTTCATATATTACACAGACAATGGACATTCATATTATATTGGTAGATGGTTAAGTTTGGTTGTTATCAATTGTATTTAGTAAGGTTAAGGGTTTAGTTTAGAAAAACTGTGCATTATTATTTATGGTTATTCATGTACTGTGTTAGTGGAAATGTGCGCGCGTGCGCGAGTGGGAAACGTTTCCCGGGCGGTGCGTGAAGTATTATCGTTGTTTTGACATTAGCTGAACTGAGACATGTGTATCGCTACAATCCCTATACCTGTCGGACTATTGTTTACGGTCATGTATATTATTGGTATGTAGGCAGTCATGCATGAAATACGTGTAGTCTGATTACCGCTATGCATGCTGTTACAAAGTAAATGCACTCTACTGCATGAAAAGTGCTTGGTCACTTTATAATAACCATGTGACTTCCATCCACCAATAGAATGCTGACTGGTGGTTGGAAATTTTCTTAAGCCTGTCGTTACACAAGCAGTTCTTCTACGCCATCTACCGCGAACGGGTCGTGCACTCCTTGTACAAGAATTCTACCGCTTGCAAGGTGTTGTAAAGACTATTCGTCGTTAGTGAAACGGGAAGGCTCAGAACTGTGTATGTAGTACATCTGCACACAGTAGTGTTTAAACGCATTACGCGTATAATTACGATAGTTCTTCTACGCCATCTACCGCGAACGGAACGTGCACTCCTTGTACAAGATTCTACCGCTTGCAAGGTGTTGTAAAAACTATTCGTCGTTAGTGAAACGGGAAGACTCAGAACTGTGTGTGTAGTACATTTGCACACATCAGTGTTTTAACGCATTGTGCGAAAAATTACAAGCAGTTCTTCACTGCTGCTACCGCGAACGGTACATACAATCCTTGTACAAGACTCTACCGCTTGCAAGGATCTGTTAAGACTTTTCGGGGATAGTAATGCGTGTGACGCATAACAATTGATTTTGTATCTTTACACACGATATTAATATTGTAGTATTACGTGTGTAAGAAGTGAGTGTAACTGTATCACTGTGCGAGATTTTCCGCAGTGACAGTATCATTAATTGTTACGCAATAGTTTCATCAAGACGTTTCCGTGCTAGTGCAAGATTTCCTCATAGGGTGGTCTGCTGATCGCGGTAGACCTTGGTATTCGCGAGAACACTTGAAGAAGCCGGAGAGGTATAAGCTCAATATACCGTTATTAGATTTAACTCACTGTCACCTGAGATATTACTTGGTCTTAAACTCTATATAAGTTTTGCGAGTAATAAAATCCGTAGTACCGTTGTGTGTGCGAAGTGTCGGATTCATCGTGGGAATTGCAGGACATCAACCCAGCTGTTGCAGGACATCAGCCCAGCTGTTATAGGACATCAGCCCAGCTGTTATAGGACACCAGCCCAGCTGTTATAGGACACCAGCCCAGCTGTTATAGGACCAGCCCAGCTGTTACAGGACGCCAGCCCAGCTGTAAACGTTTCTGGTGAAACGTCTGTCATTTGTAAGCCACACCTGACGAACCAACTATACCGCAAAGACCGGCCTTTCTCTTCAACAACATCATCGTGGGAGTCTGCTTATGTAACGTATCACGTCTTGCGTATGAACATTATTTAACATTTTAAAAGAAAGACTCTATATCAAACATTACATTCTGTACATTTCAAATATACCATATAAACTATAACTTGTGTTTGTACAATAAATAATCTTAAACCCTCCAATATAGACTTGTAATTTGAAATACACATACTATCATATCCTATGCGCCAATAGTTTAGTAATTTGTGTTGTCGCATAGTGATATTTTGGCGCTTAGCAACGTAGGGCTCGTAAAATAGCGGAAATTTTACGCTATTATATATTTGTCTATGAATATAAAATTTGTTGGAAAAATCCGACGTATAAATATAATTAACATAAAAATTGTATGTGTATTGTTCATATGAAAAGCTGAGGATATAATTTTTCAAGTGTGCATATTCTCTTGTATATCATATATGAACAGATTTTATCAGTATATTGGAGGTTGATTATTAGTTGTTGTATGTGAGATAAGGTATTTACATGTTGATATTTTGAACTGCTTTTTCTGTGTGCATATAAACTGGTTACCATATGTTCTAATCTTGTTGTGATAATAATAACTTGCTTTGCGTATAAATCAATAAGTTTAAATTTACTAAATTTTAAATTAATTTGTGATCACTATGTCGAATAAAAAGGAGCTTATAGAATATTTAAGGGCCAGGTCACTTGATGATAAAACCATATCTGAGCGGAGTAGAGCCGTTAGGCGGAAATTCTGGGATAGAATTGAAAGTAATATTAACGAGGCAACTCGCTTAGGGCATAGTATTTCGTTGTTCGATATGGTCGGAGATATGGATGTTGCATGCAATTATAGTGAAGATGACGAAAGTGAAATTAGTAATAGCAACACTATTAGTCCAGAACATACTTCAGATAATTGCTGCGGGGAGATGAAAGCCGTGGAAGAAGAGATGATATCGGATATACAAGGAGTTTCAGAGGAAAGTAAAGCCAGGGATGAGGAGATGATAGCCATTAGGCAGGAATTTTGGGAAGAAATGGACGCCGACAGAGAGGAGAGGATGGCGAAACTACAGGAAGTGTCAGCTGATATTGAAGCAGATTTATCTGTTGAGAATATTGCACCGTGTGATAATTTTGAAGTACCTAATGTCCTTGTGGAACATACTCTCAACGAAAGTAATATGGAAGTTAACCAAGATGTGACATCTGAAGGATTAACGGAGAACAGTAGCGTAGCAGGTGAACTTGAAAGTGATTATACAGAAACCACCTTATTAGGGCCTAGTAGTTCATATCTCGGTAAAGTCGAGTATTTAGATTCTGCATCGGATTGTAGTGAAGATAACAGAAATGAAATTAGTAGTAACAACACTATTAATCTGGAACATACTTCAGGTAAGTGCTGTGATGAGGTGATATTTTATAGTGTAACAGATATAGCATGCGAGAACCGTGAACGTATGATAGGATCTGAAGCTATCATGGATGCGGACAGTGTATGCATAACACATAAAAATTCCGAACCAGTAGTAGAGCCTGGAACTAGTATGGATACTAACGGTGCAGGTATTTATGACACATGGCCTGATGATGAGGTACTAGATGAATCTATGTCAGGTACTGAGGTGTTTACGGAGGACGGAGAGGTGAATGATACTGGTGACAATAAGGTGACAACAATTATGGTAAATAATAATGAACCGCCGCGTAATCAGTTTCATGTTCAAACACCACAAAATCAGCCGCAATCACAACAACATAAAAATACAACTCAGCAATTTAATACCAACTTATTAGCAACAGTTATTGAAAATGATTTAGTTGAAAAGCAGTTCAATCAATCAAGTATGAAAAATGTTAGTTATAAGAATGAAACTGTTATGTATGGCCTATATCCTGCCGAAATTAGGGATAATTTAGTATGTAATAATGATAATAGTAATAAACATGAGGGAAATATTAGGATTGAAAATTGCACCGACCTTATTGTCGAAGCAAAAATCAATGGTTATGTCGACGAGAGGTTGTCCGACAGTGGCACAGAAATATCGCTGTTGGACAAGCAGTTACGAAAGAGGTGTAAAAACCACTTTGTACAAATGCCGATTCTGCAGGTAAGTCACACAAGGATAAAATCAGGAGCGTGTGAATTGCAGGTAATTGAAAAACAGGCAATTAAAGCAACATACGAACAGGGTACGGAAGTAGATGCGACCGTCCTTGGAGTTAAAAAACTCGGACATAATATTATTTGGGAAGTTGATAAATTGAATAAATGGCATGCTGCATTGGAAGTTCAGAAAGAATTATTCCCAGCTAAAGTTGCTTGTCGACCTCACGTTATCAGACTGGGACGCTCGAAAGATAAGATAACGAATAACTCACCGACCACCAAGGTTCAGTTAATGGGTTGCGAGATAAGGCAATTACGGCGTATATTAAACAAATTCAAATCTGTATTTCCAAGTAAACGTGTGCGTTTCAAAACTGAGAAAAATTTATACAAAAAACTCAGAAATAAATGTCAGGATATAGGGGTAAGAATGTGTAGTGATTTAAATATGTCAATTCAGGTTTAAATGTTGTATGTAAGATGGCTCTGTGAATGAACAATAATCTAGTTTTGATAAGGAATGTTGTCTGTGTACCCTGTGACACTGCATAAGATTTCGTTATCTGTGTGTCAAGAACATGTGTGTTTGTTTTGGTTTGAAGGTTACCACGTGTCTTTTGATTTGATGCTTCTGTCAAAGTGACAGTTGGAAATGTTAGTATTAATTGAGGATGTTTATTTGATTTTAGTTCGAGGGTATTATTATTATTTCAGGATTAGGAAGTTGTTTTGGTTATATTGAAAAAAAAAAATTTTTTTTATTTTTTGTTAGTTAACTAAAGAAAAAAAAAAAAAATTTTTTTTTATGCGGGAAGGAGTTAATCCTGCAACGAATCACAGGATCATGATAGGCGGGGCAAGTTCATATATTACACAGACAATGGACATTCATATTATATTGGTAGATGGTTAAGTTTGGTTGTTATCAATTGTATTTAGTAAGGTTAAGGGTTTAGTTTAGAAAAACTGTGCATTATTATTTATGGTTATTCATGTACTGTGTTAGTGGAAATATGCGCGATAAAGATCTTGTCGATATTGGACATAGCGTCTAGCTATGTCTGAAGTAATTAAAATTTCGCGTCTCTGACGGACATAGCGTACCGCTGCAATTGAAAACTGATTGAAGAGTAAATTTGGCTCTCCTTGGCTCGTATTTATATTCACCAAAAAAACCACACCTGTCGTCACAGAATTCTGCAGGTCAGAAGCTGTCCACGGCGTCTGTTCCCCCACCCTCGTCCAATTTCAAATATTCTCACATTTTTGCCAATTGCAATGTCTAATGCGGATTTCAAGGTGATCTAACATTGTCTAATTTAATTACACATATTATACGTTATTACATAATGATCGCATCATTAGTGTAATTACTATGCTCTAAAAATCGCACAGAATTCGCACTGAACGTCATAATTACATAGAATTCGCACTGCACACGTGTCTGATTTGTATGCATTTTTAGAAGTCTTTACAATCTTTCTAATATTAACGGTTTGCTTATAATTAAATAAAACTTTAATTTAGCATCTATTTGGGGCAAGATTGCAAACTTTCAGGCTTGAACAGGCTTCACGCACACACACTATTTACTTGTGTACACGCTCTCAGCGGCAATCGCGTGATGTTCCTGTCGATTCCTGATTATAATTCAGTTTCCAATTTCACACCTGCTTGTCTATTACATATTACTAAAATTAATTTAAATATTTTTTTTATTTAATACATGCACATTACAGCATATGCTTGTATTGTCGCAATACGTAACTCGTTATGACATTTAGATTCTAAAAAGTATAAAAATTATCGATATTTACAAGGCCTCTGTGACTGTTATTGTTGAAAATGTAATATTATAACAATAATCTGGTTCAGAAATGACACAGTCAAAGAAAAGACAACTGCCTCACACTAGTTTAATTGATGTAATAGAAAAGAAACATGTTTTGGTACAGACTATTGAACGCTAGAATACAGAGAATACCCACGCTAGTGGTAACAGAATACCGCAAACATAAATTTAGAGACTACCAGAAAGACGCATGAAAGAGGTGGAACAGAGAATTTGTAGAAGCAGTACGAAATACACCTTATTCGGAAGATTTACGTTTGTACACCTGTAGGTTAAAATTCGAAGCAGTTTGGATTCATGAATCCACCAATGGATTTTAATGAAACTATTCACAAACACACTCACACACTCACACACGCACATTCACACAACACACAAATCGTAAGCTTCAAAATTACAACTGCAACAACTGTCCAGACTGGACAAATACAGAATGGGTGGTAAGTCTCTTGGCAATAGTAGTTATAAAAAACATATCTGACAAGTTACTTACGTCCCATCCTATGAAAGGGCTGTATTAAAGATTAGGCGTTTCATTATACAAAAACTGGCTACTAAAAAAATAAATAAACGGTCGATTGTCACTGTTCACTTTTTGAATTGGTTTTTAACCACAACTGCTGTAATTGATGTTTGTCTCATGGTAAAGGTAAATTATCACACTGTGACAGGTTATTGCTAGCTTGTAGTGTAGCACACATGCAATACAATACAATCATGTAATTCAAACAATACATTGTAATTTATTGTAGCCTCAAGGCGGTTTCAGGTTTTAGCAACTGAAACGTTGGTTTAGCTTATGAAACTTTATCGACGGATGGATTCCGAAACGTTGTTTGACGAATTAACCGTCAGTACTCAGCTTACCTTAGCAGTTAGATTATATTGACAGTTACCAGGCACATTACAATAGAGCTGAGTCTTTTATAATCTAGAAAAGGTTTCTGTAAAGCCTAAGCCAGGGAATTCAGTTAAACACTTACCTAAGGAAATAATTTTATTGTCATAATTTTGGACTTTTCTTACGTTTAAAAATTTGTCGAAATAATAAAAATATCTTCTATTTTTGGAAGTTACAATTTAAACACAATAATACTCAAAATACGATCCCTTCGACTACAAGACATTTTGAGACGAATTTTTGAAAAAACTTCTTTGAGTGCAAATTTTAGACTCGTAAAAGTATAGGTAAGGTAAGTTAGTCTAGTTTCAATTATACATAAATGGAACGTTCTTGAGTTTCAGGTGTTATCAGAAAATTCTGTTATTGCGCCATACATAATTTTGATTATGGAGATATTATAATTTTAGTGACATATTATTCGTCTAAACACCAAAAGGCTACCCACTGATTTATTTTCTAATACAAAATGTTTTAATGAATACTGGTAACCATTACTGACTTACATTTTTTATACTCACTTCCTCTCTTTCTCTCTCTCTCTCTCTCTCTCTCTCTCTATATATATATATATATATATATATATATATATATATTGCAACGAATCACAGGATCATGATAGGCGGGGCAAGTTCATATATTACACAGACAATGGACATTCATATTATATTGGTAGATGGTTAAGTTTGGTTGTTATCAATTGTATTTAGTAAGGTTAAGGGTTTAGTTTAGAAAAACTGTGCATTATTATTTATGGTTATTCATGTACTGTGTTAGTGGAAATGTGCGCGCGTGCGCGAGTGGGAAACGTTTCCCGGGCGGTGCGTGAAGTATTATCGTTGTTTTGACATTAGCTGAACTGAGACATGTGTATCGCTACAATCCCTATACCTGTCGGACTATTGTTTACGGTCATGTATATTATTGGTATGTAGGCAGTCATGCATGAAATACGTGTAGTCTGATTACCGCTATGCATGCTGTTACAAAGTAAATGCACTCTACTGCATGAAAAGTGCTTGGTCACTTTATAATAACCATGTGACTTCCATCCACCAATAGAATGCTGACTGGTGGTTGGAAATTTTCTTAAGCCTGTCGTTACACAAGCAGTTCTTCTACGCCATCTACCGCGAACGGGTCGTGCACTCCTTGTACAAGAATTCTACCGCTTGCAAGGTGTTGTAAAGACTATTCGTCGTTAGTGAAACGGGAAGGCTCAGAACTGTGTATGTAGTACATCTGCACACAGTAGTGTTTAAACGCATTACGCGTATAATTACGATAGTTCTTCTACGCCATCTACCGCGAACGGAACGTGCACTCCTTGTACAAGATTCTACCGCTTGCAAGGTGTTGTAAAAACTATTCGTCGTTAGTGAAACGGGAAGACTCAGAACTGTGTGTGTAGTACATTTGCACACATCAGTGTTTTAACGCATTGTGCGAAAAATTACAAGCAGTTCTTCACTGCTGCTACCGCGAACGGTACATACAATCCTTGTACAAGACTCTACCGCTTGCAAGGATCTGTTAAGACTTTTCGGGGATAGTAATGCGTGTGACGCATAACAATTGATTTTGTATCTTTACACACGATATTAATATTGTAGTATTACGTGTGTAAGAAGTGAGTGTAACTGTATCACTGTGCGAGATTTTCCGCAGTGACAGTATCATTAATTGTTACGCAATAGTTCCATCAAGACGTTTCCGTGCTAGTGCAAGATTTCCTCATAGGGTGGTCTGCTGATCGCGGTAGACCTTGGTATTCGCGAGAACACTTGAAGAAGCCGGAGAGGTATAAGCTCAATATACCGTTATTAGATTTAACTCACTGTCACCTGAGATATTACTTGGTCTTAAACTCTATATAAGTTTTGCGAGTAATAAAATCCGTAGTACCGTTGTGTGTGCGAAGTGTCGGATTCATCGTGGGAATTGCAGGACATCAACCCAGCTGTTGCAGGACATCAGCCCAGCTGTTATAGGACATCAGCCCAGCTGTTATAGGACACCAGCCCAGATGTTATAGGACACCAGCCCAGCTGTTATAGGACCAGCCCAGCTGTTACAGGACGCCAGCCCAGCTGTAAACGTTTCTGGTGAAACGTCTGTCATTTGTAAGCCACACCTGACGAACCAACTATACCGCAAAGACCGGCCTTTCTCTTCAACAACATCATCGTGGGAGTCTGCTTATGTAACGTATCACGTCTTGCGTATGAACATTATTTAACATTTTAAAAGAAAGACTCTATATCAAACATTACATTCTGTACATTTCAAATATACCATATAAACTATAACTTGTGTTTGTACAATAAATAATCTTAAACCCTCCAATATAGACTTGTAATTTGAAATACACATACTATCATATCCTATGCGCCAATAGTTTAGTAATTTGTGTTGTCGCAATATATATATGTGTGTATGTATATGTATGTAAAAGTGCCAAGTAATGTAAATCTTAAGATTTACCGGTATATCCTAAGATTTACCGTCTTATGATGGTAAATGTCCGAAGATCCTTTTAAAATGTTTGTATTTCGGACTTTTACCAACAGTAAGTGGTAAATGTCAAGATTTACCTCTGCGTTGTGGTAAAAGCGTAATATTTTTAATTTTATAGAAATTTATAATTAATAATAAAAATAATGGCTCCCATGTTTACCACCGAAGTAGCTTAGGAATAGGCAGGGTAGGCTGCCTTATGTGAGCCGTACGGCATACAAGGAAGGCAAGTTATAATGAATAATTAAAAATAATAATTTCCTAAAAAACGCATGAAGAAAGGCTAATAAAATTTTCTGTACACAGTGTGAACTGGTTTCGTATGTATAAAGATATACGAGTTTGCCAAATGTGGCACCAAGTTGATATTCATAATTTTCAATATTCAGTGTGACAGTTACAACTGATTTTGGACCCACCTTTGCCCGGTCTACATAACTTATAACACTTTGACTCTCACATTCTGTCCAATTAAAGGTTTAGCTACTTTTTTACAAGAAATAAGTCATTTTTTCTGCTTGTTTTAAAGTCCTTCGGCGGCTCTATTTCGAAAGCGCTTCACTGTATCGATCCCTTGTTGTAGCATTTACATCACTCATGTCAGGTTGTTCAACTATTTCAGGTTCTTATTGAAGATTTAGCTTGTATTTCCATTCTACTAAAACTATCTTGCGGAAAACTATCTCCGTGCACAATTTTAACATCTTTCCACATGTCAGCTAAACTTGTTATAACTTGGTTACATAAATCTCGCCCATTATCGGAATGAAGAATATTAGGCGCGCCAAAAATAGTAAAAATATCCAACAGACAATGAGCCACTTCCTCAGCTCTTTTTATTGAAGTGCTCGTAAAAGAACGAATTTAGTTAAATGGTCCTGATATACTAGTGTGCATTTCGACCGATTATCTGGGTTGGCTTGCATGTCGATTAAATCGATTTGACAACGAGACTTAATTTCGTTACGTAATATAGGTTTCACAACAATTCCTGTTTTTAACGTTTCTTGTTTCTTTTGACTCGGCTTACATAACTTTAAATAAGTAGCAATTGACTCTACAGTAACGTTTTTATATTTGCGATTTAGTTCACTATCATTCGCGTTCTTCCTCCGTGACCAATAGCAATATGATTCTCGTGTTCATCAAATAGTTCAATATTAAATAGTTCAAATTCTTGTGTTCAATATTAAATAGTTCATCAAAACAAACGTGGTGAAGAATCTCTTCTCATCCCGCAGAAACAGGTGCTATAAGTTTATCTTCACCACCCATGTTAATAATATCATAAAGTTTCAAACGCCTGTAGTCCACAGATTGATTATAAGTCACTGTTATTGTCGTTTTTACTTAATATCTGGACCAAAAACCAAACAAATACCAAATATAATATAAATAACCTAAAGATACAAAGCTTTTTATTTCCGATTGCAGCTTTTACCACAACGCAGCGGTAAATCTTGACATTTACCACTAACTGTTGGTAAAAGCCCGAAATCCAAACATTTTAAAAGGATATTCGGACATTTACCATCATAAAACCATAGATCTTAGAATATACCGGTAAATCTTAAGATTTATCTTACTTCGCACTTTTACAGTAACATATTTTTACGACGGTCTACTGCTCGTCGTACGGTACGGTGGAAAACAAAATACAAGACACCAATTAAGTCACTAATTACCAGCTTTATTTATCACAGTTAAACAGTTCATAATTAGCAAGACAGTCTCTTACAACAAATGAAATAAAAAGTATTCACGCGCAATAAAATGTCAACTAATATAAAACACAATTATCCCGTCCGATTATAAAACAAAACACTTCACTAATAACAACTTGAACGCACACAGTATCGCCCGACAAATAACTGAACTAAGGCCGCTGCCGCTTTGTATTTATATCCCCGCTCACAGACCAGAACATTCCACACTACGCGTTATCTCTACACTACGACGTAATTAATTGCAACCTTGACACAGTCAGCGAGACTGGCGGCATCCAGAAATGTCTCGCAAGCGCATGTTGGAATCACGTACGTCACAACATTGAGCCGGATTCCAATGGATCGTTTGAGAAACACGTAGTTTGTTCTGTGATGTCGTAACACAGCCCTCTCCTTAAGCCTGTTCGTCCCGAACTGGCAAACCGTCTCTGAAGTAATACTTAGCCAGGCGATCTAGGTGGACGACCTTGAACTTCCGCTGTCCTTCCTGTTGAATCCGATAAACATCATTGATTATTTTTTAACATGATAATGTTTTTAGGCTGGGTGTCACTCCACAAAATGGGCGATGCAAAATGTGTAACGTTATCGAAAAATGTAACGCTTCCACACTTTCGATTCCCTAAAAAAGCCTAAAAACATTATCATGCTTCGATGTTTCGGTTTCGTCTAAATTCTTTGAATGCTTAGGTGCATAAAATAGAGAGAGGGAGAGAGGTGGGAGAGGGAGAGATAGATAGAGAGTTTTCTATCTGTTTTTTGTGCTCTTACCATCATCTTCGGATCGGCCAGCCGACCTTAGTGCAGTAGTTTTGCGAACGATGTTTAGTCTTTTTTCACAGTCTAGGGTCCTTCCCAGTTAGTCTGAAGCTTACGTGAGCGACCACGACGGCGCTTTAGGTTGAACAACCAGACCTGATCTTCTTCTTGGAAACCCACACTATTGCTGCGAATGTCATACCGAGTTTTCATTTTATCACTGGCAATCTTCAGCAGCCCTATTATGAAGCGATTCATTTCTCGTAGTAGGTTTTCTAATTGCGAGAAATAGTTCTGTGGCTCTTGGGATTGAGTCTAAGGTGATCCGAACATCAAGTCCCCAGGAAGACGAATCTCCCGCCCAAACACCAATTTTGCTGGAGTCACTCCCGTTGCGTCACGTAGTGATGACCTAAACACCATTGGCTAATCCAAGTCTGTTTGGTTCTCGTCAACAACCTCTTGCTTAACTTCTTCAGCAACTTCTCCCCCGGGCGCTTCTAACAGCTCAGGAACAAGCAAGAGTCCTGTCTCGACACCCATACTTAGCTTCCCAATCACTTCTTTTGTCGTTACACTTATTTGTATTTCCTCTGCTCATTCTTCCTCCATTTCCGCTTGCAATAGGGAGGGTTCCTCTTGACCAGACCTGTTGACTTTTTCTTCGGCCAATGCTACTTGCTTAATCAAATGGTTGGTAGACCCTGTCATTTTAGCCATGCAAAGTGTTATCTTCTCTTGGCCAACCCTCAGGACATTCTCTCTTAAGTCCACAACGAATCCATAGGCATTCATAATGTCCGTGTCAAGAATCACTTCATCGACAATGTCTGCAACGAGAATTTGGTGGCTAAACTCAAGAAGACCCAGGCGTACACGTATGTCTACCTTTCCTAGCACCTTGACGAGGCTTCCAGTCACAGTCTGTATTGTACAAGAGCTAATTAGAGGCTGGCGGTTGCTGACTAAGTCAGGGAGCACAATGGACACTGTTGCGCCCGTGTCAACTGTAAGGTTACCTTCCAAAAATCCATTAACAATCAAGTTTCCACTGGTCTTATGTAGCGCGGAAAGTGTGTGCTGTTCTGGGGCTTTACTTCTCCAATTGGTGTGATCACTCTCTTTTCTCGGCATCTTCTTCTCCCAACAGTCTACGTGTAGATGACAACGTTTTCCACTGTTGTAACACTTCGCTTCTTCTGTCTTTTTCCCATCGTTCAAATCGTTGTGGCGCTCTTGAACTTCTGAATTGTTTGTCCGACGACATTGTTTTTCTGCACCCATCGTAACGGCAATGTGATACATGGATCTTCTGACTGCAATGTGATGGCAGAAACCCATTAATGTAGCGGGACGCTTACTTGGCATCTTCAAACTCTAGGGCGTGCTTTTGAGCTATTTCGGTGTCTTGCCATTCGTAACACTTGCTGAAGTTCACAATCTCCGATGCCAACAATAAATGTCTGCACCGCACACCAAATTCGAAAATCTTCTGGATCTAATCAGTCTGTCGATACTTCTTACTTCAAACTCTTGAAGACTCTCCCCGGAGCGTTGTCGTCTCAACTGAGCGTAGTACACATCTCGCAAATCTTTATCACCATACCGTAATTCTAGAGCTTTTATCAACTCGGAATAGGTTTTCTGGCTGTCAAGTGGAACTTTCTGTAGTAATTCTGCCCCATGTCCTTTTAATGAAAGAACGAGTGAAACTGCCTTGTCTTTCTCTGTCCAATTATTTACGAATGTAGCAGCTTCAAATTGGCGGAGGTACGTTGCCCAGTGACTGCTTCCGTCAAAGGTTGGAGCTTTGACATGAACTATCCCTACTGCAGGCAAAGTAACTTTCTCTATTAACTTATTTTCTGCGTCTTTTTCTGTCTTTATCATTGGTACAGTATGTTCACAAAGTTGTTTTGGTTGTATCTTCAGGCACTGCACAATTTCACTTTTAATTTGTTCTCTTATGTTTGCCATTGAGTTTTCTACTGCAGATATTTTATTTGACACGGATTCTTCTATGCCAGCCATTTTTGTAGACATCGATTCATTTATGACAGATATTTTTGTAGACATCGATTCTTCAACAATCATGACAGATTTGTCTACTTCAGCTATTTTTAATGTCATTGATTCTTGGACCTCCGATATTTTAGTAACTTGCTTATTAAGATCACCTCGTAGGAGACCCAATTCTGCGGTATTGTGTTCTTACAACTGTTTTTGCATAGCTTCAAAAAGAGCTTCCATTTTTATCTGCTTCTTGCTTACGTTTTTCATCCTGTCGTTTTTCTGCTTTTTCCCTTTCTTCTGTTCGTTCTTCTTTTTGTTGTATTTCTGCTTCTTCTCTTTCTTGACTTCGTTCTTCTTTTGTCGTCTTTCTGCTTCTTCCGCCTCCTGTCTGCGTCCTTCATCAGTCTGCAACAGCAGCGCCTGGAAATTTTCAATCACTGAGTGGCATCCATTGTTTACCAATTAATTACGAACAACTCTCGCCTTGTACAAAGTGTCCACTGTTTTCACTGTTAACAGTTCTATCGCGCTTCTGACCCACTGTTACGACGGTCTACTGCTCTTCGTACGGTACAGTGGAAAACAAAATACAAGACACCAATTAAGTCACTAATTACCAGCTTTAATTATCACAGTTAAACAGCTCGTAATTAACAAGACAGTCTCTTACAACAAATGAAATAAAAATTATTCACACCCAATGAAATGTCAACTAATATAAAACACAATTGTCCCGCCCGATTATAAAACAGAACACTTCACTAATAACCACTTGAACGCACACAGTATCGTCCGCTGCAATAACCACTTGATCGCACACTAGTAACTGAACTAAGGCCGCTGCCGCCTTGTATTTATACTCCCGCTCACAGACCAGAACATCCTACACTACGCGTTATCTTTACACTACGGCGTAATTAATTGCGGCCTTGATACAGTCAGCGAGGCTGGCGGCGCGGCGTCCAGAAAAGTCTCGCAAGCGCATGTTGGAATCACGTACGCCACAACATTCAGCCGGATTCCAATGGGTCGTTCGAGAAACACGTAGATTGTTCTGTGATGTCGTAACAATATATATATACTCATTTCTAAGATCTGACTCGAAGACTCGAACGTAAGACCCTTCCTAATTTTAGAGAAAAAATCTAAAAAAAGTGGTTTCATTTTGAAGTACATATTATTTTTATTTATTTTATTATGAGCGTTTCCAATGCATGTTACTTTAACAATACTTTTCTTAAGTATAGGTGTACGTATATGTATACCTAACCTACACCTCTCCCTAACTGATAAAAAACAAAACTGCCTTGATTAGTGGTCCTGACCGTTTGTGGCCCGTGAGCGGGGTGGGAAGGTATCTTCCGCTTGTGCTTCCCCTTTTTTTATGAGGCACCCGCCCCCGAGATACGAGAGGATTGGCCCGATCACCGCGAAAGTGATCAGTAGAGTCACCCTAGAGGCAGCAGTGATGCACGTCCTACCTCTAAAACGGACCAGAAAGTATCCCAATTGCTATTCCAGCCAATGAGCACTGGCTCAAGGTACACTCAAGAAGAAACGACAAGAGCTGAGCATCTTACTTGCTCAGATCCTTACCCATACTAACCATATAGATAACAAAGAGCATTCTATTCCTCACCACAAACAGGCTTGAGGGAGTGATGATACTTATAGTCATCTGAGAATTCACTCCGGGCATTGCTACCACGTAGGGGTGTTATGTCTCGTCCTCTCGCGAGTTACAACAATAACTCTTTTTTTAGCGGGCTACAGTTAATCGGCACCCAAAAAAAGACACGGGAAGTGGACGAACTCATAGGTGATCTACACTCTAACTGCCACTAGAGAACAAGACGCCAAAAGGGACAACTCCAAACAGTGAGTCCAACAAACCATTACACTACCCTACATCCGACCTACTACAGTGAGCATCGCCAAAGTAATACGAAATCACAGCAGCATGATAGCCTACTCCGACTCTTAAATCGTTGATGATGATGCCGACTCTTAAATCGTTGCTGAGAATTCCGAACTCCGAAGGATAGAATCGTCCTAGAACGTCGGTCAATATATAAAGTAGCTTATTGCGACTGCAACTGTTCGTACATCAGGTAGTCTAACATGCTCATAGGCCTACCCAGTGGATCCGAGAACACGGATTGTAGTGGACAAAAGGGTAAAAACGTAATTGATAGCCCAGCGTACAGCCAAAAATGATCACAATTACAGTTTCTATTGCACTACTGGCCACCAAGAGCTATTGGAGAAACGTATTATAAATAATTCAAGTCAGATTGAGACGGGATGACATCCAGCTCCTTCATTCAGCCTAGACACTGGTTCTTCAATCATACAACACCACAACTAATCGGACATTGCCAGCAGAACAAGTCCTAATAGATACAAAGGTAACCACGCAGCAACAACAAGACGCTATTCAACCCCTTACGACAGTATAAATACTTGACCATCCTTCGCAAAAATCGTTTCCATAGGCTGCTGACACACGGGCCACTCTGTGGCGCCACTCAGTCGCGCCCGGTTGTTTTGCATAGTTTTAAATTGTACCCTTGCACACGAGCGACTGTGGCAGGCAGAAGCCAGTCCCCGCCACGAGTGGCGACGATCTGTGGCGTTGGAGCTTGCACACGGGCCACTTTCAGTGGCGCCACAGCAGTGTACGTGAAGAGAGTGTACGTGGGTGTAATGTTCTTAACATAATCTATCAAAATCTCTGAAACAAATTAGATGTGACAAACGAACAATATTCATATAAATAGAAACCCTTTCTATTTTCAAACAGATATTTCCACTGGGAGATATATTTTAGGTAAGAACACATTTTGACACAAAATAAGTTATTAAAATATTTTTATTAGGACTACAGTTCGACAGTGAAACAGTGTCAGACAAGGTTTATCTGAAAAAGGTCAATATATCATTCTGTCTTGGCATGGCACTGATCCTTCTTGTGTAGAAAAGAATTCGGCAAACTTCTGTCTTATTACTAAACCCGTGGGCACCCTGGTTGTATGGCAGGTCAATCTTCTTCCAATCCTACCTCATGTTTGTGTTTTGCCTCTGTATGTGAAATTGTAGCAAACTAAGAAGCTGATTAAATGTATCTTGTGATATCCTGGGTAGTTTAAGAATTTTGCATTGTCTGCTTTTAGCTCACTCATTAGTGTATAAAACTGTTCCACTGCCATCCGTTCACACGTTATTTGGTGCATCCAGAATCGACGTTGTCTACGTCTCTGAAGCGAACACATTCACACGAACCACTGAGTGGTGGCACTGCGTGGCGCCACAAAGAAGCTGGTACAAGAGATTGAGTGGCGCGACTGAGTGGCGCGACTGAGTGGCCCGTGTGTCAGCAGCAAGGATACAGAGGAGGAATGAGCCTCAAGATGGCAGAGCTGTACCTGCTGAAACGTTGTGGTAAACCCTTAGGGTGAACAGCAAAAGTCAAAGCAAAACAATTCAAAAACAGACATCGTTATCAATCCTGTGAAAATCTAATTTCATATACATGCGCGTGCATGAAGCAGAATATACATAATATGGAGCAGAACAAATTTGATGTTTAACCATTGAGAAGGTGAAAATTAATGAAAAGAGTCTCGAAATTATGACACGTTAGAGTTGCCATATGTTAATTGAAGATCTGAGTGACTGCCTTGACGAGATGGCAGTGTTACAAACGGCAAAAAACTCCCCTTTCGATTAAAACAGGAAAGACATTTTAATCAGTGCGTGCTTTTTGAACAACTTACGTGTTAGACACGTTAGTAATGAAATACTAGAATGACTACATAGAGAACCATGGAAAGCTGTAACAAATCGCTAATTAATCTCAAAATTCGTTTTAACTTGTCTTCTATGTGCTCAGTTTCTTTGTGTAATTACACCAGTTTCCGAAACCACGCCCTCATAATCCTACATAAATATAGTACTGTAGTAGCGATGCAGAATCAGGCTACAGCAGGTATGTACTTGATCGTGCACGCTCGTGTATGAATTCAAAGTGTTTATGTAATTAGATTACTATAAAACGTTTTCTACAATACAAATATTAATATACGAGCTGGATTACAAGTAATGTCAACCGTGTCAAGTTGCCACGCCTACAGGTTACCAGGTTAATGCTGTAAACAGCGCATGCACTAACACGAAGCGCGTAAAATATATGTTTTGTAATACACACACAAACTCTAACGTATCTGAGTATTTTCACATATTCTATGATAGCCACTTAACACTGTTTATTAATGAAGTACTCACTTATTCTTTTATTGACGTCATTTACTGGAATCCTGCTCACTTAACTTATGAACGTGTCTTATTCATAATTCAGTTACTTGAGATGAAAATAAGGTCTATGTTTCTTTCAAACTGTAATGGGTAATTTTCAGTCAATAACGCGAAAGATGTGCCTACGATCTGGTTTCGTACATAAGTAGAGAAGTCACTCAGTAATTAAGGGCATCATCGTACACTTATACGGACTTTTAACTTTGCCCCATTGTTCATATTTAGCTATCTGCGTGTCTGCTCCATTCTGGCAACCGGTTAATGCTAATACAGAATTGCAATAGCAGTCGAACTGTGCATGACTTTGCTCGTAACATTGATTGCAATAGCAGTCGAACTGTCCATGACTTTGCTCGTAACATTGATTGCAATAGCAGTCGAACTGTGCATGACTTTGCTCGGAACATTGATGTTACGCACGGATCGTCGTGTTTAAACAGTGGAAGAAAATAATAGAACATTAGAGGATTCGCTACTCACAACTTTAATGACATCTTGAATAAATAAAACACTCACATACAAAATTTTCAAGTTTACGATTGTTCAGCATACATTAATGTAACAGAGAATAAATATCGCCTGTTTAACACTGTCGCAATAATTAATACATGTCATCAACTACAGATTCCCGCACACAGTAATTCACAATTATCATTTCACACAAAATACCACTGTCCCATCGCAAATTGACGACTCCTAATAACATGACTTAGCGCTTTGCTTCGCAATCTCATACTGACTTCTCTTCGACATGGGTTGCTTCGTGTACAGTCTGTACCCGGCAGGAGCAGCTGTGATATTACTACAGAATTCAGTGATGTTGTAGGTACTTGGATAACAATCGAGCCGCCTCTTTGAAAGCTAAAAGACAGACCGAGAATAAGCCAAAGCGTTGCGTAATTCTGCAGCTCACATAATTCGTCCAAAAACGTCGCATAACCCACACACGTTTCCTGTTTCTTCAACGTAACACTGCTTTCTCATTAAGCCTGTTCGTCCCGAATTGGTAAATCCCTTGCACTCTTCTTCTTTAGTTTGATTCTAGAAACTTATTTTTCCACTTCCAGTACGTTTTCTTGCGTCACTCTTAAATATCTCTTCTCCGTTTCGTTTTGTTTTCCTAGTTCACACCGATTCTCCTATGTGACTTCCTATTCAGCAAACCTTTCCTGATCCTATTAGCAAATGTCGTCCCATGCCGAGTTCTTCAATTTCCTGTACGGCTTCCGTTTTCGGTACATTTTCCTTTCTGCTCGTACAATTTGTTTATTTGCAGCCAATTCCCCCTGTTCAGCAGCTTCTCCCACAGTCGTTTCTCTTAATTCAGTACCAAGGACGAACCTCTCCTCAACTAGCACAGTTAATTTTTCGATCATCTCTTCTGTACAGTTCATTTCTACACAATTTGGTACTTCATTATTTTATTATTTCCCCATCTCTGCATAAGACAACAAAGGGTTTTGGTGCCGACTCCTTCATAGGCCACCATCACCTGATTAATAATGGTTGGCTGGTCCTACTACTTCAGCTGTCCAAAACTTTATCTTCTTTGGCTAAATCTCAGGAAATTAAATCTTATATCTACTATAAACGCATAGGGATTAATGATGTTTGTGACATTAATCGGTTTATCTACAATATCTGTAACGAGCATTTGGTGGCTAAAATCGAAGAAATCCAGGCAAAAGTGTACTTTAACTTTTGACGAGGCTATCAGTACCAGTCCGTGTGGTAAAAAAGCTAACTTGAGGCTCTAGATGGCTGACTATATCAAGACACACAATTACACTGCTACGCCACTGTCAGTTATAGATGCGTCTGGTTTATTTTCAAACAAACCACTTAACGATTAAGTCTCCACTGAAATTATGAATCGTTAAGGCTGTGTGCAGTCCAGGAGCGCTTTATGTTCACACCCTCCTCTCTGTTTTAGTTAATCTCCCTACAAACTGCTCGAAGATAATATGTTCCTCTCCAACTGTAGTACGGTATTCTCTTTTCTGCGTTTTTGTTCTCTTATTCTCTCTCTCTCTCCCTCTGTCATGCTCCCTAAATAAATATATTTGCATAATATATCCGCCTTAAACTGTAGCTACATTTCTAGATGTTCTTGAAGTTAAATCATAATTATAAAAATATAATATTCAATCATATGGCAATTACGGCATTATTTTATCTATCTCCTGTTTTACGTAATTATTTGCGAATCGTAAGAGACTGAAATTATCAATTATAATTGTGACTATAACTGTACAAGAATTGTGCGATTGTTGTATCACATTATACAAAATAATTTTATGCTTCCTAAAGAAATTATTAATATTATTTTTGTGATCATGCGTATAATTCTCTGATGCATTTCATTTTCTTGAAATACTAAATTATTAATAGTAGTTATGTTGTAGGCTTACAATTAATGGTATTTGACACTGATTACTTCTGGTATTTGAACGCAATTACTTCTCTAAACAACGAGTGAACATGGCTGCAGAGGTTAACAATTAAATGCGAAAACGAAAAAGATAAACAATATGCAACTAGACAAGATCACATCAGGACAACATTCAACACATACAAAAAAATCAGCACCTTTCTACAATACTAAAAGGGCCGCATGCATTTAGAAGCACAAAATTTATACCAAATACAGTGCAAAACCTGCGACCAATTTTATATCAGCCGCTCTGGAAGGAATATCGGCCAACGCTTCTGCGAACACGAACTGTCAGTATCAAAACAAGAAGACAAACATCCCTGACGAAAGACAATAAATAGACATTGCGATTAATAATACAACAATTTTAACAAGAATAAAATATAAGAAAATCAGACAATACAGACAGGGAATTAAAATAATAAGAAAAGGATAGCCAGCGGTCAATGACAGATGAGTTCACTAAAGTAGCGACAGCTTGGAAATTCCTAACTGGCAGTTCGCAGAATAACTGACAACAAACTGCCCTAAGACACTCAACGCCCCCTCGAACCCTCCCTCGGCAATAACCACAAAGAAGGTCAGATATATAACACGATCCTTAGCCAAATCAAGAAAAGGAAAATGAAAACTGTTTGGGGAAAATGGAACGAAACTTCGACATTTTGAAAATTTCGTACACGGATGTTCCCCAGAACCTCTCGACAACAGATGTTCATCCTGAAAGACTTTGTACAAGCAAATATACACACACACATACATCGTAAAACTTCAATATTTCTGTTTATACTATTTATACATTTGCTATCTTTATTGCAGTTGAAAATCGTTTGTCAGTCGTGAATTAAGTCTTACAATACCAGTCACAATATTTCGGATATTATTTTGTTGTTTCTGAGTTTAATCGTTGTACTTGTTCATCCATAAAATGTCTTTCTACTTGTCGTACTCTATTTTGTATGTTTAATTGTTTATTCAGTAGTTTCTTTAAAAATTCAGTAAGTATTCAATAATTTTATTGGGATTCGTACTGGTAGATGTGTTCTCATTGACGGTTAATTAAAAACGTTTGGTAAATTATTCTTCCTAATTATTCTGTGTTTTTAGGTTTTAATAAATATTTTCTTGTTTTCGTAAATTGTGATTTTCTACAGTGGTGTAACTAGGAGCTACTTATGGTGGAGGGGGGGGGCGAATGAGACCAATTTCTGGGGGGATGAGACTAGCTGGGGGGGGGGATAGCTAGAAGGTTGGACTCCATATTTTCATCAGGACAAATGAGATATTAAAGATTCTTCCAATATAATTATTTATAACACATGCAACTGCCTCAGAAATAAGCCTACGTTAAGTGATAATGGAATTTCACGAACATTTGGAGGGGGATTCATCTCCCCTGGTCCTACCCGCAATTACGCCACTGATGCCCTACAATTAACATGAGTTCTCTAATAGATAGCTCTGTATAATTGTTACTAATAATCCTTAATGTTAGAAAACTATGGAAATTCTAAGACAACAACAATTACAAATCACGGTTTTAATTATAAACTTATTCATCCAGCATAGTAGTACTGATGACGCTAGATTTGATCGTACCCCTCCCGCGAGCACTATGTTGGCGCCTTTTCGCGGCTGGGTCTTGGACCCCCTGAATCATGGTACTCCCCCGCCACAAGTTGTTTGAGGCTCATGACAAAATCTAAGGGTATTTATTAGAATTCAGGATATGAATACACCAGCTACAAACGAGCTGCTACAGCTACCGACAAAATCATTTCCAGGCGGTAAACCAAATCACGTGAGTGACCAAGACTAGATCCGATCATAAAACATTTTGATATAATTAGCTAGCCAAAGCTAGAGTTGAACGTTGTCTTGGAAAGCTACGACAGCAACTGAAAAACCAACCTCTGATATAGCCAAATAAAGAATCGGCTCGAAGAACAATCCAGTAATGAACCATCGACACAACTCTGGGAAAAACAAAACAAAAGTGAAAACTTCAAGAGATAATATTAAATACTAAAATAATGTAAAATACGTTAAAAGTGCTTAACAGTAGAAAGTATATTTGAATTCTACGTGTTTAATCTTTTGCGTACTAAATACAGTTACCTATTTAATCACAGTATACAGGAGACTTAAATATTAAATAAAGTCGAATTTTTAACAATAGCTGTTATGACAAGTAGTTTGATAACAGCACTGGTAATTGATAGTTTACTACCACTCACACAGGAGTCTGTGAACCAGGCGAAAACACTTGGGCACTGTTAAATAATGTGTTGTAAATTTTTTTGACCCTAACTTCGAAACCAGTGTTTCACACACGGAACTATGGTCTTTGTTTTAATTAACAAAAGGAGGTTGGAATATTAGTGAGAAGTCATGCGTGTAATATAACCCTCGCCTTTATTATAATCTGTTGAAAGGAGCCGCTGAATTATGTTTTTGTTTCAGTGCACTATGGGAAAGCAGCTGCTGTACCCTTCGTTAGCTGACCAAGGCCAAATGCGTGTGTTCATTGATGCACTGGGATACAAAACCATCACGTTTAATAACAGTAATGCACCTTGTCATGAGAAACTAATTCATTCATTAAACCATCACTAAAATACACAAACACCGCATACTCTCTCTCTCTCTCTCTCTCTCTCTCTCTCTCTCTCTCTCTCTCTCTCTCTCTCTCTCTCTCTCTCTCTCTCTCTCTCTCTCTCTCTCTCTCTCTTTGCACCCATTTGTTTACCTCTCCGTTTGGTGCTTGCTTGCCTACTGTTATCTGTACAACTCTACCTCTCGTCTTTAATTCTCTTAACGCACACACACCCCTGTGCAGAACCACTTATAAGGCATTTTGTGGACTGAGAGAATTCTTTCCTCCTAAAGGCGGTAGAAGAACACAGGATACAGAACTGAAGTTCATTTACAGATCCTGTCTGAAAAATATACAAACTCAACAGATCAAAACAAACTACTTCTCTTAAAAAATAAACATTAGGTCTAGGAATGCGGTAACAAGAGAGCCTTTTACCAAATCTGCTGCCACCAGTTGGAGGGTGTGTCCAAACAACTGGGGTGTAAAATAGGGAAATTAAAGTACACGAAATACATCTTTTAAGCCTAAGATTTGAAGACGGTTATACAAAATTTAGTGAAAACACATTCGAAATGGAAAATATGATCGATGAGCTCAACTAGGAAAGGGAAAAGGTCGGTCTGAAGAGAAAAAACAAACTCAGTACTTAATAAGGCTGCATTAGTTGTGGAGATAAAGTTAATTGTAAGGGTTTGACAGGTGTGAAAAGTGGTAGTACTTTCCAGTGAAGGGGTGTTAGGAGAGAAGTCCGAGGAGGTATTCCTCAGCATTGGGCTACTCAGTCATGTTAGTCATTACAGTACCCTGGGAGGGGATGAGAGTAACTTGAATGTTAGACCCCCTAATTTTTCTCAGGGCAAATGAAATATTTAGGATTCTTCTCATGCAATTTTATAAATAAATTTAAAAAATGTTGCGTCTAAAAATATTTGAGTAGACCAACGGGAAGTATAGGGGTTGAGAAAACTATGGAAGCGCTGATATCAAAATATTCTATCTTGATTAATTGTTATTCAAATTAAAGGTATTAAATCTTATGTCATTAATAATCACTTTAAATCTAAATTTCTTAAATCGTCTTGTGAAAATGACTCTTTTTGAAGATCGTTTAAAAACCGGTTTTATTACGCCTTCGCACTTTAAGAATGTTGTCCCAAGAGTATTTTAAACGTTAAAGTTCGTTATTTGTTATGGAAACTCCTGCAATAAAATCTACTCATTTTTCCGAATTAGAATCAAGAAAATGCTAGATTACTAGCTTACTGTGCAAAGACGACGATTCAAACAATGTAGATATTAAACTAAAGGAATTATGACAACCCTGCCAAGGGAAGAGAAGACGAAAAAGAGGGACGTAAATCAGTAGTATCTGTCATCGTTTTCTGGTGCTAGCGTAACTTTTTTTTTAGGCTGCAAAGGCATCCATTATTTACCAAACGTTGAATGATTGTCATTATTAAAAAAAAAACCTCTAACTTTATTTGATCAATTTACAGATATTGTAACTCCTATTATATCTACAGTTCCTCATAAGCCTTATTTTAGCACACGCAACTTGCTTTGAAACAGATCTACGTTACGTGATTAGGGAATTTCGCTGAAATTTTTTATAGCACTGGGAGGGGATTGATCCCTGTGATCCCACTCCGTAGTTAGCCATTGAGTCATTACAATGGCTTATATATACTGGCACTCGTTCCCTTTACATGTCTGTTTGTAAAATAAATTCATTCATTTTATAAACAAGATTTTATTTTTTTTAATATTGTGTGGATAATATATTCTGGATTTGCTCTAGTTCGATAATATAGTTGGAAATACCTCTAATTATGATAATCAGATGTCTGTTTTAAAAAGAAATTAGATTACGAAATGAATTGTTACAAAAACTGCTGATCTACTGAAAAACTATGTGTAAACATCCATAGGCTATCCTATATATTAATTTTTAATAGACATGAAAACTCAGTATATACACAATGTTCCCAAAAGATGGTGTTAAATATTGGGAAATGATTCTACGGTAGGAAAAATGTCTAATAAACATATGCCGAAAAATTCTTCCTTTACATGACGTCTGTATGTGTTTTTATAAACAAAATTAATTACTGCTGAACGGAATAAGGTGTGGAGTGTAAAATGTGGTACACACGGCTTGCTTACAATTGTTTATAAGCAGAAAACAAACCTAAGTATTTCATAACATTTTTTTAACCAGCAGCTGATTGAAACTTTATTCTAAATTTCCCGAAAATCTGTAATTATAAAAATAAATGTATTATTACACAAAAAGCTAGTCCTTTTATTCATATCTTGCTTATGGAATTCGGATTAAAAATAAAGGATTTATTAAAAGTTATTACGTACATTCTTTCCTAACAAAACATTTGACCTATTTTCTTACAAGAACCGTGTACCTTTCCTGCGTTGTTAAAAATTTAAAGGAGCTGGCATATTTTTTCCGATTTAAAAATGCTAAATGACATAATTTTAATAAATATTTATTTACTTATTTCTGTTTTTGATTATAATGACCATGGTATACATATTTATGCCCTACTACTAAATATGCGTAAGCATTCGTTTGAGACATGAGTTGCCTTATGGAAAATGGGCCATCTCCGTTACTTTTTATTTGAATTACATAAACAAGGTACCGCTGGATTACGAATAAAACGGCTAGGGTTTTCTGTAATAAGACATTTCTTGTTATATATACTGATGTTTGTGAAATTTATATTTAAACATTCCAATCAGCCATTTTGAAAATTTTACGGAAAAGAAGCGTTTTCGGGGTGTGTTTATTGGACAATTTTCTTTCAATTTCTAAGTAAAATCTTTTCTCCAACCTTGGAACAATCTTTTGGGAACATTGTGTATAAACAAAGTAATAATGCATTAATTAAAGGAGAAATTCATAAAACGAAACAAGATATTTAGATTAAATTTTATATATTGTTTTCAATATAAAAACTCCTAATGTAAACTTAAAATCTACTGACTATGTGAACAAATATTACAGCAATCGAAATATTTACATCAAAATATAAATCGATTATACGTTAATTTAATAATAATGTTCTAGTGATGGAGATTGAATCTACGAAACATGCGAAAGGAAACAAAATAAAACACATTTGTGAAGAAAAATGTTATTATTATTACTTTATTTGTACAAATTAATATGTACCAACTGCAGGAAAGTTGAAGTATTACAAAAAGGAAACGCTTTGTGTGTGTGTGTGTGTGTGTGTGTGTGTGTGTGTGTGTGTGTGTGTGTGTGTGTGTGTGTGTGTGTGTGTGTGTGTGTGTGTGTGTGTGTGTGTGTGTGTGTGTGTGTGTGTGTGTGTGTGTGTGTGTGTGTGTGTGTGTGTGTGTGTGTGTGTGTGTGTGTGTTGGCAATATATTCCACTCTATTATGAATAAAATTTTGTACATCTAATAATTCAAGAAAATTTTACTATATTACATATTTGCAGCGACGAAGCACGACAAAAAGTCTGTATTTTAACCGGTAATTAATAAATACTTGCTTAGAACTATATATATATATATATATATATATATATATATATATTGTAACTAAATTTACAAATTCTGATGAATTCTGATCTTCCTTCTTAATCAAGCCCCACTGTTTGGGCTAGCCAATTTGTAATATAACTCAATAACTCAGATGACAGGTGTTTACTTGGTTTGGTTCTCGAGTCTTACTGGTCTGAAACTCTTCCTTTAGTTTCGCTGTTGACCTTTCCAAATTTTAACGAATCCTGTTAATAATGTTAAGCTGTTGAAGATATATAGGTGTAGTATTACAAAATGTTAAAAAAAATTTTGTTGCTTGTTGAAGAAATAAAAAATTGTGTTTAAAAAAAATTATAAAAAAAATTCCTTTTAATCGTTTAATTAATTAAAATCAATTAATTAATTAAGTTTCGTAAAGTTTTGAAATGTGTCTCACTTCTCTATGAAATTTTATTAATGTTCTTGTATTTTTTAATAACTTCCAACCACTTATAATATTGTCTCCATGGACAATCGATATTTGTTTACTTTTTTGTTTTGTAGGTTATCTTCCTTCTGAGGTGGTAAAATTCTGGTAGTTTATTATTAAAATTATATTAATTGTAATTTGTTATATTTAAGAAAGAAAGAACTATTTTGAGGTGAAAAGTATAAATGTTTTATTGAATAATTGATTAATAGACTCTTGTCGATTATAAATCGATTCTCAGGGTATCGAACAGTTACAAGTTTTTGATATATAAAATTCAATAAGGTTCTTTAAACAGCTAGTTATGGTTAAAGTCAGAGAAATCTGGCCAATATTAAAAAAGTATAACGTTACAACAAGTAACTACTAATAATAGGTACATACATTGAATAGAAATTGTAATAAAATAATTTGTTGTCGAACCGTACACCTGATGGAACTAGGAGGCGTTGCTCGTGTGATGACGACAGAAATTGCAAATGGCTGCCGTGAAGTTGGTCAAAATGTCCTTCGTATATGCGACGTTCCAAATAAGAGATTTTCTTGTAGTATTCACGTCCTGCTGTCACCAAATGTTCCTTCTGATGTTGTATAGTGTCTTGAGTGAAGTTTCTGTGTTTAATTTTGTATATCGGTGTTAGTTCACTTTTTTGTCATTCGGCACTAATTTACGGTTATGGTGTATACTGTTTTCTTGTGTTTTCTTGTGTTTACTGTTTTCTTGTCTGCGGACGGGGTAATACCTCTATCGTCTAGATTGAAACCCAAGAATTGTACCTCGCGCGCTATGAACTTAGATTTCTCTAACTTCAGAGTTATGTTGTTTTGCGCTAATTTGCTCAGTACATATTCTACTCTATAGCAGTGCTCCTCCCAGGTTTCAGATGTAATGAGTAAGTCGTCTACATAGACGGTGGTAAATTGGAGCGCTTCTTGTCCAAGAATCTGGTCCATGCATGCCACAAAGATGGCGACAGAATTTACAAGTCCGAAGGGCAGTCTCTTGAACTGGTAATTGCGCCCTTCGAAAATGAACGCCACGTACTGACGGCTTTGTGGATGCAGCTCCACTTGCCAATAACCACATACAGTGTCCCAGGTACTGATAAACGTCGTGCCATGAAAACGTTTTAATATCTCCTCTATTTCACCGGGTGAGGTTCTGTCATTCACAATCGTTTTGTTCAATTCGCGCGCATCTAAACAGAGCCGGACTTGTCCGTCTTTCTTTGGAACAGCAATAATTGGACTAGTGTAAGGTGATTGACTAATCTCAATTATGTCATTTTCTATCATCTTATTTATTTCTGTTCTCACGGCTTCTTTGAGCGACTGCGCGATTGGATATGACCTCCGGTTAAACTCTACGTTTTCTTTGAATTGAAGTTTTCACTGGTAGTTTTTAACCTTCCCTGGTTCATCTGAAAACACTGCCTTGTACTTCTCATATATTCTTATTAGACGATCTGCTAGAGTTATAGGTATTTTATTGTTATTGCTTCCGCACTGGAAGTCCCGTATTTCTTGGATTTTTACTGACCATAAATCCTCTCCTCCATGGTTGTATATAATGGGTTTATTAAGAGGGCTGTTCCTAATGATATTAATTTTACGAAGTTGTTGATGTATAGGGCTGGGAAGTATATTTGCGCCTCCTACCAAATTTGCGGTCCATGTTATTCCGTCTGGGAAAAGTGATACTCTCTCTAGATTAAGATCGATAATTGCGGAATATCTTCTCAGAATATCGCAACCGACTAATATGTCAAATGGTAATCCGGTGGCGATCAAAAATTCCATGTCTAAAGCTATATCGCGGCTAACGACACTTAAGGAAACTTGCTTCCTAATGGTTTTATTCTGGCGGCCAGTTGCACCTATTAACACAATGTTGTTTACTGGTAACATTGGCAAAGTTTTTCCACATTCGCTTTGTATCCTCTCCAATTCATTGGCGTTTATTATTGAAATATTTGCACCTGTGTCAATCATTATCTTAGCGGGAATTCCTTCCACCTCCGCTGTTATATAGAGTATTTCATTATTATTGTTGTTGAGACTCTTTTCGTTCTCTTCCAAAAGTTCCGTTCGAATATCTTTTAGGTAGTGGCTACTAATTATAGTGATGTTTTTACGATCGGTTGCTTCTTGCAACTCATCCTTGTCTAACCCAGGAAGTATAAGCAGTAACGGGTCGTTGTCGTTAATTACTGCCTCCCCCCGTTTAAAGCATTATGGTCATCGTTCGTACTTGGATTGACCGAGGCATTGTTCGGGAAACTCTGGGTCGTTTCCTGACGCACTGTACCCTGTTCGAGGTTTAGCTCCCTGTTCTGTTGTCGGCCAAGATCCTCCAGGCTGGTACTTCTTCTTCCCTGTTCATGTCGTGGACCGTCCCGTTCCGCACTTCTCCATCTTCTGTCGGCGCCGTGGAAGCTGTTCCTCCGTGGTTGATAATATCTCCTTGGACCGCGATCCTCTGCTCTTATAAAAAACCCTAGGGCGCGACACTCTGTTATTATTATTATTACTATAATTATTGTTATAGTAATTTCGGTTGGGTGGGTAGTGTCTATCACCATTATTGCTGGGGTATGGATTTCTCTGACTGTATGGGCTATTATTAGGCTGGTAATAATTATTCCTATTATTAGGATAGGGGTTGTTATTCCTAATACCATTAGCATTGCCGTTAAAATTGTTATTACGCGGTGGGTTATTAGGGCCGTCGTAATTACTGGGCTGGTTTCGGTTACCGGGATGGTTATTGCCGTTATTTGGGTATTGATTCGGCCTTGCCTCTGGTCTTTCATTCCTCCTCCTGCTCTGCCGATAATATTCCTCATTTTCATACCCCTCTAACAATTCGGTCATAGCCTGTATCGTCTTGATCTGGCTACCTCTCCGGGCCCTGACAATATCTTCGTCATAGTGATATGATATTTTATTCACTAGGCACTCTTCTGGTATAGCCGGCTCGAGGTGTTTCGCCATGCACACCTTCCCCAAGAAATAGGCTGTCATGCTACTGCCTAGCTGTGCCCTGTATCGTCCGTTACATATATTATCACGGATCAGGTTCTGGGTTGTCTCAGACCAGTACTTCGACTTAAACATTCTCCGGAACTGCTGGTAGTCGGGAATTTCGCTCCGGTTGGCCATCCACCAATTATCCGTCATCTCCCGGAATGACTCATCTAAGATTTCCCTGTTATGGCTCCATTGCGTGATTTTATGTTTAGCGAAGTATTCTTCTACCCTAGCCAGGAACTCCATCGGCTTACGCTTATACTGTCGGAAGTTGAGCCACTCTCGGCTTTCGTTGATGGGCAATCCGGTGAAATGAGTCGGTCTATTTCTTAACGCTTCCACCTCTTCTCGGCTTTGTCGCACCTGACCTGTGATATTGGTCATCGCCTCTTGCATATCATCACACCGTTCCGCGACTTGGTTCCTTACTCTTCCGAATTCTTCTTGAGTTTCCTTCCCCTGTTCTTCTACTTTCCTGCGGCTATTTCTTCTATATTTGTAAACTTGATGTTCACTACTTCTTTAAACTCTTGTACCTCCTTTTCGGTCTGGTTGCACTTCCCATCAATCTCTCCTATCTGTCGATTCACCATTATGTTTTCTTCTTCCATCTTTTTATTCATCGCTTTCTTGTTAACATTGATTTCCTTATTCAGTTCTTCTCTTAACAATTCCATTCTTTCGTCCAGTTTGTCTAAATTCTCCTGATTTACCTCCCTTAATTCTTCTCTTAACATTTGGTTGTCCTCTCTCAATTCTTCCAATTTCTCCCCCATCTTCTCTTCCATTTTCTTGTTATTCTCTTCCAATTTGTCTTCCATCTTCTTGCTATTCTCCCTCATTTCTTCCTTCAATTGTTGGTTGTTCTTTTCTATCCTCTTCCTAGTTTCGTCGATTTTCCTATTGGTGTTTTCAACTTTATTAATCAATTCTTCTTTAGTCGACTTGAATTCTTCCTTAAAAGATTGGTTGTCTTCCTTCAAACCCTCCATGTTCTTGTTCATCCCACTCAACTCTTCTTTTGTGGATTGGTTATCCTTCTTCAATTCTTCTAACTTCTTCCCCATTTCTTCTTCCATCTTCTTGTTGTCTTCCTTCAAATCTTCTAACTTTTCTCCCATCCTCTCTTCCATCTTCCTACTGTTTTCTTCTATCTTCTCTTCCATCTTCTTGCTATTTACTTCTATTCTCTTATTTGTGTTTTAAATTTTATTTCCCAAATCTTCTTTCAAAGACTGGCTATCTTCTTTCCTTTCCCTATTACTTTCGTCCATTTTCTTGTCCATTTTCTTACTCAGATCTTCCTTCAATTCCTTACTTGTGGATTACATTTTTTCCATCATCATCCTGAACATTTGTTGTGTTGTCATGTTCTCTGTTTCCTTCTCCGGCACATTGATTTCCACTGTTTGTGTAGGCATTTCGAGTTGTTCCTCTGGTTGTGCAGGTTGTTTCGACAATACCGGTGGCAATGAACTTTCCACATCTACTGGCGTCGCCTCTTTATTTTCCATGTCCATCTCTACTGTTTTTTCGGCCTCCGCCGCCCGTTTCTTGGATGTTGCACGTCGTTGCATTTTTCCGTCTTCCTCTGGCTTTATAGCTGCTGCCGAACTCCAATTAGTGATTGTGCAGATTGTATTGGCCTTTCAATCGCTAATTAAAGCCCCTCAGTTGTGCGCCAATTTGTAACTAAATTTACAAATTCTGATGAATTCTGATCTTCCTTCTTAATCAAGCCCCACGTTGGGCGCCAATTTGTAACTAAATTTACAAATTCTGATGAATTCTGATCTTCCTTCTTAATCAAGCCCCACTGTTTGGGCTAGCCAATTTGTAATATAACTCAATAACTCAGATGACAGGTGTTTACTTGGTGTGGTTCTCGAGTCTTACTGGTCTGAAACTCTTCCTTTAGTTTCGCTGTTGACCTTTCCAAATTTTAACGAATCCTGTTAATAATGTTAAGCTGTTGAAGATATATAGGTGTAGTATTACAAAATGTTAAAAAAAATTTTGTGGCTTGTTGAAGAAATAAAAAATTGTGTTTAAAAAAATTATTAAAAAAATTCCTTTTAATCGTTTAATTAATTAAAATCAATTAATTAATTAAGTTTCGTAAAGTTTTGAAATGTGTCTCACTTCTCTATGAAATTTTATTAATGTTCTTGTATTTTTTAATAACTTCCAACCACTTATAATATTGTCTCCATGGACAATCGATATTTGTTTACTTTTGTGTTTTGTAGGTTATCTTCCTTCTGAGGTGGTAAAATTCTGGTAGTTTATTATTAAAATTATATTAATTGTAATTTGTTATATTTAAGAAAGAAAGAACTATTTTGAGGTGAAAAGTATAAATGTTTTATTGAATAATTGATTAATAGACTCTTGTCGATTATAAATCGATTCTCAGGGTATCGAACAGTTACAAGTTTTTGATATATAAATTCAATAAGGTTCTTTAAACAGCTAGTTATGGTTAAAGTCAGAGAAATCTGGCCAATATTAAAAAAGTATAACGTTACAACAAGTAATTACTAATAATAGGTACATACATTGAATAGAAATTGTAATAAAATAATTTGTTGTCGAACCGTACACCTGATGGAACTAGGAGGCGTTGCTCGTGTGATGACGACAGAAATTGCAAATGGCTGCCGTGAAGTTGGTCAAAATGTCCTTCGTATATGCGACGTTCCAAATAAGAGATTTTCTTGTAGTATTCACGTCCTGCTGTCAGCAAATGTTCCTTCTGATGTTGTATAGTGTCTTGAGTGAAGTTTCTGTGTTTAATTTTGTATATCGGTGTATGTATAAGTTAGTTCATTTTTTTGTCATTCGGCACTAATTTACGGTTATGGTGTATACTGTTTTCTTGTGTTTAATAATGTTATTCGTTGTAGTTAGGTGCTGTTCAGTGTTATTTAGTCTTTAGTTATTGTTTCTGTCACTATGTAGACGTTCCAAAATTGTTTTACTCGCCACTCGCGACTTTCAAAAACGTATCGTTCACTGACTCGCCATTACCGTACTATTAGTTAGGTTAACTTGGTTATATTACGCTCGTCAAGTGCACCGTACAAATTCCAATAATCAACTCTCTACTTCCTTCACTTTCGACTAAAATCTTAGCCAATACAATATTATTCTTTACATTGTTCAAATATAATTTTGCATCCTGTGCATGTTTTCAATTACATTATATAACTGCCTAAACTTTGGTTATTAATCAATTTTATTTTCTAGATGTAACTAAATTTAATCCTTGAGTTCATTCGGCGTATTTTAATATTGAATAATGCCGTTTTATTATGTTTTTTTGTCTAAAATTGGTAATTTTACTTTCATTTTGTATTTGGTAAAAGTTCAAAATTAACTTCCTGTCATTATGCAAATTCTGCCATTTTTAAGTTATATTCATGCTTAATAATCTCATATTGTATTAGAAGGTTTATATTCCCTTATTTTCTTGTAATTATTTGAATTGGTTAATTTTTAAAATATTATTTTGGAATGTATGACTCCCCTCTCCAAATTTTTAACTTCTGTCATTTCCATTTTTATTTATAATTCTGATTATAATTTTGTAAAATCTTTTTAAATGGTATCTGTAATTATATGGCTTCATCTCTGGTTTATTTTATATAAATCCCTTTAGTTTAAATGTATTTAATTGAGTAATTTCTCTGTTTTGATGAAGTTTGGTTTTCATTCTTTTGCCTAGATTTTTTAAGAAGTTTTTTCTTACAAAATTTTTATACAAACAATAAATACTGTGTTATACCCTCTCTGACTTTTTAAACATGGTATTATAAACTAAATATTTTTTAAATTAGACATAACAATAATTAGTATTGGTTTCAATACAATAAACAGTTAAACAAATAAGAAATATTTTCAAATAAATGGTTGTCTTCAACCATTCAGACATTTTACAATCAACACTTATTACTGACATAGACATATTATTTACAAAGGAGGTTTTTTCCCAACTAACATCTTATTTGCTTATTACTATAAATACAAGTAATAAGTATATTTACAGTTATGATGTTAGTTGTTCCAAACTTAAATAAATGTCCTTATCCCTAATACATTTTTAAAATCCTTATCCTATATTCATGAAACCTTATAACTATATTCTTATTTGTTACCTCTTATATTAAGTTTGATTATGCAGTTTTTTAAACTGTCTTTTAAATATTGTATTGGGTAATAGTACCCTGTCACTGTATAATGAAATCTGTTTTTACTCATTCTATAAAACAAAAATGTCACTTCAAACAGATTTATAGCTTGTTATTATTAAAGGTAACACATTCACATGGTACGAATTTTAAGTCACTTAAAGTTGCATGTTTCATTGTATACACAGTTTGTGGATGCGAAGTATGAAACATAAGGTTTATTTTTTATAATACCCAAACTAGCACTGGTTCACTTTACACTTTTTTGATGTTATTTCTAAATGGTTGTTTAGTCTTATTAACATCAATAAATTGGTTTGTGTGTTACAATGAATACTTGTTCCTTGGGTACTATATTATTTTTTCATCTTGGTTCACTGGCAACTCTTACTCTATACACTTTTCTCTCTTAATTTTATTGTACATGTGGTTACTGTCCAAAACTATTTCGTTATACTTTTATTATTTGTATTTTATTATTTATTTTGGGATATGGGGATATGGGTGTCTTTTATAAAAGCATTCCATCTTCCTCAGGATGCTGCCTTCTTCTTCTTTCTTCAAAGTTGTCTTCTTTTCTTCTGTCTTCTTGGACTGGTATCTTCTCCATCTTCTTCTTGATGCCATCGGGTTTCTTGGGATTTCTTCATCTTCTTCATAAGTTTCTCGAAATACATCACCTTTATTGGTGGATCTTGCCTTATTCAGGGTTTCTTTCTAATTTATATATCCTCGTTGTGGGTTTAGTCATATCCTGTGTTTCTTTGTTTACTTATTACCTTCCTGGGTTATAATTTAAAAACCTTGGGTTATTAGACTGGTTTTAGATGACTCATCACTAGTAACTTATTTTATTTGAACTTATACTTTTTATATAACAATGATTGTTCTGCACAGTTGCTATGAATTAATTCTTTATATCAAACTTAATGCTTTTTTCGGATTTAAATGTTATAATCTTATTATTCTAATGATCAATGCCATTCATTATTATGATTATTATGCATTTATCTGTCACGTTACAATATATATATATATATATATATATATATATATATATATATATATATATACTGTGAAGAAAATAAGAATACGCTGCAAGGTTAACAAGAAGTATCCAAACACACTCACACACACACACACACACACACACACACACATATGTGTGTGTTTGTATATATATATATTGCAGCGTATCAAAATAAATAAATATTGCATAGATAGGTATAATGATAATATATACACAGAGTCTATATCTGGAGGTAAGAAATTTATTAATTAACTAAATTATTACTTCTGTCTTATTAAGTATTCAAACATAAAATTTTTTAGTTTTCAAACGAAGAGTTTATCGAGTCTTATTTTACAACTGTTTGTTACTTAGTTGTCGAATTCCACAACTACTGTCGATGCCCGTGGATCAGCTGTTTATAGCGATAAAAAATTTAAATTTCATAACTTTATGATCGAGAAGTACGTTTGCACAGGTCAAGTCACCAACCTAAGCCAGAGCAATAAATAAGAACAATTTAACAACACGTCAACCCGACGCCAGCTACAAGACAATGAGAGAACGCCTAACACAACACAACAAAAGGGAAATAGGATCGACTGTGACAGACCAAGCCCAGCTCAGATTTACAACACCACAACAAACTGAACAAAAGCAGAGTCTAGTGGCACGGATAGGTAGAAATTGAAGCGAGCACATGCTGTAGGGTTAAATTGGAGCATGCGAGCCTTTACGAAAAGGATACTCACTCACAAAGGATTAGAAAGGTTTTACCCAGTATGAAGACAAAACAACGTACACCAAAAGAATACAGCCAAGGGTGTCACACAGCAAGAGGCAACGTTAGGATGACAACCGATATTTACGACGACAGACCGTGGAGGCATCTTGGGGTGACGACGAGCAAGAAGCTGTTAATTGAGAGAAAAAGGACGAAGGGAAGTCAAACAATGAACGAGGCACTACGTATTGTTAGTAAAGGAACAACAGCAGACCTTGGGAGAGTCACAAGAACAAAGGTTTGACAGACTGGCGAGCAATTACTCTACATTCTAAGAAGTAGTGCGAAGCCCTTTCGCCATGTACTTTAGGGGAGGTTCGATAACCAACCAGAGTCTAGTATCTTCCAAAGAAGCAGGTGGAGACGATTGTCGTCATGGTGACAACCAGAACAGCGAATCAGGGTGCCGAGAAACACAGATTGTGCCGTAACTCGGAAGTTCGTTACGGCGACTTACGAATTTGTTTAAGTCGAATCTTGGCATAGATGCTTTCATTTGGCCGTGGGTTTGTAGTTGCGTGATACTGGACGCTCACGCTACGAATTTGGACGCTCACGCTATCTATGAGAGACGTTAGACAACTTGTCTTTTCGGTTCCGCGGCGTGGAGCAGTAGTTGTCGTTGAGTAGAGAGGTAGCCTGTGGTGGACTCGTGGAGTGGGTTGTCAGCTTGCATGCAGCGAGCTGTTTCCCAGTTCAGCGTCTGGAAAAGTATTGTTGTTGCATTTTTAATGCCGGGGTTTTTTTTTAAATTGATTATGGAATGCTAAGAAAAAAGTGTGCCAAGGGGTCTCTGGCCTGGCAGCCGTGAACCTAATGGTGAGGCCAAGATGTAAAGTGTAAGTAGATTGAGGAACTCAGAAGAGCATGTGCTATTGCAAAATCGGAGGTATGCAAAAATGAAAATTATTAAATTTTTCCTAGGAGGTGCTTTTGCACTACTTGAGTTTCGGGTCAAGTGAGGGCCTGGCTAGTTCTTAACTCAAACAAAAAAAAAAACATTGCTTTAATTCTGGATCTGTTTTTTTTTTTCAACTTACTGAATACCTGGAATGCTCAGGTGCCCGTAGTTATTGCAAATTCATATATCTTTTAAATGGTGAGGTCAGCTCATGCTGCTAGTAGTGACAGTAATACCTTATGTGCAAAACCTTTTTTTACACAAAAAAAAGAAAAAAAAAACTAACTTGAGAAAATGTGTTAGGATATGGCCTGCGTGCCCATGTGCCTAGTGAATGCTGAAATCTAGCCCGAGTTCCTTAATTTCTCTCAGTATTATTCAGTGTTGTTCACATAAATGTCTTGTGTTTGAATTGTGAAAAGCATGTAATGTACAGTATACATTTTGTCTATAATCTGTGTTGAACTTATATTGTGTCTGCCTTTTATTGGAACGTATAAATTTTTTTATGAAAAGAGCTGCAGATCACATACAATTGCCATAATATGTACTAGAACTGTAATTCAGAAGTATTCATCATGTTAATAGAAATGACTGAACTTTTGTACAAGATGAAATTTCCATTTTGGGATTTAGTATTTATTTTAATTCTCTATCAATGTACAGTCACTGTTAAAATTCTTTTGTATATGTATATACTCATAATTCTATGCACAAAACATGTTTACATTTTTGAGAGATATATACCTGATTATTTGATAGTTTCTTTAATAATGGTGTGCACTCTGAAATCGGCAAGCCATTGTGCTACACAAGTTTATACACGGTTAAGGAAAATTGAGCACACACACTTGTGAATTCCACACAAAGTATATAATTACCTACCTTATGTTTACATTATACTTTACTAATTATATGATTCTCCTTCCTAGCTTGATTGAGATTTCAGAGGGCGCATGTTGTTGTGTAATATAATTGTTTAAATTGTTGTGGCTGTAATAATTGTTGTAGGGTAAAATTGTTCGTTAAATGATTTATAAAAATGGTCTATATTATTAAAATTGTTTATAGTACAACCAGAGGGGGACTGTAAAAAGAAAAAAAAAAAAAAAAAGAACTTGTTGTTATCAAATGTATCATATTTCGAAAACCTCTGGAGTTACTCTTTGTATTTAGTAATGTTAATATAATGATTTCCAAATAGGGAAATTCTATTTGGTGAAGGTTAAAAATGTACTGTCGAGGCTTGTTGCATGTCATGGTTATTTTGAATACCATGTAATATATTTTAAATATTTTACATATTTTATATATTTCTAATGGAATACTTTCACAGCCTGGATACAATGAAATCTCTCATTGTAAGAAAAACAAAATTTTATAGAATCAATAAATTTGTTATTTGCGGAATTTTAAAATTGAGGTCACCCCATTGGTCCAATTACCTAATGGTTTCCCAGCATGTGGCCATTCTTGCACTAGGAGGCCTCTCCTGGTTCAAGTGAACAAGTGAGCCGGTCATCCAGGTGAGTTGTAGATTTTTTATTTTTTTTTAAGGAAGTCAAACTTGTAAAATGTGTTAAATTCGGAGAGTTGAAAATTGTGTTGTGATGTCATTGGTGATGAGCGGCTCACAAATGGTAGCAGAGCGTGGTTGGGCGTAGGCCTGGCCACCTCTGAACCGAAATTTGGAAATGGATGCGGTGACCTCAATATCTTAGTTGGACATGTTCTGTCAGTTGTGATGTGTTCACTATTGTTGTAAATCTTGGTCTTTGGGTGCGGTTGCCGGGCCGGGACACCTGGGGGGGGGGAGCTCAGCTTGGTGACTCCGGATTGTATCTTTGGGGTGTAGTTAAGTGTTTATTTGTTTGTTAGTGTTCTTGTTTTGTCATTGTCTTTGTTGTCTTCTAGCATATGGTCTTGGTCTTGGTCTTGGTCGTTGGTCCGGTGTCGGGTCGGGAACCCTGGGGTACATCGGGTGGGTAATTGGACAATATGTGTGATAGGCGTTGTTTGTGAACTGGGATAAATAAAATATAAACTATCACACACACACACACAATAGAAATGTTGCTATGGAAAATATCGTAGCGTAATGTCAGTGATGTACAAGAACATTTTCTTTATTAAATGCTAGCTGTTTAATAATCTGTTAGGTATTATAATTATGGTGAAGGATATAGATAGTTTTTTCTACCCCTGTTAGGATTAACTTGGGTCCTTGGGTTTGGTTTTCGGGGGGCTTCTCTGGAGGAATTGGATTTTAATGTTTTACTTTTTAGTGTTTTATTGTTTTAGGGGGGGGTTAATTGGGGTTTTAAAGTTTTATCGGTATTTTAGCTCCTCTCCTTTCCTTTCTTCTTTCTATTGCTTTAGGTCGAGACCGCTCACACTCCCCGTATCTTCTACACTTACACACACCCAGCTACACACCCACACACACCTTGTCCTTACTTCTGGTGTCCTTTCGTTTTCAACTTTCGCCGGATTTTATCTTTTTATTGGTTTTTAGTTAGTCCCCGCTTTTCCTCCAGTGGTGGCAGTCCCAGTGTCGTCCAACCCGTTGGACTTCTTTTGTTGTGGAGGTGTGCCGTAACTCGGAAGTTCGTTACGGCGACTTACGAATTTGTTTAAGTCGAATCTTGGCATAGATGCTTTCATTTGGCCGTGGGTTTGTAGTTGCGTGATATTGGACGCTCACGCTATCTATGAGAGACGTTTAGACAACTTGTCTTTTCGGTTCCGCGGCGTGTAGCAGTAGTTGTCGTTGAGTAGAGAGGTAGCCTGTGGTGGACTCGTGGAGTGGGTTGTCAGCTTGCATGCAGCGAGCTGTTTCCCAGTTCAGCGTCTGGAAAAGTATTGTTGTTCCATTTTTAATGCCGGGTTTTTTTTTTTAAATTGATTATGGAAGGCTAAGAAAAAAGTGTGCCAAGGGGTCTCTGGCCTGGCAGCCGTGAACCTAATGGTGAGGCCAAGATGTAAAGTGTAAGTAGATTGAGGAACTCAGAAGAGCATGTGCTATTGCAAAATCGGAGGTATGCAAAAATGAAAATTATTAAATTTTTCCTAGGAGGTGCTTTTGCACTACTTGAGTTTCGGGTCAAGTGAGGGCCTGGCTAGTTCTTAACTCAAACAAAAAAAAACATTGCTTTAATTCTGGATCTGTTTTTTTTTCAACTTACTGAATACCTGGAATGCTCAGGTGCCCGTAGTTATTGCAAATTCATATATCTTTTAAATGGTGAGGTCAGCTCATGCTGCTAGTAGTGACAGTAATACCTTATGTGCAAAACCTTTTTTTTTACACAAAAAAAAAGAAAGAAAAAACTAACTTGAGAAAATGTGTTAGGATATGGCCTGCGTGCCCATGTGCCTAGTGAATGCTGAAATCTAGCCCGAGTTCCTTAATTTCTCTCAGTATTATTCAGTGTTGTTCACATAAATGTCTTGTGTTTGAATTGAGACAAGCATGTAATGTACAGTATACATTTTGTCTATAATCTGTGTTGAACTTATATTGTGTCTGCCTTTTATTGGAACGTATAAATTTGTTTATGAAAAGAGCTGCAGATCACATACAATTGCCATAATATGTACTAGAACTGTAATTCAGAAGTATTCATCATGTTAATAGAAATGACTGAACTTTTGTACAAGATGAAATTTCCATTTTGGGATTTAGTATTTATTTTAATTCTCTATCAATGTACAGTCACTGTTAAAATTCTTTTGTATATGTATATACTCATAATTCTATGCACAAAACATGTTTACATTTTTGAGAGATATATACCTGATTATTTGATAGTTTCTTTAATAATGGTGTGCACTCTGAAATCGGCAAGCCATTGTGCTACACAAGTTTATACACGGTTAAGGAAAATTGAGCACACACACTTGTGAATTCCACACAAAGTATATAATTACCTACCTTATGTTTACATTATACTTTACTAATTATATGATTCTCCTTCCTAGCTTGATTGAGATTTCAGAGGGCGCATGTTGTTGTGTAATATAATTGTTTAAATTGTTGTGGCTGTAATAATTGTTGTAGGGTAAAATTGTTCGTTAAATGATTTATAAAAATGGTCTATATTATTAAAATTGTTTATAGTACAACCAGAGGGGGACTGTAAAAAGAAAAAAAAAAAAAAAGAACTTGTTGTTATCAAATGTATCATATTTCGAAAACCTCTGGAGTTACTCTTTGTATTTAGTAATGTTAATATAATGATTTCCAAATAGGGAAATTCTATTTGGTGAAGGTTAAAAATGTACTGTCGAGGCTTGTTGCATGTCATGGTTATTTTGAATACCATGTAATATATTTTAAATATTTTATATATTTCTAATGGAATACTTTCACAGCCTGGATACAATGAAATCTCTCATTGTAAGAAAAACAAAATTTTATAGAATCAATAAATTTGTTATTTGCGGAATTTTAAAATTGAGGTCACCCCATTGGTCCAATTACCTAATGGTTTCCCAGCATGTGGCCATTCTTGCACTAGGAGGCCTCTCCTGGTTCAAGTGAACAAGTGAGCCGGTCATCCAGGTGAGTTGTAGATTTTTTATTTTTTTTTAAGGAAGTCAAACTTGTAAAATGTGTTAAATTCGGAGAGTTGAAAATTGTGTTGTGATGTCATTGGTGATGAGCGGCTCACAAATGGTAGCAGAGCGTGGTTGGGCGTAGGCCTGGCCACCTCTGAACCGAAATTTGGAAATGGATGCGGTGACCTCAATATCTTAGTTGGACATGTTCTGTCAGTTGTGATGTGTTCACTATTGTTGTAAATCTTGGTCTTTGGGTGCGGTTGCCGGGCCGGGACACCTGGGGGGGGGGAGCTCAGCTTGGTGACTCCGGATTGTATCTTTGGGGTGTAGTTAAGTGTTTATTTGTTTGTTAGTGTTCTTGTTTTGTCATTGTCTTTGTTGTCTTCTAGCATATGGTCTTGGTCTTGGTCTTGGTCGTTGGTCCGGTGTCGGGTCGGGAACCCTGGGGTACATCGGGTGGGTAATTGGACAATATGTGTGATAGGCGTTGTTTGTGAACTGGGATAAATAAAATATAAACTATCACACACACACGCACACACAATAGAAATGTTGCTATGGAAAATATCGTAGCGTAATGTCAGTGATGTACAAGAACATTTTCTTTATTAAATGCTAGCTGTTTAATAATCTGTTAGGTATTATAATTATGGTGAAGGATATAGATAGTTTTTTCTACCCCTGTTAGGATTAACTTGGGTCCTTGGGTTTGGTTTTCGGGGGGCTTCTCTGGAGGAATTGGATTTTAATGTTTTACTTTTTAGTGTTTTATTGTTTTAGGGGGGGGGTTAATTGGGGTTTTAAAGTTTTATCGGTATTTTAGCTCCTCTCCTTTCCTTTCTTCTTTCTATTGCTTTAGGTCGAGACCGCTCACACTCCCCGTATCTTCTACACTTACACACACCCAGCTACACACCCACACACACCTTGTCCTTACTTCTGGTGTCCTTTCGTTTTCAACTTTCGCCGGATTTTATCTTTTTATTGGTTTTTAGTTAGTCCCCGCTTTTCCTCCAGTGGTGGCAGTCCCAGTGTCGTCCAACCCGTTGGACTTCTTTTGTTGTGGAGGTGTGCCGTAACTCGGAAGTTCGTTACGGCGACTTACGAATTTGTTTAAGTCGAATCTTGGCATAGATGCTTTCATTTGGCCGTGGGTTTGTAGTTGCGTGATATTGGACGCTCACGCTATCTATGAGAGACGTTTAGACAACTTGTCTTTTCGGTTCCGCGGCGTGTAGCAGTAGTTGTCGTTGAGTAGAGAGGTAGCCTGTGGTGGACTCGTGGAGTGGGTTGTCAGCTTGCATGCAGCGAGCTGTTTCCCAGTTCAGCGTCTGGAAAAGTATTGTTGTTCCATTTTTAATGCCGGGGTTTTTTTTTTAAATTGATTATGGAAGGCTAAGAAAAAAGTGTGCCAAGGGGTCTCTGGCCTGGCAGCCGTGAACCTAATGGTGAGGCCAAGATGTAAAGTGTAAGTAGATTGAGGAACTCAGAAGAGCATGTGCTATTGCAAAATCGGAGGTATGCAAAAATGAAAATTATTAAATTTTTCCTAGGAGGTGCTTTTGCACTACTTGAGTTTCGGGTCAAGTGAGGGCCTGGCTAGTTCTTAACTCAAACAAAAAAAAAACATTGCTTTAATTCTGGATCTGTTTTTTTTTCAACTTACTGAATACCTGGAATGCTCAGGTGCCCGTAGTTATTGCAAATTCATATATCTTTTAAATGGTGAGGTCAGCTCATGCTGCTAGTAGTGACAGTAATACCTTATGTGCAAAACCTTTTTTTTTACACAAAAAAAAAGAAAGAAAAAACTAACTTGAGAAAATGTGTTAGGATATGGCCTGCGTGCCCATGTGCCTAGTGAATGCTGAAATCTAGCCCGAGTTCCTTAATTTCTCTCAGTATTATTCAGTGTTGTTCACATAAATGTCTTGTGTTTGAATTGAGACAAGCATGTAATGTACAGTATACATTTTGTCTATAATCTGTGTTGAACTTATATTGTGTCTGCCTTTTATTGGAACGTATAAATTTGTTTATGAAAAGAGCTGCAGATCACATACAATTGCCATAATATGTACTAGAACTGTAATTCAGAAGTATTCATCATGTTAATAGAAATGACTGAACTTTTGTACAAGATGAAATTTCCATTTTGGGATTTAGAATTTATTTTAATTCTCTATCAATGTACAGTCACTGTTAAAATTCTTTTGTATATGTATATACTCATAATTCTATGCACAAAACATGTTTACATTTTTGAGAGATATATACCTGATTATTTGATAGTTTTTTTTAATAATGGTGTGCACTCTGAAATCGGCAAGCCATTGTGCTACACAAGTTTATACACGGTTAAGGAAAATTGAGCACACACACTTGTGAATTCCACACAAAGTATATAATTACCTACCTTATGTTTACATTATACTTTACTAATTATATGATTCTCCTTCCTAGCTTGATTGAGATTTCAGAGGGCGCATGTTGTTGTGTAATATAATTGTTTAAATTGTTGTGGCTGTAATAATTGTTGTAGGGTAAAATTGTTCGTTAAATGATTTATAAAAATGGTCTATATTATTAAAATTGTTTATAGTACAACCAGAGGGGGACTGTAAAAAGAAAAAAAAAAAAAAAAAGAACTTGTTGTTATCAAATGTATCATATTTCGAAAACCTCTGGAGTTACTCTTTGTATTTAGTAATGTTAATATAATGATTTCCAAATAGGGAAATTCTATTTGGTGAAGGTTAAAAATGTACTGTCGAGGCTTGTTGCATGTCATGGTTATTTTGAATACCATGTAATATATTTTAAATATATTACATATTTTATATATTTCTAATGGAATACTTTCACAGCCTGGATACAATGAAATCTCTCATTGTAAGAAAAACAAAATTTTATGGAATCAATAAATTTGTTATTAGCGGAATTTTAAAATTGAGGTCACCTCATTGGTCCAATTACCTAATGGTTTCCCAGCATGTGGCCATTCTTGCACTAGGAGGCCTCTCCTGGTTCAAGTGAACAAGTGAGCCGGTCATCCAGGTGAGTTGTAGATTTTTTATTTTTTTTTAAGGAAGTCAAACTTGTAAAATGTGTTAAATTCGGAGAGTTGAAAATTGTGTTGTGATGTCATTGGTGATGAGCGGCTCAAGATGTCCAGAGTGGAAGGAAATATTAGACCTATCGAGGATGACCAGAGACGTGTTGGACAGAAAGTTGCATTATGGTAGAAGACGCTTAATAAAAACTGTTCACGAAGTACGCGGGCTCTCAGTAGTTTCTCTGTTGCTCAGTTGTTAAGAATTTCTCAGTCTCTCGGTATTACTCAGTTTTTCAATAGGTTACTCAGTTACTCAATTATTCAAAAGTCAGTCAGTTACGCAGTTTTCTCAGTTACTCAATAGTTAGCAGACAGTCATGCGGTTTTTCAATCAGTTAATCGTATTTCACTAAGTTACAGAAGTCTACCGCAGTAACGCGAAGTGTGAAGTGATATAAGTATCGCTAGATTTTTAATTTGATACTTTAAACTTTAAGAGCATTCCGACATGCAAATTAAACATTAATAAGTGAGCGAACGACTCGATATTAGAACTTTGGCGCGACAATTACGAACACAGTGATCGATATCGGAACACTATGATTTAGTTATCACTATCTCAGTCGTGCGAACTCAGAAACGATAAGTGACTTAGCGCTCATAACACTCGTGCTTAATACCGCACGCAGTCATGATACAACTAAATTAAACATATATAAAACACGAAGCAGTTCAACGACAGACAATTATATGTATACAACTACTAATAATGAATACACGTATGCAACACAAGACTCTATAAACTTTCATTATTAACAACAACACCAACTGGAGTGATTCTTACCCGCGAGTGCAAAGTGATGACAACACAAAATCTACGGAACTTCTACTTACATGGATCATCAGTGAACAGGGATTCTCACCGATGGAATTATGGATATTCACTATCTCAAGTAAAATCCTCATGTTATTAATATTATAATAAAAACTACTGCTCTGTCTATTTTCAAAGAAACCACACTTTGAGAATTTAGATCATTTACTATGATAATATTAAACATAAAAAGCTATTCATCTGAGGCAAAATGAACGCATTAGTGTAGGATAAATATTATTTGATGTCTATGTTTATGTATGTCTATTGTATTGTATGTTATGTTTTACAGCAAGCGACGAAACGGACATATATTGTGATTTATATTCATGTATGTTTTCTTAACTGTATTTACAGGTCATAATTTATATTTATGTCTCAAAAGTTTATTTGAATGATGTTTAATAAATAAGTATTTATTTGTTAAGTATTCATGCGTTCATTATTATCACTACCTCAGTAACGAAACATTAACGTTAATTAAATTATTTGTAATAAATTTTCTTATATCGTTTAAACAACACTAAAGAGTCTCAGTGATTATGCTAATCGTTAATGAATTGAATACAGTTAATTATATCAGAGTAATTAATATATTCACGTAAATAAAGCAATTTTGACATATTTAATATAATTGGATAATTTATTAATTAAATTTACATAAATTAGCATAATTGCACGTTGTAGAAATGGCTCCCAAAGAACGTGGGGCTCCACAAATTTAAATTAGAGTAAATTTGTTATTTTCACTGCCCGTTGACCTTAGCGTAGCTCACACTGACGTTTAACATACACGCCGCGGTTATCAAACTGTTATTGTTTATTAATTTATTTCAGGGTTTTCGTAACGGGTAATTAAATAGATCTGTGTACTAGGCTTACACAATCCGTACAAAGTGTTCTCACGTCAATCAGTAACACCTCGATAGGTATTGCTGTCCTAAGCGGAAAATCTTGCACTAACGCTAAAAGCACTAATATTGATGTATTATTACCTTTGTTGTATTTGAGTTCTTCGATTCAAGATAACGTATACGAAAAACTCTTAACGTATACCTAAGTTCTACGTCACTTATAGAATAGACACATCATGACACGAAAAACTCGCGACAATCAGTATGACCTTCTATGATGAAACATCGAAGCGAACTGAACGATGTGTTCTCTGCAAAGGACTGACTCAAATAATTTTTAGAACTTCTGATTGGTTGAAATCTTAGATACGTCTTAGATTTTCATCATGATAGACTGAGTTCAAGTTAAAACTACGTCCAAGTCTGCAAAGGCCTGTCTAGATTTAATCTACAATTTTTATTACCCTACTGCAGATAACGATTTAAAAGAAGAACTAATTTCATTAAAAAAAAATATTAAGATAATTATAGTTCTGCAGTATTGAATATATGAAAAACGTAGCCTTCAATACGGTGCATACTCTGTCCAAGTTTCATGAAGAAATGTTAATAAACTTATTCAATAAAATGTGAATCATGCGCGCACCCGCGCACTCGCTCACTAACATTGTACTAGACATGATAGAGTATAAAATTATGGGTATTTTGACATAACTCATTTTTTAACCCATATCTTAATTCAAAACTTACATCTAAATTACAGAAAAGGAATAAAATCAATTTGCAACTTGTCTATGATCGTCAGAGAATGACGTTCCTAGCACGGTTCTGTCGCAATGTACACAACAAAAATACAATTTATAAATGTATGAATATAAAATTTTAATTCGGTTTGAAGTGTAGACTGTATACAAAATTAACATCAACAGAAGTTATATACAGTGGAAACTTCCCTATCCGGAGTTCTATTATCCGAATCCTCCCATATCCGGATGCGACGACAGGTTGATGGTATTGATCCGCTACTATTGTGAATCTCTGAAATATCATCAGAGCCGCCACTCTCGTTTATGAGAACTAGAATCTCCAAATACTGCCTGTGGATAAAGGACGCCAAGCTCGTGTCAACAGATACAGTAAAATTGTATTAATATTTATTGAATTGTTACAGGTATTCTTTTATTAGCATTGGCCACACCATGATCACCCCCTGGGATTGTCAACATTAGTCATTTTTTCCATTTACAAGAAAATATGTAGATATTGTTGCACTACAGGTATTGGAAAAAACATATATTCTAGTGTAACTTAATTGTGACATATACATTTTGTATAGGCTATAAATATGTATATGAATATGGATATATTGTACAGCGCAATATTTTTTTCACGGACTTCCTTTTTTTTACACTTTCCATATCCGGATTTTCTATTATCCGGACTAGCCTTGGTACCAATTGATCCGGATATGGGAGTTTCCACTGTAATAAAAACTACTTTTAAGTGAGCGTAAAACGGGTAAAATTACTTCCCACCTTTTACACTGTGTGATGGAGGAAAATTGCCCAAGAAAACGTAAAGTAAATGAGATTATTCTATTCCCATTGTATAAAAAGAACAGTATTAGTGTACGAGTATAAGAAGAGAAGTGTTGAAAAGAAACGCGTATGGACGTTATATGAATCGATAATTACAAACTGGCGCAGTGGTAACATTCAAGGTCACCCACGGGAATAATACAACGGTTTTGTCTGGTGTACCTGGCCAGATAAGTAACACACAACACACACACACACACACACACACACACACACACACACACACACAACTCGCTCGCCAACGCACGTGGTTACTAGATAGTTACGCACGTGGTTTCTGGCAGTAGTGGAACGCGAGTTGTACCACGGCCACGGGCGCAACGAGCCGCAGGCTAAATGGTTGAATGGAGAAGAATACTAACTGCAAGGAAACTGTATGAGCAGGTCTATATCTAATATATCTATCTCAAATTGTTTATATTCTTTATACACACCGTCCATATACGTATGTGGTAGGCTTATATAATACTTATTAAGAGAGGTAGGTTAACACAATTTTAACAGAAATATGCCTTGTAATCTAAAATTTTTTCAGTATCGCTTCACTTTAAAAAACCTCAACGTAAGCATCGCGGAGAATGTCGAGGCGGTTCAAACCCTCTCCATACGTTTTCCTCCGTATAAGATGTAGCGCTCTAGATTGAATATCTGATCCATCTGATCCACTCTCGCAATGTGCCCATATTTGTAAAAGAGGATTGTGTAAACAATAATTTTAAGATAAACCTCAGAAAATAAAGTCCAACGGAGTTGTGTCCGGTGACCTTGGAGGCTAAGTAATCGGAACATACCGATCAAACCAACCACACGGAAATGTTGCATTCAAATTGTCACAAATAATATTAACCCAACGAATAGCTTGGCTTAACCGCTATATTTCTGATACAAAAGTCATTTATTAGAAACAGTACGACGTCAGTATTACGCTTAAAGGCTAAAGAATAGTAATCAGTCTTAAACAAGATATTTTATACGAACAAACTATAGGCCTATACTTAATTCACCGCAGAATACGAGCTTCATATCGCGTGCAGTATGTGTGATTTTGATGGAAAACGTCATTCATTTCACGGCAGCGAAAAACGTAAACGCTGTGGTCACATAATGTTCATTAAAAATATATTGTGTCACACAATGTGTAATGGATTTGATTACATAAAATTGATTAAGTGTATACTGTTAGGAGAGACGACTTCAAATGTGAGAAGCTACGTGGAAGAACGTTGGGCCAGCTACGTACGAATTGTAAGCTGTGGCACTCACACGCAAGGCCGCGCACACTGCAAATTATATACCGATACTAGAGGATCGTTAAACGAACAAAGTGATTTCTCATAGAAGAAGGACGCCCCAAGCGCGAAGAGCAGGTGAAAACTCCTGACATTTATGATGCAGCCAGCCCTTCCTTACAGATTTACAACTGCCTACTAGCAACTAAGCTCAGGTGTTTTCGCAGTTTTCAAACTATAAAAACACCTCCCTCCGATTGATGAAGTGTGTCTGTGTGTGTGCGTGCGCGCGTGCTCACACGCTCGGGAGCAGTCTGATCGTGACATTAGTGTCACCATTAATATGGATTAAGTATTTAACAACCTGAAATCACTTTTCCCGTGTAAACAATGGTAAACAACTTTAAACAGAAAATGTATACTGTATGCAGAGAAGAATTTCAAGAGCTTGAGTATTAAGAGAGCTACTGTCATGGATGCGACAAAAATTTGTTTTATTTGACTAAACGAAGTAACATCACTCAAATATAAATATAAATATATATATATATATATACTGCAACGTTACAACAATTATACAATTATATTATCTTATTCTCAACGCAACTATAATATGTACTACACCGGCCAGGTCGCAGGATTTCGTTTCTCGTTGCGTCAAGTATAAGTGGTTGCACAGTAATTAAATAATTTTTAAAGAGGAGTGAGATGTTGTTGACATGAAATAATCCATTAAACCCGTTTCAGAATATTCATTCTAAGATTTATTAAATGATAGAAAAATATTTAACTATTAAAATTTCAAAAATTATGCAAATAAACATTCACCTTTATAAGCTTTACCAATCTGTAACCTGATATGCTTATTCATAACATACAACAAAAATAAACACCCAAATAATCTTATTAACTAACCAAACATGTTAAACAAGTTGTTTAAATTCTTTTTATTTGTGAGTCTGAAATTAACTCAAATTTTAATTAATGATAGCAACTCATTTACCAACAAAATAATATTAAGATTCAAGAATGAATTTATTGTTGCTATAAACAAATAAAATGATATTACATTTACTTCCAATCTATTATTCAGTTATACTGACACACACAAAAAATACAACAAAAGATTAGTATTTCTTTTCTACAAGTTGTTGTTAAATTACACTCTCTTATCTAACTACTATTTTACTTTAAAACTCTAATTATTATCAGTTCATATTTAAGTTTTTTCGAGAGCTGTCTTCACAATAAAAAATATAATTGTTTTTGTATCACCTGCGTATATCTGCCGTTAGCGTTGCGCGCGCACGCGCGTGTGTGTGTCCAGAATTCTGAGAGTATGCTGATGATGATGATGACTATGCTGATGCGATGTTTGTTGTCTCTATGGGTTGTTGTGCTGTTGGTGATGCTCCAGAGTCCCTCCTTACATCTTGGTGTGAGTGTGGTAGTGTGTGTGTGTGTGTGTGTGTGTGTGTGTGTGTGTGTGTGTGTGTGTGTGTGTGTGTGTGTGTGTGTGTGTGTGTGTGTGTGTGTGTGTGTGTGTGTGTGTGTGTGTGTGTGTGTGTGTGTGTGTGTGTGTGTGTGTGTGTGTGTGTGTGTGTGTGTCCTGGTCGATCTGCAATCGGGCAGCGTGACGTCGTGTGTAGATTTCTTGAGTCTGAGTGTGTGATCACCCAAAATTGCCAGTGGTATTTATACTGGTGGCGATTTGACAGGTACAGGCCTGTTTTCGACAAGCTAGAGATGGTCCGTTCGTGCCAAAGCGTCCTTTTTATTACAGTCACTTTTTGGTTAATTATCGCGAACTCATGAACATACTCGTCACATGAGCGATATCATTGTTTGCGTAATTTTTTTCTGGTCACTCACATATACCACACATATTAATTACTCTTCAATTACACTAGTAATTAATATTAATTAGTTAGCATCTTTAATATTGCACGTCTGGAAATAAAATTTACATCACCATACTAGTTAAAAAATACCTTAATGTAATGGTGTCTTTATATTTGGCGTAAGTCTTTGCTTACAAGCTTAGCACAAGTAATTAGTTTATTATAATCCTGTTAAGACCTGATTAATTGACAACACACAATTCGTACGCGTCACCTGATATTCTTGTCCCAGCTGGCTCACACACACACACGCCGTATTTTTAACTATCGAAGCAGGTGCACTCTCGACATACTCCAGCCTGCATTTTCCTGCATAAAATTGTATAAAACTGTTCCTTATTCTATTTACGCTAATTACAATATAAAATATACCGCCTTGGGCAAATATGCACATATGAGTATTGTTGCAATATATATAAATAATAACGATTTCTCTATATCGTTAACGAGCCACACGTTTGGTAGCACAATTTATTTGCAACGATACTTACGTTATAATTTTACAACGGGTGTAATCGTAATAATAATAACAACGTGAATTGTTTAGAATCTTTCAAACATTTATTAATTAAAAATTTCAAAAATATTGTGAGTTAAAAACTTCATTAGTATTTGCATGTGTGTATTTGTAGTACACATACTTTTTAATAAAATACAAGTAATATCTCATATTAAGCATAGAAACATAAAATACAAACTTATACCTGTAAATAACATTGATTATGAAATAATATTGCTCTCTACTTGCTCAATTTCTTTAATTCTTATTAAATTCTCTAATTTTTCTTTTTAAATTATTATTATTGTTGCATATGCATCTCTTATTTATGACATATTAATTACTTTAAAAAAAATTACTATTTACTTTCAAAATTATTTTAAATATCTTCGTTAAATTATCATTTCAAAAATATACTTTCATAAATTCAAATATTACTATAAATTACTATACAATAAACAGTTACATTTAAAAATTATTAATTTCACTTTTTGTAATTATATTGTCTTTCTTTTACGTTGTTTTATTATCTTTAATTGAGTCTTTTGTTTTTGATGAGTACACGGATTTATTTCACCTTAATCGTGGTGGTAATTCCTCAGCGTATCCTCTTCTGGTCCTGAGTCCTTGATCCTGGTTGATCCTCTGTAGTCGGTGTAATCCTGGAGTCCGCTCCCCATCCTCCGGATCCTCTCGGTAGTCCGATGACTCGTACCGTACGGCGGGAATCTATACCATGTAGTTGGATGCTCCCTCGTCTCCAGTAATAGCCTCTGGCTGCAGCGGTGATCTCACGAAAGTGATGAAGTTGTCGGGCATAGCCTCCGGCTGCCGCTGTGGTTGAATGAGAAAGAGAAAAAAGCTGGTGTGTCTTGCGTATTTATACTCTTGGCCGCAAAAATCATGTCTCGACAATTCTCTGCATGAATCAGTCTGTCGTTGCGTCCCTTTATAAACACGATTATTTACACACTTATTTCACTGGTCTTCGCAACATGCGAAGTCTTTTGCAAATTACCCGATATTCATCTGGTCGGTAATTTTTATATGTACAACTGTGTGTTAACCCCTTTTCTCTATCTTAATTATTATAGGTTTTATTTAATTTGTTTGCACTGTATTTACACTTTTTATTGTTTTCGCACAATCTTTTGTATGCGCGTGCGTCTTTATATTATTCACACTGTGGCGTATTTTGTTTTGTGATATTTTACACACACTTATCACAATTTAAATAATTTATTTACTGATTAACGTTTATTTACGGGTGACGCTTTGCAAGAATTAACTGGCCGCACTCACACACGTAAGATACACGTGTACACAGACGCAGCTGTTTGTGGCGTGACTTTCCTGTTCAAGCTGGCAAATTCGTTGTTCTCCTTTACAGCTTTCTATCTGAATTATTATACTACTGACAATATTGATTATTTATTTTAATTTACATAAATTATCTTAACTAATTGTCCAATGCACAGTACCATACTGTAGCATGACAGATAATGCCCATAGTTCTGAATGGAAAGAAAGATCATAAAATAAAATAAAAACAAATTTAAATCCAAGAAAGTAACATTAAAAATGAATTAAGAACCACCGTAAAGCACAATCATAGATTGAGGTAAGAGTTTCATTAAAACCAATATTACAATGAATGATGAGTAATCAAAATAAACCAAAAAGCTAAAAATAAAAAGGAAATAGCCAGGTAGGATAGGAGTAAGTAAGGAAGAAACCAGGACAAGACAACATCCACAATAAGAAGGGATGCTTTAATAAGAAACAAGTAGGATAAGAGTGATTAAGGAAGACACAAGAACAAGACAACATCCACGATAAGAAGGAGTGCTCTTGAAAGAAATAAAAACGAAACCCCAAAAGAAAATAAAAATAACAAATGAAAGTATAACAAAAACCCAAATTTAGAAAACCATATAAAATAGATATAAACCAAAAGTGTATAAAGTAGAATTGAAAGTGAACCAATGTGAATTAATTATATAATGCAAAAAACAAACCTTCATTATCCTCTATAAACAAACTTCTTGATTTTAATAAGCCTATAAGACTGATTAGAAATAAAAAGAGGACCAGTGCAAGTTTTTATATTATATTAAATAAACCTAATGTGTCAATATTGGAGTTCATAAACTGAGTAAGTTGTGAAATTATACAACTTTTAAGTGTTATATTGTGTCAATAAATAATATTTAATTGAGTATTATAATGACAAATAATTCAAGTGTTTCTAAATAATAAATGCCACTCTTTTAATATACAACATTCATTAGAATGACCGTAATAAAACTAGAGCAGGCCAATAAAAAAGTGAAGTGACCAATTAAATACATAAAAAATCAAACAAAAACAGCTTAGACTGAAAATAAAACTAGGTATAAGAAATAGTGTAAACGATGGAAGGACACATATGTTTTGTTTAGAATAAGTTCAGATAACTCAAGACTGAAATGTCAGAGTAAAATACCTTTCTTTTATTATTAAAATATTTATTATGTGTTAATAGTAATAATCCAGATTAAAATGTCTGAGTTTAATAGACCATTGTTAATTTCAAATATTTGTTATGGATAAATAGTATGAATTATATACTAAATGTTCTTTTGTTAAAGTAAAGAAATGTTAATTAATATTATATTAGAATAGAAAGTCAGAAGGGGTATAAACAAGATGTATTATTCAAAAAACTTTGTATGTAAAAACAGTTAAAATCTAGGCCAAATGGTAAATCTAAACAGCATTATAATTGATGAATTAATTACAGAAAAATAGTTAAACTGATAAAATTTATATAAGGTAAATCAGTCACAGAGTCATATAACTGGAACTATAGTTAAGAAAGATATTGTAAAAAGATAGTAAGAATTATTGTTAAAAATGCAAATGTAAAAACTGAAAATTCAAAGAGGGGAGTCACAAATTAATGCATAATATTTAAAAAGATAACCAATTAATTAAATTACAAGAAATTAAGGGAAGATAAACCTTTTATGTCAATCTGAGATTTAGTACAATCATAAATATAACATATAAAATGGCAAACATTTGGAGAAGGACAGGAAGTAAATTTTAATGCCTACAATTTTCAAAATGAAGTAAATATAGCATTTTAGATAAAAAACTTAGTAAAACTATCTTATTTGGTATCAAATCAAGCAGAATGAACTAAAGAAGGAGATTATGTATTTAGTATTTAATAAATTTAAATAATAGCAAAAATATATTCAGTAGTATAATGTAAAATGTTTACATGTAACGGAAGCAAAATATATTTGAAACAATGTATTACTAATATTAAATTGGCTAAGACGTTGGTAAAAGACGAAGGAAGTTAGAACAGTTGATTATTAGACTTTGATGAGCACACTTAAGACGAGCTCTTGCTAAAATAATAACCTAATAGTGCAGACATAAATGGCGTTCATTCGACAAGCCTAGTCTACTGCGAAAATCGCGAGTTTTGTAAAATTTCATTTAAACACTAAATTCAGTGAAACTGACACCTACAAACATTAAAATAACTTAACACAGAACAGAATACAAGTGAATACATAATTTAAACGATTAAAACCATTCATTCCAAATAACGAAACGAACAGTGCAATTGTCGACCGTATAGACTAAAGTGAAATATAACTGAATCCAACACATTTTATCGAAGTGAACCACAAACACTGAACCAGGAACACTCCACTAACACCAGAAGGAATAATCGCAGCTGCAGGAACGAGAAATCATTGGAGAAGCAGCCTTTATTTGAAGCAGATTCGTCGAGGTACATTTCGCCAATTACATCTGAACACGGAGCGGCCATCTTTAAGTTCCCACAATTCCAAGCGCCACTGCCAATATATCTTCATGGTTCGAATAATTTCTTTACTTACTATTATATATTGAATGAGATGTTGTATTTTAATTAATAAGCTTATATTTTGTAATGTTATACTTTCAATAATATGCCCTTTTCTCTGACTATATATAAAATAACTGTTCAAAGAACCCGATAATAAATAATTGTACAATCTATTGATTTAACCCTGAGAGAGTCGATTAATCAATCGATATAAAATCGATTACTTATTTATTTGTTAATAAAATTCCTTGAATATTATAAAATTGAATCCTATTTATTTCTAAACTATAAATAGCATAATATATCACCTTAGGTGAGACATAACTACCAGAATTTAACAACTTTAAAGGAATATAACCTGCAAATAAGGAAAGTTCACCAATCGATTGTTCCTGGAGACAATCCTATTAACTAATAAAAGAATTCTAAATACACCAAAGGATATAATTCGACTAAAACAATTAATAAGAAGTTCGAAACACCACGAAACACTTTAAAATAATTAATATTAATTTCAAAAAATAAATAAAAATAAATAAATAATAAATAAAATTTTTTTATCAAACAACAAGAACAAATTTTTTAATTTGTTACAATACACATACGTACTGTTGCAATATATATATTGTAATAACATGATGATTAGGGTGTTTTAATAAGCCACACGTTGGTAGCGTCAATTTGTAATAAAACAAATATTAATGAGTATAATAAACTGTTTAAGAAAATGTTATTATATATATATTGTTTATATTAATTTAATTTAATTATTTAATTATGTTATGTTTTTATTATTTTATTATTATTATTTAATTAATTAAAAGAATAAATAGTAATTATGTATGTTTTTTTTATTATAATTGGTAAAGAGATATTTGTTTCACCGCGTTAAATAGATTATGTCATAGACAAATCGATTGATGGTAACTGTCAACTCAGCGTCTTTATTTCTTCTTCTGCTCGTCTTTTTCCTTTTTGAAGTCCTGTTTCTTAATTGAGAATTGACGTATTTTAATTTTGCTACTTAACTAGTCAATAAAACGCCAAGTTAAAACAAATAATTATATTTATTATGAGTAATGCGATTATTCGACTTGCGTCGACTATTGCTCTCGGAGTCGGGACTGGATCTCAGATCGATTAACACATTTGGGTTAAGTTATATTAAATTAAATTATTCATTAACATGGATTCTTTTAACTGTTGAAATAGTCAGGAAAGGCAAGTTAGAGAATTCAGTACTTACAATTAGAAAAAACTTATTCATTAACACATAATAATTAAAAATATAGTATATATTAGTAAAAAGAAATTCGAACCGCATGCAGACTGTTCTGACGTCACGCAGTCTTCTTGGGCGAGCTGCTCCTCGTTGAAATTAAAAGATGGCTGCCTTCATGCGTTGTACCATGCTGATAATCTGTCTCTGGGATTTTTCTTCAATAAAATGCAGTAGTTGATAAATTCCTCTTCTGTGATGTAGTTATTGAAAGATTTTCAAGTTATTGTGTTTAGTTTTCGTCCTCCACTGGATTTCGTTCGATAATGCGTGTGTAGTGTTGAGTGTCTTCTTCAAATCAGTTCGCTGTTCATAAATTGTGTTAGATTTATAATTCCATCATGGCCGTTCGTTCTGGCAGTTAGTCTTAGTGTTTTTTAAATTTGTTTTATTATTCCACCGATTATTTAAATTGGGTTCATTGATTTACTGTAGATACTTCATTCCTTCATATTTCCATAGGACATCTCAGTTTTAGTTAAAATTTATTTCAGATCTTCTCGATACTTTGACACGTCCGTTCTGCTTGGTGTTTAACAATCAACTAATTTTAATTTGTTCCTTCATATAGAAAGTCCTGTACGATTTTGGTCTCATTTCCCATTGTTCACAATCAGCTGTTTGCCTTATTCCCGATTCGATTTTATGGAAATAAATGACATTTTATTATATTTTACTGGCTATAATTTAGTTATTTGGTATTTTTATGAAATTTCAATTACATAACTATATTCATGCTTTGATTTTATACAAATTAATATTAAATATGACCTATTTTGGTTTGAACTAAACTCAGAAATTACATTCCTTGAAATTTACTTCTAGGCCTTATCATGATTCACATAATTACACATTAAATGGTTTACAGTATTTTTTATGTTACCATTGTCCTCAAATAAGATTACTAATTAAATCATTACAATTTGCCTTTACTACTTTATTATTATACTAAACATTTACTGATTTATTTACATTTTACTTATACTTGGTTTACTGCCTAGGCATTATCTTGTACAATCACTATTAAGTCAATGTTATCCTCTGACTTTTTTAATTACTACTACAGGTTGTTGTGATAATTATAATAAAGTATTTGCATTCTATAAGGAATAATTTATATTAATTTGGTCCAGGTTTTCACTAATTTATCTCCTCTGATTTGATTACAGAGTCAAAGTTGAATTTGGCTTGATTATCAATTTTCAGTTTTACTGTTAATATTATAATTATTTCACATTATTATTATTATTATCTTTTCTGAGTTACTATTTATATGAAATTTGAATTAATATATTGCCTTTCCTTCTTTAACAAAATTCTGACATAAACTAACATTCTTTAAATACAACAAACACTTATTCTCTAACATTTAGTATATCTTAATATCAACATTGTAGGTAGTGAATACCAATATAATAATTAAACGAATAAATTACTTCTTATAATTAAACAAATTATGGTCTTAACTTAATTATAGTCTTTTGCTGTCCTTTCAAATTATTGTTTTGGATTTTTACCCTTTACTACTTACTATTCCCTCTATTCTCTACAATAGTTTATAAACAGTTTATATTTTTTAGAGAATAAAGAAACTCACTTTAAACGCACTATTAACTTAAACTAATTACAGTCTCTTTCTGTCTTTTAAAACTGGTTTGGGGCGTTCCCCTTAATTACACACTATTCCCTTTATTCTCTCCCATAGTTTGTAAGAAGTTTTCTAATTTTTGGAGAATAAGGATTTTCACTTTAAACACTACTTATTATCTTATTGATAAATGTATTAATAAATATATTAATAAATGTATGATTGGTTTCTAACTTATATATTGTAATTTAACAGTGTATTTGTGGGTTTTATTTTATTTGTTTTGAAGAGTTCAGTAGTGCAAATTGACCCCACTTGTGTCAAAACGGATCTGTTTCCGCAATCGATTGTCCTCGAGTGCCCCGTTCTTTTTCCAAATACTTTGGTCCGTTCGCTGCTCACTCTCCTGTTGAATTACCTGTAATTGTCCTGTAAACTTTCAAATTTTCTACAATGACAACTCCTTTGATCCCAAATAACAATGTTTATTTTTGTTTAAGTTATTTAGAGAAAATGAACAGTCGACTTATGTCGAAACAAATATTGGTCGGGTCGACTCTAGCGCTCAATTCGACTTTTACACTAACAAGTTTCAATAAACAAATTATTTATAATAATATATTAATTCTCAGGGTTTAAGGGTTCTTTTAGACTGTCATTGAATTAGACAGAGCATACATACAAAAATACAATACATTACAAGTTAAGTAAAATTTCAAAATCTTAATACTATACCTTATTATTTTTCGTCGCTAGGCAACGACGCTATATTGGCAAGATGGCCGCTGAACCAACTAACCACGTGCTGTTACAAATTATTATAAAATAAATGTTTTAGTGTTCAATGTTTTAGTTTTTAAGGTTTTCCTTCAATAAATGATCACTGGTGTTTTTCTGTATGTGTAGATAGTGCCTATGATAGTGTTGTGTGATCGTACCTGTAGTGCGGCTATTAATCAGGCTTGGCGTCACTCACAGAAGTTATAAAAGTGCGTTCATTATAGGCCGTCAGGATTTTCTGAGTTTCTGCGTTCAATTGTAGTTTTATTTTAATTATTTTCGTCTTCTTATCTCCCACAGTGTTTACCGCTTCTGTTGGTAGTTAATTTCTATCGCCAACGGTCCAAAAAACATTACTATTATTTAATTAAAATTTTCTTCATCAGAGCTCATCTGCCCTCTGCAATGGTTAACAATACAACTTCAAATTCCTGCTTTTTTCATCAACGGTTTCGTGCCCTTGCAATACTGGCCTGTGATTGGTCAAAACTGAGAGTTCATAAGGTCACATGGTCAGTTTACAAGATTTAAATGTTCATTTGCCTATAAGAAAAATACTCCTTTTTTAGCTTTAAGTCTCCTTAAATTTAAAGTCCATCATGTTTTTCTTTATGTAATTGTGAACATTTTGATACTTTATTTTATATAAATTGTTTATTATAAAGGGCGGTTTCCCACCTTACAAAATTTCTAACTCTGGGCATACACTTTTAGTTTCTTGACATTTATTTACTAATTTGTTATATTTTATAATTTACATTTGTTTTTACTGAATCTCTGATTATGAACCCTTTTTCTGATGTTAACTATTCACTAAACGAGTCTGGACCCTTAACATTATTTGAACAATGGTTACAATAAAATCCTTTAACATATTATTTAACATATTGCTTCTATGGCCTAGTTTACAATTATAAAATGATAAATACTATACTTAATGTTAAAACAATAATTGAATAAGAACAATGACTTAATAAGAATAGTAATTTGCTAAGAATATGGTTTATGGATGTTACTCATAAGCCTTGGCATAAAAACATAAACATCTTAACTTTATTATAAACTCCCGTCACAACCCTCTATTAATATGGTTCTTGGGTTTTCTTTTAACATAAAAGTACTTAACCCACACCTTTTCCATTTCCCCTTCACTGACACTTTTAGTTTGGGAATATCACTTGTACATCACTATATAATATCAGGGATCACTAACTTTATTCCCCACTCCTTCACGTTTACTTAATTACACAAAGGTTTGTATGTATATTATATACTTACTATAATACATTTTAATTAGTTATTTTATTATTTGCATTGTATTTTTTCTCTTACCATTTATATTGGACAGTCTTTTTTTCTGTAACTGCAGGTTGTTTATTTTTATTTGGTTTATGTGGATAGCATAGGCGACTTTGCCTACTGAATTGAGCAGTTTTGGTTTTGGGGTGGGGCTACTATTATGTCGCATTACAATATATATTCTATTTATAGCTTTATTTGCTACATTATCAGTAGTTTTATGTCATAATGCAAATTCCACTTTCACTTTTGTTGTAATATTGTCTTGTGAACAGTTAGGTTCTACATTATCTTTAGTCCTTTTTTAATTTCAACTATTTTACTTATACTTAGATTTACATTAAATCAGCCTACTGGTATTGTATTCTCTGACATTGGCCATATGGTTTTCTAATTTTTATATAATAATTATTGTTTAGGTTCATTTATTTATTTGGTAATTCTTCTTCCCTTCTATGGAAGTACTTATCTATAGTCTTAGTTAAGTATATTCCCTGAACTTCATAAAGTAGTCTGGTTGTGATATGAGTGTCTACCTTTTGATTTTAATGTGGCTGGTCTCACAGTCCTGTTTATTCCTACCTGCTCCTTATCTAACTGATATATACTGATTCTGATAGAGTGTTCTGTCTTTAAAATAGGTTTTGACCTTTTGATATTTTTATTTAATTAATTCGTCCATGGTTGTATTTCCTTACTGCTCCTTATCTTACTGGGTATACTGATGATGTTACTGGGATAATAATCATCCTACATGGTTTAACACATATTGTTTCGAATTGAATGTGTTTAATTTCTTTGGATCGAGAGTTTTTATCGTACTGTTAAGGTATTTTATTTATTATAGTAATTATTTCTTTTATGTTACTTTTATTTAGGTTTATTTTACTCATTCCAGATTACTTCTTCCTTTCATTTTCTAGGTGGTATTAAATTGTAAATAAGGCAAAATTTCCGTTATGCTACAATATACACGGTACGCGCTTGAAATTACAAGAATTATGTTTTACCCATGATTTTATAAAACGCATGTCTTCTTGATGTTTTATTGACCCATAAGAAGGAAATATATGTATTTTATTTACGAATGGAAAGAGTAAAATTCTACATGTTACAGATTTGACAAAACAGTCGTATGACTCATTAAGGAACTCTGTTAATTACTAAGTTTTGATGGTATTTATTCTCTACTTCTGCAGTTTTAAGAAATGGGTTTAACGTTGAAAATTATTGTTTTTAAATACTCAAATGACTGTTATCAATCAATTGTCTCTTAAGATTTGATAATCGTTAACCAATAGTGCATACAGTCAGGTGAACGTCTCATATAATAAAATTTATTATTATTATAGACTTTGCCCATATTTGTGTAGGTAAACATTATTGCAATATTTTATAAAATATATCAATTTTAACAGTTTTTAAATAATTAATAAATCGTTTTTATAATAAATTAAAATAACATGAATATAAACATAAGTTTAATTTAACTAAAATTAATAAATACAAACAAAATTGATTCGCCTACATTATGTCTAATAAAAATATACTATTTATTTATTGACAACAAAATTTTTGTAAATAAATCAGAATTTTTTTTTAGTTTAGTATTATGATATGATTATGATAGTTTTAACCTTGTAAAATATATACTGTATATATATATAAATTTTAAGTAACTCAATAAATTTTTTGCAGGATTCTTGTACAATATAGATTTTATTAGATTATAACTACTTCAGATTATCGTTCTTCAGGTTCTAGTTATAACGTGCGTCAGGTTGAACTAAAACGACAAAAATAAGAACATTCTACTTGCAGAAATAATTATAATTTGATAAAATATATATATTCTATAATATGTATAATACAAACACACACACAAAAAATACGTTTAAGTTATTCTTATTGAAATAATAAGTCAGGTACATATATGTTTATTTCAAGCTGGATTTCTTTGAATATATCAAACAAAACTCTTGTTCATTCTTTGTAAAAATAGTAGCAATGTGGAACCATGCGGGCTACATGTTACAGAAACAAGAGAAATATTGTTTTATTTATTTTAGTCCACAGTCTGCGGAAAGTGTCTGCACAAATCTGCTTATGAGGACCCTGTGTTCACAACGGTGTGAATAATGCTGAAAGTTTTGAGTTGGAAATACATTCGACCCTGTCATAGGAATTCCTCTCTCTCTCTCTCTCTCTCTCTCTCTCTCTCTCTCTCTCTCTCTCTCTCTCTCTCTCTCTCTCTCTCTCTCCCTCTTTCTCTCTCCCTGCTTTATTACTGTTTGCTTTACACTCGAAATCTTTCTCGTAATTTTGTGTTTGCTAAATTCGGCATCTCTTTATACTAAAGCATATTAAAAACTGACCTACACAAGAACGCACATTTGCCTCCCTAGTTCCCTAGTTATAAAAAAAAAAATGCTCTGACACAGGAAGGAAAGAAGCACTTTATTTTCACAGATGCTTGAAAATCGGGGGAAACAAGAAGGCCGAATTTATTATACTCCCGTATACAATACGGGACCGACCCGCATAGTACGCTAGCTGTAGTCCGAACGATACAGTATAACAATTTTTATTTCATGACGTTTCTCTCTGTTGATTATCATTATTATAAGAATTTCATATTAAGAAGTATTCATAGGTTTGTTTGGGTGACGGTGATGTAAGAAACTGCAATCTCGTCGTGGAAGAATTATTGTACAAAGAAATGAAAAAACTTATCAATGTTTCTTTATGTATATTCAATGTTCAGTTGTTTTTCTCACTGCAGCTCCTACATGTTCTCGTCTCTTCTTCTATTTCTTCTTCTTTTTCTTATTCTTATTCTTATTCTCCTCCTCCTCCTCCTCCTCCTCCTCCTCCTCCTCCTCCTCCTCCTCCTCCTCACCTTCTCATGATTCTACTTATTTTATCTTTATTTTCTTCCGTTCTTTTCTTTCCTTTTCTTTTCTTCTGTCCACGGCTCGTCCATGTACAGTGAGCTCTGATCAACTCCAGCATACCAGCATACGTTCTTCCTTGACAATTTGTCGCTTATTTTATTTTTCTCTTTATAACTCTAATGTATCCCCAGCATCTCGATAAACATTAATCTTGACACTGATAACTGTATTCGCTTTCTTCTTCGTGTATAAATTTTTGTATTAAATTTACTTTATGTTTTATGTAAAGTTCAGTTAGTTTTAAATACAATTACATTCCTATATTTAATGTAAATTATTTAATGGTTTATGAAACCATCCACATAAGAACTACAAAATGAAACCTACGTTCTTTTAGGTAATGAAAGGATATCAGTGTATTTGAAAACCAGGTATAATAATAAAGTAACATTTTCGGGAGGGGGATAATGGTTAAAGGAATTATAAAAATGGATTATGGAAATGGTTCCTTACAATTTATTAGATATAAGAAATTATAAAATTGGTTCAAAGATTTATAAAGGGAATATAAAACATTTTTACAATTATATCTTTGATACGTTATTAAGTATAAGCTGATGCACTTACTGAATTAAAAGTATGGGTAGGCTGTAATGCTCGTTTATCGACTCCCTCAGATAGCGAAGTCGAAAGAAAAACAAATACCAAACAATGGATAATGTAAAAAGAATAAGGTATTTATGGATATATTTTGCTAAGTGGCTTAAATTATGCGTATGCGGTATAAAGTAGAATATACATAGGCCTCCAACAGGTAGTTTACTATACAACACATCATAAACTTTTATTTAACCAGTAGAATGTTTACTGAACATTATACCGTAAGCGTTTAGTTGCTCATATCAAGTGTTCATATCCTCGTTTTTGATTACCAACATTCTATCCTCGTTTCTTCCAGCAGACCTAATACTTGTTATAATGCATGTAGTCCATACAATACGTACCACACTAAAATTGGTTAGTAAAAAGAAACACCTGGGAACGCAATAAACCCCCCCTGAAAATCACGGTGGATGTTACTCTTAGGAAATCAAAGGACACGACATCTATTTGGACACAAGGAATTACCATAAAAACAGGCCATAATAAAACACGAAAAGCGTTACACTGAATAGGACCCCATCGCAGTAGTCGGTTTTATGTTATTTAATATCTCTGTTCAGGTTTCTATTTTGATGATTCCGTGAACCATAAAAATAGTTGTTGTCGTCGGCGAGGCAGTATAATCCCAAACTACGGCGGGGTGTCTTCTTTTCAAATGTTAATTTTACAATTGCAAAATATGTATATTGCGAATCGACTTGGCCCTGTTTTATACATTACTTACAATATAAAACGTTTAATGTATCCCATGAGAACGGGCTGATGGACGGATGAAGGGGTGAGTTTCAATACGGTGGGGTCGTCTACGTGAGATGTCTATAGGGTGTGTATTTTAAATGACAGGGGAAGCGTACGTCAAAGTATTGCGTCACTGTTGTATTAACAGCCTTCCTCTTTGTTTGGTTCGCCGCTCTCTCTGTGTTTCGGATATGGAATTATCGCGCCGCTGTCAAAAAATGTTGTATCCTGAAATGTGTCAAACGCTGACAAAGGCGTGTTCGCTACCAACAAGGAAGGTAACAGCAGAATATACTGGCTCCAAGTAATCAATAGGGTTTTTTAGAGCAATGTGAGTAAACATCCCGCGAACACCATCAATTCAACGTAAGAGTCATTCCATTTTCTCTCTCACACACACCACCATACACAGATTATTTGGACAATTCGGACATGAGCAGAATTCAAGCTGCCACACTGTCAAGGTGTAGAGTAATCGAGTAAAAGTTGGAAAGAGCATCGGCATCTCGTAGGACTTAGAATTGTCTAGAGGAGTGGTTCCCAAAGGAGGGCCCATGACAATGTTTCAGGGGGTCCGTGGGCACTTTTAAAAAGAAATAGAATATACCGTAATTTTCTTCGATTTTTTAATGGTCTAAAATCTACATTTCAGCATCTTAACAGAATTAGTAAGATTCCAGTATTGTTTTTGTTTAAACTAATTGTAATTGTAAAAGCAATTTCAAACTAATGGCTTTAATAATGTCTTTAAATCACGTCGTGTAGCAGATCTGTTTGTCAGCCAAACTGACTAGAGCGCCTCATCAACGCAGAACTGATCGCGCTGTTTTAGTCCACGTATAACCACTGTATCTCACGTATAAGCACTGTATCTAAGCAAAACGTGTTTTCGTGTAGCTGTTTTACACCTAAGTAGCTGGATTTCGACACGTCTGGCTGGAAAAATAGACAGAGGTTGGAAAAGTCAAGAAATAAACTTGATGTAGAGATTAAAATATAAGAGTTTGTATCATATTTACTATTTGCTTTATTTTATAACTGAGACGGGGTCCGTGAAATTTTTAATTTTTGCGGGGCTCCGCGGACTGAAAAGTTTGGGAACAACTGATCTAGAGCATTACGTAATTTTACCGCGTAGAATGATCTGTAAATGTTCGGAACAGTCTCGCGCGCTGCGGCGTGTCAAGAATCTCGTAGGCACTCACCGATGCAATACTATTTATTTCCCCAGCGTAGCGGCATATTACTGCCTTGCTAGCATGAAGTTGTCTCACGGTAGGTTGGGCGAAACGTTTTATATTAAAAAAATTGTGTGTGTTATACCTCGAAACAGCCTGTGTTATACCTGTTATTCTTAATTCAGGAACCATTAATATTTCTGGTATTTTGGTGTTTCTGGTACTCCACAACAGAACTCACAAAATTATTAAAATCTGTTTAAATATGCCGGTAATCACATTGCTGCCGTACCTGTAAAATATAAAAGGCCAACATTCAACCACCCTGCTTAATGCAAAGTTTTCATCCAACAGCGTCGCGATGAGAGCGTACAGACGTATTACACCACACAAAGTTCGAATCACCCCCGACGGCTCACCGCCGTCAAGATCAGAGGTCGGGGTCGGGGACAGGGACGGCAGACAAATTGAATCATAAACAAAACGCAGTGAGAAGTCAAAAGAGCTGCCAACTGCCAATCACATGATGTAGCCACGGTAAATTCAATTTACCCGAACATGAAAGACACACACGCATCACCACTGATCTAATAAATTTCTTATTACTTCCGTCGCTCCGCAAAAAGAGAACAGATATGCATAAAACTCCTAAATCTGAAAGAATGGAACCGACATATGCGATAAATAATCTTGCGATCGGAGGAGCGGAGACATTTATGAAAGAACAGTTTTATCGATTGACAAAAAGCTCTACACAATATTAAATAATGCTCGCTCCTACACACGTGAAAGGTTTTCTGGTATATCACTACTATCGTATTTCTTTCGAGTTGCATAGTAATAAATTGTATTTAATAATCTTTTGTTCAGAAAATGTAATATACGCTTATCTAGTAGTTGATTAGATATGAATGAAACAATCGTTTTATTTTATTACATATTGTTTTTGTGATACATTGTGTTATATTTAATAGTCACATTTAAGCTCGTTCAGGGAAAGGAAGCATCATTGGCGTTTACTTCGGAAATGTTTTGTCTCCATTAAGTTGTAGTTTATTATTAAATTTACACGCCTTTTAATGTGCTGTATTCCAAACTAATCTGTGCTGTACTCTGATGATAGTTTTAGATGAGGAAAAGTTGTTTTATTACTTTTATAAAAGATTTTTGCCTACAAAAAATGAATTTTTATCAATTTTTGAGAGCTTAACTTCCGGAACAGATAAATATCTGCTTTGTCAAAATTTTTAGTGTCCCTTATTATATCTATAAGTCAAAATTTTTAGTGTTCTTTATAATTTTTTGAACTAAAAATTTGATTGTTTCTTTTATTAGACGTAAACATGTAAACACTGAAAATTACCTAAGTTTATGAATAAATAACTTTCATATGTTTAAACATTCACAATAGCATCAGTATTTCTTCAGTAACGTTTTTTGAACTGTTTAACTGAAATTGATTAGTCTTTAAAAATTTGTACTAAACTTATAGATCCTGTAAATCTTCGATGACATAAAGATGTTGGTCGCAAAATTCTAAAATATCAGCTTCTTGTTAGTAATTTTTAAACTAAAATTTAAGTCGATTATTGATGGGAACAGAAACGTTTTACTAATTAAATTTCAGCTAAGTTTAAGCTAAATTCAGTGTGATTTGCCAGAAACGTTCATCTTATTAAAAAAAGATGACATGTAACGTTACATCTCATAAATCTGTAAAAAGCATACGGCGATTACAGAATTAGATATTTGTATATAATTCGATTGGATACAAAAAATTTGGTTCCTAAATACTAAGTAATAACGCGTGTTTAAAATTGAAAAAGAGACAATATGGTCAAGACACCTATTTTTCTTAAATTTAGGTATATTTGTGCCTCACAAGAATGCCTCAACAATTATTGCCAAGATATATGAGTTAGGCATTAGTAGTCTGTTATTTGTCTAAAACCTTATGGAAACATGATGCATAATGAAGAGAGATCTTCATTCTTCATATATCTCATCATCCCTTCTTATTCTCCATTATCCGCTTTCCCTTATAGGTCTTCGAATATTCGCTTGGAATTTTTCTCTCAAGAATTATCCCCCAAACACACACACACACACACACCAAAATGATCGTATATACACATACATAGTGTGTGTATTACGACAGAAGAGTAAAAAAAAGTATCAATGTCGAGAATAAGTTCGTTCATATGGAATTTATTCGGTAGCTGAATCAGAAACATGCCGTCTTATATTATATGCAGTGAGTCGGTGTTATCAAAGACGACATTCTACAAGGCTACTGTCAGAGAGAGTTTACAGACAATAAATCCTATTGCTATATTAAATTAGAAAACAATATAGACTTCAGTCGACTTGAATAAATCTGTTTTATAATGTTTAGTTGGGAGTGGAGTTCTTCGCGAAAATAAATAACTCATATTAACTATATGCCTTGGTGCGTTGATATGTGCGTGCGTGCGTGTGTGTCCGTAGGACGAAACAGTTCTGCTTCGGTTTGTAGTTTCCTGCGTTCAGTCCACAGCTACTGTGTTTTGTGTTTCGATAATCTAGTTATGACACACTTAATAAAACATAATGCAATATCGGATTATGGTGTTGTGCAAGACGTAACAGATGTCGGCTCACCGGAATGGATTCTCCGCCTTATGGACGAACGGAAATGGGTTGTGCAAGTATGGGAGGCACTCGTCGAAACTGTGACGGTAAAACTCAATGCTCGCATTGAAATCTAAAACGTTGGGCGTTTCTTGCTTTAAAAATCCACAGACTTGCCTCCGTCCTGTTACAAACAACAGCCTTCTCAGTGTTTCGGCTGAAACGATATCTTTATGCCTTCAAGAATTAGCACCGTGGGCGCCTACAAACAGGAATAATCCAATATTTGCCGTTTCAACTGAATAACAAAAGCTTATAAAAATATATGGCCCATCCATCGTTGATATTTTTAAACGTGATTAGGCTAGGCTAGTTTTGATTTACAAACTTCGTCGTACGTCTAAACAAAATAAATGGTAGATATTTAATTAGACTGTATAAGTAATTATTTACAATTTATCAATGTCTTTAACAATGCACACTGCTTTTTGCGAATATAGGAAGCATTATGTACACCTGAATACTACATACGTCGTTCCAAATATTAGGCCTGTATAGATCAAGCAAAATATTAAAAACATAGATATCTACAAAACAAAAATACATGTATATAAACGGAAGCGCGCGCGCGCACACACACACACACAACAAAAACTCAACACATACAACAATCGTCGTAAACATAGCCGTATTTTGAAGAAAATTATATGCACTGTGCCACTAAAAAAATTCATGTTCAATTAGACATTACTGAACGGTAAGGTAGGAACTATATAATCGTCTCCCTCTGCCTGCCATTGGTCATCGGTCACCGAGTCGTAGTTATCCAACCAGGTCTCCGTACGCTTGCATCCTTGTGAGCTTGACTCCGCAATGGAACCACGATACTTTAACGTCATCAACGTTAATTTTATACTCTGCAAAATGTTTTTCTAAATTACAAATATTTTTTGTTAACTTGTAATGTTTCATGATTATAATGGAACAATATGTATACGTGATCAGCACGAATATTTGCCAAGTCGGAAATAAACAGTAAGCTTGGAATAATTATAGTCAAAGCCAGGAATCAACAGTAATAAGTTTATGAAAGGAGACGTTAATAGCCATGAATTGACAATCGCACTCGGACATGCTCGAGAAAGAACTGCTGCTCCTGCTGATATTGGTGTTTCTATCCGTACAAACTCAAAACTCAATAAACAGCTACACACTTTCGAAGTCGTAAATGATAAAACGTTATTGTGTGCACCAAACAGCCCGATATCCAAAGGAGACCTAATAATTGTTCATTATGCTGGAGGGGAAACGGTTTCATTCCTGGTGTATCTACCATACGATCTCTACATCAACTACCGGAGATTACCACGGAAATATGATGAAGAGAGTAGGTGAAATATTATTATCGAAATTGGAAATAAGAACAGTTATAGTTAGCATAATATCTCAATATGCCACTTCTAAAATCTCTTAGGCAGATTACATGTTCAAGCCTCAGTTTTGCAAACTTGTAAGAGGTTAAGAACCGCAGCTCAAACTGTAAGCTGAGAACAAACCGTCGGAACACGATGATAGTGATGTTCTTTGTCAACCGCCCTACCACCCTGATCTAAACCACATCCAACTGGGACGGAGGGTAGGAAAAATGTTTGTGGCCATACGTAGTGTTTGTTCAAGTTAACTTAAGTCCAAAAGTGGTGTGAAAATTTTTTAGCAGTTTAGCCCAAAAGAATAGGCCCCAAAAGTGAATGGTGTAATAAAGATAGAAAGACAGTTCATCTCGGTGGAATCGAACTTTAATAAAGTTATGGCATTGTTTGTAAATTGTCTGTATAGATCTGACGACATGAAGACAAGAACACATCAGTTCTCATGAAGAGTGCTCCTTGTAGGAAGGTACAGCAGAATGCGTATTGAAAATGGCCAGTGTTCAACAGATAGGTTAATAGAAAGACGGACAGATAAATAGATATATAGACAGATAGATTTCTGGTAGATAGATTTGCAAGCACGATGTAAAGATAGTTTCTTACGAGTTTTATTATTTGTAATCTTTCATTTATTATTATTATTATTATTTAATAAAAAAATAATTATAATAAATATTATTATTATTAGATTTAAGGTATATTCGTATCTTCAATTTCTCATGTATATTTTCCAGCACATATTTTCAGTTACTTAATTGTCAGTTTCAATGTTGAAGATGTCAAATTAAACATTTTTAAGAAGAAATTTGTAAAAGTAGAAATTTTCTCTAAAGTGCAAAAACCCCACTAAAAATCCAATCACTACGTTGTATGAATATTTGCATAAAAACGTAACTTACGTAATTTTTATGCTGGTTAGCAATTTTTGTGTGTGTGAAGAACTTGACAATGTCACAAATTATCATTAACTTCCTTGAGATAATCGTAAGGAACTAATACTGATTGCAGCTCTATGGGAAATATTCAGAATTTCAAAGTTACAGAAAATGGTGAAGTCTAACTAAAATAAGAAGTGGGAACACCCTGTGGTAAGAGGATACTTAGAATAGTCGGACTGGAAGTGCAATATATATTAATACGGTTGTAGTAGAGAAGGACGCGCGTTTAGAACATTTACTAGGAGGAATAATACAAGTAGCGACACGTATCTATGATCACCACATCTGCCTGAGTTTGTGTAACAATCATGCATGAAAACATTATTGTTTCCTTCCTTCTTTCTTTTGCAGTCACTCAAGTCACAACTTTTTACTGTAAAATATAATTCCTACATAAATATGTTTTCATAAGAAAAAAATAATAAATTACCCTATAATAAATAATAAAAAAGTAATAAATTACTCTGAGAAATTTTAAATAAAAATAACTTTCCATTCTAATTTTTTATATTTATACAAAGTTATAAATGTCTATGAAACGAATCAGATTAATTTTTATGGCAGTTGATAGCAGCAATATCTTCAGTATCTTCAATATTGGGTTGATATCGTAAACTTATCAATCGTATTGTATAATTTACAAACTTTCTGAACTCGATCCAAAATTTGAAAGGGGTGTTGTGAGTTATTTATTCTGTCGAATTAATAAAGATACCACTTTTGTATTTTGATTAAAATTCTTCACAACTTGGCCACAAACATGGTTTTTTATACTTTTCTTTTCTAAAAGACGTGGGTTTCAATTTTGGCTCGTAGTGAACCCTAAAGATACAAAACATTTCCAAGTGAACGTTATATTCGAATTTGGGTTAAAGTTCCCTTAATGCTGACAACCGGCGGGATTTTTACAATTGTTTAAAATTACATACACACGCACAACTGATAACAGCATGTAAAGTCTTTTTGTACACACACATAGCTTACAAATATTTTGAAGGTATTAATTTCTTGACAGCTATTACTTTTGTCAAATGATTAAAGATTCCAAGTTTGTGTTTGCATAAAATTCCTCACGACTTGATGCCCCACATAGACTTACAATTTTTTTTAATTTTGATTTCCTAAATTTAGCCTGTGATGCTCCTAAAGTTAAAAAAAAATATAGTAGACACTACATTCGGATTTAGGTTATAATTCCCTTTAATCGAACACCCGGAATAGAGTTTTAAGATTTTTGCAAATTTTTGATTTCTTTTTTTTTTGGTTCTGGTGTCCAAAAAGTTTGATACTTCAAAAACCTAACACTACATTTAGATTTAGGTTAAAATTCTCTTCAACATTATATGCTAGATGTATTTTATAGATTTTACTTCCATGTTCCATAAGGAAATGGAAGTATGGTGATGGAAAAAAATCGTGTTCGAGATAAGGGCTGATTCTGATTGTACTACCCTCAAAACATGAAGAAAAGTCATTTTCTGAAAAGTGTCTGTGTGTTTGTGTGTCTGTGTGTAGAATTTTCTCTATGGGGAACGATAACTGCCGCAAATTCAAACAGAATCAAATAATGTTTTGCATATGTGCCCGAGTTGTAGAGGACTCAAGGCCTATTGATTTTGGTGAAGATCGGTTAAGGGGAAGGGGCAGTTAACCAGCAACGTTTTATGTTTTAACAAGAATATACTTAAATTTGATAAATAACGTATCATGAAAAGCAGGTCATAATAATCCACTGTAGAAAGATACACGAAATATCTATAAATAAAAAGGGTATCTATAGTTGAAGGGGAGGGGGTAATTTTCTATAAATGAAAATGATAGTTGAAGGGGGAGGGGATAATTTTTACTTCCATGTTCCCTAAGGAAATGGAAGTATGGTGATGGCAAAAAAAATCGTGTTCGAGGTTATTGCAGATTCTGATTGTACTACACTCAAAACATGAAAAAAAGTCATTTTTCGAAAAGTGTCTGTGTGTATGTCTGTGTGTCTGTGCGTCTGTGTGCTATAGATTTTATTCTATGGCAAACGATAACAGCCGCTAATTCAAACAGAATCAAAACATTTTTTGCATACAGCTCTGATTTGAAGAGTACTCAAGACCTATTGTTTTTGGTGAAGATCGGTTAATGGAAAGGGGTAGTTTACCAGCAACATATTTTTATCAACGGTAATTTTTACTTTTTTCTATGGCAAACGATAACAGCCGCAAATTCAAACAGAATCAAATAATGTTTTGCATACAGCCCTGTATTGTAGAGTTCTCAAGACCTATTGGTGTTGGTGAAGATCGGTTAAGGGAAAGGGGTAGTTTGCCTGCAACGTTTTTTTTATCAAGGGTAATTTTTTATATGACGAACGATAATTGCCGTAAATTCAAACAGAATCAACTACGTTTTTACATACCTTTTCGAATTATAGAGAACTCAAGGTCTGTTGATTTTGTTGAAGATCGTTTAAGGGAAAGGGGTAGTTTACCTGCAACATTTTATGTTGTAACAAGAGAAATGTTTCCATGACGAACGATAACTGCTGCACATTCAAACAGAATCAAATATTTTTTGCATACATCCCTTAATTGTACACGACTGAAGGTCTATTGATTTTGGTGAAGATCGGTTAAGAGAAAGGGGTACCTGCAACGTTTTATATTTTAACAAGAGTAAAGTACTTAATCCTGATAAATAAAGTATACTGATAAGAAGCTCATAATAATCCACTGTAGAAACGTAGATGAAATATCTATAAATGAAGAGGTTAGGTGAACAGGGTGGGGGTAATTTTCTATTAATGAAAATTATAGTTGAAGGGGGAGGAGAGAATTTTTTATATGTGTACTACGTTATCGGCAATAAAGAAGTAGTTCTTTGTTAAAATTCCTTCCCGGGCTGTTTGGCCGTAGTCCAATGTTTTCTGCAAAACCAGACGTTTCGGCAGTGCCGTCGACTGCCATTATCAGTGAAAATCGAGTGCGATAACGTGTGGTGGTATACGTTAGTGACCACAGTACTGTGGTTAAGGCTGAAGCATTAAGTGGATAGAAGTAGTTTCTATGGAAACATTTCATTTCGTAAATGATTTTAAATATAAATCTTAGAACATGGAAGTCATGTATGGTACTCCATACCGATATTTATATGTGTACTACGTTATCGGCAACAAAGAAGTAGTTTGTTGTTAAAATTCCTTCCCGGGCTGTTTGACCGTGATCCAATGTTTCCTGCAAACCCAGACGTTTCAGCAGTGCCACCGACTGCCATCATCAGTGACAATCGAGTGCGCTAACGTGATGTGACATACGTTAGTAACCACAGTACTGTGGTTAAGGCTGAAGAAAGAAGTAGTATCTATGGAAATATTTCATTTCGAAAATGATTTTAAATATAAATCTTAGAGCATAGAAGGCGTGTATGGTTCTCCATACCGATTTTTTAAAAGGTTTTACCCCTAAAATTTTCCCTCTCGCACAAATACTCTTGGGGAGATCAATCTCAAAAATAATAGAGCTCTGTGAGGTCCATACTTTTACCAAGTATATCCATACACGCTTGACAAGTTTTATGAAAGTAGGTTGATCCATTCAAAAGTTATTGTAAGACAGGTAAATGCCAAATAAACAGCAGAAATAGTTAAAACTGAGAATTCGCTTCGCCTTATTAAAAATAAATATTCGCTCTTCAATTATTTATAGTTTTTATTAAATATTCCGACAAAAGATGGACGTTGTATGGCTGCATAATTCTTTGAAATTACACTGTAAACCCACAATTTGCATGTTGAATTCATCAGTTTTCCTCCATTTCCCGTAGTTGATCCTCTGTTTGAAGCCTGTGTATAATAACTAGACAGAGAAATTAGTAGCAGTAACTCACGCTACACAGGTGGTTCTTAGCGCTTTCTGCTCCACGATGTGTCTCGCAGCTTCCGTCAGGAGTAGCTTCGACAAGAAACGGATTGCGTCAATGATTCATCGTTGGCCAACTTGTGGGTTGGGAGTAGTCACAGTAGCGTTGTTAAGTAAAACTGAGGACGCCGCCCCAGTGAACATATCATTCTAAAAAATTATATTCATAAAAATAAACTTACTATTCTAAAAATGATTTAAAAAATAAACTTAAGAAAATACTTCACGACATCATTTATGAACACTGCCAGGGTGAGGAACTCGTGGTAACATGAGTAACGTGTAATTCGTGATAATATCGATAATGTGTATTGATAAATGGTAATTCTACAAAAGTATTACTCGAAAGTGTTTAATCTTTTCAAGGTAACACAATTTTTGAAACCGCAGTGCGAATAGTGCACAAGAAACGTATAAAACACTCCCTCCAACAGCATGTCAATCACTATTGAAAATATCTCGCATGAAACTATTATGACTAATTACATGACGAGAAAGTAGGCAGTCTTCCAGGTGTCATTTGTAGCTTCAGTTTTGTTTAATTGTAACGTAGATTAGTAGTTTTTTGGGCTTTGTAATATAACGTCTGAAACTTCAGTTGAAAATTTTAATTGTACTGATGAGACCAATCTTTTTATGGTTTGTCATTTCCGTGAGGTAAGAAGAGCAGTAATTTAGAATTTTTCACGCTATAAACTAAAGTAATTATTACGAAAATTGATATGTTGTTAATTAAATTGAAAGTTTATTAACTGCACCTGTACGGTGACTCCTTGCGGAGAACAACATATTCATATAACATTATTACACGTACTTCAGTAAAGAGTGATGGTATCAGTAAATGCAATGGTCTTAAAACTTCATGTAAATTCTCCTTTATTCCAACGTATAGGAAATGTACGTACATTAAAGCTATAACTTTATGACTTGTCATCATCATCATCATCATCATTCTCAAGGTTTAAACCAAGAATGGTTTGTTCCGGTCTCAAATAGGCATATTACAGCTGGTCACTCCAGCGCTTCCTCGGACCTCCCACACCTCTCCGTCTCCTCGGCTTATAGTTCCATAGTTGTTTGGGGATGCGGCAGTCATCCATTCGGCAAAGATGTTCCCACCAATTCAGCCGATACTGGGCGATACTGTCGAGTATACTCATAATATTCAGTTCCTGGCGTATATCTGTGTTTCTTCTATGATCGTGGAGAGTATACCCTGCCACGTGCCTGAGAAATCTCAGCCGCTTGGATGGACTGGCCTGGCCTTTCGTTAAATTCCAATTCTCAGACCCATAAAGAAGTGTGGGAAGATCCATCACGTTGTAGAATTTTAGGCGTGTTCTTTTACTTGCTGACTTAAGGGTTCGCCTGATGGTCCCGTACATAAGGTTGAACTTATGCAACTTACAGTATGCACCACGTCGTTGCTTGCATTATAAGACACACTGTAGCCCAGGTATTCAAAGCTGCTAACTTGTTCCAGGACAGTCCCATCTATATAATTTTTGCCCGTACGGGATCAGTTCCACAAAAAGCCATCACCTTGGTTTTAATTGTGGATATCTGCAATCCAGAGTCTTTGCAGAGTCCATTTAACAAATGTATACCCATCTGCAATCTGTTTTCAGAGTCCACCAGAATAGCCTGATCGTCCGCAAACAACAAAGTGTCAATTGTAGAATGACCAATCATAAAGGTCAGATGGAGGACACATCTGCCAGTTTTGTATGACATCGTCAATATATAGATTAAAAAGGGAAGGTGATAATGGACACCCTTGTCGTACTCCACAATTGATCAGGCCAACTCTAGGATCTGTTCTCGGTCTCCCTGCTTCTATTAAGATTTTATTCTCCATATACAGACTATGCATTGCTCTAATTAGATGTTGTGGGATCCCTTTCCGGTTGCCTGAAGGTGGCAGCCCCACCATACGTGTTACCCTGCGATATGCTAGTAACATATCCAGGGGACATAGTCACTACTAAATCGCCTCAAAAAAGGAATAGCCATACTTGTAATCATGAGAATTAAATACGTTTTTTCCAATAAAAATTGACTTAACATTATTTCTACTAACATAATACGTCAGTTTTTTTTGTGTCTGGTAAACGTTTGATAGCTAGACGGTAGTTGGTTTTTGATCCATGCTGTAAAGAGTAGAGTAGGCCTAATGAAATTTTTGCTTAAATTTCAGCTGCCAAGACACTCCTTAATCGTTCCAGTTTGTCTCTGACTTAAACGCCTACAGTAATTAGAATCTAAACTTTTGCCAGACTGCTCAGAGTGACAGTCACACCAAGTGAGATTTAATGTGGAGTTGAGAATTAAGGAGATATATATTGGGCTATTCATTCCCTATTATGGAATACACAGGTCTATACGTAAGAACTCCACTTACGATGAACTAAACACTACATCTAGCGTAAATTAATATTTACTTAATTTACTATTTTTAAACTTTACGAAGTACCGATAGAGAGAAAAATAAATACTAATTTTCAAGCAGATTAATCTTGTAATCTAAATTAAAAATGTTTACATAATTTATTTCTTAATCTTTTTCAGATTGTGTATGATGTATGTGCGTATATAATACACACGGAGTTAATGCTTCTCAGTTCTTTAAAATAATTTAAACCAACGTCAGTTACAAATAAGTACCAGCCAGATCAAACGCTGCGTGTATATGGAAACAGCAATTATTTTTCTTCATATTATACCATATTTGTGTAACAAAAATAAAATAGCCACGCTGAGAATTATTTGCGAAAATAAATATACTGCATGTTACTTTGTATTCTAGTGCACATGATAATAAATAAGAACTACAGACGATTACAAAACTCTACCCAATATGGATCGCTGTCAGTCTGTCCTGTCTGGGCGACTCGTTTCAGAACCTGTTTTGTAACTAAATATCAGAGGTTAATATGCACATGTTATCTGAACGCGTTATTTGATTCTGTAACGACTTCTGTCCGTATGATTAATGTAGCTGTAATACATTTTTGTTGTTTTACGCGAGCGTAATACCGGAGCCGAAAGTTCTTAGCTCGTTATCTGCATACTTTATTAACAAGTAAACGGCGAGTTAATGATACCGGTGATTAGCCGGTGCAATCGGTAACTAAACACGGCTAATTTATCGGCGTTTGTTAGAATTTTCTCTTCTGACACAGATTATCTCTGCCTTGCGTTCATGAATACTACGGCAGTCGCACAATTAAATACGGGTGTCCGTCTCTTCTGAAAGCGTATTATTGTCGGAATAGGATATCGATGTTCGATCACTCCGATAATACGTAAATTGTAAGAAATTTTATTGCCTCAAACATTTGTTTACACATAATGTTTTAAACACGTACTACTACACACCATGTTGTAGTACTCCGAATATCGGTCTGGGATGGTCCTTATGTCATTGAAATAAACCGCCGAGTACTGACCAGGAACGCATCATGCGCGTTTGTAAAAGGTTACTACTGGGAATATTACCATAAAATATGCTATAATTGAAATTGTCAACTCAATCCTTTTATTCCTGCAGATACATACTGTATCCTGATGTAACGAGAAGACAAAGAAGCAACCATACCGTGGCCTCTTCCTTTTACCAATAATGGCTTATCTAAAGATATGAGTAAATAATGGTATAAAGAAAATAAATAAACTACATAATTAACCAGTTAAAATAATTTATAAAATTTTTAACTAGTATTTTTATACTCGGCCGGGAAATTGTTCCTTATATTATTATGATTCTTAATAGCATTTTCGGGTTCCCGTAAATTGGTCGCGATAAGAATGTGTAGTCGATAAGAGTAATAAGTCTCACGTCACTGGCGTTTAGGAACCGCTGCCATATTGATCAAAGTAGCTACCTATTCTAATGTCGTTAGAAGTTACTGTGGTAGAAGTCACTTACCGTTGAAGTCAACTCTCGTAGGCGTTGGGGCTACAAGACACTACCGACCATCGAAAGTGAAAAGCCCGATATGACTACCATTCTCGCTAACACTGTAACCAGCGAAGTAAAATATTATACGTAGTGTAAAGTTTACTTGCAAGAAACGTCACTAGCTCAGACAATGGGCACGTATCGATACTGTGATCTGCATAAAGTAACTACGGCCTAATTAAGACAATCCTTTAATGTAATTCAGTAGTAGGCAGACAATTCCTTGATTCGTTCAGTACATCGTTTTCTTTCTGCCCCTCTCCCCTCTCTTTTTCTAATTAACTTTCCTGCGTTACACAATCAACCAGAATCTGTATTCTTGGCATTTCTTCTTTATTCTAATTGTGTTTTTGTTGAAATAGCATGTCCCTTTAGAAACTGTACAAGAGACGCGACAAGATTTCTCAACGAGATGATTTCGGTATTGTCTTCTTCACCTGCATACCCTAACTCATCCTTGCTCCCCATCTTTCTAAATTTTAAGACAGACACACTCGCGCGAGCTAAGATTATAAGTATCCATGTATTTCTGTTAGACGAGCATTAATCTAATACATTAATATATTTTAGGCTATTTTGAAAAAAATTGGATAGTAGTTTTGTATATACGTGCATAAATTAATTCAAACATTTAATATTAATTCCAATTAAATTTATTTCGTTAATGGTATTAATATTTATAATCCATTTATACATATAGGCCTATGTATAATGATATGTAAGTTTGATAATATTATAAATATCGATTAGGAATTTGTTATTAGTATAATCTTTTTTAAAAAAAGTTTTGCAACGTAGGGACAGATATTTAAGTATACAAAATTTACATCTACCCAGACCCCCACAGATACACACAAAAACACACATACCAGTGAGTGTGTAGTTGTGAGCGTGCGCATGTGCATACGTATGTTGAAACATACCAAATATTTAAAAAGATGTTCAGGTACACTTACAATAGGTGTTCAGGACTTGCAGACCAGGAAGAGAACATTCTACGAGAGCTGACAGGACAGGCGTCGTGTCGTTGACGAAGAACATAACTGAACGGAAGAACAGACAAGTGTATATTAACACTACGAGCCTATATTATACCTCGTATTTTTTGGTATTCAATTATTTTCATATACCCCTAAGTATAGGTCTATCATTTTTCATTTAGAGTTCTTCGACCATGCTTACTTTGTTAGCGTCTATCCTTTTCAATGTTCTCTCACGTTTCACTTTACATTAGTAAGAAGAATATTACCTTTACGATATACTTCAGTTGTGACTTTGTATAATAATAATGGCTCCCATGTGTACCACCAAAGCAGCTTAGGAGTCAGGCAGGGTAGACTGCCTCATGCGAGCCGTACGGCATACAAGGAAGGCAGTGTGGCCAGCACTACGCTTCAGCCGCCGATTATTATCCCCAGGATGTTATCCCAGGTACTCATTTTCAACAGGCTGAGTCGACCTGGGGGCTGAAAAACGCATCTTTATTTTATGGTGCAGGCCCGGGAATCGAACCCGAGACCTCTAGCCAGGTGCCATACCCACTGGTCTACTGTAACTGTAACTGTAACTAGTCTACTGATGACTTTGTAATGAGCTAAATGTCCTGTGATACAGTTTCAGTCCCCAGATTATTAATCCAGTACAGTATAATCTATGTAGTATAATCTACCTATGCTAGTAGTGTAGTCTACAATTTACAGTTTAAGTTTTGCAGATGCACTTTCTTACTTACTAGCCTTCGTATGTACAACAGTACATCATAATATATCACAATAATAACTTACTTCTTTGGCTACTGTACTTCATTCTGCCTTACGGACGTTTTATAGATTGAATCTGCTTCACGTTTTATGTAATTTTATGATACTAAACATTTTATAGTCTCTGATAATGTAGATACAGTATGTGAAACTCGAATCAGGCATAATCAAATATACTTAAAGAAGGGATAATTTAGTATTGTTACACTATGCGCGAGATATAGTACCATAAATACAGAAAACACTTAAATGACTGTCACATACAGTGCGCAAAAGCGTGCGTTTGTGTAATATTAAATTCATGCCATTTTTTCAGTGAAATTACTTTCATTCTGGAGACAGCAAAGAATAAAGCGTAAGACAGGTTAAATAGGAATTAATGTTACTGCTAAGAACAGACCACGGTGAAAACGAACAGTCTTGAAAGCACTCTGTAGAATTAAAGTAAGTTACCTAATAAATTATGTTAATTAGTATAATAATTTACGCCAGAAACGTAGTATAGTGAAATATTTGAAACTAGATACACATAGGCCTACACTCAATCGCGCGTGAAAGCCTATGAATAATTTTAAACTACTGATAATGTGGGCCTATATGCAATTTAGGTACATGTGTTTTTAAGAACATGTGAGACTAATATGTACAGAACATAACCATTCTCTGTCTGCTGCAGTTTGAACCTTAAATGTGCGTTCGCTTAAAAGGCGTACCTTTACTTCATGAAAGCCACACAACGTTCACGTAAAATGGCGTAAGTTACAGGTTCTTCGTCTTGCTGTTCGATTTGATACTGCCAAAAAGAAAACCAGCGTGAGTCACAAATCAAAGTGTGCGCTTCAAAAAACAAAAGGTAATAACTTCCTCCTACGGACAAAATAAAAACAACAAGTAATAAACACAGAACCAAACCGGGCTATGGCGAACAGGAACGTAAATTACAACGTATTGGGAAAAAGACAGTTCTAATACTTTGTACGCTCTTCCTTTTGTTCACCTAATTTCTACATCACTTCTTTCATTTATCTGTCATTGTGTTTCTGTTATGTTTTTTGGTTCTCCGTAAAAGTATGAAGACTTGTTACAGCCAATTCCAACTTAGGTTGATCAAAGGTATATCTGATAAAAATTAATCTAAATGTTATTTATGAATGTATCTTCTGCGCCTTTATTCAGTTAGAACGAGTAGAATGTATTACACAGAACATGAATGAAAGGAAAGAGGATTTCCAATAAGGCGGCGGTGTGAATAACGATTCTAAAAATCTTCACATAAGTAAACATCCCTTCAAACCATTTATGTTAAACTTAATTAAATTAACAACGTCTATAATGGTGTAGGTACGCTCGGAAATTCTTTACAACTGTTTTCTTTAAAAAATATCCTGCTCCTACAAAAACAAAACTCACACATCTATATGTGCTTTTCAAATCTTTTTAGTGTAAATACCAATTGTGGACAATAAGCATGAGCTCTTTGTGAACTTGATAGAGAAGAATGGATCGGTCCACCCTTAACAATTATAAGGTTACACACCCAAATTATAATAGTTAACATCACGTGCAGAATTAAATATCGGTATGGAGAACCATACATGACTTCCATGTTTTAAGATTTATATTTAAAATCATTTTCCAAATAAAATATTTCCACAGAAATGACTTCTTTCTTCAGCCTTAACCACAGTGTTGTAGTCACTAACGTATACCACCTCCAGTTAGCGCATACGATTTTCACTGATGACGGCAGGCGATGGCACTGCCGAAACGTCTGGGTTTTCATAAAACATTGAACCTTGGCCAAACAGCCCGGGAAGGAATTTTAACAACAAAATACTTCTTTGTTGCCGATAATGTAGTACACATATAAAAATATGCATAAAATTAATGGCTTGTAAAAGTTAATGTTTGATCTCCATTAAGTAGTGCTCAAGTTTCCAAAGTTTTAATATTATGATGTCCGTAATCAAAACATCAGAGCAAGTTTTAGTGTGTATGAGGATACACCGTGGAGCAGCTATGGAGCGTTGCTCAGAGTAAAGCTGCGAATTACAGTGTACGGTTCACACGCGGAAAAGAAGGAGCGCTCCGAAGTCTCTCATCTTGCAGACCTGAGCATCTTGCAGAGGGTTCATTCCCTAAAGACGAAAAGTCTGTCTATGAACTTTCCTCTGTAAACACTTGCAGTTACACTGGTGAGCGATCCACAAGAAGCAAATCGCTGTCCACGTTAGACTTCGGCTTGCACGCGTTGAATTGGTGTGGATTTCGGCACTTTCTATTTAAAAAGCGTGCAAGAGTAAGAAAATAAACATGAGTGAGGCCAGAAATAACGCGAAGTGTGTGTGTGTGTGTGTGTGTGTGTGTGTGTGTGTGTGTGTGTGTGTGTGTGTGTGTGTGTGTGTGTGTGTGTGTGTGTGTGTGTGTGTGTGTGTGTGTGTGTGTGCCTTTTTTTGCGGTAATAACACTTTGGAAACGTAAACATTACATAATTGAGATATGCTTGCCTGCCAGGAACGAAACTGATATGTTTGCCTGCCATGTGAAAACTCATACATGATTTAAATTAAAATGAAAAAATTATAAATTAATTAAAAATTATATTGCCTGGCAAAAAAATTAGTTTATTTTTAACAATTACCATTGTTTGAAAAAGTTTAGATGAATTTTCAAATACGTCACTCTTGTTAAAACGTAAAACGTTGCAGGTAAACCACCACTACCCCCTTAACCGATCTTCACCAAAATCAATAGGCCTTGAGTCCTCTACAATTCAGAACTGTATGCAAACAATTAGTTGATTCTATTTTGAATTTGCGGCAGTTGTCGTTTCCCATCGAAAAAGTCTACACACACACACACACACACACACACACACACACACACACACACACACACACACACACACACACACACACACACAGACTTTTCTAAAAATGATTTTTCTTCATGTTTTGAGGGTAGTACATTTAGAATCAGCCCTTATCTTAAACACGATTTTTTTTCGCCATCACCATACTTCCATTTCCTTATGGAACATGGAAGTAAAAAAATAGTGATAGGCGTGAACTAGTAGTCAGTGAGGATGTCTCATCGTAGACTGGGTGAAACGACTAAGATTATTAAAATGAAAGTAAACTTGTGATAATCAAAATGTCTGGCGTTTACGAACGAAGAAAGATTGTAGTTATCCGATTTATTGTAATTAAGGCATTTGATTTTAAACAACAATTACATTAGTACGACAGTAATAGGTAAGGAAACAAAAGGCCTGTGCTACCTTTTCGACTGATCACCTTTGTTTAACCCTAAGCGTCCGCTATAATGATTACAAATAATTGTATATATGGTCCAAACCACCTTAAGTTAAATATTATAATTTGAATTAAAATTAACTTTAGACTATTTACTACAACTTTGACGTTTATACTATATGTCTGTTTCAAGAAATAAAAAATTTCCTCGCAGACCGAATATTTTAATACACACACGGACGACATTAACTAATTATAGAGATAAAAAAATCAGTAAAATTTTATTTATTGCGCATTGGCTTTTAAAATGTGCTTATAACAAAGGAAATTTATTGTAAATAAAACGTCTTTAAAATTAACTCCATAAATTTAATAATAGTGTAGCAGTCACTGGTTGATTGAAACGTTCCTCTAACATCTACAAGTAAACATGAATTTATAAAATATTTTTTTAAGAAGACGGTAATTGTGTTACAGACATGTAATGTAGACAGAAATGTGCAGCATAGCATGTAGAACATCAATAAAATTTAAAACTCTTTAAAGTTTGTACTTCACATTTATTGTATATCCAAGCAACCATGGGCCCTGAAGGGTGCCCATGCACCGCGTGAGGGTGCGAGGGTCGCCTAATTCTTCAGGGCGCATGGCTGCTTGGACACACAATAGTACGAATGGCAACATTGGAACGACAGAAAAGGACAGAAGTATAGGAGAAACACATGGATAAGACAGAGCGCGACAGCTCCCATAAGAGCCAACGCTGTAAATTAAACCTGGGACGGGGATTAGATTCTTCCACACATTAAGAGACCGCTTTATAATTGAAGAATACTTCAATACGCATTGGGTAGCAGAACACTACCACCATAGGTAGCCGTTTGTATGAAGCCATTAAACTAGCAAAATAGTGCCGCTGTACTACAAAACATTTGTACTGGATTTATTGGCCTACCGATTTAAGATTTTAATGTTGCTGACCTAATACGTTTCTTTTATTTCATTTTGAAATGAAAAGCGATCAGTTATATTAGTAATAAAGAATACTATCATTTCCGAAATCACCAACAAATAAGGAGACAGACTGAATTGGATTTTAAATCTACAACTTGATGTGGACGTACAGAAATTAGTAGACATTCATGATAGCAGGAAGCTGCATGGAATAACACTCCTACATTAAAAGGAAAATACCAGCTTAAGTTACTCTAAAGATATAAGGGAATTTGTTTCAAAGAGAGAAAGCACCAAATTAGAGAACCTGAAGATAAAAGAATGATAAAGGAATACTTAACCGGTTGATCAGCAGCTTAAGAAAGAGACACAGTCAGTCAGAAATGAAACATCTGTGAATTTCATAAAAAAACTGACATTACTGAGTATTCCCTTTCAAAGTTTCTAAGAGTTTAAAATGGCCAAAAATCATAAAATCCTCTCATAATAAAGATGACTCCACATGGGCAAGGAAATATATTAAAAAGATGTAAAATTTTCCATTAGATTTAGCTAACATTTTTCAATCACATCCGGTTGCCGATAATGAAATTCTTCCAGAAACGACTAATACAAAATTGAACACAATTGAAGCCATAACTCCTAAAGAGGTCCTCAGTGATATCCAAAAATATCTTAGTTCTAATAAAGCACCAGGTTATAATTTAAAAAGTAGCTAAAAATATATAATTAAAGGAAAAAGGAATTTGTAACGCCAAAACGCGAAAAGTTTTGTATAAAGGAAAGATGACACAAGAGGCAGCTGTTGGTTTGACAATGACGATGCAGTTAGGACAAAAGGAGCGTAAAATCCTTTAGCAACGGGAGACCATGGTTCTGGACAGGCCATAAATCCGAGATAGCAGATGGTCACTTAAAGAAATTAAGAGGTCAAAGCTATAAACTAAGAAAACAAAGGCATAAGAGTCACGGGAGTATTACTGAGAAAGCTATCGTCGCGGGTAACAAGAACAAGGCCACACCACATGTATGAACTCATCAACGAGGCAACGAGACACTGTTCTTATTAAAAGGAAGGGATCGACCAGATGTATTACGAACAAAGGACATATCCAGTAAGAGACGGTTACAATGGGTGAACCAATTAACAAAGACGGCGGGAAGCGAAGTAAAGTGAGAGGTTTCTAGCTAAGACACAGAGAAACAGCAGCAGAGGTGACGTTACTTAGAAACGACCACACCAAGCGCGGGAGAACGAACAGGGACGCAGATGGACAGAATAAGACAATGCAGCAATTGGTCACACTTGTGTGTAGCAGAAGTCAGCAGGGGCATGACAAGGGAAGACTAGGAAATTTATAGCGACGTTAAGTGTACTCTTAAGCAGATGCAGCGGTGGCAATTAGAGAAATTTGTCTGAAAGAACAGAAGAACAAGATGTCAGGATGACTGACATGCGTGAAATCGGACTACCGCCAGAGACGAAGGGTGTATCCAAAAGGAAGGCGATGTGGTAGGAAAATGAGGTATCCTATCAGAAGCCAGAGCTCAACGGAGGCGGGTTTTTAATAGCAAGTTTCTAAGAAAACTAGAACGAAAACGAATGGGAATTTGGCAGAGTATCAAGTGAGGGAAAATAGGAGGGATTCCCGTGGAAGAGACAAACGATAACCAATAGGAAGGAACCGATGGGCGAAGAGAGTGTAGAGTGGGAATTCGGTGGATTGAGTATATAAAATAAGCCGAGAATGCGAACGGGGAGTCTAAGATAAATTTTCGAGAGGGTGAGAGAGTCAGAAGTCTAATAGTAATTGTTCGGAGAGACGGTCGTGAGTGTTGACGAAGTATGACATAAGTATTTTAAAAGCGTAACTTAACAGTTAGGAGTCGTGACGGAAGTTCAGAATTCGTTGATAGTGAAAGTCCGCGAATTAACTGAAAACGTAGTAAGATCTGATATGTATAATGATTGTGAAGCAGTGTCACTTATACGTTATTTCATAGAACAAAGTTGACAACAACGTATGTAATACGATCGATATTAACAAATGCGAGCTAAGAATATAGTAATACATAACTTATAAAATGAATAAGATCGCAATATGTGTCTATAACAGTCTTGTGAAAACTGTAAATTGAATTCCAAAAGTTAACGCTATAACTGGTTACCTGTCAGTATTCTATTGCAATATCGGAAGATGCCGGGGTATGATATTCTAAGTGAAGTGTGTATACAAGGATAAATCACGAGATGAGTTACGTGCCTTCAATGACATCACCAATCAGAGGAGTGAGCAGTGAACTCAACGCAGATCAGACGCCGTAGTATGTGGATAACTTACCAAAAGTAAAATTGTATGTATTAATTAATAGTTTGCAAACACCTGTCTGTCCTATTAAAAGAACTCACGTAAAATAATGGCATACTAAGAACACTCATGTGTGTCTTAGTAAAGATAATTCTTATATCATAAAAAATGAATCCAATTTTAGATAAATTTTGTGTAATTATTAAAATTAATAACTATTAGCATTGAAATTCAAATTAAAACCTTGAGATAGAGCTCGTAAGATGAATTGCTATTGAAGTAGAGTGTATTTAATATTGCAAATAAGCATAATATGTTGAATAAGAAGTAGTATGAGAATAATAAATGCCTCAAGTATACTGAAATTTGTGTATGCGTTTTTTTATTTAATACTTACCTGAGATAGGGAATTACTATCATTATTTTACAGAATAACATAGTATGCATAATCATCAAGCGTAGGTAAACTAATAAAATTATCTGTAGCTTCAGTAGAATTCATGGTAACTTTAATTACCGTTGGTGGAAATAAATCATATAATTTATTAATTAACATTGTATTTTACACACAAACACGTGACTAATTAAGACCCATTAAAGATAACGTTGTATTTAGTATAGTGCTATTTAATAGTAGCGGTAATTAACGTTGTAAATTAATTAATTAATTAATGCCTAATAATTTATTTATTATTAAGGAATACACACTCATTTCATACAGAATCTCGACTTCAACATATGGTAAATGCAGTGGAAACGTTAGCGAGATGGTCATGATTCCTAAAGCTGGCAAACCGCCAAACGAGAAGTTATCATATTGGCCTACATACTAGTTGCCAATTATATCTAAGTTGTTTGCAAAACTGTTCTGAAATGTCTCAAAACCAATTATCGAAGATGGTAACTTATGCCAATTCCAACTTATGGAATTGAGTGTCCTTGGTAGAAAAGAATATATGCACATCAGTATTCTTGCAAATGGCTCAAGCTTTTTTAATAAGTGTAGCACAAGGGTCTCATATAAAAGATGAAAGTAAACCTACCTTTTCAGATTAGCAAATCCTCATATCACATGTCTCAAAACGCCAATTCAGAGAAAAGTCTGGTAAAGATTGTTTTGAGCTAAAAGATATTTCCCCTGGGGATACCACCATTGAGTTTGCTGGGGCCTATTCTATAATTGTACACATCAGATATTCCGAAATGTGATAGGACGGCAACAGCTACATTCGCTGACGACACTCCAATACTAGCTACCAGTAATAATATAAAAAGTTCTGTTACTGTCATGTACTAATGTGCTCAATATAGGAACTTATGATGAAATGTATAACCTACTCCGTGCATCAAGATTTGTACATAAAGTCAAAACCATGAAAATGATATAACCCAATTAAATGTTCCAGACGGGTAACATTATCGACACTTTTTTTCCCATTATATATATTGTTACGCACCACTCCCTACGGTTTACCAGCCACACGTTGGTTGCGTCTATTTGTTACGTACCGGAGTCGTACCCGTTGAAGCCTCACCCTGCTTCGCCAACCTATTACCTTACTTTATTTTATTGATGTGTTGTATTTGGTTTGTTTCCCGATTTTAAGGCGCCAAATTGTTTTATTTCCAAAACAATTAAAATGATTCTTCTCACCTATTTCTTAATCCAACTCACCTGTCTTGTAGTTGATTTGAATTCGTTCCAAAAAATCAGGGTTACCAATCTCAAATTTTTTTGTAAAAAATTTTCACCTTGGCTATATTAAGGAATAAATTGTCTGTAAGGTTAAAATAAATTAAATACACAATTGATAATATTCAATACTATATTATTTCTGTAGTATTTTTTATTAATTTCTTTTTTTAAACAACATGAAATATGTTTATAATATATATTTTGCTCCTTTTCTTGTTCTTTACTAGCTCAGCAGTTGGCAATAGTGTTCTCTTAGTATTCCAGGTCTAGTTGATTAAAACGTTATGTTTTATTTTAATTATTTTAATTCAATTGGGTTCTTGTGATTGCAAGAAAGTTAATAAAAGATCTTTAGAAAGTACAAAGCTTCACATAAAACTTACTTAAATATTATACAGGTTCTTATTAAATCACTTCTTAGGTTATAGCACATGTGTTGAGTCACAGTGGGTGACTAGGTTAATAGTTTTTTTTTTTTTTTAAATGATTCCAATGTCCAATAATATGATCACCATAAATTAAAAATTGAATAAAGATATAAACAGAGTGTCCCTAAGTTATTCCTTAAGTGAGTGTTTATATAAAGTTTATTATTAAGTGAAAACGTGTCACAGTGTAGACTAGTCGTTTTTCATTTTAGTTTTTTAAGTTAATTTATACTTATCACATTCCTTTACATCTGATTTGTCCCTCTGAGTTCGTTTTTCTTTTATAATTTATTAAGTAGATTTTTTCTTTCAATTTCCAATAATTCTGGTTATTATATTTATTTTTTCCATACTATTATTAATCATCTCATTTTGGTTCATTGCCATTTCATTTCTAGTTGATTTATTGCTATTATATGATTATATTGAGCTGCATGAATTTTATGATCTGCTCTTCTCTGAATCTTATAATGGATTAACCGTTTTTTCTGTTAATGTTTGGTTGTCAAGGCAGCAAACCTCAGATTCCTATTGGTGGAAAATATTGTTTACATTGTTAGATCTTGCTCCTGAATTTTTACAAAATTAATAAATATTTTTAAATTAGCATAACTTTCTTATACTACTTTGAATTTCTTTGATAATAACATTATTGGATTGCATTTCTTTTATAATTTAATTAGAAACCAAACATGACTGGTTTCGGTTACGTATTTACTGATTTACTAATTTAACAGTTTTGTTTTTTTATATTAATTATTTTATAACTGGTTCTTTTGATATACATTAGGTGTCCTTAAATTTATATTGTCAATTTTAGTAGTATTCCCTATATTTTGTCCTTACTTATTACTGCAATTATATCAAATTTTACAAATTACTGCCTCCTTCCTATAGGCTCCTTAGGCCTATATCACCTAACTTTCCTTATACAGTTATTATAACATATTTGTAGAATTTCATGAAACAAAACTATTTTAACCATAACTACAATAAATTAACATGGAACATTTAATGATTTATAATCATTTTGAAAACATTATACTATTCTTTCTAACATGCTATGCACATGCTATTTTTTAATACATTTCCTATCTCCCTATGCTCATTAGCTATTATTTATTAAACATGCTTTTTTACCCTTCTATATATTCTTTTTAACAAAAACAGATAACTATAACTATTACTTAACTATTATTTTCGTATTTTGACACATGAACTTTAATTCTACCTATTCCATTTGTGTAGGCCTATTATGCATTAGTTTATTCACAGTTTGCATTCATCATTTTTTACTCAAGCATTAATTATTATTCATTCTACACATTATTACTACTGCTGACTTTCAGTTAGTATATTTTTCTTGGTTCTGTTATTCACTTTAATATTATATTATTCACTGTTTTTCTTTCTTTTCTTCACTTGGATCTAACCACACCACTCACCTTATCATTAACATTGGGTATTTATTATATAAGGGCTTTGTTCCCTTCATATTCTAATAACAATATTATTTAACACTACTTAATTTACATTTACGTCTTGGTAGTCTTACATGGGGCTACTCACACTAATAACATAGCTTTGTACTTTCATAATTACATTTACTATTTTATTATTGGTTGACAAGGGGTTGTGATATGGTCACAAAGTTATTTATTTTTATCCTTCCCTTTGCCAATCACCTGGGTTTTGTCATCGTCTCAGTCCTTGTCTTGGTTTTAAGTTATTATTGTGCTATATTTTATTATTTTTGTTCATTAATTCCTTCATACTTTGAATTTCTTTATTCCTTTAGTGTTGCAACTCACTTTTTTATTAAATGGTAATTTCTTCTTTATTTGTGGGCTACCTTTTGTACCGTTATAATATTAATGTTTGGTAAATCAGAAGACATTAAACAAATATATGAAACTGATATAATTTTAGGATTAAAGGTCAAAACATAACCCCCTGTGCAAGAAAGCAGTTCTTATTTCTAGATACAAAAAAACGTCAGGCGTATGGACATACTCAATCTTAGTGCAATTGGGGACGTCATCAGCAAAAAGCAACAGTGTACAGATAGCAGTAAATATTGGCACTAGAAAGAAAACAAAATGACATATTGAACTGAATGAGAGGAAATATACTCTCGTCCAGCTTATCAATAGGAAAATTATATTACTTACAAATATTGTTACCAAATCAACCCCGTATGAAAGTCAGAAAAATATTTGGTCTACAGTACTTCTAAGGTGCTAAGCCTACGTGGAAAGAACGTTTCAGATAAAAGCCTACGTGGGTACCACAGGCAATGAGATAGGGACCATCTTGCGAAGCAAGCAACAATGCATGATGAAGGTACAAATTTGGAGCTATCCATCCACCTTCTGATCTGTATGGCCACTTCAAATCCACCCTAGCTGCTCAGTGGCAAACTTGACATGACTCTTACCTAGCTGGAAACATTTAAATTTCAATTTTCCTTTGTGTTCGACTGTGCGCCTAGTTTCATGATGACCCGCCGAAAGCGGAAACTACTACAAGACAGTTTCGAGGACGCTCAGTGGCCACTGCGTCACCAGTTCTTACCTAGATCGCCTAGGAATGGAGAGGTCGTGTACCTGTGACGCCTGCACAGAAGAAGAAAACTTGGAACACGTCATCATGTGCTGTAAACGCTTTAGATGCAAACGATATGATTTATTTGCACTTCTCATTTCCAAGACCGAAAATCCTTTGAATTTGTGTCAACTTCTAAGCATGAACAATGCCGACACATATAACACAATATACAAGGTCTTGTTTGTTCATCATCTTTTTTCACAGCACTACACTTTATATAATAATGAAACTTTCTCTTGTGAAACTTACCGGTACTTGTCTTTTTCCGTAGAACGCGTTTCGGCGTCATGTTCGCCTTCTTCAGCTTAGAAACAGACTGCCAGTACTTTGTAACGGTTATTGCTTGGAAGGTTTAGTGGGGGTGGTGTGTAGAGGAAGAGGATTGGCGCGGGGATCCAAATTATTGTTTGTTTGTTGTATAATTGTGTCGAAAAGTGTATGTGATTTATATTGTAATTGGTCGTTAAGTATGTTGTTTGGTTGTGTTGTGTGGTGTTTGTATATTTCATATTGTTCAGCTGTGTTGAGTTTTCGACCTTTAGGTAAGTAGTGTAAAATTTCAAGATTAGTATCTATGTTGGTGTAGCTATGGTTATGTGTGTGTATGTGTGTGGCAAATGCAGAATGTATATTGTTGTTGGTTAAGGCCTTTAAGTGTTCAGAGTAACGGGATGAAAAAGATCTTCCCGTCTGGCCTATGTAGAAACTATTGCAGTTATTACAATTTAATTTGTAAACACTTGTTCTATTGTATTTGTCAATGTCTTTGTTTGTATCGTTGATGTGTTTTTTGATGGTATTGTTAGTTATGTATGCTATTTTGTACTTGTGTTTTCTGAATGTGTTGGCAAGTTTGTGTGTGTTGGAGTTATGGTATGTGAGTGTGATGTATTTATTGTGTTGTGTGTTGATGGTATTTTGTGTTTTGTTGTTTTTGTTTTTGATGCGTTTGTGTAGTTTGTTTATTAAATTGGAGTTGTATCCGTTTTTCATTGCTATGTAAAAACTATTGCTATGTATTGATTGTGTTGAGTTCGTCAGTATAATCATGTTTACTTAAGGGTATTTTAGTTAGTCTATGGAGCATATGGTTGAAGGCCGCATGTTTATGTTGTGTTGTGTATAACCATATCGGTTGTGGTAGGTTTCCTGTATATTTTGTAGGTGTGTGTATTGTTAGTTTTGTTAATTGTTATGTCTAGAAAATTTATACTATTGTTTTGTTCAATTTCCAGTGTAAATTTTAATTTGTGGTGTATTGTGTTTATGTATTTGTGGAAGTTTTCAACTTGTCTAGTGTTGCCTTTGAATAAGAGTAATATATCATCTACATACCTGTGCCAGTAAATGATTTTGTTGGTGTATTTGTTGTTGTTAATTATGTGGTTCTGTTCTATGTTGTGTATATATATTTGTGCTAGTATTCCTGATATGGGGGATCCCATCAGGAGACCGTCTGTTTGTGTGTATATCTTGTTATTGTATGTAAAGTAATTTTGTTCAGTTATTATTTTGGTAAGTGTGATGATCTCTTGCATGTGTGTTTCAGGTGTGTTGTTTTGTCTGAGTAATTGTTCTAGTGTTTGTATTGTATGGTTTCTTGAATTGGGACATTGATGTATAAATTGATTATATCGAATGATGCTAGTGTTGAGTTGTGTGGGATGTGGATGTGTTCAGTTTTCTTGACTAGGTCGATGTTGTTTTTGATAGATGCGTTGTTACTGAGATTAATGTTTTCTCTGATTATTTTGTCTAGGTGTTTGGCGATTTTGTGGGAGGGAGCTTGTGTGTTGTTTATTAATGGTCTGATGGGAATGTTAGGTTTGTGTATTTTTGGTAATGCATTTAGTATAGGGGGGTTAGGTTTTATTTGTTTAAGGTACTTGGTGCTTTCAGGTTTGATTATATGTTTTGTGTTAATTATAATCTGTTTTTGGAATTTTAGTGTGGGGTCTTTATTTATTTCCGTTATATTATTTTCGTTGAAAAAATTTTCAATTTTAGTGTTTAGTTGATGTTTGTCTATTATGACGTTTATGTTCCCTTTATCAGCTTTTAATATTGTTATTTTGTGTTCATGCAACTTTTGTTTTACATTGTTAAGCGTTTTTATTTCGTTGCTGTGTCTTTTTGGTTGTATATGTGTGCGTTGGAGCTTACGTTTTATGTGTGACGTATTGGGTCCTGGTCATTAATATGCGTGTTTTGTATAGCTGTTTCTGTGTCTATGATTATGTCACGTATGTGTCTATTATGGTTTTTGTTGTTAGTTGTATTGTTATTCAAATTATGTTTCAGTCCTTTGTTTAATAAATCCATTTCATCTGTTGTGAAATTAATGTTAGTTGTATTTACTGTGTCCACACACGCATCAAAAACAAAAACAACAAAACACAAAATACCATCAACACACAACACAATAAATACATCACACTCACATACCATAACTCCAACACACACAAACTTGCCAACACATTCAGAAAACACAAGTACAAAATAGCATACAGAACTAACAATACCATAAAAAAACACATCAACGATACAAACAAGGACATAGACAAATACAATAGAACAGGTGTTTACAAATTAAATTGTAATAACTGCAATAGTTTCTACATAGGCCAGACGGGAAGATCTTTTTCATCCCGTTATTCTGAACACTTAAAGGCCTTAACCAACAACAATATACATTCTGCATTTGCCACACACATACACACACATAACCATAGCTACACCAACATAGATACTAATCTTGAAATTTTACACTACTTACCTAAAGGTCGAAAACTCAACACAGCTGAACAATATGAAATATACAAACACCACACAACACAACCAAACAACATACTTAACGACCAATTACAATATAAATCACATACACTTTTCGACACAATTATACAACAAACAAACAAAAATTTGGATCCCCGCGCCAATCCCCTTCCTCTACACACCACCCCCACTATACCTTCCAAGCAATAATCGTTACAAAGTACTGGCAGTCTGTTTCTAAGCTGAAGAAGGCGAACACGACTCCGAAACGCGTTTTACGGAAAAAGACAAGTAAGTTTCACAAGCGAAAGTTTCATTATTATATAAACAATATACAACTTTATTTAACATGACTAAGTTAACATTTTATAACACAATAAAAATCAAAATAAAACTTTAGTTACATTTGTAAACTTAACATTTATTTGTGTTTATTTAGATACGTAAGTTCTATTTTACTCGTATATGTTGTATTCTCTTCATCCCTTAATATACATATACATAATCCCTTAATACCGCTCGTGGTCCCGGGTTCATTTCCCGGCGGAGGTTCCGTACGGCGTGCACTCAGCGTTGTGAGGCAAACTGAGTAGGCACTGAGATAACAGCGCCGCCTCCTGACTGTGAATACCGCAACTAGCGGCTGGTGGCGCGTAGTACTAGACATGCACCGTCACACTAACACAAAAAGCCGCGCGGTACGCCTTGGTCCTTAACGGACTGTTGAGCGGAGCATTTTTTTTTTTTTAATCCCTTAATACATATGTTTGGATATTTACCCAGGACAGTATTTTTGTAAATAATTAGTGTAAGGGGAATATGACGAATAGTTTTAAATAATTTGTGCGTGAAAGTACAGGCGTGTGCATGCGACAGCCTGTCCTTTGCGTACAACTGCCCGACGGAATTGTTTACAAGTGTAATTCATCGTTTGTGTGTGTATGCCAGTTTAGACAGGCATTGTACTACGTACGAATTGCTGGTTTTTGTTACTAATCAGGTATTGACAGGATTAAAATAAATTAATAAATACGTTTTTACCTGTTACAAACGACATATCACAATTCTAAAAACACCATTAGTTTAAGGACATTTAAACGCATATGGTGATGAAATTTTTTTGCAGAAAGTGCAATAATAAAGACGGCATACAAATGTAAAGACTTAAATATAAATATAAATAGTGTAAATATTCTGAGTAAAAGACGTAATCGTAAATTGGTGTTAAAAATAATAACTTGATACTGTTTAAATTTAAAAATTGGGAGTGTCGTTATAAATCATAAATGTTCTTAAAGTAAATGTTATTTTATCAAAATATTAATAGAAACCATTCAATTTTTATTTGGTAAAGTTAATATTATTTTTATACATGAGTTGCTATGAGTTCAAATTTTTAATAATGATTCAAAGTCAGACACCCAAACAATATAAAGAATTTTATAATTTGTTCATCATATAAGTTTAGATATTTAAGACTATATGTTATTAATGTGTACTGAATAGCAAAGATATGTTATGTTTTCAGAGTGTAACCTTATAAAAGAGAATATATTGAATTTTATAGTTTCAAATCAATTAATTTTCTTTGAAGTATTTAATAAACCGTTGATTGATTTTTAATTAATTTTTATTAATAATTAATTAATTATTTCATGTCATCAACGTCTCACTCCTCTTTTTAAAAATACGTTTATTGTGCAACCACATATACTTAACGCAACGAAGACACACAAAATCCTACGACCTAGCCGGTGTTTAACACTATATTGTTGCGTTGGGTACATGGACTGAAGAGTATTCATTTTATAATACTTGTAACTTTGCAGTATTATATATGTGACTTGTATTAGGAGCATGTATCTCAATTCTATTTGTAATATGTAATGTCACTATACCTATTACTGTGTACTTGTTTGCTGATGCCAATAAAAAAACTTTTCAACAAGAAACGTGAAAAACGTGGAAAAATTTCAAGAAAATGTGGAGGCTACTTGGAAGACAATCCAACATTAAAAGTGATTCAATTTTTTTAAAATAAAGTACTTCGTAGAATTGTTGATGCACTGTTTTATGTCAGAAATGATGGCCCGTACATGATGGAGCCATCGAGACCCAAAAATGCCTGCTTTTAATGATGACATTAAACGGTTTGCTGCTAAATATGAGCAGAGACTTCGTAAACATCAAAACAATGAAATATTACAACTGTTTCGTCGATGACAGAGACAGAAACCGTTTGGCCTGGTGTAGGCAAGTGAAGTGTTTAAACAAATATCTGGCACATACATTAATGTGTAATCTACAGTGAAGAGTTCGCCGATGAGAGCATATTCTACACGTTGTTAACATATTTATTAGTATAATAAATGCTTGATAGTTTATAACTAATTATAATATAATAAATTTAAAAAACGCAAATATGACACATTCTTCTCTACCAATTGGAATAATTGTTTCTCTTGTCAGACGAGTTAATTGGATAGAGACTGAACTTTGTAATTTCAGTCAGCTCAAATAAACTAGTAAATAACTCATTTATTTTCGAGTTCAACTATTACTTTTTTTTACACAGTAAAGTTTTCAATGTGCACTATATTACAGAAGCGATTTACAATTTACGGTCGCAGTAATATCCGTTGATTGTAACCGTCACCTAATGGAAAGTAGTTTGTCACGTAACTGACTAGCGCGATTACAATTTTATAGTGTCGCGGACAGGAAAATAAAATTAACAATACTGCTGTAAAACAAACTGTGTAGTTGGTATAATGAATTACACGTTTTATGAGTCCATTTTTTTGTGGATTTCATACGCTCACCTACGGCTTGAGCAGTAACCCTGCAGGTTATAACACTTTACTCGAGCTTTTCTTGACACAACGGTACATGTAACACTGATGCATGTTTAAATATTTAACTATTTTTTCTACCATCTAGTAACGTTGTAGTGACAATTTTTTTAAACCATATCTGGAAAAAATCTGCATTTGATATGGAAATTTTATCACAAGTCTCACGTAGTAAGAAAATGTGGTAGTCTGGTAAAGCGAATTGGGAATTATAGGATCGAAGACGTTTAAAAACCCTGAACTAGAGAGAGCTTTCACTGCAAAGAGGGAATACAATCTCAGTCATGCACGTGATAGCCTGAATTAAATCCATCTTCGGCCAAAACGTCAAACAGTGGGAATTACGAAGGAGAAGTCGCCAAGAGGATAAGAACCGCAACATATTCAGGTCAAAATGAGAAAAAAATCTGAAATATTACAAGGTGTTCCTCGAAAATCATCTTGGTCGTCCTCTCTGGTTCATGCCGACCGACCAATTTGTTCCCGCTTTGCTGACCACGTTATTATTTGTTCACATGATTGGAATTCTCTTAACGCGGCGGGTCCATAATGAATATGTATGTTTTCTCTACATAGACTGTTACAACTGTTTCCAACACATACTTGTGATTTAGTGTTTCATATTTATCTCTTCCGGCTACTCTGCATTCATGCTTCAAATAGTTTTTACTTTACTATAATTTTCGGTGATTTTTGTTTCAAAATTATTTCGTCGTCTGATCCAAATGTTTTATTTCCATACATCTCCATACAACTGGATACATTTTGTTGTTTCTCCTAGTTATTTCCGATTACTTCTTCTGCGGTTGTATTTTCAGATTGTCCGACTCCTAAATATTTACACTTTCAATTGACCATTACATTTCCTTTAATTTTTTTTATTCCTACTACCTACAGCTTTTGTGTTACTCAATCTCTTGTTGTCGCATATATGGTTATCTTCAAATGAATTCTCTTAACCCTTGTTTGTTTTATTCTCTCTTGGTCTTCAGACCACATAACTCATGTTCTATTTGTTTCGCGATGTTACCACACCATATGGAATATTTTAACGTTATTTTTCGCGGGATACTATTCATTGATAAACTGTTCCCAGGTTGACATAATATTATTTAAGTTGACGATTTGTTTCAGATTTCGTGATGTCGGATACCGATACGGTAATTTTTAAGAAGTTTGATAAAATATAAATACTGCGTTTCATGGTAGAAACGTGGCATTTAAAGGAAGTTAAAAAGAAGTTAACGATTGACAGAGCATTTCTCTCTCAGAAATCAACTTGAAATACTCCTACGCCGACGCAACATATGCACTCGACATATCTATTCTTCATGTTGGAACTGAACATTTCTTATTCCATACAAAGAACTGTTTTATAATAAATAAATTGATTTAATAATAAATAAATATGATTTAAAAAACTTGAAATATACTGGGCTTCGAAATGTCATTAGGGCACTGCGCGGCTTTTAGAAATATTAACCTGAAAACGCCATACAAAATTTATTAGAAAAATAAAATAGTGTATCCATAATTACATAAGTCTTTCCGAGGCAGTAAAGCAATTCATTTGCAATGAATTATCACTGAAGTGGTGATTTAAACATTCTCAGACCAGTTTAAAATGTTAATGAAGTAATAAACATGGGTCGTATCATTTAATGTTCCACTCACGGCTTGGAATGCGTTTCTTAAGTTACTTCGTTCGTCTTACATAGTTTCTCTTGTCTCCGTGTGTGTGTGTGTGTGTACACACATACACACAGGCTGACTTGTTTTTATTGTCGCAAATGTTGATCACTTTTTCTAACATCTGACGTGAAATTGTTCGCACTTGAGCTGAGACTACTTAGGCCTACTATTAATGTGTTACAGCGGTTGCTAAGCGACGTCCCCAATTACCGGCAGACTGGAATAACTAGGTAGGTGTGGAAATAAGACGCGTGCTGTTCCATACATCGTCTTGCTGATATTGTGCGCTGAACGAATTCGCTGACACATTAATTACAGTTTCGGATAAATGCTAAACGTCTCGCCCAATTTCGGAACACGGCGTAACCGATTTGTACGCCTTACACAGCGGTAATTAACAATACTACTAATATTGAAGAACTCGAGCCTTCATTTTTTAGAGTATTATTCTTCTCCATATTTATCCAGTTGCGTGAAGTATTGAACACAGAAGTCCCGTAGTTTCTTCATCTGCCTTTCTCTTCTTCCAATCTTATTCCGTGGTAGTCATGTAGTTATTGTTCTTCATATTGTTACGAGGATAAATGAATAGAAAATACAAGACAGTGGAATAAATGAGTAAACAGCGGAAAATCGATAGTCACAATTTTTATTAACACAGTCATGAAACAGTGATAATTCTATTAAAGTAATTACTGTTATATACTTCATACAATAACAGAATTCAAACACGGGTCATCGGTGGGGCGTGAGGACGATCTACAAGCCACCAACCAGGTTAACAGTATCTGGTGAACCAGCAACCGCTGGTGAGACCAGCAACCGGTCTCCTAGGACCGGTGAGACCGGTTCCGCTTTCGTCGGATCCGCTATGAATCGAACGGAAGAAAGCCTCCTGTTAAATAGGATTTGACATGCTGTGCTTCCAAGTCAATCAGATAGCACTTGATGTTGATTGGTTAATGCTGCTTTCCAGCTTAGAACGTGCTGGTAGAAAAGTTTATATAGCCCTAAGTGGACCTTCTCTGGCAAAATACATAGGCTCTACCTCATCACTGGGGTGAATTGGCGGATTGGCGGACACCATGCCAACTGTTTCAGACACTTATGATGGCCTCCGATGGTGGGGCCACAACTGTAAACTACGGCTTAACAGCCCGGCTGATAATAGCAATTCCATTACATCGTTGTAAACCGATGTATAGATAAATGTTATAACAAGTAGACGAGGAACCTGTCTCCACACAACCTGAATAACAAGGAGATATGGTAGAACACTTGGAAAAGGATCTTAGATCCTCGGATTTTACTCGTTGATCAAGACAAAGTTAAGTTTGCCAAACGACCTATAAGAGATAACTTCATATTTAAAAATATACATTTCCGTTCTCCTTTGCAATGTCACTCAACATTTTTATCAGAGTAAATATCCTAAACTTAAGCGAATGTTTGTGGAATATTTAGAGAATACTGTGAATGTCAGATATGTAAATTATGTCATATACGTAGTGACCAGCAACTGGACGATGTTGAGAGCAACGAACTACATCAGTTCCAGTCATCTCAGACTCTATCACCGTAATTACATAGCCTTTGGAATATTCAAGAAAGATCGACTAATATCTAATACTTTTTAAAAACAAGTAAACTGAACACTGCGTGCATGTTCATAAAAATCTGAATCAAGTGGCGCGATTGATGGTGGGCGACTGCCGCACGCGCAAGCCCATTCTCATTAGCCGAATAATTACGGACGCAACATGCAGAAGCAAAACATCACAGAACACACACTGCACCACTATCGAATCCGCAAAATAGGATTATCTCGATAAAAGCTGTTGTTTTGCCGACAGGCGCTTTACGTGCGCGCGCGTGTGAGTGCGTTTAAAAGGGGTTGCATCAAATTTATCTGTGCGCTGGTAGCGAGCGATGCGGCTGGCAGAAGATCAATGACAAATTTATTGATGAAAACTCTGTGCTGTGCGTACAGATGACAATGACGATCGCAGACAATATTATTGTTAAACCTTATCAGCACAGTAGTTACCGTTATCGATACCACGTTTTCAATATGTGTCTGCGCGGCGCGGGGGTTCAATGAAACGTAAATAAAATGACACAACCAGAGATGTCTGACAACTCGTAGATATCTAGTAATTACCGATCACTGATTAACGATAAAACTTTTCAGGAAAACAACGCAGCAGACATATTGTTCATGTTAAATTCAAATTTTATTTAATAACAAACAGACCTACATTATTTTCATCCTGCACAGAGAAATTTGTGCCATTGGCACTCTAAATAAATATGACACGATGAAACAACAGAAAAAACTTGAAGACCAATTGTATACATTTTCAAAATCTTCCTGTTGGAAGAAAACAATCTAATATAAAATGTCAACAAAACAGTGCTCTATTAACTACATATCTATTAAGTAATAGATACATCTATTAACCTATATCTATTAAGTAATCTATTTATTAATGGAATCTATGATGAAGTTCAGAGCTGCCAAGGAAAATAAGGTTTTCAATTATATAATTATTTTGAACCCTAGTTGCACCTTTTAAAAATTATCTAGTAACTCAGATGTCAAAGTTTACAAAGCTTCGAAATCCCCCAAGGGATAGTAAATGTTTCGTGGTACAGTCCCAAGTTCTACATTTCAATATAAATGTTAAAAAGAGTAGGTGATATACTGCAGCCTTGTCTAACACCTTGATTGACATATATTTGTTGAGATATCCTACAATTATTTTTCATAACTAAATAAGCTAGTTAAGACGTTAAATAGAATGGAAACCAAAAGAATATCTGAACATGAATTAGAAGACTAAACGTCACAGAAGGATAGAAAGGGCTTGAAAAGTTAGCTAATTGACGTACAGAATAACGTGGAGATGTACCATCCACATGACAAAACCAGATGAAGGAGTATCGTGGTTGGAACAAAGGCTTGTATCGCTGAAGGTAACCGAAGGTTAGAGTGAGCGGCAGGTAATGTAATGTAATGTAACATTCTCTTATTAGTACAAGACAAGATATCCCATATTATTGAGTAATTTCTTTAATCTTTCAATGATACTAGTCCTTTCATGGCGAAATTTTTATTCGACTTTCATAAAAAATTCTTGAAGTTTAATTAAGAAAGTTGTGTTAGTGGTTATAATCACAAACAGAATTATCACTGTTGCACCCCACTATAGAAAAATTATTCCGATTAGCGCTTTCAAGCTTCCCAGTTCATCGTCAGATCGGAAATCCGGTCGGAATTTCCGATCTGACGATGAGCTGAGAAGCTTGAAATCGCTAATCGGAATAATTTTTCTATAGTGGAGTGCAACAGTGATAATTCTGTTTGTGAAAAAATTCTTGCTTTGAAATTAATTACATTCATAAATGCGGTATTTAATTCTAGAGTATCAGCGACAGCCAACTCTGTAGTAATATAATAATAACATTAATGAATTTTAATGCCTCTTAAGTTTGCACAAGACTTTGTTTTCTCGTTTTGTTATGTTCGTAGACAAGACAGGCGTGCGTTGCTCAAACTACGTGAACGAACCTGGGGAATATAACACTTATTGAAATCGCGCACCTGTAATATTGCGTACAAGCACAGCCTAAAATGTTTTACTGCTGTTTAACGTGCATAATTCAGCGCAGTTAGATGAGACTTGTACACCACACGAGTGAGTGTTTGGGCCGTACTAAAACACAGGTCGTAAATTTTATTGCCACGACCGCTTCGTTCCACTTTGCTAAGTCCGGGCTTGTCAGACGCTGTGCGATGCCAAACCTAACTTAACCACAGCCAACACCTCCGACTGCATTGGCCCTGTAAAACAATTACTTGCATTTTCGTTTGGACGATATCATATAGATGAATGATTACGGTATCACCTCTGTTAATAACGACACCTCATTCTGCACTAATGACAGAAAAATTAATTAAAAAGTTAATAAGCTGAGCTTTATAAAACATTCATACAAATATCGATTTGGAAGAATACCTATAATATTCACGTCTGTATTAATCATATAATACATTAATCCATAAAATAAATCCAAATTAATTAATCCATAAAATTAATTCATATAAATATACTTAATATTCACAATGAAATCTGAACTGTATATAATTAAAGGCAAAGTTCATCATAAATTAACTTGAATTTATTATATTTGTTCATACTCGTAAATCCTTTTTTCTCTCCACTACAGGCATAATCTATCACTTTTTAGAGAGGACAATTAGATTCCTATGGCAGTTACAAAACAAGGAGGGGATTCCCGTTAGACATGTTTTATACATGTCTAAAGCATGCGAGTATACAATCCAGATTTAAGTAATATTCCCATGTATCACATTTATATTCTTGGATTTCGATTTTATATCACACCCCATACACACAACACCGATCTTTCGAAAATCGATTCCGTCGCCAACAACAAGACGGACAGTGCTACAAGCGGCAACCTCTGAAGAAGCTTTTTAAAAGTGAAAACCGGTTCAGGTTATAAGGTAAAACGTTTACGTTTTTACCCATAAAAAGTTTTGTGTTCCGAGTCGTAGTGAGATAATTATATTTACATTTTATATGCCATATAAAATTCACAACACCACCTCATTGTACCACCTCATTACTTTATGACAAGCAAGGTTAGTTGCCAAAGTAAGTCTTTCGGCATATAAGAACGTTAGGGTGGCCAGCAGCCCATTGTTACAAAAAAAATTCACCAGAAATTCACTTCCATAGGCTGAGTCGAGCAGATGGCTCAAAACACATTCTGATTTTATGGTGGGACCGGGAATTAAACTAAGGACCGCTTGATTACTAGCCAAGCGCCATACCCCCTAGGCTACTACCCTCTCTTACAACTGTATCGTTACTAACTAAATTAACTTGAGAACTCTATGCTTCGGATCACTGAGTACGTCGTTCACAAGTAGATTCGGTGAATAGTCTCCTTCTGTACCTGGTACAGTGGCGTAACTGCCGGGCCCACAATGCGGGCCATTGAACCTTAATTTGGGCTTAAACCATTGAAGTTAAGCAAAACCAAATTTTTCCGTATGTATTTAATATCAACAACATTTACATTATGTTTTACTTCCATATTCCTTAAGGAAATGGAAGTATGGTGATGGCAAAAAAAATCGTGTTCGAGATTATTGCAGATTCTGATTGTACTACACTCAAAACATGAAAAAAAGTCGTTTTTCGAAAAGTGTCTGTGTGTCTGACTGTTTATCTGTGTGTCTGTGTCTGTCTGTCTGTGTGTCAGTAGATTTTTTTTCTATGTCAAACGATAACAGCCGCAAATTCAAACAGACTCAAATAATTTTTTGCATACAGCCCTGATTTGTAGAGTACTCACGACCTATTGTTTTTGGTGAAGATCGGTTGAGGGAAAGGGGTAGTTTACCTGCAACGGTTTTTTTATCAAGGGTAAATTTTTATTTTTGCAAACGATAACAGCCGCAAATTCAAACAGAATCAAATAATTTTTTGCATACACCCCTAAATTGTAGAGTTCTCAAGACTTATTGTTTTTGGTGAAGATCGGTTAAGGGAAAGGGGTAGTTTACCTGCAACGTTTTATGTTTTAACAAGGGTATTTTCTATGACAAACGATAACTGCCGCATATTCAAACAGAATCAAATAATTTTTTGCATACATCACTGAATTGTAGAGAGCTCAAGGCCTTTTGATTTTGGTGAAGATCGGTTAAGGGGAAGGGGTAGTTTACCTGCAACCTTTTACGTTTTAACAACAGTAAAGTACTTGAAAATTCATTTAAACTTTTTCAAACAAAGGTAATTGTTAAAAATAAAATAATTTTGTTGCCAGGCAATAAAATTATAATTTTTTCGTTTTAATGTAAATCATGTATGAGAGAAAATATATCGTTCGTGGCAGGCAAGCATATCTCAGTTATGTAATGTTTACGTTTCCATTTTATTATTATGAGTACCGCAATAAAAGGCAGGGAAGACACACACACATATACACACACACACACACACACACACACACACACACACACACACACAATTCGCGTTGTTTCTGGCCTTATTCATGTTTATTTTCTTACATTTGCACGTTTTTTAAATGGAAAGTGCCGAAACCCATACCAACATAACGCGTGCAAGCCGAAAAAGTGCCCAGCGTGGATAGCGATTTGCTTCCTGTGGATCGCTGGGCAGTGTAACTGCACGTGTTTACAGAGGAACGATTCATAGACAGACTTTTCGTCTTTAGGGAATGAACCCTCTGCAAGATGCTGAGGGTCCATGAATGACTTCGGAGCGCTCCTTCTTTTCCGCGTGTTTTTTCTGTGAAACGTACACTGTAGATTCGCAGCTTTACTCTAAGCAACGCTCAATAGGAAATGTTGAAAATTTTTGTCCACGGTGTACCCTCATACACACTAAACCTGCTCTGATGTTTTAATTACGGACATCATAATATTAAAACTTTGGAAACTTGAGCACTACTTAATGGAGATCAATCATTAACTTATACAAGCCATTAATTTTATGCATATTTTTTATATATATGTGTACAACGTTATCGGCAACAAAGAAGTAGTTTTTGTTAAAATTCCTTCCCGGGATATTTGGCCGTAGTCCAATGTTTTCTACAAAACCAGACTTTTCGGCAATGCCATCGACTTCCATCATCAGTGAAAATCGAGTGCGATAACGTGAGATGGTATACGTTAGTGACCACAGTACTGTGGTTAAGGCTGAAGCAGTAAGTAGAAAGAAGTAGTTTCTATGGTAATATTTCATTTCGAAAATGATTGTAAATATAAATCTTAGAATATGGAAGTCATGTATGGTTCTCCATACCGATATTTTTTACTGTTATTTTATCAGTACGTAATGTTGTAGGCTACTTCGGGAGTATAAATTATTTGGTTAACTGCACAGTAGGGTGGTGACTCCAGAAAGAATGCATCGAGGCTACCAGCTGGGCCTGCGTCGATTTTTAATTTATGATTTATGAAAGGAAACTATAAATGGGCAAATGTACTGGATCGTTTTGTAAATATTACTCTGACATAGGTAGCTTCAAATTTAGTCTTTAGATGCTACAAAGAGACGAAAGGAAACAACCCAGTAGCGGAAACGTTTTGGCAATTATCGATCTTTTGAGTAAACACGATCCATTGCTGCTAGAGATATTCTGTGGACCGAAGAACAGTGAGAAGTATATGAGTCCCAAAATTCAAAATGAACTCTTTCAGTTTTTATCTAAAAAAATTGAAAATATTATTTTGGAACAGACTGAGTTTTTCCCAGTAATAAAGGATACTACACAAGAGATTAATAGAAAAGATAAAGTGAGTCAAATAATCTGCTCTCAATTTCTGAAAATTAAAAGTTGCTGTCCACCAAGTTAAAAATTAATGAAAAATTATTAGGATTTATAGAAACGACCTACCAAACTGGCTTAGGCTGAGAAGAGGAGATTTTAAACAGTGTTGAGGAAAATGTATTCTGTTTACGTTATATAATGTTATTATTTGACACAGCTACAAGAAGGGGTTAGTATCTAACAGGAAACCATAGCATGAATTAAGTAAGGGTAATAGGGAGGGCCTCAAATGACACCTGAGGGGGTCCCGGCAACAGTTACATGGTACTAAACCGTCGTATTTCTTCTCTAATTATTGATACAGTCAGATCAATCCACACATTTTGGCGAATTCACTAGGATAGCTTTATTTCGAAAACGATTTAGGCTACTGTTTCGATGATAGGCTTGCCCACATCACAATTTTCTTTTTGATTGGTAATTGCATTTTTCTTAGCTTTCAATTTCGTATGTGTCCATTTTAAGTAAGTACGAACTACTGTCTTTAACATTGTATCATGTTTGTGTTATCCGTTTGTATACCCGCGCCTCATATTATCTTTTTTTTTAACCTTATACGTTATATGTTTTGAGTCGTTTCCCCCCATAAATTCAAAGAAGTTACGAAGCGGAGAATGACGTAGACAAATTAAAAAAAAATCGATTTATCTTAACTATCCAAAGTCAGGAGCAAATATAATAAAGAGAAAAACACCGGAAAGATATTGTTACGTAACGCAGAAAAAGTGTTACCCCATTACAGAACATTCTACGTGCTTCTCGGCTATTCCAGTGGAAACCGGCTGTAATGTTGTGTGCGTACGTGATTCTCAACATGCGTTAGCGAGATTTTTCCAGACTCACCGGTCCGCGCGCGTGTAAGGCCGCAATCAATTACGTTCTGGTGTTTTCTAGTAGCGCTAACCAGTAGTATGGACTATTCTGGAATTTTCAAGTGTTTGTTAAGGGCGCATATTATGGATCCCTGCAGACTATAAATACCCCATACCTGCCGCTTACTTTTCAGTCTTACGACGGCGATTAGTCAGTTGAGTTGAAGTGGCGATTTATTCCAGTGCGGTTCGAAGTATTGTGGCGAAGTGTTACATAGGTTTTATAATTGTGTGAGACTCGTTGACATTATAGTTAGTTGATATTATTATTGCGTGTGAACAATTTTTATTTGATTTGTTGTAAGAGACTATCTTGTTTATTACAAACTGTTTAATTGTGATAATTAAAGCTGGTGATTAATGACTTAATTGGTGTCTTGTATTTTGTTTTCCACTGTACCATACGACGATCAGTAGACCGTCGTAACAATATAATTAAAAGGACGAAGAATTTTGCGGATTAAGTTAAATCGAAATGTAGTGAAAAATCATATACCGGTATTTGTAAGTAGAAAGATGGAGTTTTGAACCATAGGTTTCACGTACATATTGAGGATACTGTTACGTAGATGGCGATATTTAGTATAATGGAATTAAATTATCGCCAGAAACAGTTAAACATCGCATGCTTTATTTATCAGTTTTCGCACACTTCATTGTATAAATTTTCTATACAGTAACAATAATCCACTGCGCTTTTTCACAAAAATTATATCCATTTTAAAATATCTTGACAGTTTTAAAAGATCTAGATCTACACTGCTTGTAAGTTATACGCATGTATTAAGATAGGATGACGAGAATACGTTATGGAATACGCAGGATTTTTCACAACGTGACAGAAATACTTTCAAAATATTCTATAGGTGAAAATGAAAAAAAATTCGTATGAATGAAGGTCTGAAAGCACTTTGTTTTTTTTACGCTAGATGTATTGTAGATTAAGCCACATTTTGACGACAAATATGTATTTTGAATTCATATTTTGCATATGTACGCTAACTTTATACCAAAATTTGCGAGTTTAGATTTCAAAATCGCAGGACATTCAAATTAGATAGCGCACAACCTACAAATCAATACTTTCTCAAAAGTAATAAGCTTTTTCTATATGAGACTTGGAAAATCACATTTAATATCTGTAACATTAAATAACTATAAACGTACTTTAAAAATACACAATTATTTCTTACTATAATGACAAAAGTGAATTTTCCAAAGAATTCTTTTGACTATACGCGTATTAAACCAAACAAGCATATAATCGCAAAATTTAAATTTTTATGAAACAAATGTAAGTAGGGGGAAAATACCGGTCCTGAGCCAAGTACCGTTATTCCCCCACCACCACCGCTGGACCCTCAGCATCCCAAATGGAGCACAGCATCCGCGAATTTCCGCGAATACAATTTTTTATTTTGATTTTTTATTCTTTTAATTAAATTGATTTGCATATCAAGAGGTGGGTGGGGGTTGGGTGGAGTTCAATGGACCACCCGCATCCGCGAATTTCCGCGAATAAAATTTTTTATTTTTTTAATTAATTTTTTATTTTTTTAATTAAATTGATTTGCATATCAAGGGGTGGCTGGGGGTGGGGTGGGGTTCAATGGACCACCCGCATCCGCGAATTTCCGCGAATATAATTTTTTTTTTTTTTTAATAAAGCTGATTTGCATATCAGGGGTGGTTGGTGGGTGGTGGGTCAATTCTCTCTTTGAATGTAGATAACTATCTCTCTCCATCCCTCCCTCTCACTCTCTCTCTCTCTCGCACACACACATTTAGTAGATTACTGTTGCATCTCACTCTCTCTCTGCGTGTTTATGTAACGGGTCTCACTCTCTCTCTCTCTCTCTCACTCTCTCTCTCTCTCTCTCTCTCTCTCTCTCTCTCTCTACGCCATCGGTTTTACTATGATATCATGTTATCAATTCTCTCTTTGAATGTAAGTAACTCTCCCTCCCTCTCTCTCTGTCTCTAGACGCAGTTATCCATCACGATATAAACTCTCTCTCTCTCTCTCTCTCTCTCTCTCTCTCTCTCTCATTTGAATGTAAGTAACTATCTGTCAAGTAAAACTCTCTCTCTCCTTCCCTCTCTCTCTCTCTCTCTCTATCTCTCTCTCTCTCTCTCTCTCGCACACACACTTTTAGTAGATTACTGTTGCATCTCACTCTCTCTCTGCGTGTTTATGTAACGGGTCTCACTCTCTCTCTCTCTCTCTCTCTCTCTCTCTCTCTCTCTCTCTCTCTACGCCATCGGTTTTACTATGATATCATGTTATCAATTCTCTCTTTGAATGTAAGTAACTCTCCCTCCCTCTCTCTCTGTCTCTAGACGCAGTTATCCATCACGATATAAACTCTCTCTCTCTCTCTCTCTCTCTCTCTCTCTCTCTCTCTCTCTCTCTCTCTCTCTCTCTCTCTCTCTCTCTCTCTCTCATTTGAATGTAAGTAACTATCTGTCAAGTAAAACTCTCTCTCTCCTTCCCTCTCTCTCTCTCTCTCTCTCTCTCTCGCACACACACTTTTAGTAGATTACTGTTGCATCTCACTCTCTCTCTGCGTGTTTATGTAACGGGTCTCACTCTCTCTCTCTCTCTCTCTCTCTCTCTACGCCATCGGTTTTACTATGATATCATGTTATCAATTCTCTATTTGAATGTAAGTAACTCTCCCTCCCTCTCTCTCTGTCTCTAGACGCAGTTATCCATCACGATGTAAACTCTCTCTCTCTCTCTCTCTCTCTCTCTCTCTCTCTCTCTCTCTCTCTCTCTCTCTCTCTCTCTCTCTCTCTCTCTCACACATTTGAATGTAAGTAACTATCTGTCAAGTAAAACTATCTCTCTCCCTCCCTCTCTCTCTCTCTCTCTCTCTCTCTCTCTCGCACACACACATTTAGTAGATTACTGTTGCATCTCACTCTCTCTCCACGTGTTTATGTAACGGGTCTCACTCTCTCTCTCTCTCTACGCCATCGGTTTTACTATGATATCATGTTATCAATTCTCTCTTTGAATGTAAGTAACTCTCTCTGTCTCTAGACGCATCTCGTTCTTCCAAGGCGGTCTGTGTGGTAAAGTGTTACGCATAAAAACTCCTTTGAAATAAGGTATTTTCAAAAGTTTTGTGTACACATACAAATCGCTGTCGGACAATGTACGCACTGCTCACACACACATTTACTATATTACTGTTGTGTATGTCTCTCGCTCTCTAGCTGTAGACGTTGACAGGAATTCCCTTATTCAAATCGATTACGGTGTCACTGTACACAAACTTAAATATGGTTTACAGACCATTGTAATTTTAAAAATTCATTTTTGCATTAATTAAATATATATCGTAAACAATGATATAAAATAAATACAATATGAAATAATAATATTTCGTCATTGTAAGATTTTAATAAAAACAATTATCAGTTTACATAATAATTTTCGTGATTGCAAGATACAACCTGTGTACACGTAAACTTAAAATATAGTTTACCGCTGTGGTGGGAAATTCAAACTATATGAGCAGACACATTACTAAATTGTCTCTCTCTCTCTCTCTCTCTCGTTCTCTCTCTCACACATTTCTGAATACTACACACGAAATTACATATTGTTATCTGCTCGTACGCAAGGGTATATCCTTTGCAGGTAAGTGATATTTAAAAAATTATTTACAACGTCCGACTAAAAATCATTATATATCAAGATAGTATGATTTGAATCTTTCGGTGTAGCATTTAACATAATTTAATGTACTTTACAAATAATTGCTTGCATGTTCAGAGGTTTATAACGAAATAAATTAAAATAAACCATAATTTGTTTTAAATGATTAAATATATATTTACACCACTGTATACAAACTTAAAATATAGTTTACAAACCGTTGTAATACAATTATTCATAAATACATTTTACATTGATTAAATATATATATCACAAACAAACATTGTTATATAAAATAAATACAATATTTATAATAATAATAATAATAATAATATTGTTTTAAATGATTAAATATATATTTACAGCACTTTACACAAACTTAAAATATAGTTTACAAACCTTGATTCAATATATATATATCAAACAAACATTGTTATATAAAATAAATACAATATTAATAATAATAATAATTTTTGACATTGTAAGATTTTTAAATAATAATAATTTCATGGCTGTAGATACAGTTCACAAGGAAGTTTATCTGTAACATAACAATACAGTCGATATTAGAATCACTGATACGATAAATATTCAATTATCACACGCACACGTACAGTCAGTGGAAAGAAAGAATCAAAATGCGTTAAGTAAGTAAACTTTTTCAAGTATGTGTCATTTTTCATAAAGTTAATGTACTTTCAAATAATTTGTAATCAAACCAAATATTATTCACTGGAACTTTGTAAATACTACTTAGAATCAATGATACATTTATCACATAAAGTTAATGTACTTTCAAATAAATTCTAATCGAAACAAATATTATTCAACGAAACTTTGTAAAAAAATACTAATTAGAATCAATGATACATTTATCACGTACATACAAATTCAATTATTAAAGTGTTAAGTACAGGGAGTTGAACCCCCTCTCTATGCTTTTAGTATTTATTTTATTTCTTTTTAAATTTCTATCTCCTTGCTTGTTGGTTTTGAAAGAGAGGTTACAAGTTATTTAGGACTAGGCCGAAGCCTAGAGAAGCAAAAATTATGCTGGGTCCAGTATGACGGGACTTGCAATAAAACTCAGCTGTAACAGAACGATAACAATTTATTTTATTTCATGCCCGGCTTGTATGCCCAATCACAAGTATGAATATGTAAAAGATAACAAGTGTGTAAAATCTTAGTCATAACAAATGTGTGCAAATATAAACGATCACAAGTGTGTATAAATCTTCAAATCCTCAGCATAACAAATATGTATAATATTAAGCACAACAAATATATATATAAATCAATGAACACCCATATATATATATATATATATATATATATAATTATAAAATTTTCTACCATCTCGTGGCTAGCTAGACACATAACAACACACACAGAACATAAGGTACACCAACTCACAATTACATTAATTTTTTAACACGCATGCCCCTGGAAAGCACCCACCCAACAGGTAGAGTAACTACAATCTTATAACTCAGAAGTGATAAAATATACGCCAATAGGCAACCCGTACAGTAGAATGACATAAGCCACAACCCCAGGAAGAATGATAATAATTCATGAGGCATAAATAACCAGACCACCCCTTTATCTAGCATTCTATTGATCAATGACCCATGATGAGCGTGTGAACCTTGAGTTCCTTTCACATAATTAATTGAAACAGACAAAACTACGTCACCTACTTTCAGACAGTGTTTATAAAACTCTAGACAGTTATTTGACTTCAAAAAAACCAAAAGGGAATTAAATTTTTATGTACTTTAATAAACAGAAATTAATTGCTTGAGGCAGTACTATTTCAGAAGATTTTGACAATCATAATTTACTCCAAAAAAGAAAATGATGAATACATGTTTTATAGTCAAAAATTAAACATCAAAAGCTATAAGTGTGAAGTCAACCCATATGTGTTTGCCAGTTAAGAAAACAATCAGTTTAGCCCTTGTGCAAGGGGCAAAAATCAGCTAAAATATTTCCATCACATTAGTAATTATGTCTATTAGCCTCAAATGACTATATAAAATAATAAAGAAAAGAATACAATAAGGTGGTTGTGCTCTGGCATCTGTGGGAGCGCGCCCACATGTAGTTGACAAAAGTTGACAGGCATACAACCTGTCTGAAGTTGCACCAGCGTGTGTCAAAGAAAAACTAAGTCCCATTTTGTAATCCCAGAAAAGTCCCCAAAAAAAACCCCCAGGAAAGTCCCCAGCCCTTAAATGTGAAACCCATAGTCAAATTAAATTTCCTACACAGCTGTTCCAGCCGGAACAGATCTACCAAGCAATAATTAAATTTTGTAAAGAGTAAAATGAAAATGAGATGCAACAGTAAAATGGTGCAAGATTAAAATCTCTCTGGCGCGCTCCCACAGTGCAGCACGCACTTACAGGCATAGCATTTAGTGTTATATAATTGAGTTATATAAAAAAAATTTATGAAATTTAAGTTATAGTGTTCAGAGTCATGATCACAGCTCAACTTCCCGGTAAACAGTCTGGACACGTGGTCCCATGGCTTCTAGGCTATTTGCAGTAAACGGGCACACTGCCGGCCCGGCCCCCAAAAAATGAAATAAAGCATAAATATCACCTCATAAGTGCTGGCGAGTGCAACATAGAAATTCAGTCTCCATCTCCCTCTTCGTATACGATCTTGACATGGTTCACAGCTTAGGCGGATGTTCAGCCATCAGCAAGCCAGGAACCCGGCTTAGTGCGAGAACCCGGGAGTCAATTTACTTCTAGCCAAGCATGTAGGAACAGCAAACTTCGTCGAACAATACGTAGAGCGGAGACGGGACAATTCTCTGAGCGAGGCCAAGCGTGGACTGCACACCGGCAGCACACAATAGTCACAGCACATAGCCGAGTTGCGCGCGCAACCGCACACAGTGCCGCTCCCCTCATACCGCGGACCAAAGTTCGCCCCGTTGCCTCGGCTCACGTTATGTTACAATTACGAAACCTTTCTCGAATTTTGTAACCGCCGGCATCGAACCGGCACACCCCCACCCCGAAAGGGCAACCCGGTTGCCCCAAAAAAAACTCGGGAAAGTACCCTGCAGTGTACTCCCATCTGAAAATTCCGGTGGACATCGTGAGTGAGTTGGCCCGGTGGCACTTGCTCTCAGGAACACCACCAATCCCCATACGACCCTCTCCGCCATGCCAACCCCACGGGACCGCCCCAACACGTCACCCTCTCCGGTGACCATCACCCACTCCCACCGGTCCCACTCACATATTCGTCCTACGACTCAACAAGGCATCTCACACCTTGATATGTGAGCGACCGTACAACTTCTCGTCCATCTCTTGGACCGACCAGCCACATGCACCTACAAGGCATCTCCAACCTTGCCATATGGCTGGCCCACTTCCCTACACAAGGGCGGACGGCCCCGCTCAGCCGGACAGAGAGGACCGCACCAAGGGCACACGAACATTAATCCCATCATTTACTTATGAGAATACCACATAACTAGAGGGGGTTTACTTTCCTACGGCACCTACTACACGACTTTCTCTCTCAACAAAATAACACCAGGAAAACCGGAGAATGCGGCATGGCTCGGACCCTATAATGAACAACATCAACCTCAACAACTATTAACAATCAGCAACAGCACACCATCACTCCATCTAACCTTTAAACAGGGGAAACTGACGATCTCAAAGACCACGACCATCTCGAGGACCACAATATACTCACTTCCTTATCAATAGATTTTTTTTTTTTTCCAAGGGCAGGGGTAGTAAAATTGGGAAGAGGAAACGGGGCAAGGATCATTAAAGGTCAATAGCTAGGACTGAGGGTAAGGACCTGGCTCCCTCCGGAAGTAAGGATGAATGGAGGAAACCAAGGCTCGCGTGGGCAGGGGCGCAACCCTGAAATAGATGAACACAACTGGGAGTGTGGGGAACACCTACCCGCTACCCGTTAACCTCTGCTTCTTACCTTTCTATGACGCACTTTAGGTATTCGCTCCTTTCGGACACCACTCTCTAAGAAATTATCTCGTGTTGAGCAGTACTGACTGGTTTCTTCGGAATCAGAATCAAGGCAACTTACCTCACTACTTTCACTCCGCTTTGGATTATGCTCGTCGTCTAACTCCTCTGCTACAATTTCTTCCTTTTCTACAATTTCCCCTCCTTCGTCCACATAATCCAAATCGACTTCCTGACACTGCACCTCCTCAGCATCTTCCCGTTGCTCCTCTGATCCCTCTTCAACCGCATCTTCCCTCAGCTCCTCACCCATTTCTTCATGACACTCATCGCCAGCCGCTTCACAAACTTCTTCACTAACCTCTTCTCCAATTTCATTTTCACTAACACATTTATCATCAACATCATCGCCACTACCACCATCTGAACATTGCACATCCTCGTCCTCCTCTAGTTGCTCACCTGGTCCACCTGAAACTTCCTCCCGTTCCTCGGAATCCTCAACACTACTTACAGAAGGCGTCTGCACATCTTCACACACTACATCAGTCTCACTCACAAACTCTACAACGCTGCCACCAAATTTCTCCTCAACTTCTACCTCACTTGCGGCATGGACATCCCCTTGTCCATCCACAACCTCAGAAACACTCGCAGCCCGGACATCCCTGTGTCCATCTGCAACTTCAGACTCTACAGTCTCCCTAACACCTACAACTATACTCACCTGCGCAGCATCTGCAGACCGCTCTTCTGACTCTTCTGTCGATTCCACTCCTTGACCACTTTCAGCAACCACAACGTCCTCAACATCTTCCACCCTGGAATCCAGCTGTCCAGGGTCATGAGCAATGACTGAATTAATTTCTACTGGCGATGGTAAACCGACACTCTCAAATGACTTCTCATACTCCTGCGTAGACGATGACGATATTACCGGATCTGGATCCGTCACGAACCGAGATGTAAATACCGGAACAAATTCTGCGGCCTCTGGATTCAACCATGACGTCCTCTTCGAGTCCTGCAACTCCGTCTTAACTGACGTGTCCTTGTCGTCTTGTATTGATCCCACGAAGCAGTTCCGCTCTTCTACCTCTGCTTCCTCTTCTTCATCTACTACTCTCTCAGGCACTGGTAATTCCTCTGGAACTTTTACTCTCTCACTTTTCTGCAAATAAGAATAACGCCTAACCACAGGCTCCCTACTTGCCGATGGTTGTTCCCTAACATAATTTCTTTTTCCCCTGTTAATTTCCTGTTTCTTTGTTTTCTGTGCTGCAGCTGTTGTTGCCGTCTTCACACTTGCCACCCCCTTGTAGCCTCCATCACTTCCGGAATATTCAGGCTTTCTAAGCGTCTCTTGCGTTCTCCTCCAACCACCATGTTTATCCCTTTTGGCTCTTCCTGATGAACCGCTGGAGTATTGGACATCGGTGGCCTCTTTTCCCCGGGACTCGTCAACCTCCTTGACCGTTCCTGAAAGCACACACAGTCGCTCAAGGTCCGCAAAACAACGTGGACGGTCCGCGAATGCCAAACGAGATCTCTCCTGGGGAGTCAGTCCTTCTAGAATCGCTTGGATCACTTCTGTCTCTGGCAACCCCAATCTTAACACCCGGGCAGCTTCCCGTATATCGCGCACGAAGTCTCCTAACGCCTCTCCGTAGGCCTGTGGGCGATAGAATCTTTCCAACTCAAGCTTGGCGCGTCGCCGAATGGGTATGAAGAAGTTCAGCACCTCCCCATGGAAAGCATCAACACTGTCACCCCGACGCAGAGCCTTGGTGACCAGATTAGCCAACGTACTCCGGCAATACGGGTATATAAGAAACAAGACCTCCCCATCGGACACCCCTGGGAACTCTGCCACCTGCAGGACCAGGTCCAAGAAAATCAACAGCTGATCCTCATCAAATCCATCCACCACCGGAAATTTCTGGAGAACGTCTGAAAGAGGGTGGGGCAATTTCTCGTAGCATATCCCCGCCAGAATTGCACAATTCAAACAAACAATCCTAAAACAAATCCCCACTAAACACCTAACACAAACATACCCTACAAAAACATTTTAACAAAAATCGGAAAAACTCAAGTACTGTCCTTCCTTTGAGTAGACCCCCGGGTTCTCTAGCGGTGCGGAAACCTGGCCTATTCTGAACCATGCACACCCCGACGAAGGGAGACAAGAGACAAACAAGAATACAACACACACATAACAGCAAACAGCAACTCGACACACACGTCGTACCAACACATAAATCACAACAACCAACTAACCATCAACTAAAAGTCCTAATTCGGGAATAAAAAATACTTTGACATCAACCGGACACAAGTCGGTTCCGGTACCGATTTCCGATCTGGCCGTACCGCATCCCATTAATATACCACGCTAAACACCGACCCTAATTAACATTCCATCCTCCAGGCCACGCTTGAGACTCCCCGGCCGTACAAGCTATCAAAATTTTAAACACCATTAACCGCCTCAGTGGTGCGACCCGACTCACAAATTAAACAACTTATAACTAGCCTACACGGGCCTATATCAACTATGTTACAATAATTGCATTAATATTTCCGAGACTGCAAGCCCCGTCACACACCAGGAACCAAGGGTTCAAGCCTAGAATGAACCACGCTCTGATCTACCATTTGTAACCTCTCTATGCTTTTAGTATTTATTTTATTTCTTTTTAAATTTCTATCTCCTTGCTTGTTGGTTTTGAAAGAGAGGTTACAAGTTATTTAGGACTAGGCCGAAGCCTAGAGAAGCAAAAATTATGCTGGATCCAGTATGACGGGACTTGCAATAAAACTCAGCTGTAACAGAACGATAACAATTGTTGTTTGTTTTTGTTGTTGTTGTTGTTGTTGAATTTATAAAGACGCTGTTTCTGGAAAGCTGCAGACGGTAAGTTCCAATATATTTGATTAGATAACAATTTATTTTATTTCATGCCCGGCTTGTATGCCCAATCACAAGTATGAATATGTAAAAGATAACAAGTGTGTAAAATCTTAGTCATAACAAATGTGTGCAAATATAAACGATCACAAGTGTGTATAAATCTTCAAATCCTCAGCATAACAAATATGTATAATATTAAGCACAACAAATATATATATAAATCAATGAACACCCATATATATATATATATATAATTATAAAATTTTCTTCCATCTCGTGGCTAGCTAGACACATAACAACACACACAGAACATAAGGTACACCAACTCACAATTACATTAATTTTTTAACACGCATGCCCCTGGAAAGCACCCACCCAACAGGTAGAGTAACTACAATCTTATAACTCAGAAGTGATAAAATATACGCCAATAGGCAACCCGTACAGTAGAATGACATAAGCCACAACCCCAGGAAGAATGATAATAATTCATGAGGCATAAATAACCAGACCACCCCTTTATCTAGCATTCTATTGATCAATGACCCATGATGAGCGTGTGAACCTTGAGTTCCTTTCACATAATTAATTGAAACAGACAAAACTACGTCACCTACTTTCAGGCAGTGTTTATAAAATTCTAGACAGTTATTTGACTTCAAAAAAAAACCAAAAGGGAATTAAATCTTTATGTACTTCAATAAACAGAAATTAATTGCTTGAGCCAGTACTATTTCAGAAGATTTTGACAATCATAATTTACTCCAAAAAAGAAAATGATGAATACATGTTTTATAGTCAAAAATTAAACATCAAAAGCTATAAGTGTGAAGTCAACCCATATGTGTTTGCCAGTTAAGAAAACAATCAGTTTAGCCCTTGTGCAAGGGGCAAAAATCAGCTAAAATATTTCCATCACATTAGTAATTATGTCTATTAGCCTCAAATGACTATATAAAATAATAAAGAAAAGAATACAATAAGGTGGTTGTGCTCTGGCATCTGTGGGAGCGCGCCCACATGTAGTTGACAAAAGTTGACAGGCATACAACCTGTCTGAAGTTGCACCAGCGTGTGTCAAAGAAAAACTAAGTCCCATTTTGTAATCCCAGAAAAGTCCCCAAAAAAAACCCCCAGGAAAGTCCCCAGCCCTTAAATGTGAAACCCATAGTCAAATTAAATTTCCTACACAGCTGTTCCAGCCGGAACAGATCTACCAAGCAATAATTAAATTTTGTAAAGAGTGAAATGAAAATGAGATGCAACAGTAAAATGGTGCAAGATTAAAATCTCTCTGGCGCGCTCCCACAGTGTAGCACGCACTTACAGGCATAGCATTTAGTGTTATATAATTGAGTTATATAAAAAAAATTTATGAAATTTAAGTTATAGTGTTCAGAGTCATGATCACAGCTCAACTTCCCGGTAAACAGTCTGGACACGTGGTCCCATGGCTTCTAGGCTATTTGCAGTAAACGGGCACACTGCCGGCCCGGCCCCCAAAAAATGAAATAAAGCATAAATATCACCTCATAAGTGCTGGCGAGTGCAACATAGAAATTCAGTCTCCATCTCCCTCTTCGTATACGATCTTGACATGGTTCACAGCTTAGGCGGATGTTCAGCCATCAGCAAGCCAGGAACCCGGCTTAGTGCGAGAACCCGGGAGTCAATTTACTTCTAGCCAAGCATGTAGGAACAGCAAACTTCGTCGAACAATACGTAGAGCGGAGACGGGACAATTCTCTGAGCGAGGCCAAGCGTGGACTGCACACCGGCAGCACACAATAGTCACAGCACATAGCCGAGTTGCGCGCGCAACCGCACACAGTGCCGCTCCCCTCATACCGCGGACCAAAGTTCGCCCCGTTGCCTCGGCTCACGTTATGTTACAATTACGAAACCTTTCTCGAATTTTGTAACCGCCGGCATCGAACCGGCACAACTACACACACACACACACACACACACACACACATCAATAAATTGTTTGTTAACACGATTGCTACTTACGACGTTGTACACACTAAATGTAGTTCTTTGGGTTTGATATGCCTGAGCTCCTCATTCGTGAAGACACCTGCATACCTCTTGGGAAGATAGACACGATACTGGTGGTCGCCATCCTCCAACGTAGCAAGCACAGAGTTCCCATATTTTGTGTCCACATTTGTTAAGACCATGATGGGATATTTTTTATTCACTGTCAATTCTGAACATCGCTTGTACTCGATAGCACTTACAGCATTAAACTTTACAAGAAACGACATTATTAGAAGAGAGAGAGAAAGACGCTAGTGAACACGTCTGTATCAAACGAGAGAGAACCAAACAATGATAGAATATTCGACACAAAAGGACAGTACAATGTGATAGTGGTGGTGGTAACGTCGTCATCAGAAACGTCTGTGTCCCACTTTCATTTACAGCTTTGCATGTATGAACATGTCCCCCGAGACGAAATTAGAGACACCAAAAATATAACAATGTCATTAGGAAAGTCCACATTCCACTTTCATAAGGAAATAGTCACCGCTTACAGCTATGCATGTATGTACATGTCCACAACAGAATTAGAGATATAAATGTCATCATTCGCTGTGACCTACTTTCTAAATTTTGTCGCGCTCATATTAAAAATGTTTGTTTAAAGCAAAAATCATGAATCAACCATTCCCGAATAGCATGCACTTTATAGTTGGCACATCGGTCAGAAGAATTGAAATGTCTAAGACATTCTGTTCCGTGAAATAGATACGGTATGTTTTTAGGACAACCAAAGTCATCGAGATTGATGATATTATTGTGTATTATCTTTGATTGTAAAAAACGTTTTTTCTAAAAACCCTTCACAAACACATATTTATATATACGTGTATGTGATGTTAACAATGAAACAAGATTGTCGTACGGTGTCTCTCCTTCGCTCCATCTAAGTCTATGATAATTTGACGTTAACCAGTGGTTTGTCCTAGCGTATTTTGGATTCGTAACGGATGTAGCAGGCGGAGTGAAAATCCAATGTCTACCAGCAAATCTCAGAACGTCCATGATTGACAGTTCCTTCACAATATATTTTCCGTTGTCATCGAAAAAGCACTGGAAGTCAATTATAACTGCAGTGTTATCCATAATACTGTAAGACAAAGAAACCACACATTACAAACTCTATATATATTATTTTTAAACACACAAATATATTTGCGATATTAATATGCGAACTTACGTTTACAGACGTCTGGACTGAAGCGTCGAGAGACAACAACTGACAAAAGAAACAAGTGTTGGGGGTACTATACATGGAGACGAATTTTTTTAGCAGGTGGGGATGGGTCGTCATCATCGTTCTCCATGTTGATGCGACGTATTCGATAATGACCGTACGCAAGTGTATCACGACCATTGTCTAGTATATAGCGCTTATCATCATACGGTGACAACGCTTGCTTATTTACGCGCATCGTGTACAGCGTATGATGGTCGCTACGTAAACAAAGCGCACTGGCAGAAAACTGACAATGATCAGTGAGACACTTGCGATACATATCGTGTCGTAGACTCCTCTTAATCGCAACTCGAGGTACACCTTTACATACACGTTTTTTGAAGAAATTTGTGTTAGTGGTTGAAATCACAATCACACACACACACACACACACACACACTGAAACACAAGGAATTTACTAGAAAAATATGTAACTGTACAGATGGTGAGACAGAGTTTAGGGGGTGGGGAAGGGTCATTAATTTTTAGTTTGTTGTGGGTGAGCATGGTGGGGGAGAAGGGTGAAGGGTTGGGTATTACATATTTTCTGCCTATTCCTGATCTGACGATGAGCTGTGAAGCTTGAAAGCGCTAATCGGAATAATTTTTATATAGTGGTGTGCAATATTGATCATGCTGATTGTGATACACGTTTTTGACACTCTTTGGTAGGATCTTCGTGGGCCACAAGGAACGAATAACATTTCGCTCGGAGACTCACGAATTCTCTAATAGGACAACCACACGTTTCATCCTTGAACAGTCCGACAACCTTTTTGTTTTTAAGGCTATAACAAGGATGAGACGTAGGGTAATCCGATGTGTCAAAAACGTGTAGGTCCTCCTTCATGTCTGCATACAAGTCAGATGTTTGAATACTATACATCAGACTGTCTGTATCTGTCATTAGCAATCTAACGTTACGGCCGTACTTGCCGACAGCGTAACGATAATGAAAGTCATACATTATCGTTTTGCTAACGTCAAGCACCGTGAAGCCGACATACACAGGACGGGAAAGAACGATGGATTTTTTACGGAGTGAGAGCCCCACCAGATCGTTCGTATAACGAATCATACGTTTCAGCCTAGGTGTGGAAACTAGTTTTTGAAGCCGTCGTTCATCTGAGACTAGTTCAAAGTCTATATGTTTCCGTACGTCCTCCAGCGACTTGCCGTATACGGCGTTGTTCATCAGTTTGAAAAGGTCTTTTTCAAAGCTGTTGACGGCTGCTTGCCTCTTGCGGGTGTTGAAATCGATAAACGGTTTCAACCAAGCGCTTTGCTTAAAACACAACACCCTATGAGTCGCTTTCAGCTCTAAACCAAGACTTAAATACAATTTCAAATTTCGATAATGGAGAACGTAATTTTGTTTGTCCTCCAAAGTCATTAACAACTTCTCTACGGATGACATTGTTGACCATGATTCGTTATACGATGATCTGTACATACTCTCGTGTAAACGTTTGGAAAAGGGAGAAAGGATATCGAGTGTTACGCGCTGGCGCACAGGTGCAAGCGGGTAGTCGGAATGCAGGTCGTGTAGTGTATCAGGATAGTGTAGGTCGACCTCGAGGATGTACCCGATGTCGGAATCATCACTCACATTACGTACATCCAAAGACTCGATTTCGTTACGATCGAGCCATCGGAAGTCTGCGTAAGGGAGTGGTTGCAACATGGCTGCACCGTATAGATTGTTACAGTCCGTATACAGAATGAAGGAGGTCGGTTTCGAAACATCGTACTGATCTGGGATCAGAGGGTTGTTAGCGATGGCATGACGGTTGGATGTCATAGCAACGCCTTCGCGGACCCCAGACTCTACAAACAGATGTTGATTTATATCTACCAACAGCTCTAATTCGACCCCTGTCTTTTTTAGCATCGCGTTCCAAGCGAGACCGGGAAGCGAGTAAAAATGACACGGGTCCAAACAGTAATCGCGTAAGGCCATGTCTCGAAAACTTTCAAAGACATCGGCCAGCAGCATTACGTCTGTCAACAAATACAGATCATGGTAATCTCCAAACATACGCAGATTGAATGCACTCCACACGTTTTGTGCGTGCTCGTAATCTGCGTCCGAAATAGACGATTACATCAACCGGTTATCAAAGTGTTCACGAGCGGGTAGACTTGTTTCGTTGAACCGATCAATACTGTCAACGTACTCGTAAGGGTATACCCCCTTGCATACGAGCAGATTGGTCTGTTCGTCGAAACCCCGTCTAAGCATTTCCTCTCTAAGCAAAGGAAATTGGCTCCCGAACGTGGACAGATCGCTAACGAGTGTGTCCAGAGAGCGATTAAGAAATTGAAAAGAGTCCACGAAACGCAAGGGACCAAGGGAGAACGACACGTAACGCTCTCTAGATGTTGCAATGCAGGATACGTGTTGGTCCTTATATTTTCCCAAACCCTGCATTAAATGGTGACAGTCGTAGCCACGAAGGTTGTGAAAGAAGACGGGCGCGGCATCTTGTAGCTCAGATTACAGCTATTGTGGGCTGCTCCCAAGATTTTCCCCGTAAGATGACAATGATTGCGTACCTTGTCATCGTCTGTCAAAGGGCGCTCACACAAATGGCAAACGGTGGCGTTAGTGAACGCAACATTGTCATCATCGGACATAATTAATCTTACGTTATGACGTATTACCTTCATCATATCCTCGACGTCTTTCATCAACCACGAGAAAAAAGTGTCTACAACATTTCACCACGATATACTTTAACCTCTCTCCAGAGACTGTGAGCGTGATCAACGATAGCATAGGAGAAACCTGACGGAATATACATCGCTTCGTATGATGTGGACGATACAGGAGGAGAAGATATTTTCTGGCGGACACCACTGCTATCAACTGAGTAGAAGTCACCTAAATCTTTCACTGTCGTCGGGATGTCGTTACCTAGTGAACACGATTGAAGGGGGGTGATAAGGGACTCGAAGACGGCGTAGACGGTAAAGGGTACTTTGAGACAGTGTGCGTAATTTTTAAATGACATAAACTTCTTCTCCTCTGTGGGCATTTTGGTTTTCTGTTCACCATAAGGTGTACAGTAGGGGAGATGTTCGGACAGACCATGTTCTGTGGAGAAACGATGCAGGCAGTAGTCGCAGTAAAATGATTTATGATCGAATTTTGTTAGGGAAAATAACAATTTATTAATGCTACTCATAAGACAGTAGTGTTTTCGGCTATTTGTATCGGACAGAAGTAAAAGATTAACATGATGTAATCTGTCCTTATTGGGGGTAATTCTTAACGGATAAACCTCATTTTTTGATTCGTTTCTGATATTGTCTTCTATATCATAGCCGAAAACGTTTATAGAAATGTTGGGATTCTGTGTTTCAAATTTAGAAATTGAGTTTATAGAAACAGGGTACTCGATACAGGACATATTTATTGTGTTTATGAAGGAGGTGTATTTTGAAACACTATCTTTATGGTCTTTCTGAGGGTGTATGTGGGCCAGAACAGACCATAGAAAACACATTTCATCTTGGGGGTTCTTGATGTTGACTACTGCCTTGGTGAGTGAGAGTTTTCGCGGGGTAGGAATGTAGTAGGACGCTGCTAGCGGCCGGTACCGTCCAACAACCAGTTCCAGCTTCATAACAGCGTCCACCGACCATCCGCTCCCGTCACGGGTAAAATTGGATATGCTATTCGTGATTTTGTCGTATGATTCGTCTAGTAGACAGTTCAACTCGTCGTTGTCGTCCGTGAGCAACGTACGACAACGTCCGTGGAAGACGGCGTCTTTGGTTACCTCTTTTTCTTCGCCGCTGTCACCATCTAACACAGTTTTAGTGAAAAGTATCCTGCACGCAATATGCCATTTGATACTACGTAAACGTGCTTGTTCTGTCAGAATATCCTTGCACAATAAAGGTCGCACCTCAGTCATTATCGATAATATACCTTGATCTCCCGTGTCCGTGTACACGGGCAGGTAATTAAATGTTGTGAGGGATCCTCTAATACTGGTGTTTCGTACGATATAAAATCGTGTCATAACTGAAACAATAGAAACATGTGTATTAGCTAATAGGAATGATGAATAACACACACACACACACACACACACACAAATTCATGTTTGTGGTAAATAAATAGATAGTACACGTTAGTAATACGTTAGTTTATTGCAAACTGTGAAGATGGCAGCTACTTCCGATTTTAGTATTGAAAGTGAAAGAAGAAAATCGTTCAAGTATTGGGAAGTGACGTTTGTCAGCCCCGACGAGTTAGCGTTTGCCGGGTTTTACCGCTATCCGCTAAATTATGATGTTTGTGGACATAGTATGTCATTCATAGACGATAGAGTTAAATGCTTTTGTTGCGGAATTGAATTAGTTCATTGGAGAGAAGGTGACAAACCTATGGTGGAACATGAAAAATTTTCTCCGTCATGTCAATTTCTAAACGATGTCAAGAGACAATACATTGGGGAGAAGGTGACAAACCTATGACGAAACATAAAACATTTTCTCCGCCATATCAATTTCTAAACAACGTCAAGAGACTATCTTGTACATGTTAGACAGAGTTGGATCATATGTTAATTCATATCAAACAAGTTTGGTTTGCTACATAATTATAGAGAGAGACAATTGGTATTTAAATTTTTACCTTGTTGAGGCTGTTCCTGTTCCTGCTGATGTTGTTGTTCCGGATTCTGCTGAAGGTCGGTCATGATGATGATATTCAGACGAGAGAGTGAATACTGAAAAACAAAGAAACTGTTATAACGCTGGTATTATGTTAGTGTATCTTAAACGCTTTATATCACACAAAGTAAATTAGAATATCAATTTGTAACATACAATTTGTAGCGCGGTAGTGTTCAGCAACATGAACGAGTGGTAAGTAAGACGCTGTTGCGAAGTTCACAGGTTATATATAGTGCGAGCGTCGATGTGTGTGCAACTGTACTAAAAAAGATGTTATGCGCATGCGCAAATAATGCAAATGCACATACGTAGATGACTGAAAAAGAGATGATTTACATAATAAATGTACGCTTAGACCAACGAAATGATCTTTAACATATCTGTGTTTCTTGATTATGATTGATGCCAACGGTCTACGTTTCCGCAACGTATACGTGTTTTCAAAATCATTATTTCAGCCAAAATACAGAATGCTAGAAACAGTGATGAAATCACTCGCTGATGAAGGTTTAGGTTATCACGCATACAGCGAGAACGAAGAAGTCCCACTACCGAGTGAAATCACTGGTCTCGACTCTGTTATCGTATTCGATGACGTATCGTGTGAAAGACAAAACAATATTCGAAAGTATTTTGCTATGGGGAGACATAGCGGTGTGGACACATTCTATCTATGTCAGACATATAGCCAGATACCGAAACAATTGGTGCGTGACAACGCTAACTTGTTGATATTGTTCAAACAAGACGATCTAAATTTACGACATGCATACAACAATCACGTCAACATGGATATGAAATATGATGCTTTCAAAGACGTCTGCACGGAAGCGTGGAAGGATCGTTATGGATTTCTAGTCATAGACAGAGACTCGTCAATAAATGAAGGTAGATATAGAATCGGCTTTGATCGATTCATAATTGTTTCCAGCGAAGTATAAAAGTGGTTGCACTGTAGTAATGTAATCAGTCCTCTTGCTAACACGTGATGGCGATGAATAAGGAGGAACGACTTACGTATGATATAGATACGATAAGCGACAACATAAGGAAAAAATATCATGCATTACAACACGGTATCAGAGAAAGCGACGAGAAGTTCAGAAAAAATTACAGACCGATTCTGGAGCCATTAGAAGCTATTTCACGAAAGTTAAGTGGTGATATGATGGAGGAGGAGGAGGAGGAGGAGGAGAAGGAGGATGAGGCGGAGGAGAAGCAGCAGATAAAACAAGAAGAGCCTACGCAACACGTAATAACTGAAAACGAAAGTGCACGCAGAGTCATAACGCTTCTCATTTCAGTGACGATAGCTCATGGAACCCTAACGCTTCACATTTCAGTGACGATTCATTAGCAAACAAATATATGCGTTTGTGCGAAACGGCTGACTGTAAACGGATTATAGATCGTATGTATGGTGTCCGATACGAGGCCGGTAAATGGATGATAGGTGATTCAAATGTGAAAATCGATGATAACGACAACTTTCATGTCAAAGGAAAAATTTACGAGGGTACGCCCGGTCTGTACGAACTTTTGTTTATGAAACTACCGAAAAAATACAATAAGGACGATATGAGGAAATACAAGTCCATACTACTAGCAACCAACGGACACAAACAAAAATATAAACACAATACACGAATAAACAGTAACAGTGGCGTCAAGTACCGACTAGTAATATCTAAATTGTTTGCATCGAGTGCACGAAAACGTACGGCGAGTGGCTATATGGAGATGAAGCCGAACACTGCAATCGATTACGTACATTGGGATAATCCTAACGAGTTGGTTAATCGATTGAGAATGTTAATGGCTTCTCAAAGTAGTGGCCATACTGGTCATAGGAATGAAATCGTTTCGATATTGGAAGAATTACGTGAAGCCGGCATTATCATATAAAAGCAGACGCACCGTTCTATGACCACCAGTTCTTCATAAATATGAGTGTAGACAAGTTCGGTAGACACGACAGCACTGTAAGAGTGCGAAAAGAAACTCATCGAAGTCTGCGTGAGGATATCGGTTTAGGAGTGACTAACGACGGTCACTTTGATGTGAAAAACAAAAAGATACGCAACTTGGTTGATCCTGAAGAGCTGCACGAAGTTGTTTCTTTACAGTACGTAAAGGAGGCATGCTTACAGTACAAGAACGATGCTACCGTAGACGCAAAAGATCATCGAATAATAATGCTAAACGATCCGCTTAAATCAAGAGATGCAGCCACAAAACGATACGTAGACGCAAAGAGTTTGAGAAAAGATCGTGCAGGTAACGTAATCGTTTATGACTGTCGGCTAACACACGTGCAAGCGCCAGTCGCCAGCAAAGACGCTGTGAATTTGGAATTTTTATACGACAACACAATCAGTATGCAAAGCAATGCTTTCTACGCTGGCGAAAGAAAAATTACGAATACAGCGGACGGAGTAGCTGACGCAGACGCAGTCACTGTACGACAAATGCACGAACTAAAACTACATATAAAGACTGAATTGTACAAGGTCACTCAGGTATTTCATGCTCGTATAATCAATCTAATAAAGTTTGTCTATAAATATCAAGACAGCCCGACACAGCGTTCAGTCCTGTCTGAATATATTGAAGATGTGGGACGTTTAATAGACGTTCTCGATACGGAAACGGAAATCAAGGATTGGAGATCTGTTAACAAGAATGCACGTACTTCGTAAGAAAAGAATGGGGCGTGGTGTAATTGGAAAAATACTTAAAAACACTGTGCCCGCTATCGTTTCGTTAGTACCTAGTTTGATTAATCGAGCGGTGGACGCATTGCCAGTATAATTACACCTACACGGCTACCGATTCTGTGGACCCGGAACAAAACTCAAAGAGAGATTGGCACGCGGCGAGCGCGGAATCAACGAGCTGGACGAAGCCTGTCGCGAACACGATATCGCCTACACAAGGTACAAAGACAACAGTCGAAGACGTATAGCTGATCGCGTTCTTGCCGACAAAGCGTGGGAACGAGTGAAAGATTGGAATTCCGGTGTTAGTGAAAGAGCGTATGCTGTAGCTGTAGCAGCCGCAATGAAAGCAAAATCAGCAGTGGGTGGAGGGAGCTCGCGTAGTGGTTGCAGAAAAAAGAAGAAGGGTTCAGGAATTAAACGTCAATCCGCGGGCAAACGCAAAAAGACCTGCAAACGTAACAACACCAAACGCAAAACAGTCTCAAGGCATAAACGTAACAATAAAAAAATAGCGTCAGGTCTATACCTACGTCCTTACAGACAAAAACCTAATTTGCATACCAGTGCGTGCATTGTCCGACAGTGATTTGTATGTGTACGCAAAACTTTTGAAAATACCTTATTTCAGAGGAGTTTTATGCGTAACACTTTACCGCACAGACCGCCTTGGAAGAACGAGAGTGCGGTTGTTAATCTGGACAGTGCAGAAGGACCTGGTACGCACTGGGTTTGCTACAAGAAGCGAAAAAATCGAGTTTACTACTATGACGCGTATGGTAATATGCGGCCACCTCTTGAGCTGACACGGTATTTTGGAACCGACACTGACATTTACTACAATTACGAGCGTGAACAGCCGCCACACACAGTCATCTGTGGGCATTTATGTTTGGACTTCTTAACGCGTGAGTGATCAGTAAGCGACAAGATGTCTTCGCTGTCGGTCACCTTAACAGGTACGAATGCTGCCGCTCTTGTATGTGACTTTTTCCCGCCTCTCGAACTAACAAACGGCGAATGGTATGTAGGTCTATTGGACTTTACTACATACAACAGTATACCGAACGTGGTTGAGGGAAAAAACAATGTGTTTCCAGTACTACGGGACGGAACAACGTGGGACTTGATAACTTTACCTACGGGTGCTTATGAAATCGGTGACGTAGAAGCCTTCCTCAAAAAGCAGTTAGGAGACTCAAAGATTAGTCTACGTCCTAACAACAATACACTGAAATGTGAACTGACTTGTGCACTGGATATTGACTTTCAACAAACAGTGTGCGGTATCGGTGATATGTTGGGTTTCAAGGAAAAGCGTCTGCTTGAAGCGAATAAAACTCACACGTCTGACGCCACAGTTAACATTATAAAAGTGAACAATATACTGATAAGGTGTAATATAGCGCAAGGATCATACAAGAACGGTAAAACGAGCACACGCTGCACTCATTCTATCCGTCAGTTGAACCAGGATTCAAAATAATTGAATCACCTACAAACGTCATATACCTACCTGTGAATGTGAGTCGTTTGGACAACATAACATTATCTTTACACGACCAGGACGGTGACGTAATAGATTTTCGTGGAGAAGTCATCACTGTGCGTTTACATCTAAAACGACTATAGACATGGGCTTGTACTTTGTTTCTTCGCCACCGCTGCTACCACAGTCGTCAGAAATAAAAGAAGAAGAAGAAGAAGAGAGATCAGTTAGGAAACGCATCAGTACTCGTTCGAAACTGAAACGATTAACATCGGTTAACCGTCGTTTCCTGATTTCACTGGGTTTTGTTGTTGTTGTAAACAAGTAACATGGCGAGTGGAATATTATCTGTGGAGCAGCAACCGTTCTTTGAAGACAGTATCACGCACTTTTCATTTCACTCACACGCGCCGTACGCAACAACAAGATATGGAAACAATGATGAAATACGTGTGCCAATACAACAACAGGACGTCTTTACACTGCCGTCAGAAAGTTTCCTCTACATCGAAGGCAAGTTGGTTAAAAACCCTAGTGTGGCTGCAGATACTGCGCTGAATGTGGAACTGGTGAACAATGCTATAGCATTTCTCTTTGAAGAGATTCGTTACGAGTTGGCCGGAGTGGTAGTGGACCATACCAGAAACGTCGGCGTTACGTCAACTATTAAAACTTTTCTATCACTCAACAACAACGCACGTGACGCAATGGAAAACGCGGGTTGGGTGGCACCGACCGCGAACGTATTAAAAGTGAATGATGACGGTGAATTCAACTTTTGTATTCCACTGAAAATGCTAATGGGGATTCGCAGAAGACTATACACGCATCGTGCTGAACGTGAAACAAGAACTTATACTCCTACGCACATCTACCGACATAAACGCTATGGTTTTAGCAAGCGGACAAACGGCTGCTAATTGTGTTCTTGAACTAGATAAAGTTTACTGGAAAATGCCTTATGTACATGTAGCTAATGCGTACAGATTACCACTGTTACGACTCATAGAGAAAGACCACCCGATAACTATGCCTTTTAGGGCCTGGGAGTTGCACGAGTATCCTGCCTTACCACAGACTAAAAGGCAGAATTGGATTGTCAAGACCTCGAGTCAGCTAGAAAAACCACGCTTTGTTGTGTTAGCGTTTCAGACAGCAAGAAAGAATGTACTGACAGCACACGCCGATGAATTCGATCACTGTAACGTGACCAATGCGAGACTGTTTCTAAACGACAAGTATTATCCTTACGATAATTTAAACTTGGATATTGGGAAAGACCGTTTTGCATTATTGTACAATATGTACGCCAGTTTTCAAAGTTCGTATTACCACCGTTTAGACGTCAGCCCACTACTGACACCAGAATTATTCAAATCAAAAGCCCCGCTGTTTGTATTCGATTGTAGCAAACAAGACGATACGCTTAAGTCTTCAGCGGTTGATGTACGTTTAGAATTTGAATCGTCAATGAATTTTCCTACGCAGACGACTGCCTACTGTATGATACTAAATGATTAGCTTGTAGAATATACGCCATTGTCCAACACAGTACATAGACGTGTTTAAGTCTTATTTTATACATATTTTGTAAATACTAGTTTTAAATATATATATATATATTTTCATATTTGTAACATTATAATATTGGAGCTGTGTGTATGTATTTTAATTGTAAAACTAGTTTAGATATATTTTAATACTTGTAACAATATAATCTTGGAACTGTGTATGTTTTTTTTTTAATTGTACAAACTAGTTTAGATATATTTTCATACTTGTAACAATATAATAGTTTAGATATATTTTCATACTTGTAACAATATAATCTTGGAGCTGTGTATGTATTTTAATTGTAAAAACTAGTTTAATATAATCTTGGAGCTGTGTATGTATTTTAATAAATGTATATAGTACACACTTTATTATTATTTGTATAACCCACCCCATAATGTACATAGATTTTTTTTTTACTTACTTGCAACAAACTAACGAGTGTTGTTCACACACGTACCCTTAAATGACAGACGTTGTATGCACACTGAAGGCTCGCACGCTTAAAATTCAGCTATACCTAAAATATATCTTCAATTAGAAGTGTAATATAAAAAGTACGGTAAGAATATACTTCAGAAATTGTAATTTGATCACACACACACATACTTATTTGAATGAGTCATGTATTAAATTCAATAAATAATGCACTTGATGATGTTTTAACGTGAATAATTTTTACGTTTAAATAAAATCTGTACATACAATAAAATTATGTAGTGTGATATATAAATTACGTTTAAATAAAATCTGTACATACAACAAAATTATGTAGTGTAATATAAAAAGCACGATAAGAATAAATTTCAGAATTTTGTAACAGACATAGTAATTTGATCACACACACATACATACTTATTTGAACGAGTCATGTATTAAATTCAATAAATAATGCACTTGATAATGTTTTAATGCGAATAATTTTTACGTTTAAATAAAATCTGTACATACAATAAAATTATGTTCACTTATTAACGTATTCAAAATGTTTCATGTAAACTTACCAAACTAGCGTACGTTGTCTACACACCTTAAAAATGACGGACGTTGTGTATATTGAAGCTCACATGCTTAAATTCAGCTATACCTAAAATATATATCTTCAATTAGAAGTGTAATATAAATAATACGGTAAGAATATATTTCAGAAAATTGTAACAGACATAGTAATTTGATCATACACACACGCACACACACGTGTATTAAATTCAATAAATAATGCGCTTGATAATGTTTTAATGCAAATAATTTTTACGTTTAAATAAAATCTGTACATACAATAAAATTATGTTCACTTATTAACGTATTCAAAATGTTTCATGTACACTTACCAAACTAGCATGTGTTGTCTACACACCCTTAATGATGAACGTTGTGTATACTGAAGACTCGTAAAACGTACAATAATAATACAAAACAGTCTTTCAACTATTAAAAAATGCTGTTGTACGTAGTGATAGATTTCACGATGTATCAGGCACACGCAGAGAGTCGAATAAGAAATTGCAGCTGATTTTCTTCGCGTATATATTGTACTCTGGTAGTGGGGACAGCTTGTGTCCGTTTTAGGAGTAAATACATTCTAATCGGTAAGTAATCCGACTTACTGTCACCGCTGCTACTGACTGTCATGTGTCAAATTAGAAAGTAGGACGCACCGATTTAGACGATGTAATCACGGTTAATGACCCTTGGTTTAAGTTAGTGAATAATAACTATATCTAATTCTGTATCGTTGTGTGTGTATGTGATCGTAGTATGATTTTATTTCTTGACACAACCCTTTATCTTGAAATATGATTTTTAGTCGGAAGTTGTAAATATTTTTTTTAAAATATCACTTACCTGCAAAGGATATACCCTTGCGTACGAGCAGATAACAATATGTAATTTCGTGTATAGTATTCAGAAATGTGTGAGAGAGAGAGAGCGAGAGAGAGAGAGACAATTTAATAATGTGTCTGCTCATATAGTTTGAATTTCCCACCACAGCGGTAAACTATATTTTAAGTTTACGTGTACACAGGTTGTATCTTGCAATCACGAAAATTATTATGTAAACTGATAATTGTTTTTATTAAAATCTTACAATGACGAAATATTATTATTTCATATTGTATTTATTTTATATCATTGTTTACGATATATATTTAATTAATGCAAAAATGAATTTTTAAAATTACAATGGTCTGTAAACCATATTTAAGTTTGTGTACAGTGACACCGTAATCGATTTGAATAAGGGAATTCCTGTCAACGTCTGCAGCTAGAGAGCGAGAGACATACACAACAGTAATATAGTAAATGTGTGTGTGAGCAGTGCGTACATTGTCCGACAGCGATTTGTATGTGTACACAAAACTTTTGAAAATACCTTATTTCAAAGGAGTTTTTATGGGTAACACTTTACCACACAGACCGCCTTGGAAGAACGAGATGCGTCTAGAGACAGAGAGAGTTACTTACATTCAAAGAGAGAATTGATAACATGATATCATAGTAAAACCGATGGCGTAGAGAGAGAGAGAGAGAGAGAGAGACCCGTTACATAAACACGTGGAGAGAGAGTGAAATGCAACTATAATCTACTAAATGTGTGTGTGCGAGAGAGAGAGAGAGAGAGAGAGAGAGAGAGAGAGAGAGAGAGAGAGAGAGAGGGAGAGAGAGATAGTTTTACTTGACAGATAGTTACTTACATTCAAATGTGAGGAGAGAGAGAGAGAGAGAGAGAGAGAGAGAGAGAGAGAGAGAGAGAGAGAGAGAGAGAGAGTTTATATCGTGATGGATAACTGCGTCTAGAGACAGAGAGAGAGGGAGGGAGAGTTACTTACATTCAAATAGAGAATTGATAACATGATATCATAGTAAAACCGATGGCGTAGAGAGAGAGAGAGTGAGACCCGTTACATAAACACGCAGAGAGAGAGTGAGATGCAACAGTAATCTACTAAATGTGTGTGTGCGAGAGAGAGAGAGAGAGAGAGAGAGAGAGAGAGAGAGAGGGAGGGAGAGAGATAGTTATTTACATTCAAAGAGAGAATTGACCCACCACCCACCAACCACCCCTGATATGCAAATCAGCTTTATTAAAAAAAAAATAAAAAATTATAATCGCTGAAATTCGCGGATGCGGTTGGTCCATTGAACCCCACTCCACCACCACCCACCCCTTGATATGCAAATCAATTTAATTAAAAAAATAAAAAATAAAATAAAAAAAATAAAAAATTTTATTCGCGGAAATTCGCGGATGTGGGTGGTCCATTGAACCCCAACCCCCACCCACCCCTTGATATGCAAATCAATTTAATAAAAAAATAAAAAAATAAAATTTAAAAAATAAAAAATTTTATTCGCGGAAATTCGCGGATGCTGTGCTCCATTTGGGATGCTGCGGGTCCAGCGGTGGTGGTGGGGGAATAACGGTACTTGGCTCAGGACCGGTATTTTCCCCCTACTAATGTAAATACGAAAATATTATTTATATGAGCTTTATAATCAACATACATATGAGTCGGGGCTTCTCAGCGCTTTTGCATCGAACCTTCTTGATGTTGCTGATAAAAATCATCAACATAATTTCACTTAATATTAATTTTCAAGAAAAAAAAACCAGCAAAATTTCTAAAAGCTTAAACATTTAATTTTAAAAAGTATAGGCTAAAAGAATTTAATTATTGGCTGAAATAATATATTTATTTATTTATGAAAAAATTCAACTTGCTGTTTCTTACGTTAGTGCACCTCGGGGACTCATTACAAACGGTAGAGTCCCATAAACAGAATGAGGTCGAGAACACTGGTGTAAGTCTGTCACTTATCTAAACAGACATCGCAGGAAATTAAGAAACGCAATTAATCACTCAAAACAAATTTAAAAAATTATAAAATATTAATTCTTTTTTTATTCTAATTTGTAACATGTTCTGGATAGTTTCCCGCCGAATACAATTCATAAAATTTTTTAACCTTGCACGCGTCGTATGTGAAAACCATTGAGTCCACTGAAGTTGTGATGGGTCATTATTTTACTAGGCTACTCTTAATTCTAAACCTATGGTACGTTTTTAAAAAGTGTTCAATACCAATATTCTAATTTATAAAAAAGAAACGCCGAGGAAATTAGGCTTATATAAAATTTTATATACATATATTAAATTTTAGAACTAAACATTTATATATATATATATATATATATATATATATATATATATATTGCAACGGTACAACCATTAACGGTACTGTGCATTGCCAAAATAAATTAAATAAATAATAAAAATAAATAAATATGGATTAATAAACATGATTCAGATTGCATAAGCTGTATCGTAGTTAAAAATAGGGAGCGCAGAATTCATGCATGGACACGCATTCCTGACACACCTGTCGCTAGCGTTGTGTACACGCGTATTTCTTTTGTGTGTGTGAAGCCTGTCCGTTCCTGAAATGTAACCAACCCTTTTCAAGTAGAATAGTTTTTATGTTTTATTTTAATTATAAGAAAAATATGCCGATATGGTAAAACGAAAGACACAAAAGTGTATAGAAATTAAAGGTAAACAAAGGGTTAAAAGACCGTGCCAATGTGACGAAAAGTGCAATTACTATACGTAAAACGTGAATAGCTCTTTTTGTAATTACTGTACAATAAAGAAGTGTAATTTACGTATAGTAAACATATAAAAATTAGTGATCGATTGAGCATCGAGTGGTGTGAAACAGACTTCGTAATTCGCGAAGATAGGCGAAAATAGCGAATTGAACCAGAGTGGGGAAAAAGACGTCTCGACAAAATCTGACAAGTTAAAAATTGTTCAGACGTGAGCTTTTGCACGACCTGGCTATAAATACCAGGTTGCGCTAATAAAATTTCTTCTTCTCGATTCAACCGTTGCCACAGGAGGCTATGTCAGTCGACGACGCTATTTTATATCTATAGTAAGAGTCACAGGACAAACTGGAAGTCCCACCAGAGCAGCAGAGCACATACGATAAGGTCTATGGACACACCTGCAACATATAATGTGAGGCGTGACGACTATTAAACAGCACATGCAGTGGAATCCGACCAGAGGACCAGGAGGACACGGAAGACACGACAAGAGGACCAGGAGGACACGGACTGAGGACCAAAGGAGGACGTACGGATGATTAACCACGTCAAACGAGGTGATGAAAAACCATTGTAATTACAGACATTTGAAAGACACTAATTAAAGTTAGAATGAAAGACATTCAACAAGTATTAAAATAACTAAATTGTACATAAATGTAAAAGCAGAGTAAAGTATAGAATAATATCTCTTGTATAAAATTTAGTAATTGAGGGTAACGTAAATGATAAGAGAAATATTTGACTTTGAGTTAACGTAATTAATAAAGTCTTTGTTGATAAAGGAGGATGCATATGAAGTAGAAAGTTTTAAAACCAATTAATATTAACGAAATTTGAATACAAGATAAATTCATTATTGAAGCAAAGTAATTAGCAATTGCAAAAGATACCACACAATGAGTAACCCGAGAGCAAAAAATATTTAATTAATTAAAATTAGATAATAAGATTTATGTATAACCTGTTGTATGTAATTTGTTAGCTATAAGGTGTACGAAAAAGTCGTACAAACGATATAATAATGAGTACTACGAGTATTTCAATATGCTAAATGAAAGATTTTGTTTAATAAAAAAATAAATAATGGAACAATTTTAAACCTAAATAACGTATCATCTACTTATTACGATTACACCCATTAATTCAATACATTATATAATTTGTTATGTTATTATATATATATATATATATTATAACAATACACATTGCTATTGTTTAATGTATTTTTACTTGGTGCTGTGTTTATACTCAAATAACATTTATATATAACATTACTAACAACGTGTATGTATAATTGGGGTTCAGGTGTAATTATAATAAGAGTAGCCCTTTTAGGAATCGTAATATGTTTCCATTTATTAATTTAAACAAACATAGAAAATAATAATATAAAAATAATGATTAATTCGCCATATGATATTCATTATCTATGGTTTCAAAGTTTCTTTGCTTGCCTTATTCTCATCACAAACATAGATCTTATATCCTAGATATTATAGTATCAATTTTAATTAAAACATTTCTTCATTATACTATAATTCTTGACTACTCAGTCTGAATGTGTGCTTTTTCAAATTTGTTAATACATCCTTATTCTATATTTTTTTTATACCTTTTACGGCTTTATAATCATTTGAACACAACTAATTGATTATTTCCAATTACGTTACTTTATGTGCTCTCAATAAAAAAATATTTAAATAAATTAATTATATGTTCATTCTCCAAGCAAGGATTTAAATTATCGTTACATTGACTGATTAAAGAAAAATAATTAATGAATATTCTGATTACACATAAATTACATTCTCTTATCTCTATCTACATAGTTATTATTTAATCTAACAAAAAATGTTTTTGTTTGTTTTTGTTTTTCTTTTTATTAAAGTCTTTCAATGTCTTTACTCTTTGATAATTATAGATTGGTTTTTCATCACTTTAAATTCTGCAGATTTGTCCCATGTCCTCCAGTGATCCCGTCAGTCCGCTCCTCCTGGATGTCCTCTTGTCCTCACTGCTCGTTCTCCCGTCTCTCGTCCTTCATGGTACATCGGCTGCTGTAGTTTGTGATGACGTTTTGCTCTGGATCTGTTTCTGTTATGATAGAACCGTCTCTATTGCTCGGTGTCTCGTTCTTCCTCTGCTAGTAGTTCTCTCGTCATCTGTCTGGAGTTGATGTTCTTAGTCGTAGACTGCTTGTAGACGTCCGACGATTTCTTTGTTACGGTACTTTTTAATTATGATTTTTCATTACTTCTTTAAATCAAAACATTTGCCGTAATACTTTATAAGTTACGCTTAAAAAGTCTTACTGATGTTAGATATAGCGCCTAACTCTGTCCAAAGTAATTAAAAATTCGCGTCTCGGACGGACATAACGTACCGCCACGACTGAAGAATGTTAGCAGAGAGAGTTTGGCTCTCCTGGGCTCATATTTATATCCACCAAGAAAACCACACCTGTCGGCTCAGGAACAAGCCTGTCGAAAACTGAACCATGGCGTGAGTGTCCCCACTCTCGTCTCATTTCACATATTTGCACTTTTTCGCCAATCGCACTGTTTAATGCGGATTTCAAGGTGATATAATATTGTCTAATTTAATTACACATATGATATGTAATTATCATAATGATCGCATCATTAGTGTAATTATAATGCTTTAAAAATCGCACAGAATTCGCACTGATTGTCCGAATTACGTAGAATTCGCACTGCACATGTATCTGATTTTTACACATTTTTAGAAGTTTTTACATTCTTTCTAACATTTGTGGTTTGCTTAATATTAAATATATTCTTAATTTAGCATTGACTTGGGGTGAGGTTTTAAACTTTCAGGCTCAAACAGGCTTCACGCACACACTCTAATTACTTGTGTACACGCTTACAGCGGTAATCGCGTGATCTTGCGTGTTGATTCCTGTTTGAAAGCCAGCTCCCAATTTCACACCTACTCGTCTAGTACATATTATTAAAATTAAATTAAATATTTATTTTATATCATATATGCGCATTACAGCATATGCTTGTATTGTCGCAATATATTGCGACAGAACAACCATATACGGTAGTGTGCATTTCCAAAATAATAAAAATAAATAAATATATGGTTGATAAACATGATTCAGATTGCAAGCTGGATTGTTTAAAATATAGGGAACAGTACAATTCATGCATGGACACGCATATCTGGCCACCTCTCGCTAGCTGTGTATCATGTGTATTTAATATGTGTGTGTGAAACCTGTCCGTTCCTGGACAGTAACAACACCTATTCTAATTATGTTAGATTTTAAGTATTATTTTAATTATAAGAAAAATATGTACAATAATGTAAAACAAAATACACCAAAGTGTGTAGAAAATAAAGATGCACAAAGGGTTATAAAATCGTGAGAAAGTGACGTAAAGTGAAAGTACAATGAATTTAAAAGTGAATAGTTCTCTGAATAATTACAATAAAGAAGTGTAAGTTACATATAATAAACATATGAAAATTAGTGATCGGTTGAGTATCGTGTAGTGTAAAACAGACTTCGCAATTCGCGAAGATCGGCGAAATTAGTGAATCGAACAAGAGTGGGAGTAAGGACGCTTTTGACAAACTCTGACAAGACAAATATTGTTCAGACAGGAGCTTTTGCACGATGTGGCTATAAATACCAAGTCGCGCTAATCAGCTTTCTTCTTCTTCATTCAACCGTTGCCACAGGAGGCTATGTCAGTCAGAAAAGCTGTCTCGAATCTACAGTAAGCGTCACAGGATAGACTGGAAGTCAAAGCAGAGGTTCTATGGACACACCTACAGCCCATGATGTGAGGAGAGACAACAATTAAGGAGTACATGCAGTGGAATCCTGGAAGAGGACCCGAGGACCGAAGGACACGGACCGAGGACCGAAGGAGGACACACCGATAATGTACCACATCACACGAGGTGATAAAGAGCCATATAATTACCTACAATTGAAAGACAATAATTAAAAACTATAATGAAAGACATTCGAACTGTTGCTATAAGTAACTAAATTGTACATAGTAGTGTAAAGACAGATTGTTAATTTAGAATAATATTTCATGTATGTCAATTAGGAGTTTAATACAACGTAAATGCTATAAGAGCAATATTTGATTTGAAATTGAAATAATTTAAAGTAATTAATAAAATCTTTATTTGGTAAAAGAAAAATGCATATGCAGTAGAAAAGAATTAAAGCAAAGTAAGATTAAAGAAATTGAAATAAAAGTAAATTCATTGTTGAAATACATTGGTAAGCAATTGCAAAGATAACCACACTGAATGAGTAAGCCGAGAGCAAAATATTTGATAGTTAGGATTAGATAATAAGATTTCTGTATAACCTGTTTAATGTAAATTGTCAACCAGAAGTCACATGCAAAAGATCGCACAAGCGAAGAATAATGAATTTTTCTATTTCCGAAATTAAAGATGTTGTTAAATAAATGATGTAAATATTTAAAAAACGTATTACGCTTTCTTGTTATTACGATTACACCTAACGTCATTGTTATGTTATATATGACACATGCAAATTAAATTAAATAAATTTGTATTGTTGTAAATTTGGCGCTGCAAAGCGTGGGGCTCTCCAAATTAAATAAATTATTTTGCATATATATATATATATATATATATATATATATAAAAGTTAAGTTATGTTTGAGTTACTTAAGAACTCAAAGAATTTGAGAATGTGTGACTGAGTCTTAGTAGTGATTAGATCTATCGATACTGATTTACAGATATAAGTCTCGTCGTAATCTTGCAGCCTAATAATACAATTCAAAAATTAATTTTTTATAAGTTGTGCAATGGCAGCACAAGCGCAAGCAACACCCTGTGCCAACAACAATATCTAAAATGTGTTTATTAAAGAATAAGGAATCTCTCGCGTACCCGTGCTTGTCAGTCTATTTGCCTGTTATGTTATTAAAAGTTTGATATATATATATATATGCACTTTGGCTGAAGGAAGCCGTCGATGATCAGAAAGGGGTCGCCGTAAGAGTCCCCAGACGACATGAAATGAGAAAACAAGGTCTGCAGACGATAAGAAGCGACAGAGTGTGGAGAGAGAGAGAGAGGGAGAGAGTGAGTAAATGTACAGAGAGGGCACGTAGGGTAGTTAGGTGAGAGAGTGAATGAATATAAAATAATCGTATAAAGCTTTGAAAGTCGTAAAACCAATATAAAATATTGATGATGTCGAAAAAGTTATTAAACTTTAAATTGGATTCAGAATTTGACGTTGCATAATGTAAGTGCACGGCGTTCTCGATCGTTATTTTTGCATTATTGTTGTTGCCGTTGTCGATAGTAGTCAGACAAGAGTGCTTGTATGCGATATTGAAATCAATCAGGCAGCGACAGCTTGTAATTCGAAACAACACTGCCCAATAGTTTATTTATAGTAAACATAAATACTTATACCAGTGAAACCCATATAACTGTAGATAGATACAATCACGCTTACAACACGCGTACCTATATGAATGTTGTACTCACAAAATCTTCTATATGGGTATATAATTAAACTTAAATTGTATAGGTTACTATGAAAACGACATGGGTCACATTTTTTCCATAAATTGAGTTATATATGTATCCGAGTTACATGTTTGTGTATACCCTACATAATTTATATGAAAATAACATGAATCCTCTTTGGAGTAACAATGAAATTTAAGAAGTACGGTTATTATGAAAATCTCGTGGCTCTGGATTTCATAATTATCGTAAACGTCTTCCAGATATTTCTTGCTATACATTGTCTACACGTTCAGGTAGATATCATGTACTAAACAATGTGTTTGATGGCTCATTTAGACGCTCAAATGTACACGAGTAGCGTCCAATAAGACTACTATTATATTAGTAAACTACCCCTATGCCCGTTAATACCTTCTCGACTTTCCATTTAAAAACTAGAAAGACTTTTTTAATATCATGAATCCAATGTTTGAAGAGGTCGTAATGTAATATGAGGGGTCTTAGACAACTTTTAAAAGAAAATTATTATTCTAAAAAGGAAAATTAATATTATAAATGTTTGTCCCGACTAAAATTGAACGAACACCGTAACCAGATACTCGATAATCTTTCAAAAACTAAGAAAATTTCCAAAAATAATGCAAAACTTTCCGATTAAGAACAACTAATCTGACCTGTGATCACATATTAAGGACCAAAAAAATAAAAGGGAAACAAAATACGTAAGTTTATATAATATGTATTGCAACAAAACACAGGATGATGATCTATGAATAAGAATATCAGAGCATGGATGACGGACATTAGCATGTTTTAGATTGATTTATGCAATTTTTGTCAATGAGCTATAAGTTTTGTATTTAGTGATGGATAAGGACTTGTGTTATACGAAATTCTTTGTAAATGTTTGCTCTATAATGTCCATGTACTTTGTTTGTGAATATGTGTGCGCGTTCGCGTGTGATGAACCTTCGTTGTTATATCTTCCGCGTTAGTTATCCTACCGGCATGAGACTTGGACAGTGAATTATTTATGAAAATAGCTACATTTTCTATATACTCTGTTGTTCTCAGTGATTTTTCAAATGTGGTTTATTATTAATTGAAAACTCAACTTTTCACTCTTATCTATTGAAGAGTAATACAAATTCTAGATAAAATCTGAGCAGGCACTCGCAGAATTATACAAAGATTCGCCTGCAACGCGTCTATCTTATGTCCAATCTACCAAGTAGACAGTTGACTGACCAATCAGAAGCCCCTAATTTCAGTCAGATCCGTCGGTTGTCATGTGTACTTCGAGGCAGTTCATCGGAAGCCGTTGCATAGTGAACGTGTGTTCTTCATCAAGAGTTTTTCTTGTTCGAACTGGTTTAATCTAGAGTAACTCTAAGTCTTGGGACTCTTTTCGAGTTTGTCGACTAGAACCAAGCGGGTGAACTATCAATTATAATATATTAAGTGCTATTATCTGTTAGTGGAAGATATTCCGCTTAGGGAGATTTATCGACCGTGATAAATCTTTATTAACCCGGAAAACTTCAAGAATAGCCGGAAGGTGTAAGTAATATACACCGCTTTTAAAGAATATCACTCATTATCACCCTGAGTATCAATAATTAATAACGATCAATAATTAATAATAACCAATTGCGACCGATAAAACTAACGATTCGCAAAGTGACAATTTGTTTGTGAAATCAGTATCAGTGTTATCAGCTGTTCAGCGAACCTCAGCGCGGAGAGAGAGAGAGAGTGTGAGAGCGGAGAGCGGCGGTCATTGCAGAGAGAGGAGAGTAGCAGCGGCGGAGCGAGTGACGTCACGCCTAGTGTAAAGGAATTCTACGTTCAAGTAAAATTTACCAAAACTGAACTACATAAACTCTTTCATAATAAATAAAATACTATACCTGACATTTTGTTTAGTTTAAATATATCATATAAACAATTATTTACTTGTGTGATAAATAAATAATTTTTCTACACCTCCAATGAATAATTTATACACACATAACTATCCTATGCGAAATATTTATTTGTATCGTCGCAGTATATATAGGCCTAATTGATGATAGAATCATATAAAAAATAACAACCTGGTTATTACTGAATTCTTCTGTAAGTGGAATCAATGGGAAAAGATGTGAGGTACAACGCATGAACGATCAACCGTACAGTGTGTCATTATGGTAAAGAAAAACCAAAAGTTGTAATTACAGCACCGTTTGTGGCTTAAAAAAGAATGTTTTCTAACTCCTTAAGGCCTTACCTTAAGGTAACTCCTTAAGTTACGATTTTTCAAGCTTAACCACGAGTTGCTAATTGTAGACATTTTCGATGAAGTGACACGTGCAAAAGACATTATGAATGGGTAAGAATTAATTTCAGATTTAAAATAAAATATCGTAAGAATTAGTAATGAGAAAATGACATTTGTAGTCTAGGGATGACAGAGACATCCAACCATTCGATCACACAAGTGAATTCTTCGAATTCTTTTCTCCCTTCTTCGTCAGGATAAGAACGTGTCACTGACGGCAGAGAAGAGAAATCGTTAGTGCAAGGCGCGGAAACGGGATAAGAATTGGACAACGAAGTGACGCGGAAGGGGAGATTAGAAAGTCGTTAATTGTCGTCGCGGACAGGAATGTGCTCATTCCTGTTGGTTAGAAGAAGCGCCTGTCATTGATCCTTCCGAATATGGAGAATTGGCTTATATATTAAACAAATTATGGGAGCAGAAAGATAAAGACAGGGAAAACAAGAGGTCAGCTTTGATAAGAGTCTAGTTGTAGATAAAACAGATCATACGGAAGTGAATGTTACGCCAGAGATTAAGAGTGAACTGGGAAGCCACACTAGAATCGAAAGAAAGGTGTTTCCCTGTGATGGAGAAAATGTTGTGGAAATGGGAAAAGAAGTTTCCTTAGTCGAACTGAAACTAAAGGACAGTACACTGTACGGTCGAGCGGGCTTAAGTAGGAGGAGAAGGGAGGGTTACCCCGAATAGGTATAAATAACATTCTTGGCCTACGTAAGCCTTGACACCTACTTGCAGAACACCAGACAGACAAGACGTTCCAGGCCCTAGCCAGAGTAGCCGATGGTGCACATTCTTGACGCTTCCCAATTAATTTCCAGTCATCTGAAATCTCGTCGAATAAACAGTTTTCAGCTGTCCTTTGCCGGCTATAAAAATCAATACCGTTAGCAGCAGGCAACTAAGAGTTCCGCGAATCATTTCTCATGTCGCCAATTACAGTGCGTTATTAGATCAGTTCTGCAAATTTCAGTAATCGTATGGCTAACGTAGTTTCGCGAGTGACGAGTGTGTTTTCTGTGATAGCGCATTATTTTATCGAGAGGCATCAAGTGTTTTATGGTTTATTTTGTGTTACAGAGTACTCTGATTTATTAAACTTAGCGACTTTAATTTTGTAGTTAGTTCTTATTTGAGATTTTTATAACCAAAACATTTTAAGTACAAGTGTGAGAGATTCAGAAAATTGTTAATGCATATTTTGACTAGAAATGTATCTGATGATCCATGCGACTTCGAATGTATTTAAACTTTCGTTTAATTAAGCTCAAGCCTGTTATTTCACAGATGCAAAATAGTAGAAACTTAGATATACTTTAGAGGCGAGTTAAAAATAATTAAGCAGGTTTAAGTTTTTTAGATTAACTAAAAGTGATGCGTGAAGTGTAACCAGTATAAAATTTTCAGAATGACATGATCCTATAGGCCTAAGTGATATATAGCCTTAGAGTACTAAGGTTGCCTAATGCGTAACTGTGGAACTGAATCGACCTTGTTAATTGAGCAGCACTAGTGTTATAAGTTGAGTTATTTTATGGGGATTATTTTGTGCGTTAAAAATTGTGCGATGTGCTGACAAGTAATGAATTGGTTTAACTGTGGGTCGGTAAAGTTACAACTTTTGTGCACGTTTTTGTTTAATGCTTATAATATAATGTGTAATGAATTGTTGTATTAATTTAAAAGGATTATTAAAATATGTTTGACGGAGATGAATGTGATCAATAAAACGGGATCATCATTCTGTTTTGCTTTATCTAGTGTCGATTATTGATACCGTTGAAGGTTGATACGTAAGAAACAATGTAGGCCTAATCCTCTTATTTAATTAAAATATAATTAATAATTCTTCTGTAGTTCTTGGTTTTCTGAACTTCAGTCGTAAACTCAATTTGCTACGGAAGAGAAAAACCAAATAGGAGACTGAAGAAAGCAGTCGGTGTTCAGGTTAATCACTGAATCGTGGAGAAAGGCAAGACAGTCTACCTCTGACAACATATCGTGCACTTTCTTTCCTTCAAAACAACATTTTTCCAGAACAATTGAAACTAGATTCTAATTTCTAACAGATCTAGAGTAAAAGATCTAAACTCTTCAGAGACAGAAGGCTTGAGACATAATTCTAGAGACACTCACAGAAAATACAGTGGGGAGATAAAGTCATTAATCAAGACATGTAACAAAGAATGGACAAGGAAAAGTCTCAAAGAGATCCAAAAATTTGTTGAAAATATACTAGAAGACACAATGAAGGTAAGAAGATTTTATATTATGAAACTACTAATGAAGTACGTAGGAATAACAAAGTACTGAAAAATAAAAGTACTGACATGTATCAAAACCAGTTGATCAACCAGTAAAATTAGATTAAATTAGAAACGTGAAAATATTCATACTACACTATATTTTATTGTATAAATAAATTTACGTAGTGTGGAGACTGGACTGAGACGAACATAGTAAACCGTGACAGAACATTTTTCAGAAGAATCGACAATAGAAACCGTAAGAGAAAACCATACATGCGCTCTGTATGAAGGACACGTTAACTTTCTCGATACTCACTCATCAATATTACATTTCTGCCATTAGCATAATTAACATCGAAACCAATAAACATTTACGGTTATTTATGTCATATAAAAGTGACTTAAAAATTTACTGACTCATAAAAGAACAAAAATTTACATAATTTGATCTGCGCATAGAGTAATAAATTGTCATTATATGGGTCTTGTAGGTCACACTGGCTTGTAATAACTAAATGAAGATTAATAAATCTTCATCAGTAATATAAGAGATTACATTTCTTTACTGTCACGAAACGGCACATAAAACTGCAGTTTCGGTTTCTGTAGTTCAGTCGAAGCGTCAGTGCCATAATTTCTGCAAACACAGTCCTAGAGATACATAGTTTTTAATGTTTCGAATGTTACATGAACTTACAAATTTCTTTATCAATTTTCAGAATGTTTACCTTCAACGTGTACACGATTAGACCTTATAGGGGGGAGTCTCAATGCATTAGTCAGTAGGTGCAATTTACCAGTAGACAAACTGACAGGTTCATCAATACATTCTCTTATGTATACAGCATGATAAAATATACACGGCCATCCCTAGGACGACACCGGCTCATAGTCAATGAGAAAGTAACTCTTAAGCTCCCGTGGATAAATTCCAAGCCGTTGCTCGAAAGTATAGGTTTGCAGCGGCTACGAAGGTCCTTCAGGCTCATGTCATCTGCAGCTTAGGATGTCGGCCGGCCTTTAGATTTCACAATTTCCTAAAGGTTGCACACTTGTTTCCAGCAACGGGGAGGCAAAATAAATCGATAAAGAAACAGGTGTCATTAGAGATGACTAGTAATGGGGTAACGATACCAGTAGGGTTATTAGTGGCGAATAATTTACCCATGAGTATCCTAATAGGCTGCGATATACTTAGGCCATATAATGCAGTAATAGATTTAGAAGGTAAGATGATAACTTTAAAAACTAACAAGGGAATTTGGACCAAAAATTTAATCAATGTCCAACGAGATGGTACAGACAACACACCATATCAAGCGATAGTGAACCATTATTATTGTGCCGATCGACCTATAAACATGCCTTTATATCAGGAGGAATGGGAATGATAAATAATGACATAATATAAGGATCACACAACCAAAAGGAGTTGAAATAATCAAAGTAATTAACCCAAACTGACAAAATATAAACCCAAATATTATCAAACATAAAAACAATACCTACGAGGTAACCGACACGGTTAGTAACAAAGTAAAAGGTACGTATAATCAAGCATCATTGAAAAAGTACCATGATTAAAAACCACAAGTCAAATACTCAATCAGTGACCAAGTACCATGACCAAAACCCCAAGTCAAATACAGCATCATTGAGAAGGTACCTTAACAACGACCGCGCTGAACTGTTGGCACCTGGCGTTCATCAGGCTTAGGCCTGGACAACGCACACAAATTAGGGCGCAAGACGCCCGTGCATCATCCAGCCATCAGGTACCTTGACTAAACATGTTAACATGAATTTTTCTAACTTACCCATAATTAGAAAGGAGGTAGAGATTATTAAATAAATATAAAAATTATTATACAAGGAAATATTATTAATAAATATTACGAGATGGACACATTCCACCATAGGCAAGATTTATTTCCAATAGCCATGTCAACGTATATTTACCAGCTTACCCGTACTTAGTAAAGGAGAAAAGAAGGAGAAATACTGTCATATAATTGATACTAAATGGAAATGATAAATGAAAAAAAAGGGAAAACAGTGTGTCACATAAGGAGGTAATGATGAATGAATATAGCTATTAACATTGAATGATTTTAAACGATAATTTTACCTGCGGAGAACGATATATTAATATAATTGTGAATTAATCAGAAGAGTTTAAGAAAGGGAATTTATGTGTAGGAGCCTATGATCTTTGAATATTGTATTTTTTTTTATTATTATTATTATTTGTTGCAAAGGTGCAATTATTATTTTCTGGACAGGGATGTGTTGCCTCTGATTTCAGTAGTTATAGATAGGGAAGGGCAGAGAATGTATGCCATAGCGAGCCACTCTGACTCCCAACCCTCTATGAAAGTTAGGGAATTGATAGGGAATTATATCAAAGAATAAATAATTAACATCAAGGTAAAAAGGAAAGGAATAGGTGATACGACAAAGAACGAACTAGGAATACTGAGTTGGATTAATATATTAAAGGAGTAGTACAGGAATTTAATTATAAGATAAAAGAATGAAATATAAAGAAGCTAATAAAAGGTTAATTTAGAGATGATAATTTCATCAAAACCAAAGATATGTTTTTCAAAAATTATCAATTTTAACGGAGAGGCATATGTAACGTCACAGAACGTTCCATAAAGGAAACCATTTACATAGCAATTTATCATAAGAGGAGAGTGAGGTGGACAGTATCGAACCCAAGTAGCCCTAAAAAATTATTTAATATTGTCTAATAATTATTACTACTAACATAAAAACGACCAGACTGTGACTAAGACACAAACTCCATATATATTATTAAAGTGAATAACAGTGAAAAAACCATAAGATACTATGAGAGAGACAAATAATATCAGGATCAACCAAAATGTAGTCATTAATTATTAAAGAACTATTTATTGTGAATGAATGGACATGATCCATTATTATATTATGTAATGTAAATAAAATAATTGTATTAAATGACTTAAATACATTATTAGAAAGAATCTAAGTTAAAATAAAAATTATATAATTGTTTTGACAAAAAATATTAATGTGTTGGATTTGAGACCAAACACTCAGATTTCATGTAAAAATTAATTATTATCAAATTGAAATAAAAACTATATGTAATTGTCAAGCAGACAAAAATGAACAATTTATTTTAGATAAAGAAAGCTGTCAAATGAATAAACGTCAGTCAAAATAGCCAAAAACAGTATTAACTAAAAACATGTGGTAGGCATATAATATTGTATGATTTATGGATTTAATGTTGCCAAAATGCAACCAAATTGCATTAGAAAGTTGAAATATAATATAAAGCGACTATACTAATATATTTGACTAACTTTAACATTGTAATAGTCGAGTTAGCAAAATATTTACCTATACCATGTATGGCTGGGACCAATCAACCAGTACAAAAAATAGTCATATCTGGCTAAATATTTACAAAATGTTGACAAAAATAAAAGAGAATGGTACAATACTTCAGTATTCCTTAAAAACGAACAGACTCAGTTGAAAATAAGATCAATTATGAAAGAATTTAACTTATAGGAGTGAGATTTGTCACACTATGAAAAAGGACATCTCAGACCAACCAATATGATGCTATGTTATCCTGTAATAAAGATACACAAAGACATACATACATACATACATACATATTTATACATACATACAGAGTAACCAGGTATCACAAAAGACAGACAATGTAATAAACTCTGAGTGTACACTAGTGAAATATTATATATGTTAAAGAAAGAGACTAATTATTGTGTCATAACATTGACAACAACATAGGCCATGGGCATGGGCCATGTAAAATTGAAATTATCTGTGTATTATATATGTTAAAATTTGTTTGTTTTGTTATAGGAAGATAGTAATATTATGTGTTCATGTTATGGAAGAAACATAATACTTTCACAACAATTCTTTGTTCTAAAAAATTGAATTTCAATGACAACAACCCAAGGTGAGAGTTGTATATTGTGTTACTTATTAGAGTTAATTTATTTTAAAACCAATCATAATTAGTATCACTAGATTCAGTTGAAAACAGAGAATCTAAATGTAATAATGGCATGCAAATTGTGAGTACTAATGTAAAACTGTTTGACAAATACCAGTGTAATTTTTGAAATATCCTTAGTGTGAAGAATAAGAAATTTGTTCTAACAGCTTCGACGGAAATTAAATTTGTTCCATGACGTTCCATTTCTTTATTCTCGAACAATCTAGAAGGAATTTTTACACAAATATACCGGAAGTCAATGAAAACAATCAGCCTGAATTAGTATAAAAGAGAGACCAAATTCGACCCAAAAACACTTGAAGCTTGAACTCCGGAACAGATGCATCACCCACGACACTGATCAACGCAGTCAAGGCGAAACCGAAGGCGAGAAATCGACACAAGACCCGAAGAAAGGCTTTTCCCGTACACTGACAAACAGACTGACTTAACCTCTACAAGAATCTACGCCAATGTGTTGCTGAAATAGAGCAGCAACACGGCACATTTTAATAGATATCACGCAGCCAGAACGTGAGACCCAGAACGGCCCAGGAGGGACCAAAATTTTAAATAGAGAACCAATTCTGCTGTGTTCGCATAGACAAACTGACTTGACAATAACTCCCTTAACGTAAACAAACAAACACAAAGCCTTTCTCCGACTACATGGGAATCAGCGCTGTGGCGGCCAATTTGGGAATCAACGCGGAGCAGCTGATTTGTAGCGGCGGGGTTTGAACGAAATTCTACTGCGAAACCGTTTCACAAAAAGTGCGGAAATTGTAAATGATCGCAATTTTGACTTAAAATAGATTCAGTGCACACATGAAGAGGCGAGATTGAAAAACTACCCGAGAGGAGTGTCCAGTGCGAGATTAATTAACCATTGGAACGTGAGTTACCAAAATTAAAGTCATTTTTTACCTGGTTACATTTTGTCACACAGTTGTACTACACATGCCACACACACCTTCAAATCACTTAATTTTTCTTGTAAAGCATCTTATTGATATGTCTTGGTAGTTCAAAGGAGTCACGTCCTGAGAGTAAAGATTTTTTCACGTATTAAACTCATGCTTTTCAACTGAGTAAAAAATTGAAAATACTAGCCGATACTTGATTGGAGAAATAAAATTGTCAATAATAATAATAACTTATGAATTTTTTTTGTAACTCTGCAATTTTATAATTTTTTTTATGAATGTTAGTCCTTCAGAGGATTTGTTTTTTTTTTTGAAGAATCATTAAACTTACCTTATTTTTTCAAACTAAACTGACTTGTTTACATTTTTTCATAGAATTAAGAATTCAAAATTTTCATTTCTTTAATAATCACATTTCTTTCTTGGAACAAACGATTCCAAGTGGCCCCCACAAAAAACATAGTATTGAGTTGTGTTACAGGACTACATCACCGCAGAGGATCCAGTCATCAGAGTAAGTAACAAAAAGTGCGCGGAGGTAACGCCCGACATTTTACAACACGAACAACACTTTTACACTTTTTTCTTTTTGTTATAATGTATAAGGCCTGAAATTGTCTCCGCTGCTTCATGAATCCAAATATTTAAAACTTAGTCACTTATAAAATTTATTTTGGTGTTCATTTGTGATTCAGGTTCCCCACTGTAATTTTACTGTTTTCAGATTTTAAAACGCATGAAAAATACAAACGGAATAGCGCATTACAAATTCAAATGGGTTAAGGGAAGTGATGCGATTTTATCGCAAAGCAGTCAATCCTTTTATCGTCTTAGTAAGTTCTTCACTTAATTCACTTAATTCAAATAACGTCCTTATTTTATACAAACAAACGGCGTGTTTCTCGGGTTTTAGAACTGACACCACTTTTGTAATGATTTATCTCTCTGTACATTATGCATTTTCAACCATGCTCCGCTGTGATGTTTGTAACATTTTATTGTGTGCTTAGTTCTATTTAAAGATGGTCTACAAGCATGGCCAGTCCTTACCTATTTTAGTGATGCATGTTACTAAACTCTTCTCAGATTTCTCACCTTTACGGATACACCCAAAATCCGAACGAAAGCTTTACTATGCTAGTAAAATATCCAAAATATATGCTATGATTATCCAAAATAGTGTACATGGGGCTTTAATATTGGAACTAATATAACAGACGTTGTAATATGCTTTAATGAGAGAACCAGTATAAAATCTTACCGTTTAGAAAGACTGAGTATCACATCGGAATTATCGATAAAGGAAGGATTCTTAAAGTGGACATAGAATTTTGGGAAAACCAAAAAGAAGAGAGTGTAATGAAGACTGTTGAAAGGTAAGAATGAAAACGGAAATACATATACTGGAGCTCTGGAACATTTGAGAAGTACATTACGTTTTCCTCCTTAAGCCAAATCTTTGCTTTCGACCAAGACTCCAATTCCATTAATTCCATTTTCTGTTGCACAGGTGCATTACTCACGTTCACTGCAAATAGAATTTCAGACGCATACATTTTTATTCACAATTAAAGAAATTCTTAAACCGGTTTTTAAAATCCTCTTCAGCACATCAATCAAGTTAAAGAAGCCATCAGTAGACATTCGCCTGTTTGTATGGCTTCCTTAATCTGGGCGTACCACGCCCACGTTGAATGTGAAAATTAGCAAAATTAGCCCTTCTCTATTTACTGTCAGAACAGTTTTATTCGAATTGACTTGAAAAGCTACATCATCACACACGTCATTCAAAAAGTCGTCCTCTTGCATTCTCTTACTCAAAAAGTCAAATGCTGTGTTAAAGTTATGAATGTAGCTAAACTTCTTTTCGTTTCATGTTCATAAATGTAACTATTTATTTGCTAAGTGTAACGAAACTTTCCAAAGTGTTACCACGGTCGTATAAAGCCAACATACGCTCTCTACTGTACATAATAACATAATAACGTTGCCAAATTGCAAACTAATTTCAGCAAAACGTGTTGTTGGCAACTGGCGGTTATACAGTACATGTAAGCGAATTAATTTACTGTAAATTTACTGCATATTTATCCTCTTCCCAAACGGCGGTTGCTGATGAATAACGTACTGTTACTTATGAGACATACCCACACTTATCCCAGACATCTTACTTCTAATTTTTAGAAAGATTTGATCGATCTATTTGCATCATCGAAATTTACTTACACAACGTTTCGACCACTTAAACATTTTGTGGTCTTCTACAGGTAAATTAAACTAATACATTAAATACTGACTTAGGCCTGTCTATCCAAGCCTCATTCACTAACAAGCGTGAACCGTCAGAAGAACATGTGTTGTTCGTTGTGTGAACTTGTGTCAGTGTAATTGTGCTTCCCAGTTCTCGTCAGCGGACTTACAGGGTAAGCAGCATTTCATTTTTATATTTTTCTACAGGTGCGTTTAACTCTGTAGGTTGGGGAGTGTTTTAAATTTATATGGAATTTTTATGCCTTCGTGGGCCGTATATTAGGTATCCCTAGTATCCCTCTACCAAGTGCCAAAGGTCTCTTCCGAGGGCGGATGAGTGGTTAGAGGTAGGGCACTTTCTGGCCCTTGGGATGGAAAACTGTCCCTAAAGGCGGATGTTGGTCAACGGCCTGAGGATGTTGAAGGCAACGGGATACCACCACATTAAGGATCCCTGTTGGATATCTCTAGTAGAGCAAGTGGTATGCCATGGAGGGTGTCATAGAAGGAGAAAAATAAGAGGGCGTAGAATAATTAAGATAATAGACAGCACTAAAATCAGGGGGTGTTACGTAGAAACGAAAAGACTGGCATGCGATAGGACAGCTTGGAGAGGTTTTACCATTTGAAGATCTGCCTTAGGGCAGAACATCAAATAAAAAAAAGTATACAACAAGGCGTTAACTTAATCGACAAGGCGTCGTAGGAATAGTTGAGAGCATGTACACTGCTAAACTTAAGTATAAGATTAATAATACTAATACTACTACTAATAAGAGTAATAGTACTGAATTAAGTATAAGTGTAAGCAGACATATTTTATGGGAAGGTCGTAAGTACCATAATGCTGCAGATCTGTGTGAGATAGTACAATCTAGAAAGAAAATTAAGAGTAGGCCTATCTGAGTTTACAGTGGTTTTTAGAAATCAATTTTACACCATTTGAACTAGTCCACATCATAGAAATTTTACATACAACAATATTTTGTAGTGACAATTTTAACTGTACATGCATAAATGTATTAGTGCTATCAAAGTTTTAGGAGCCATAAAACTGAGCATGAATTTTCTTCATTCTATAGGAAGGGCTGAAGATTGTTTTCTTGCTAAGTCTTAATATCTGCTGAAGAGTCTTAAGAACAACTATTACCTAGACTAAACCAAAGACGAACAGACGAAACAGAGAACAGAGAAATAATAAAGAACCGAGACGAAACAACGCAGTATTTTAATCTATACATGTCAACCGGACGGCAGAAACTAGCTTGTACTTGATTTTCTACGCCTGTATTTCATACATCACTAGTCCGCGAGTGATTCCGGAGCTGCAAGGATGTAATACGGCAGTAAGGAGTCAGTATAATACCCACTACGTATTACATGTGGAAGGAAAACGTAAACGAACAAGTCAGCCGATACAAGAAACTACCCCTGAAGCGGGAAAATCGTGTCCGTGCGAGTGTTGTTTATTTTTGTGAAAAGAACAGGCCCCACTGGACACAGGCCCCACTGGACACTGGCCCCACCGGACACAGGCCACACAGGACACAGGCCCCACTGGACACATCAAGTGACAGGACATCTTCCATGCTATCTGCATATATTGTAAATAGTCAAGCAAAATTTTATTATCCTAATGTAAACCCAAGAACGATTTTGAACTGTAATATGCTGTGATCGTAGTTTTCTTTCTCTTCTACTTGTCTGAACACCTGGAGGTTTCCTGTTCACTAAAATAATGTTACTGAAGAAAATATCTTTAAGCTCTGAGAGAGGCTTTCCTAACTATAAAGCTCAAGAATCTATACAAAAGAACTTAAGATATACTTTGTTATGCTTTTTCTTTTCTTTCTCTACCTAGTATCATCAGGATAGAGGCTAGCGCCTCGTTCATGACCACACAGTGGGTATAGGCTGCCAAAGACTGCTAAGGAAGGCTGCCAAACGTACACTTCTGTAACAACGAGCATGAGTCGATCAGAGACACGAAGAGTGTAAATAGCGTTAAAAGGTTTGTTGTCGTAAGTATTCAAACATTTTTTGCAAGTTGGAACGTTACATGTTCTTTCTAAAAATACTACGCTGACAACTATAAAAAAGTTGGCTGCTATATTTCACTTACTAAAAATAGATTAGTGCCGCTCATACTTGACGTTTTGCACCAAACAAATATATTTTCGTTTTGGAAACGTTTTTCGAACTAAAGATGATAATGTAAATAACAATATTGTTCTCTATCACAGAAATATGTACCTGCTGGCTTGGATGATTACGCTGAAACCTCCTCGGTCCTATTTTGTAATTGTTTTCTAATTTCCTCTAAGAGATATTGAAATGTATTTTTTTACATATTTTATACGTGTATTTTTTTCCTGTATTAGATTAGATTAGATTAGATTAATTAGATTTTTACCCGTAATTCTTGTACAGATTCGATTATAACTGCATTTATAATTATACTTAAACAATCATTATATTATCAATATAATAAGTTACAACAACGCGTTATTTAATGTATTAAAGTTTCAAATATGTCAAATACAAGGACCAATAATTTTTAATTTCATGCAACTACAGTGATTATTTATTATATTTATAATTATTTGTATATCTGTTAATTTTGCTAGTGGGTGAAAACTAATAATAATAATAAATTTTAATAATATACATACTCGAACATCCCTGCATTCAAATTGTGTCCAGTTAATAACGGAATTTAAAAAAATCTTTTATCATTAGAAGTTATTAAGGTTAGCTGTGACGGACGTTTCGAAGGCAACAGTGTATTTTGGACAAATGGACAAACTAGGGAATATAATGAGCTGCGCTATTTGTAGACCTCAATATTATGTGATATCAAAGTCACGAACACGGAGCCCAGTATAACTAATTGTTTCACTTTTCATGTTACACTATCAATATCATCTTCAAAATCATCATCGTCGTTGTCTTCGATATCGTCATTACAATTATCTAATTAACGAATTATGAACAGTGGGTATCAGCTACCGGCAAGTATTAATCAATTCAACATAGACGTTACGAACTAAAGGCAAACAACGTTAAAGAATAAACTTATTTTCTTGTTGACCATAATTTAATTTACGTTCAGTATCCTGATAACGAAATATCTGAAGCCTCCATGGGGCAAAAAGAAGAATTCATCTCACCTCCTCTTCTTATTGTATTCACATCGTGATGAAAAATTCCAGTTTTCTTTTGTCACGCTTTCTTAACAAGGTGTTTATTATTTTTTTACAAAAGAGGGGTTGCACAGCACAGAGATCATTATTTCGAAGTTAAAAAATTACGGCGACGAGGGGTTAATAAATATTTTTTTACTAACTAACCGTTATTAAATTATATCGCGTCTACGTCACATTCTGCCACGGGAAAATTAAATTAATTTGACTAAACCCTTTCTCTTATATTGTCATTTTTATCAGGGTATCTTAAAGGGTGTCCGTGTAAGAACAGACGCAAGTTCCACATTCCTTACTTCTAAGCATTAATAAGTAAAAAAAGAAAATCTTATTTACAAGGTAGGAACAGATTACTGAATTGGAAAATTGTCTACGCTGTAACTATATCCCTCCCTAATGACAAGAAAATACACTCACTCAACACCTCCCTTTGTCAGCCCTCTCCACAACCGTCTCATTCCCCACCCTTCCTTTTTTCATATGACAAATATGTGCGGGCGCTTGTGTGTGTGTGTGTGTGTGTGTGTGTGTGTGTGTGTGTGTGTGTGTGTGTGTGTGTGTGTGTGTGTGTGTGGAGCAGAGAGAGAGAGAGAGAGAGAGAGAGAGAGAGAGAGAGAGAGAGAGAGAGAGAGAGAGAGAGAGAGAGAGAGAGAGAGAGAGAGGAACTGATGGGGAGTTGTGAAGGGCAAAGTAAAAAAATGGAATAAATAAAGATTAAAAAGAAAAGAACGGAATGCAGACGGGTGGCAAAAAAGGTATAGGAATACTGATTAGATAAATACCTAGTGGAAAATATGGACAAGAAAGGAAATCGGGAAGGAAAAATGAATCTATCTTGTATAGGTAATGAGAGACAATTATACAGAGGTAAATTTACAGATATATTTATACAGATTTACAGTTACACAGAGGTAATTTGAAATTATCAAGTTTTAAAAGTATTTGACATGATACAATTTTAAAACAGCAAACGTTAGTGCTGGATAATGAGAAACGTTTAGTCTGTCTGAGTAGCAAACAAATTGGTTTATTCTCTGCTCTGATGTTGAAACTCAAAGTTAGCGAGCACCGTTTTCTTTTCTTAGATCAATCAGACATTTGTTTCTAGAATTTTTGTCTATTCATTCTTCTCAAATGACCAAATCGTGTATCACGTATTTACCACACTGTGAGGTAATCACTTATCGGAAACTGTGTAAGTGATCTTAAAGAAGATACTGCAGCTTCCACGAAAGCTCTGTTAGGTTTTCATAAACCAGACAATTCAACATAAAAACGAAATTTTAATAAAAATTCTTTTTATTAAGTCTACTCATTTTACGTGCCGGTAATAAAACCTGCCGTTAATGATCTTCTTCACAACCACTTTGGATTCACGATACTTTTAATTTCTATCACTGCAGAGCTACAATGCTACATCGGATTGTATTGGTAACACTATTCGAATCTTTTGTTACTCTTTCTATTTAATAAAATTCATGGTTACGCTTTTAGAATAGAAATTCGTTTGTTGCATCTTAGTGAATCCACTTCCAACCTGTTTAATTATCTCTTGCCAAGTCACTGGCTGCGCTAATTTTGATCGAGATCTCCTGCCAACTCCAGGAGTGTGTTTTTTAGGCTGGGCCTTGCGCCCCTCCGCATTAGCGAGAGCTTCGAGCCGTGCATCGAGTATCAAAACTTTAAAGAATTACAAAATTGTAAATATTATCTGCAAGAAGGCTTCATGTGTATTCCCTTATTTAATTTTAATGCAGAGTACAAAAGTATGAAACGATCAACATATTAATAAACGGCTGGTCAGTCATATATTTCAGTATTTTTCGTCTTCTAATGATATTTATATAATTACAGCTTTTTACAAACTTTTGTAACAAATATAAATGTTATATAAGCAATCAGATTTATCTCCTCCTTGGTCCTTGCGGGTAACTGTATCACCTGTCCTGCAGGGGTTTTTAAAGTGTCTGTGCAATGTCCTTCCAGAATCATGAAGCTAGTGCAGCGATATGGAGCGCCTCTTTCTGGCAGGGAAAGTCCCTTACTGGGGAATACTCGGAAGACCGCTTCCACGTAAAACTGTCGTCCGATAAGCCTAGGCACATAAGGGAGAGGTTCTGAAAATTTTTACACTTGTTACCCCCTTTGGGAATGACATGTGAAAATCACGCCGCCTTTCCCCTCTCAAAGTTTCTGCTTGATACGCTTTTGTTGTCATCGTCTTCTATCGCTCTATGTTCAGTGCTATGCCCGGAGAGGATGTAGCCTAAACCTTATCAAATGAGTTCATTAGAAAAACTGTTTTCTCGAAGTTGATTGCAGGTGCGTTACACACTGATGAAATACTTTTATGGAAATATTTTAAGTTCAGTTAATGACTGAAAATTTTTTTGCTTCACGTTTTATGAAATATAGAAAGGGGGCCGCGCCCAACAGCTTGAGAACCCGTGCCATAATGGGCTGCCAATATCACGGATTACAGATGATCGACCTAGACTTGATAAAGTATTAGCTTTAAAGCAGACGTCAGTAGGAGAAGGCTACAACATAGATCAGTCGGACAGCTGTAAGGTCTGTGACCCACGGATATCACAGAAACAATAATGCAAGCCGTAAAATCTTAATTGCCGGACCGACATAATCCATGTACTTACATGTTTCTAACACTCTTGTGTCGCATCAGTCACGGTTCGTTCTCTCCAGACGTCATAAAGACGTTATTATGCAGCGTCGCTCATTGCGTGTGCATTATAACCAGGCTGACTTAATATTTAATATGATTCAGTGAGATAAATACGAACGCAAAGCTACGTACAGTCTTCGTTGTAGGGCAATGAAAGCGAGGCTGTAAACGTCTCGGTGGCATGTGAAGCTACAAAACTCGAAGTAAGTAACTTGTCTTTAAAGACTAGTAGGATCTAAACTCCCTAGCTGCAAAATTCGCTCACCGTGTTCAACAGAATACATTTATTATTATATACAATCAAGCTTTATAAAGCTTTGAGTAAAATTCTTAGCGTTAGCTGAGAAGCACACGAGGAAGTGGCCATACCATACGTCGTTACCATGGTACTGGACTGGAGCTGTACCTTAAAAAGTTAATATCGACATGGAGAACCATACACGACATCTACGCGTATGTTCTAAGATTTATCATTTTTGAAATGAAATATTTCCATAGAAACTACTTCTTTCTTCAGCCTTAACCACGGTACTGTGGTCACTAACGTATACCACTTCACTTTAGCACACTCGATTTTCACTGATGAAGGCAGTCGATGGCATTGCCGAAACGTCTGGTTTTGCAGAAAACATTGGACCACGGCCAAACAGCCCGGAAAGGAGTTTTAACAACAAACTACTTCTTTGTTCCCGATAACGTAGTACACATATAAAAACTTGTCCTCTCCCCCTTCAACTATCATTTTCATTTACAGAAAATTACCCCCTCCCACTTCAACTACCATTTTCATTTGTAGATATTTCATCTACGTTTCTACAGTGGATTATTATGACCTTCTTTTCAGGATACTTTATTTATCAAAATTAAGTACTTTACTCTTGTTAAAACATAAAACGTTGCAAGTAAACTACCCCTTCCCCTTAACTGATCTTCACCAAAATCAATAGACCTTGAGTCCTCTACAACCCAGGTACATATTAGAAACATTATTTGATTCTGTTTGGATTTGCGGAAGTTATCGTTCACCATAGAAAACATTCTACACACAGACACTTTTTGGAAAATGACTTTTATTCATGTTTTGAGGGTAGTACAATCAGAATCAGCCCTTATCTCGAACACGATTTTTTTTTGCGGTCACTATAGTTCCATTTCCTTACGGAACATGGAAGTAAGAAATTAAAAGATAAATTACAGAAACCCCTAATACTTTACTACTTTTTGTCTTTAGGCCTGTACTTTCCACACAACTGATAGCATATATAAAGACTTTTTCGAACATACTTTACAATTGTTTTCAAGTTGGTTCAAAATTTTGCAAGGGATATTGACACATATTAGTTTTGTCAAATTATTAAAGTTACCGAGTTCGTATTATTGCGACGGTCTACTCGATCGTCGTAGGTACAGTGGAAACAAAATAAGTACAAGACACCAATTAATTCACTAATCACCAGTTTTAATTTTCACAGTTAACAGTTCGTAATTAACAACAAAGTCTCTTATAACAAATCAAATAAAAATTGTTCACACGCCAATAAATGTCAACTAGTATTAAAACACAATTGTATTACAATATACCGTCCCATTATAAAAAACACAACACTTAACTAATAACCACTTGAACGCTCACAGTAATATCGCCCGAAAATAACTCGAACCGCACAGTAAATATATCGCAGCTACACTGAAAACTAAGGCCGCTGCCGCCATGTATTTATACCTGCGCTCACAGACCAGAACGTTCCTAACTGCGTCTTAGCGCCCGTATGAACTACGTAATTAACTGCGGCCTTGATACAGTCCGCGCGGCTGGCGGTTTCGAGAATATTCTCGCTGATGCGTTTTCAGTCACGTATGCCATACATTAGAGCGAGATTCTTCTGGCACATTCGACAAACATGTAGATTGTTCTGTGATGTCGTAACAGTATTTTGAATAAAATTCCTCTAGTTTAATGCCCCACAAGAGCTTTTAAAATATTTCCAAAATTTGTCCTCCCTTTTTGACCCGTGGTTCTCCTAAAGTTAAAATATCGGTATGGAGAACCATACATGACTTTCATGTTCTAAGATTTATATTTAAAATCATTTACGAAATGAAATGTTTCCATAGAAACTACTACTTTCCACTTATTGCTTCAGACTTAACCACAGTATTGAGGTCACTAACGTATACCACCACACGTTATCGCACTCGATTTTCACTGATGATGGCAGTCGACGGCACTGCCGAAACGTCTGGTTTTGCAGAAAACATTGGACTACGGCCAAACAGTCCGGGAAGGAATTTTAACAACAAACTACTACTTTGTTACCGATAAGTAGTACACATATAAAAACTTGTCCTCTCCCCCTTCAACTATCATTTTCATTTACAGAAAATTACCCCCCCCCCCCAAACTTCAACTACCCTTTCATTTGTAGATATTTCATATACCTTTCTACAGTGGATTATTAAGATCTTATAAGGATACTTTACTTATCAAAATAGAGTACTTTACTCTTTTTACAACAAAAAATGTTTCAGGTAAACTACCCTTACCCCGTAACCAATCTTCACCAAAATCAACAGGCCTTGCGTTCTCTATAATTTAGGGACGTATGCAAAACATTATTTGATTCTGTTTGAATGTGCGGCAGTTATCGTTCGTCATAAAAATAAAATTACCCTTTTAAAACATAAAATGTTGCAGGTAAACTACCCTTTTCTCTTAACCGATCTTTACCAAAATCAACAGACCTTGAGTACTCCATAATTAAAGAAGGTATGCAAAAAAGTATTTGATTCTGTGTGAATTTGCGGCTCTTATCGTTTGCCATAGAAAATACCCTTCTTAAAACATAAAACGCTGCTGGTAAATTACCCCTTTCCCTTAACCGATCTCCACCAAAAAATAGCTCTTCAGAACTCTACAATTTAGGGCTGTATGCGAAACATTATTTGATTCTCTTTGAATTTACGGCAGTTATCTTTCGTCATAAATTACCCTTGTTAAAACATAAAACGTTGCAGGTAAACTACCCCTTTCCCTTACCCGATCTTCAACAAAATCAATAGACCTTGAGGTCTCTTTAATTCAAAAAGGTATGCAAAAATGTAGTAGATTTTGTTTGAATTTACGGCAGTTATCGTTCGTCATAGAAAAAATTACCCTTGTTAAAACATAAAATGTTGCAGGTAAACTACCCTTTTCCCTTAACCGATCTTCACCAAAACCAATAGATCTTGAGAACCCTACAATTCAGGACGGTATCCAAAATATGATTTCATTCTGTTTGAATTTGCGGCTGTTATCGTTTGCCATAGAAAATAATTACCCTTGATTTAAAAAAACGTTGCTGGTAAACTACCGCTTTCGCTTAACCGATCTTCACCAAAAATAACAGGTCTTGAGTACTCTACAAATCAGGACTGTATGCAAAAAATTATTTGATTCTGTTTGAATTTGCGGCTGTTATCGTTTGCCATAAAAAAATCTACACGCGCGCGCGCGCACGCACAGACACTTTTCGACAAACGACTTTTTTTCATGTTTTGAGTGTAGTACAGTCAGAATCTGCAATAATCTGGAACACGATTTTTTTTGCCATCACCATACTTCCATTTCCTTAAGGAACATGGAAGTAAAAAGAGTCAGTGTGAGCATTACCTATCGATATCTACGTGGTGGGTTAAGGTTCCCTTTAAACATTGTTTGCAAATCTGTGGACTTTGTTGGTCCCTGGTGTCCTACAATGTTTGAATTTCCAAAATTGAACACAAAATTTAGTTAGTGATAAAATTTTGTGTAATTTAGTACCATACAGGGAAGTTTCGATTTTTTTCAAATTTACGCCTCTTATTTTTCCTGTCTTCTATGTTCAAGACAATTTATATCAAAATATTAGAACTCATGGGTGAAAGCATTGGCACGCAAGTCACGTTAAACGAAAATAAGTTAATCCATTCAAAAGTTATCCTGAGACACACTCCAAAAAGGCAGACATACAGACAGACAGGCAGACAGGTTAAACGGTGAGGTTAAAATGTAGAACTCGCTTCTTCCGTTCAGTTACTAATAATAAAACGAATACGTTTTCAGGTTAGTAAATGTTCCATTTCCAAACATGCTCAGTTTATTTCCAAATTTCAATAAGGTAGAACGTTCCAAAAGCTATCAAATTTTTCATGACCAAGAAAGACATTTAATACGTATAATAATCAACATTTAGATGTAGAGAGGTTGTTACAGTGTAATGTAAGGACCAACCTTACCAACCGAATCAAAATGAAAAACATATATTAATATAAATAAAACATTTACTAATATTGTGCACAGTAATGAAAATATAACGAACAGGATTATTCAAATTAAGATCCGGACTGTAAGGACGTGATCTACTATAATTACCATCCTGACGGATGTTATCATCAGACGTTTCGGCCTCACCTCTGGAGGCCATCTTCATTGAAACGGTTTTGAAACAACTGATAAGGTGTTCGTCAGTAAAAACCACAGTACTGTGGCATAGGCTCATACGCCGGCCGTGACAGCCTAAGAAATAGGTTATAACGAACACGATTAACTCTTATTATCGTAATGATTATTTTTTATAAACTTAAAAAACTATGTCCTCTATCCAACTCTTTAGATTCCAACGACAAGTCTAAGTATGGATTGAAACAGCGTAGTTTTTTTTTTTATTGATGTGTAGTAACGACGACAAAAAATACAAAACTGCTTAACCTGTATTCGGCAGCCTACGGCACGCGAGGAATGCCATGCTGGATAATTTAAATGTGTAATACCAATTTTAAATAATACTTGAAAAGTCTGTATTCGATATATACTATCTTATGTATATGCAGGTGTATGTATGTATGATGTATACACAATGATGATGATCTATTTCAGTGATATGCAACTGGCAGCCTGCAACATCTTTTTAAGTGGTCCGGGACATTATTTTGGAAAGACAATTTGATAATACTCTGTTTATTGTAATAAGTAAATTAATAATAATATATTATTTTAATTAGGAATGGTCTTGCAGGAAAACCCTATGACAAAATGTTTCAGTTTAACTAGTGAACGTACAGTCATTTCAATTTATATGTTTAATGGAATGTGTATGTGCCCTAGTCCTCTTTTATTTTCATCGTATTACAAGACCCAGTCTATTTCCTTCCACCCCTGGGGTAAATAAAACAGGCGCGCTTGTCTGTTGTTCAGTTCTTGATCAGTAGAGGGAAAATGCCGGTTCAAACGCACAAAGGAATGCCGCCTTCTTAAAAAACACTAAAAAAACACTAAAAAACATGATCTCAGAGATGACGCCGCCACCGCTGGACCCGCAGCATCCCGATGGACCACAGCATCCGCGAATTTCCGCGAATAAATTTTTTTATTTTTTTAATTTGGTTTTTTTATTTTTTTTATTAAATTGATTTGGTGGGATGAGGTTCAATGGACCACCAGCATCCGTGAATATAATTTTTTTATTTTTTTAAGAAAGCTGATTTGCATATCAGTGGGTGGTGTTGGGTGGGAGGTTGTTTTTTTTTTTTTCATATCAGTGGGTGGGGGGTGGTTCCAACTCGAAGCATTATAGTGTATACTAAAATATATGATCAGGTGTACCAACCTTTGCATGAGTTCAAATTTGTTGTGTGTTATAATGTATATTAAATCTATATGATCAGGTGTACCAACCTCTGTAGTATTATTATAGTGTATAGATATTTTATATGAGCAGGGTTGTCAACATTTTCTGCGGTGGGGGGAGGGAAATGTGCGTGTATAGAGCAGATCTGCCAACATTTCTTTCTCTTCTGTGGTGGGAAATTCAAACTATATATGATCATAATTGTTACTCTCTCTCTCTCTCACACGGTGTGTATGTCTCTCTCTCGTTGTCAAACGTTATGCTCACCGGCATTATAGTGTATATTAAAATATATGATTAGGTGTACCAACCTTTACATGAGTTCAAATTTGTCGCGTGTTATAATGTATATTAAATCTATATGATCAGATGTACCAACCTCTGTATTATTCGTCCTCTCACTCCCTCTCTCTCACTCTCTCTCTCTCTCTCTCTCTCTCTCTCTCTCTTGTTGTCAAACGTTATGCTCAAACCGTTCTCCTCTCTCTCTGTGGTCAGTACCGAACGCATGTATATGAATTAGAAAGTTTATTCGACAAATATTAACGTCCTCACACTCTCTCTCTCTCTCTCTCTCTCACTCTCACTTGTTTCAACTGTGTCAACAAATAGTAACGTCCTCTCTCTCTCTCTCTCTCTCTCTCTCTCTCTCTCTCTCTCTCTCTCTCTCTCTCTCTCTCTCTCTCTCTCTCTCACTTTCACACGTTTCAACTATGCAAGGTTTCATACCCTTTCTCCTGTCTCCCTCTCGTACATTGAGTAGTCGGTGTGATGAATAAATAATTTTAGCACTATCTCTCTTTCGTTGTCAAAACGTCGTCTTCATTTTCAATGTATTAAATAATTAATAGTTTTATAATGCAGTCAGTGTGATTGATCCTTGTTAGAAATATATATATATTTGGCGTCAATGAACTACTTACCTGTTATGTTGTTACAGACAATACTTCTGTTTTAAGGTTGCAGTTTACACACACATAGGTTCAGTAGTGTATAGCGAAATAAATTAAAATTATACACACACATGAAAACGGCGGCTGAAATTCATACAAATCTTCTGATGTAACAGTTCACAAAAAATAAATTAATTGTACACATGTTCAGAGGTGTAGAGTGAAATAAAATAAAGTCATAATTTGTTTAAATGATTAAATATATTTTAACATTCACAATATAAAATTCACAATTAAATAAATACATTAGAAATTGATATTTTTCGAAAGTTTATATATAATTGTGTGTCGTACTTGTAGAAGAAGCAACCTGCAACATAACAATACAACAACAACATTAAAATCATGTTAAATATCACACACACACAGATGCACACGCAACGCGCGCACATACAGACGCATACGCAACGTAATCACACACACACACACACACATACGCACACGCATACGTAACGTAACCAAACACGCAACGCGCCCACACACAGACGCAAACGCAACGTACACACGTTTGGGTTACACCACACGTGCACGCACACACACACACACACAGACGTACACGCACACATACGCAACGCGTCCACACACAGACGCAAACACAACGTAATACATATAGGTTCAGAGGCGTATAGTGAAATAAATTAAAAATCCATTCATCAAAACTTTGTAAATTAGAATCTGCACTACATTCAAACATACGCACACACACAATGATAAAAAAATTGTTTATTAAAAGTAGTTTGTTACCTTAACGAGATACAATTTCCACATGCGCTGTCTGGTTCTTCATCCCTCGAAACACAAGATGTAGGTCGCTGGGATTTATATGACGGAGTTCTTCATCTGTAAAGACGTCAGCATACCTCTTAGGTAGATATACACGATAGCGGCGCTCACCATCTTCCAACGTTACAAGCACAGACTTCCCATATCGCGTGTCCACATGCACCATGTTAACAATCGGATACTGCTTGTTCAATGTTAATTCTGCACACCGTTTGTACTCAATAGCAGAAACTGCATTGAATTTTGTGATAAACGACATTATTTATTAGAAGTGAAAGTAATGATGGTGATGTGGTCATCAGGAAAGTTCACGTTCATCGCCCGAAGCTTTGCATGTACATACACACAGGCAGAATTAGCGCTGTTACAAAATATATATATATTAGGAAAGTCAAGCCCACAGACTACTAGAAATAGTTATCGTTTGAAAAAAAAAAAAGAAACCACACATTACGAACTAATATCGTTACAATAATAATAATACATAAACTTACGTTTACGGTCGTCCAAACTGAAGTATGGAGTGACAATAACTATAGATATCACAGTAAGAATTTTTGTTGTTGTTTTTAACAGGTGATGTTTTTCATCCCCTGAAGCTTTGTATGCAGAATTATGACTGTTACATAATATATATTAGGAAAGTCGTCAGAAATAGTTATCGCCTGCAGCAAGAATTTTTGTTGTTGTTGTTTTTAACAGGTGGTGTTTTTGCATGTACATACATGCAGAATTATGGTTGTTACATAATATATATTAGGAAAGTCGTCAGAAATAGTTATCGCCTGCAGCAAGACTTTTTGTTGTTGTTTTTAACAGATGGTGTTTTTCATCCCCTGAAGCTTTGCATGTACATACATGTAGAATTATGGCTGTTACATAATATATATTAGGAAAGTCATCAGAAATAGTTATCGCCTGCAGCCATATACAAGTTTACCTAATGAAATTAACAATGCTATGAGACACTTACATTAAAAATGTTTGTATAACAGAAAAATCATTAATTATCCACTCTCTAAGTGCGTGCACATTATGGTTTGTACATAGTGTAGAAGAAGAATTGCAATGTGTAAGACATAACGCCCCAGGAATGTCTTTTGGTACGTCTTTTGGGCAACCAATGTCATCAAGATTTATTATATGATAATGAATTATTTTCGATTCTAAAAAACGTTTTTTCTCAAGACCCTTCACAAACACATATTTATATATGTTCGTATACGTTGTTAACACTGAAACAAGATTGTCGTACGGTGTCTCTCCTTCATCCCATCTTAGCCCATGATAGTTTGTCGTTAACCAGCAGTTGGTTCTAGTGTATTTCGAATTCGTAACGACTGTAGCAGGCGGGGCGAAAATCCAATGTCTGCATGCAAAACGTGTTACGTCCATAACCGACAACTCCTTTACTATATAATTGCCGTTGTCATCATAAAAGCAGTGAAAGTCAATTATTACAGCAGCGTTTTCCATTATACTATAAAAAAAAAAGGAACCACACATTACAAACTAATATTTATAAACCCAAAGATCGTTACAATAATAATACACAAACTTACGTTTACTGTCGTCCGAACTGAAGCGTGGAGAGAGAATAACTATCGATATCACAGTGAGAATTCTTTTTGTTTTTAACAGATGGAATTTTAGCAGGAGGGGGAGCAGAGTCGCTGTCGGCAATTAATTTGGCACGTACGTGAGATTTTAATAAAACAATTAACAGTTTTTAAATAATAATTTTCGGAAACAACCCCCGACTTAAAAAAAAATATAGTTTACCTTGTGGTATAAAATTCAAACTATTAAATTGTCTCTCTCACACACATTCTGATTACTATACAACTAATTGCATGTATGTTCAGATGGTTCTACCGAAATAAACCATTGTGTGTGTATTCGCTAAATCCGCCTTTCACTTTCTAATATGACACATGACACTCATTAGTTGCACCCATCACAAGTAATTATCGATTAGAAAGTATTCACGTCCAAAACAAACATCGGCTTTCCCCTACCACCAGAGACCAATATATACTCAACAAATTTAACGATAAATTCTCATTTGACTCGCTTGTGTGCACTGACATTTTTAATAGTTGGAAGACTGTATTATTGTGCAATCGCAGTATACGCAAGTTCCTGTGTGTAGTCAACATACAATAGTTTTGGTGAGTATAATTTATTGTATGTACAGATTTTATTTAAACGTAAAAATTATTTGCATTAAAACATTATTTAATACATGTATGTGTATGTTCAAACCACAATTTACGAAATATATTCTTACCATATTTTTTATATTACACTTCTAATTGAAGATATATATATTTTAATTTAATACATGTGTGTGTAAGCGTATGCGTATGATCAAATTACAATTTTCTGAATATATTCTTAACGTACTTTTATTCTTAACGCACTTTTAATTGAAGATATATATTTGAATTTAATACAATTTTCTGAAATATATTCTTACTGTACCTTTTATACACTTCTAATTGAAGATATATATATTTTTAGGTATAACTGAATTTTATCGGATTCACACTGACTGCTTGCGTGCGTTGATAAATCTATCTCAACAGTTTTTTTAATAGTTGAAAAACTGCTTCAATTATTGTACGTCTCAGTATACACAAGTTCCTGTGTGTGTATTCAACATACGTTAGTTTGGTAAGACATTATTTATTGATTTAATACATGTATGTGTGTGTGCGTGATCAAATTATTATTATTATTAAACGTAAAAATTATTTGCATTAAAACATTATTTAATACATGTATGTGTATGTTCAAACCACAATTTACGAAATATATTCTTACCATATTTTTTATATTACACTTCTAATTGAAGATATATATATTTTAATTTAATACATGTGTGTGTAAGCGTATGCGTATGATCAAATTACAATTTTCTGAATATATTCTTAACGTACTTTTATTCTTAACGCACTTTTAATTGAAGATATATATTTGAATTTAATACAATTTTCTGAAATATATTCTTACTGTACCTTTTATACACTTCTAATTGAAGATATATATATTTTTAGGTATAACTGAATTTTATCGGATTCACACTGACTGCTTGCGTGCGTTGATAAATCTATCTCAACAGTTTTTTAATAGTTGAAAAACTGCTTGAATTATTGTACGTCTCAGTATACACAAGTTCCTGTGTGTGTATTCAACATACGTTAGTTTGGTAAGACATTATTTATTGATTTAATACATGTATGTGTGTGTGCGTGATCAAATTATTATTATTATTATCTGAAACAGAACAGTATATATAGATTCGAGTGGTATGTAAGACGCTGTTATATGTTACTAGTAAAAATTATTTGCATTAAAACATTATTTACTGAATTTAATACATGTATGTGTATGTTCAAATCACAATTTCTGAAATATATTCTTACCGTATTTTTTATATTACAGTTCTAATTGAAGATATATATTTGAATTTAATACATGTGTGTGTGTGTGTGTGTGTGTGTGTGTGTGTGTGTGTGTGTGTGTGTGTGTGTGTGTGTGTGTGTGTGTGTGTGTGGGTGGGTGATCAATTTTCTGAAATATATTCTTACTGTACCTTTTATATTACACTTCTAATTGAAGATATATATTTTTAGGTATAACTGAATTTTATCGGTTTCACACTGACTGCTTGCGTGCGTTGATAAATCTATCTCAGCAGTTTTTTTAATAGTTGAAAGACTGCTTGAATTATTGTACGTCTCAGTATACACAAGTTCCTGTGTGTGTGTGTGTAGTCAACATACGCTAGTTTGGTGAGCATAATTTATCAAGTGCATTATTTATTGATTTAATACATGTATGTGTGTGTGTGTGTGTGTGTGTGTGTGTGTGTGTGTGTGTGTGTGTGTGTGTGTGTGTGTGTGTGTGTGTGTGTGTGTGTGTGTGTGTGTGTGTGTGTGTGTGTGTGTGTGTGTGTGTGTGTGTGTGTGTGTGTGTGTGTGTGTGTGTGTGTGTGATCAAATTATTATTATTATCTGAAACAGAACAGTATATATAGATTCGAGTGGTATGTAAGACGCTGTTATATGTTACTAAAATCATAGCAAATATTTTCATTCTAAGCATATTTACTGTTTAATAATAATTACAACCCAACGAATGATATATATAGTTTGATGCTTTATAAGTTTGTGTACATCGGTTGTATATTGTAAGCATGAAAGTATTATTTAAATCTGTTTGTGTGTGTGTGCGCGAAAATAAACTTAATTTTCTCGATCTAGCAAATAGTTGGTCTAAGCGTACATGTATTATGTACAAATTGATATATAAAACGTTTACGATACACTAACATAATACCAGCGTTATAACGGTACCTTTTGTTTTTCAGTATTCATTCATTCTCACTTGAAGATCATGGCTAACCTTCAGCAGGAACGTGGGGAGGAGCAGACTGAACAAGGTAAAAAGTCCAATACCAATTGTCACAGTTAAGAAATTATTTTTGTAATTATGTAGCGTGCAAACTTGCTGATGTGAATTAACGTTTGAGTCATACATACTATGTCTATTGGTGTATGCATGAAAAGTCTCACTCTTAACATCGTTTAGAAATTGACATGTAGATGAAAATTTTTCATGTTCCTTCATAGGTTTGTCACCTTCTTTCCAATCAACTAATTCAATTCCATAACAAAAGCATTTAACTCTATCGTCTACGAATGACATACTATGTCCACAAACATCGAAATTTCTAGGGTAGAAGTAGAACCCCGCAAACGCTAACTCGTCGGGGCTGATAAACGTCACTTCCCAATACTTGAACGATTTTATTCTTTCACTTTCAATACTAAAATCAGGAGTAGCCGACATCTTCACGGTTTGTAATAAACTGACATATTACCCCCCGACGAGTGTTATTTATTTACTACAAACATGAATTTGTGTGTACACGTTATTTATCATTCCTATTGGTTACTAATACTCATGTTTCTATTGTTTCAGTTGTGACTCGGTTTTATATCGAGAGGAACAGTAGTGTCCGAGGGTGCATCACAACCTTCGACTACATTCCAGTGAACGTCAACGAGTCGGATCATGACGTAGTATTCGTAATGACTGAGGCACGTCCTTTATTGCTTGAGGATATTCAGACAGAGCAGGCACGTTTACGCAATATCAAGTGGCATATTGCGTGCAGGATACGTTTTACCAAAACCGTGGTAGATGGTGACAGTGGTGAGGAGAAAGAGGTAACGAAAGACGCCGTCTTCCACGGACGTTGTCGCACGTTGCTCGCGGACGACAGCGACGAGTTGAATTGTCTACTCGATGAATCCTACGATAAAGTCTTCAATAGCATATCTAATTTTACCCGTGACGGGAGCGGATGGTCGGTGGATGCTGTACTGAAGCTGGAACTGGTTGTTGGACGGTACCAGCCTCTAGCAGCGTCCTCCTACCTTCCAACCCCGCGAAAACTCTCACACACCAGGGCAGTAGTCAACATCAGGAACCCCCACGATGAAATGTGTTTTCTGTGGTCTGTTCTAGCCCACATACACCCTCAAGTAAGAGATAGAGACCGTGCTTCAAAATACATCCCATTCATAAACACATCAAATATGTCCGGTATCGAGTACCCTGTTTCGTTAAAGTCCATTTCCAAATTTGAAGCACAGAATCCTAACATTTCTATAAACGTTTTCGGCTATGATATAGAAGACAATATCAAAAATGAATCAAAAAATGAGGTTTACCCTCTGAGAATTACCCCGAATAAGGACAGGTCGCATCACGTTAATCTTTTGCTTCTGACCGATACGAATAGCCGAAAACATTACTGTCTTATCAGTAACATGAATAGATTGTTATTTTCCCTAACAAAACACGATCATAAATCATTTTACTGTGACTACTGCCTGCATCGTTTCACCACAGAACATGGTCTGTCCGATCATCTCCCCTACTGCACACCTTACGGCGAGCAGAGACCAAAATGCCCACGGAGGAGGAGAAGTTTATGTCCTTTAAAAATTACGCGCACTGTCTTAAAGTACCCTTCACCGTCTACGCCGACTTCGAGTCCCTCATCACTCCGCTTCAATCGTGTTCACCTGGTAACAACGTCCCGACGACAGTGCACGAGTTAGGTGAATTCTACTCCGTCGATAGCAGCGGTGCCCGTCAGAAACTAACTTCTCCCCCTGTATCGTCCACATCATACGAAGCGATGCATATCCCGTCAGGTTTCTCCTATGCTATCGTCGATCATACGCACAGCCTTTGGAGAGAGGCTAAAGTTTATCGGGGTGAAAACGTTGTAGACACGTTCTTCTCGTGGTTGTTGAAAGACGCCGAGGATATGATGAAGGTGGTACGACATAACGTACAATTAATTATGTCCGATGATGACAATGTTGTGTTCACTAACGCCACCGTTTGTCATTTGTGTGAGCGCCCTTTGACAGACGATGACAAGGTACGCAATCATTGCCATCTTACGGGGAAATTCTTGGGAGCAGCCCATAATAGTTGTAATCTGAGTTACAAGATGCCTCGTCATATCCCCGTCTTCTTTCACAACCTTCGTGGCTACGACTGTCACCATTTAATGCAGGGTTTAGGGAAATATAAGGACGAACGCGTATCCTGCATCGCAACATCCAGCGAGCGTTACGTGTCGTTCTCCCTGGGTCCCTTGCGTTTCGTAGACTCCTTTCAATTTCTTAATCGCTCTCTGGACACACTCGTTACCAATCTGTCCGCGTCCGGGAGCCAATTTCCTTTGCTCAGAGAGGAAATGCTTAGACGGGGTTTCGATGAACAGACCAATCTGCTCGTACGCAAGGGGGTATACCCATACGAGTACGTTGACATTATTGATCGGTTCAACGAAACAAGTCTACCCGCTCGTGAACACTTTGATAACCGGTTGATGGAATCATCTATTTCGGACGCAGATTACGAGCACGCGCAAAACGTGTGGAGTGCATTCAATCTGCGTACGTTTGGAGATTACCATGATTTGTATTTGTTGACAGACGTAATGCTGCTGGCCGATGTCTTTGAAAGTTTCCGAGACATGGCCTTACGCGATTACTGCTTGGACCCCTGTCATTTTTACTCGCTTCCCGGACTCGCTTGGAACGCGATGCTAAAAATGACCGGGGTCGAATTAGAACTGTTGACAGAAATAAATCTACATCTGTTCCTCGAATCTGGGATCCGCGGAGGCTGCGCGATGATATCCAACCGTCATGCAGTCGCTAACAACCCTCTGATTCCAGACCAGTACGATGTATCGAAACCGACCTCCTTCATTCTGTATACAGACTGTAACAATTTATACGGTGCAGCCATGTCGCAACCACTCCCTTACGCAGACTTCCGATGGCTCGATCGTAACGAAATCGAGTCCTTGGACGTACGTACTGTGAGTGATGATGCTGACATCGGGTACATCCTCGAAGTCGACCTACACTATCCTAATACCTTACACGACCTGCATTCCGACTACCCGCTTGCACCTGTGCGCCAGCGCATAACACACGATATCCTTTCTCCCTTTTCCAAACGTTTACACGAGAGTATATACAGATCATCGTATAACGAATCAGGGTCATCCGTAGAGAAGTTGTTTACAACTTTGGAGGACAAACAAAATTACGTTCTCCATTATCGAAATTTGAAATTGTATTTAAGTCTTGGTTTAGAGCTGAAAGCGACTCATAGGGTGTTGTGTTTTAAGCAAAGCGCTTGGTTGAAACCGTTTATCGATTTCAACACCCGCAAGAGGCAATCAGCCGTCAACAGCTTTGAAAAAGACCTTTTCAAACTGATGAACAACGCCGTATACGGTAAGTCGCTGGAGAACGTACGGAAACATATAGACTTTGAACTAGTCTCGAATGAACGACGGCTTCAAAAACTAGTTTCCACACCCAGGCTAAAACGTATGATTCGTTATACGAACGATCTGGTGGGGCTTTCACTCCGTAAAAAATCCATTGTTCTTTCTCGTCCCGTGTATGTTGGCTTCACGGTGCTTGACGTTAGCAAAACAATAATGTACGACTTTCATTATCGTTATGCTGTCGCCAAGTACGGCCGCAACGTTAAATTGTTAATGACTGATACAGACAGTCTGATGTATCATATTCAAACATCAGACTTGTATGCAGATATGAAGAAGGACTTGCACGTTTTTGACACCTCGGATTACCCTACGTCTCATCCTTGTTATAGCCTTAAGAACAAAAAGGTTGTCGGACTGTTCAAGGATGAAACGTGTGGTCGTCCTATTAGAGAATTCGTAGGTCTCAGAGCGAAATGTTATTCGTTCCTTGTGGCCCACGAAGATTCTAGCAATGCAAGTCAAAAACGTGTGTGTAAAGGTGTGCCTCGAGTTGCGATTAAGAGGAGTCTGCGACACGATATGTATCGCAAGTGTCTCACTGATCATTGTCCGTTTTCTGTCAGTGCGCTGTGTTTACGTAGCGATCATCATACGTTGTACACGATGCGTGTAAATAAGCTAGCGTTGTCACCGTATGATGATAAGCGTTATATATTAGACAATGGTCGTGATACCCTTGCGTACGGACATTATCGGATACATGCCGACGACGATGACGACTCTGCTCCTCCACCTGCTAAAATTCCCCGTTACACCACTGGTTAACAACAAAAAAACAACAACAACAAAAATTCTTACTGTGATATCTATAGTTATTGCCTCCTCACACTTCAGTTCGGACGGCAGTAAACGTAAGTTTATGTATTACGTGTGTACGTTGTATGTATGGGTGTGATTACGCGTAAGTTTATGTATTACGTGTGTACGTTGTATGTATGGGTGTGATTACGTTGCGTATGCGTATGTGTGTGCGTGTGCATATGTGTGTGTGCGTGCGCGTGTGGTGTAACCCAAACGTGTGTACGTTGCGTTTGCGTCTGTGTGTGGGCGCGTTGCGTGTTTGGTTACGTTACGTATGCGTGTGCGTATGTGTGTGTGTGTGTGTGTGTGTGTGTGTGTGTGTGTGTGTGTGTGTGTGTGTGTGTGTGTGTGTGTGTGTGTGTGTGATTACGTTGCGTATGCGTCTGTATGTGCGCGCGTTGCGTGTGCATCTGTGTGTGTGTGATATTTAACATGATTTTAATGTTGTTGTTGTATTGTTATGTTGCAGGTTGCTTCTTCTACAAGTACGACACACAATTATATATAAACTTTCGAAAAATATCAATTTCTAATGTATTTATTTAATTGTGAATTTTATATTGTGAATGTTAAAATATATTTAATCATTTAAACAAATTATGACTTTATTTTATTTCACTCTACACCTCTGAACATGTGTACAATTAATTTATTTTTTGTGAACTGTTACATCAGAAGATTTGTATGAATTTCAGCCGCCGTTTTCATGTGTGTGTATAATTTTAATTTATTTCGCTATACACTACTGAACCTATGTGTGTGTAAACTGCAACCTTAAAACAGAAGTATTGTCTGTAACAACATAACAGGTAAGTAGTTCATTGACGCCAAATATATATATATTTCTAACAAGGATCAATCACACTGACTGCATTATAAAACTATTAATTATTTAATACATTGAAAATGAAGACGACGTTTTGACAACGAAAGAGAGATAGTGCTAAAATTATTTATTCATCACACCGACTACTCAATGTACGAGAGGGAGACAGGAGAAAGGGTATGAAACCTTGCATAGTTGAAACGTGTGAAAGTGAGAGAGAGAGAGAGAGAGAGAGAGAGAGAGAGAGAGAGAGAGAGAGAGAGAGAGAGAGAGAGAGAGAGAGAGAGAGAGAGAGAGAGAGGACGTTACTATTTGTTGACACAGTTGAAACAAGTGAGAGTGAGAGAGAGAGAGAGAGAGAGAGAGTGTGAGGACGTTAATATTTGTCGAATAAACTTTCTAATTCATATACATGCGTTCGGTACTGACCACAGAGAGAGAGGAGAACGGTTTGAGCATAACGTTTGACAACAAGAGAGAGAGAGAGAGAGAGAGAGAGAGAGAGAGTGAGAGAGAGGGAGTGAGAGGACGAATAATACAGAGGTTGGTACATCTGATCATATAGATTTAATATACATTATAACACGCGACAAATTTGAACTCATGTAAAGGTTGGTACACCTAATCATATATTTTAATATACACTATAATGCCGGTGAGCATAACGTTTGACAACGAGAGAGAGACATACACACCGTGTGAGAGAGAGAGAGAGAGAGTAACAATTATGATCATATATAGTTTGAATTTCCCACCACAGAAGAGAAAGAAATGTTGGCAGATCTGCTCTATACACGCACATTTCCCTCCCCCCACCGCAGAAAATGTTGACAACCCTGCTCATATAAAATATCTATACACTATAATAATACTACAGAGGTTGGTACACCTGATCATATAGATTTAATATACATTATAACACACAACAAATTTGAACTCATGCAAAGGTTGGTACACCTGATCATATATTTTAGTATACACTATAATGCTTCGAGTTGGAACCACCCCCCACCCACTGATATGAAAAAAAAAAAACAACCTCCCACCCAACACCACCCACTGATATGCAAATCAGCTTTCTTAAAAAAATAAAAAAGTATATTCACGGATGCTGGTGGTCCATTGAACATCATCCCACCAAATCAATTTAATTAAAAAAATTAAAAAAATAAAATTAAAAAAATAAAAAAATTTATTCGCGGAAATTCGCGGTGCTGTGGTCCATCGGGATGCTGCGGGTCCAGCGGTGGCGGCGTCATCTCTGAGATCATGTTTTTTAGTGTTTTTTTAGTGTTTTTTAAGAAGGCGGCATTCCTTTGTGCGTTTGAACCGGCATTTTCCCTCTACTTTGATCCATAATGTTTGGAAATACATATATATCTCTGAAAACATGTTCTCCATATTTAAGTTAATGAAGTACCATAACAGAAGTCTCCTCACGGATCCTCTCTGTTTAACCTGCTGAGACTAGCAGCAACTCAACTCGCTATGGACAGTCCTCCTTTAGTGGCTCCAACAGATTTTCTCATAATATCTTCATTATTATAGTGACATAATAAAGATTGAACCGTTAAAGATATGTAGTACGACACATTAAATGTGTAAATGACCTCTTTTTACTTATTTACAATTAAATACTGCCTTTTTTAGTTTTACGTTACTTGTCGAAAATTGATTGCTTACGATGCGGTCGCCGCTGGGTTCCTGAGTTTAATTGTAACTCATGCGCTTTTAAGTTGGACACCACCAGATCTACATGATGTACAGAAAGACGCGTAACCACGGTAGTTAGAATGCACACAATAGCGTTCATGAGTTGGATGCGCAGTAGACTAGTGCCGCTGTGACGTCACGAGAACCCAGCGCTCACTTTGTCACATTTAATAAGCTACCGATCGGCACCACGCCATATTATATACCTTTGTTTTCTTAAAACGTTATACTTCCATGTTCCGTAAGGAAATGGAAGTATGGTGATCGTGAAAAAATCGTGTTTGAGATAAGGGCTGATTCTGATTCTTCTACCCTAAAAACATGAAGGAAAGTCATTTACCGAAAAGTGTCTGTGTGTAGAATTTTGTCTATGGCGAACGATAACTGACGGAAATTCGAACAGAATCAAGTATTTTTACATTATTGTGCCCGAGTTGTAGAGGACTCAAGGCGTATTGATTCTGGGGAAGATCGGTTAAGGGGAAGGGGTAGTTTAGCTGCAACGTTTTACCCTTTAACAAGAGTAAAGTACATAATTTTGATAAATAAAGTATCCTGAAAAGAAGGTCATAATAATCCACTGAAGAGAGGTAGATGAAATATCTATAAATGAAAAGGTTAATTGAAGAGGGAGGGGGTTAATTTTTTGTATTGATGCTATAATTTTATTCGACCGAAAATTTTAAAAAATGTCAATAAAATATTAACAATTGATAACATGTTAACAAAATATCGTTCCATGTAAACAAAATATCGTAACCACGGATACGTAAACAAAATAATTTTTCGTTTTCAAGAATTCACAGATTACAAACACTGGGTGATATTCGCTTTTTTCGCGTTGTTTAAATAAAATGTAATTCAACCAAATTAATTCTTTATTTTTAAAATATTAACAACTATGTACAATTCGTATTTTGATTATCTTTCTCAGCGTTTTTACAAAAATCATGCTGACACATTTAGTTTCGTTCTGAGTATACATATTAAAAATAATTTTATTAGAACATCGAAGTCATGTATGATTCTCCATACGATTTTTTTATATGTGTACTAAGTTATCGGCAACAAAGAAGTTGTTTCTGTGGAAATATTTCATTTCAATTTGTCAAACATAAAACTCGCTTTACAAGCAACACTCCTAACTTGTTAGAAATTATCGAACCGAATTCAACAATAAATCTTAGAACATGGAAGTCATGTATGGTTCTCATTACCGATATTTTAGTTTTATTATACGATGTGTTATGACAAATATGAATTTGCGTTTTACGGTATTACGTTACAATCCTGTGATCTGCAAATGTTATGGCCCATATAATCACACTGACAGAGATACGTGATTGTGTGTGTGTGTGTGTGTGTGTGTGTGTGTGTGTGTGTGTGTGTGTGTGTGTGTGTGTGTGTGTGTGTGTGTGTGTGTGTGTGTGTGTGTGTGTGTGTGTGTGTGTGTGTGTGTGTGTGTGTGTGTGTGTGTGTGTGTGTGTGTGTGTGTGTGTGTGTGTGTGTGTGTGTGTGTGTGTGGTACGTTTATAATAAGGCATTGAAAATCTTCTGAAAATTGAAAGTGACCATAATAATAGTAATAGTAATAGTAATAGTTTTATCACATGTAATTGCTAAGGTATCTTATCTTTCAAAATTAAATACTGGTACTTTACTTGACATCAGCAAAGTAATTTTCTAAAAATCATCTCTCCCGCTTCAACTAGCCTTTCCATTTATAGATATTTCATCTACCTTTCTACAGTGGATTATTATCACCTTCTTTTCAGGATACTTTATTTATCAAAATTAAGTACTTTACTCTTTTTAAAACATAAAACGTTGCTGGTAAACTACCTCTTCCCCTTAACCGATCTTCACTAAATTAATAGGCCTTGAGCCCTCTACAACTCGGGAAAATGTGCAAAACATTATTTCATTCTGTTTCAATTTGCGGCAGTTATCGTTCGCCATAGAAAAAATTCTACATACACACATACAGATAGACACACAGAAACTTTTCTGAAAATGACTTTTCATCATACTTTGAGTGTAGTACAATCAGAATCAGCCCTTATTTCAAACACGATTTCCTTACGGAAGATGGAAGTAAAAATGTAAATGTGTTTTCTTATATCTGAGAGCATTCTTGAGTATTTTAATCCCAAATAAATTGTTGACAGTATTTCACTCAAATATCAACTACAATTTTATTTTATTACGAAGTTTCCAAATTTAACGCTGCAGCTTAATATTATTGGGTTACTTACTACTGGAACCGTCTAAGAACCTAGCAGACAGTATCCACAACATCCACGTTGGGAACCGCTTTTTATTTTCACTATTATTATTTTTTCAATGTTCCTGCCGTTTTAATTGTAGACAAAAAAAAAGATAAAGGAGTGTAGAGGCCGAGTGATGGTAGATTGCATGAAGTTAATTGCCTTCTCTTAACGTCTGGCCGGCCATGTAGGTATCTGCTGATAATATTTTCTTAGATGACAATCAATTGTCACAACCATTAACTATCTCAACGATATAAAATTCAATAATGCCATACACTTTGAAAGTACAAACATTTATATCTCCTATCACGGACGGACAAATACGTAGTTCCCTCAGACTTATCTTATTATATATAAAAATTGGATATAATATGAAATTATGAATCAAAAATGGACACGAGTATCTGTAAAATAAAATCTGTGATGAACAACTACACGTAAAATATCAGACGGAATCGAGTGAGCGAGTAAAATTTTGCTGAAGGAAATCGTTTCAGAGGAAGATAATCAAGAACAGAAGATTAAATGCAGATTTCACGCGTACCTGACAGATCCAGTGATTACAGTTAAAACACATACAGACTTGAAAACATTGTTCATACAACTCCTTTATACTCCCTACAGTGACTTTCGGACCCTTAAAATTAAAAGTTAAGGATAAATTTTAGATAGAGTAGAGGACGATGACGCCGTCTCCAGGCTCTAGGTAAACTCAATCCAACATCGCTGATAAATTGTCACAGTTTTTTTAAACTCTTTTATATAAATCAATCTGAACACAACACTATTGTAATAATCCAATACGGCACAAATTCACGGTAACAATAATAACATAAATATAAATGTGTGTGTGTGTGTGTGTGTGTGTGTGTGTGTGTGTGTGTGTGTGTGTGTGTGTGTGTGTGTGTGTGTGTGTGTGTGTGTGTGTGTGTGTGTGTGTGTGTGTGTGTGTGTGTGTGTGTGTGTGTGTGTGTGTGTGTGTGTGTGTGTGTGTGTGTGTGTGTGTGTGTGTGTGTGTGTGTGTGTGTGTGTGTGTGTGTGTGTGTGAAGTGGTTCCTTTTCCTACCGCCTAAGCAGTTCAGGTCAGACTGTCTTATGTGAACCATTCGGTACTATTCAAGAAAGATTGTGTGACCGGCACTACTGTTCATGCCACCTAGAGGTCCTGGGATAAAATTATTACCCCAGGATTTTATCCTAGGTACTCATTTTCACAGGGTGATAGACATGCGGGATGAAGGACTCGCCTTTATTTTATGCACGTCCGGGAATCGGTCCCAGGATCTCTAGGTGGTAAACAAGCATTAATATAATATTTCATAAACGAGTAAAAAAATAAATATGGGTATGGAGAACCATACATGACTTCCATGTTCTCAGATTTATATTTAAAACCATTTTCGAAATGAAATATTTCCATAGAAACTACTTCTTTCTTCAGCCTTAACCACGGTACTGTAATCACTAACGTATACCACCTCACGTTAACGCGCACGATTTTCACTGATGATGGCAGTTGATGGCACTGCCGAAACGTCTGGTTTTGCAGAAAACATTGGACCACACCCAAACAGCCTGGGAAGGAATTTTATCAACAAACTACTTCTTTGTTGCCGATAACGTAGTACACATATAAAAAATGATCCCCTCACCCTTCAACTATAAGCCTAATTTTCACTTATAGAAAATTACCCCCACCTCGTTCAACTAGCCTCTTCATTTATAGATATTAATCTACGTTTCCACAGTGGATTATTATGATCTGCTTATCAGGATACTTTATTTATCAAAATTAAGTACTTTACTCTTGTTAAAACATAAAACGTTGCAGGTAAACTACCCCTTTCCCTTAACCGATCTTTACTAAAATCAAAAAGCCTTGAACTCTTTATAATTTACGGAAGTATACCAAAAATTATTTGATTCTGTTTGAATTTACGGCAGTTATCCTTCGTCATAGAAAAAATTACCCTTGTTAAAACATAAAATGTTGCAGGTAAACTACCCCTTTCTCTTTACCGATCTTCACCAAACTGACAACACCTTGAGTACTCTACAATTAAGGGACGTATGCAAAATATTATTTGATTCTGTTTGAATTTGCGACTTTTATCGTTTGCCAAATAAAAAAGTCTACACAGACATATAGACACACACACATACACTTTTCAAAAAATGACTTTTCTTCATGTTTTGAGGGTAGTACAATCAGAATCATCCGTTATCTCGAACACGATATTTTTCGCCATGACCATGACCATGACCTGCTTTTTATAACTGTTTACGCATCATATGGTTAGCTGATGCATCATCATGTTCTATTAACATTATACTCGACGTTACTAGTCGTTTCGTTTCATTTCCTGCGTCGTACTGCAAAATCATAGTTAACACTTTGAATGTTGATGACGAGTATTGATCACAACGTAAATCGTTTAAGATACTCACACTTCTTTACCTAAAAAAGTCGTGTTTATATATTCTGAAAGGAAGCGAATACATTATCAGTTATTTAAACAAAGAGTCAAAAGCAACGACGCTATGTCTTTGGTTATGCTAACCGCGCCGTGCACTGTAGCATTGACTTAAGTTCTTGACTTTTCATATTGAGAATGAAATGTCTTACTCCAGAATTATTAAAGTCAATACAGATTTTATGCGAAAGGAGCCAAGTGACTTCGAAATTAACCCAACATTCTTCGTGAATTAATAGTTTTAAATACACCCCAAACCACTTCTTCTCTGATCCTCAATCCTAACGGATTGGTGGTGACTACTTTGGTGTCCTCAAACTTTCTTATTCAAAGTTTCAAAAATTATCCTGCAGCTCAACAAGAACCAGAGAGCTCTCGTAGGCCGGAATGGCCACCAAAGAAAGATATTGAAAGTGTTAGACAAGGTTGTGGATTATCCCCACTACTGTTCAGCTTTTATGTAGAATACACGATGAAGGAGTTCATGGAAACCAGCAACAATGGAATAATAATTATTATAACGGCGCATGTTATAAAACCATCCGTTTTGCAGATGACATTACCCTTTTAGAAAACAACAAGGAAAACCTACAGAATCCACTTCACCAATTGACACGATCCTAAAAGATACATGCGTCATGATGATAAATAAAGAAAAACAAAAGTCATGAAATGTTCCAAAACTGGAAAACGGAAAGCTTGAGTATTTGTGGACGACAGGAAGCTAGTGCAAGTTCAATCCTTTAATTATCTTATGAGCTGCATTACGTCAGACAAGAGGTGCATCAGTAATATAGAAAGTAGGAGGAGCAAGAAAGTAGAAAGCAAGAGGAGCATTTTTCAAAAATTTATAGAGTCACATTTGGAGTATGTGCACATATGACTCTTAGGAAAGTGGAGAGGAGGTTTTGAGATGTGGTGCTGGAGAAGGGCCGTAAGAATATCGACGAACATAAAGTGAAAAATATGGTCGTCTTAATTAAATAACTCATAATTATAGCGCATTGTTAACTATAATTGTTTGAAAAGAAGATGACTCGAGACATTGTCAGATAAATGTGAATAGATGTGAGAAATTACTTTGAAAGAAGAGAAAGGTAAATAGAAACAAGTGAGAGAGAGGGAGAGAAATAGAGAGAGAGAGAGAGAGAGAGAGAGAGAGAGAGTGAGAGGGGGGTGAGAGAGATAAAAATGGTGTCTGGATGAGAACATGTAAATATCTACATTTTATTGATCACAGATAAAGGTTATTCACCTTTTGCATTAACAAACTCTGCAAAAATTAGAATTTGCTCAAGGCTGCAAGTCGGTTTTCGTTATTGTACTGTTTCACCTCAGCGTGATAGAAATCTCACCTTTAGCGCTGCGAAATGTCTAAATTCAAAACTGTTAAACAAAAAGAAACAACGAGCCCTTCTATACAAGAGGGCATTGTATTCAAGCGACTAAAAATACGCTTTAAAAAGTGACTGGTGGCATAGTGTTTTTGCATGTCTACAGTTGAAAAGAATTGGGTCAACCTGTGTCATGCAAGCTCGAGGATATTTTGGTTGTGTATGTTTGGGAGACAAAAAGCAATGACCGCGCTGAAAACGACACTCTAAGCCTCTGATAGCGTAAACAACTTCCTGCTTGATCCCTGCTTACTCACCGGGCTCGTGATATATGTGTGTACAAACGCAAAAATGTCTGTGCCAAAACACTTTGTAATTTTCTTGTCGGAAGCTGCACACCTCCGACAGCACGGCTTCAACACTTTTAACAACTCTGAAACAAATCTTATTTTTAGTAAACGTTTTCGTCTTTTAATTCGTAGCCGAAACGTGCAGATTAAAAAGGAAAACCAAGGTTGGATTAAAAAGTGCATTGTCCAGAGCAATCATAAAGTTTTCCATAAAACTGTTAACCTAGTTAGAAAGCCACGAAAATGGTTTTGCGCGAAAAGCCGTTAATAAAGCTACAACTTCAATAACAATATTATTATTACAATTTTGAACAGATCAGTCTGAGTAGGGAATAATTTTTTTGAGTTAGAACATAAGCTGTACATGTTACACTTTGATCTTTATCCTTTAAAATTTAACAACTCCCCTAGCCACGACTCGGGAGTACAAACCAGTAGCATTATGCCTTCTTCTGTTTGGACGGTGGTGTTAGACAACAACTTCGTGCGGACTCCATACGTATATATATGGGGTCTTCTTAGGGTAAATAGTCTTGACCACAGTACTGTGGTCACTGACTACAAAATCTTTGTCAGCGTTTTCAGCCTTCTGCACGGTAGATGGCCGTCGAATAACGGCAGAAACGTCTGCATTGAAACATTTGGACGGCGGCCTCACAGCCCGGGAAGCCTAAATTTTAATAACATTGCCGCCGGCCGTGAATGCCTTAGACAGAACTATATCTTATATTTTAGGTAGGATACAGGCAAACGACGACAGACGTATAAAAGAAATAAAAGCTAGAAAAGCAATGGCAAAGATTACTTTTACCAAAGAGAAAAATTAGTCATTGGCAGACTGAATATTTCCTTCCTTTCTTCCACTGAAGTTCCAGACATCTATGAGCTAAGGTGGCGCAACTTCCTTCAGTTTATACAGTTGTTTTCTTCTTTGTATTAGGTGAATATTTCATTAACAACAAAAATGATTGATGAGCTATGTCCGGAGTGCGGCACTGTATGTAACTGAGACTTCACACCATCGGATGTGGGAAGGCAAATTATGTGGAAAGCTTTGAGCAGTAGACATAAAGGAGGACATGAAGGAGAATGAAGAATATAGAATTGATGCACACGATATAAAATATAAAGATAGGGAAAGAGAAAATTAGTGAAATGTAGTAAGGAAAAGCCAAGTAGTTGCGATACATAGCATATTAACAAACAATTCCCTCGCTGGAAATGTAACAGAAGGGAAGATATAGATAAGGAAATAACAGAAAAGCCTACTGATAATAATTATGGATTATATAGAGTGTCCCATGAGGAATGGTACGTACTTAAGGAATGCATTCTACAGCCTGACATAAAGAAGAAATTTTATACAAACTTAGGTCCGATAAAGCTTTGTTTTCGATTTATAGCTTGCAAACATTTCACCTTGATTTCTAAAATTAAGCACTACTGACATTCTTGAAACTTAAACTAAATGGTAAATTTTATAGTTTAATCTGGTTTTTGGCCTCAAAAAGTGAAAAACGAGGGTCCTAGAACTGTAAATTGGTAGTTATTTAGAAAACAATATCTCCACACTTGAGATTTGAAAATTGGAATGGCATCTCGTAATTATTTTCAAAAAGAAAACACACAATTAAAATATCAGCTTAAATGTTAATTATGATAAATAATTAAGATACTGTATTATAAATTAAATGTTAAACACCTGAAATAGTACAGACGGCTGAATCGTGTGCTTGCCACACTGTCTTCCCTATATCCTGGTCCTGTATCCAAGCTACTCTGCCTCTCCTATTCCGTTTTGATGGTACGAGTGACGGGACAGTTCTCGTGGTCATATTCCTCGTAGTTTTCTTATTTGTTATTAATTATCATGTAAATAACACACGCGCGCGCGCACACACACACACACACACACACACACACAAGCTCATACGTCAGATTCGTATGTGTGGGGGAGGAGGGATATTTGTGTATATTGGAGCTGTAAATATTTCTCTAATTTCTTTCTTCCCAAATTATTTTCTGAAGCTTCACTTACCACAATTTCATCTTCTTTGTCTAATGCGACCTCCAAAATCAAATTCTCTTTTTTCTACTTCTTGGACTGTAATCCATTATTTTGGTACCCGGTTACTTCTAGCTTATTTCTATTTTTATTTGGGATTTTCAACCTTTCTCTTTGGATGTAATTTATTTTATGTTTTCTACTTTCCACTTTTCCGTTACTGTTTATGTTACTACTTATCTTATGTACCATTGATACATTAAATTATTATTTGATACATATCAAGGAACGACTTTATCAAAGAATTCACTTACATTCAAAATAGCTTTACACTCACGGACAGTGAACCAATTCCATCAGACAATTTATTCTCACAGACTGTGGATTAGTAACATCAGACATATAGTAACATTCAAGGACATTGCACCAGTATCACAAGATAATTTTATCTAAGGGATAGTAACAGCTTACACTCTGTCCCACAAACCAGTAGCAGATGTCACTGATGTAATATCTTAGTTTGTTGTTTGTGTCGTGAATATAAGTTCAAAAATTCTGATGACGAATTGAACAAAAAATTGCAATTCTATAATTGCAAAAAAAAAACATTATTACTCATTGTTTTCATCAGTTGTACTTTCTCTTACACTTTATTACTCTCAATCCCCATCTCACCCTCATACTCTCTCTCTCTCTCCCTCTCTGTCTCTCTTCTCTCTCTCTCTCTCTCTCTCTCTCTCTCTCTCTCTCTCTCTCTCTCTCTCTCTCTCTCTCTCTCTCCATCTCTTCTTCTCCCCTAGCGTTCCATCATATGCGAGCACATACGCTCGCTGGTAAAATAAATTTACTTCTTGTAACACCTGTTGTTTGTTCTTTCAACGAGATACAAATAACAGTTACTACAAATTTACTAGGTCCATTAAAAGCCGATGAATCATCCTGTGAAACTACACAACACACCACACATCATCAAGTCAAACTGCGTTGTACATGAATATGATTAAATAATGTAATTTATTTATATGTTTGTGACTATTTCACTCGTGTATTCTCCTCCTTTTAAAACACACACACAACTTGTGCGATTCCGAATTCTTAGAATGCATTTCTGGGCTGTTATTATTGTTAAATTATTTGTTTTATGTTATGAACATAAATAAAATAAATAAATAATAACAAAAATTATTATTTTTGTCTGTTATGAACAAGGGCGAATTGATTTCAAGTTCGTTTTGAAAAATTCTTTATTACTGAAGAACTCTTCATTCAGTCCGTCTTTGGAAAAAACAGCTTACTCTTTATAATAAAGTGAAACATAAACAGCCACTATATACGAAACAACAGCTCTTCGCATGGTTGGAAACTTTATTATCCGGACTGTTAGGTAGTCGTCTACCTAACCAGTCGTGAAAAACAGCATCTAGTGCTATCTGATTGGTTCCTCTTCTACTCATCGCTATGGAACCATGTTTAAAGATCTTCAATTGTTTTTTAAAGACACCGTGTCAATTGTTTTCAACACTGACGATGGTCTCCAATGGTCAGGCCAAAACATCTTTGGAGATCTTTAAACATGGCTCCGTCGCGATGAATAGAAGAGGAGTAAGCCTCCTATTACAAACAAAGGATTTGGCATCTTGGCATCCTGTGCTTCCAAGCCAGTCAGATAGCACTAGATGCTGATTGGTTGATGCTGTCATGTTACACCAGCTTAGATCGCGCTGGTATGAACATTTTTCTAAGTGCACCTTGTTAGACAAAATGCATAGTCTCCACCTCGTCACTGGGCTGAATTGGCGGACACTCTGTCAATTGTTTTCGACACTGATGATGGCTTCCGATGGTGAGGCCGAAGCGTCGGTCAACACGAACTGTAGACCACGGCGTAACAGCCCGGCTAATAATGTTTCCGTCTATGTGAACGACGGCCGTGAAAGCCTTAGGAACTCTTATATAGCTCTTCAACCGAATAGTTTTTATTGTTTCGTTAACTTGATTCAGAGGGATTCAAAGAGGGTAATGAAGCACAACGTACGACTCTTCCACTATTAAGAGTCACTTAGCTTCTCCTATTCAGTCAGGATTCAGCATATCCTCCAAATTGCCGAATCCCGAAAACCTAAGCAACTCTGCGGAAGTTTGAGCAACGAGGCCCAGTGGACAATATCATTTTCAGAAAAGACTAGAAAGAGAGAAACCCCCGACCCCCGGCCCCGACGAACAGGGGTTGGGCGTAATACCAACTACTACACAATGCAGAGAAGCCAATCTATGCACAACCTATCAAATCTCTTATGAAGCGTCGGATGCTGGGCCGGATTAACAGCATTAGACATGCAAACAAAACGCTGATGTGTGTTAGAAAGACAGCTTGATAAACGATTCTAAGAAGACGATACGGATTAGAAGTTAAAATGAGAGGAATTGGTCCGGGACGCCTGGGAGAGGTCGGTTAGTGCTCGATATGGATTGTAGTTTCATTGGAGTGTAGACATAGAATGCCTCTTTTTAGATGTTATCAATCTATACACTTTTGCTTTCGCCTTTTGCTAACTTTAGGGAACGTAACGGGAACGGGACCTCACGAGAATATCTGGTCTGTGCTCGGGGCAGTCCCGACCGTCAGCTGATTTGGATACAGCCAAATCTAGCTAGTGAAACGGTCTCTACTGATCTAGCTCCACTTCGTTTGAATTTCCACAGGTTTCAGAAAATATGTTAAGGTAAAAGTCTTTTTGTACGAGCGATTCTATTGTTACAGTTTTCAGTGCTTCAGGTATCTGGTTAACAAACGACTTAACATAGTTTAAAATTTACCTTCCGTTGATAGTTCAAAACGCTAAAGTACATACTCTCATTTTTATTATACGGTTGCGGATTCATAATTGGACAGTCCAAGATATTGAAGGTGGTATGTAACATTTAAAAAAAAAAAAATTGAGTTCTTTCAATAATTAGTCTCTTAGGCGACTATTTTCTATGTGCGCTAAGAAGAATTGTATTTCAGCTATATTTTGTTGGGCTAAAATGCATAACTCACATAAAAACTCCGTTACAAAAATTAAAGTCTGTTTTAAATGTTCATTAGTAACTTCATCCAATTACCGCTTTAATTATGAAGTCTGTATCTCTTTTCTGAGATAAGGAAAGGAAGCATTAAACTTTATGGTTGAGAAAAAATTTCTATCGGTATTGTACACATCTGCAGTTTATTCAGTACTTTGTTAATTAGAAACTACCGAACATCATCTTGTCTCCTGGCGTTACGCCCAAGGAAACGTTAGGTCCACGTGTAGATGTCTCAGCCAGATTGTTATATTTTATATTTCCCCAACAGCAGGTAGACGAAGTTGGGTTGACTGCGCTAAACGAAGCGAACTCATAGCGTAGATGACAAGACCTTCGCGTCTAATAGGATACCGTGCCGAATAATGTGTAGTGTTTATGTTTATTAATTGAACAAGCAACGAAAGTTTTCGGTTTTAAATCAACCGATTGGTTTTTGTTTGTCTGTCTATCTATCTGCTTAAAGTGGGTGAACATTTTGATAAAATTATAAAAATTAAATTGATATATAATATATAATATATATATATATATATATATATATATATATATATAAATCGGTTCATAACGTTACCTTACGTCTTCCGATCCCTAGTCTCCATTGGTCTCGATCTAACCAAGATTCTTCTTCCAATTCCCGGTCTCTCATTGCCCGGTTGATGCCTTCTCTCCAACTCAACCTAGGTCTTCCTCTTCGCCTACGACCGTATGGTGTCCATCTCAAAATTTGCTTTGGGAGTCGATTATCCGGCATTCTTTGTACATGCCCAAACCATCTTAGCTGTTTTGTTTTTATGTCGTAGACAATAGAGCACTGTACCCCCATTATCTCCCGGATTCTGACGTTTCTTACTGTTTCCAGTTTTGACCTCCCTGCCGCTCTTCGCCAATAATCCATTTCAGTAGCTTCCAACAACTTTTCTGTTCTTTGTATTATTGGCCATATTTCACACCCGTATGACGTAACTGGTTTCACGATTGTATTGTATATAGGCTGCGATGTTTATTTTGTTTTGATATTTGTTGGTCCCACAATATGTTGTTCAGCAATGCTATTGATTTCCTTCCCAGGTTATTTCTTTCTCTTATCGCTTTATCTAGACTACCATCTTGTGTAACTGTTGTTCCTAGATACTTATAGCTACTGCAATTTATTATATAAAATTAAACGGAATTTAATCTTTAACCTGAATGTAGTGTTAATTTTCGGAATTCCAAAATTTTGTGAGACCAGGGCCCAAAATGTGGGGCAATAAGTCATATGTTTTTATTTTTTACAAGAATATATTTTTAATCATTTGTTTTAACAGTCTTATTTACTGCCATCTTCAGAAATTCTCATTACTGACATCACAAGACTGTCCAAACAGAAAAACATATTCTTGTAAAAAATCAAAAATATTATAATTATAATAACAAGAATAATTGTAACCAAATATGAATATTTTATGTTTCTATTTATTTTTTTGCAACTAAGATCATATGAAAATGATAATGCACGTTGCTGGGTAAAAATAAGTTTCAGAATAAAATTTAAATTATTTTATTATTATATTATTCCAATCACCTGGGAAAAGTAATTAGTCAAAGCTAACGTACAAACTAACAAATTTATAAAATTTTCACTTCTTCTGGAATGTTTTTAGTGTAGTAACACGAATAAATCCTCTTTATATGAAATATTATTGTGTTGGCTAGAGGACCGTTTCACATGAAGAAGCCCGTATGCAATTAACAAAAACACAATTTCGTTTATTTTCGGTTCAGTCAATCTAAATTTGTTTTACTGTACCGCTTATACGAGACGTTACCGATACAAAGAACAAAACGAATAGCCATTGACGATCGGTAATTCATAAAATGTAATGACTAAAACAAAACAAAACAAAAACAAATGGATCTTGTGACTGGTAGATGAAAAAAACGTGCATTGATCAAAACTAATCGAGTGGAAAACGCTGCGTGCGCGTAAGAGTAAAAGAAGAATTATTGTTTGTTTATCGGGGCATATGGGAAATATTGGTATGGTCAATTAACAGCGCCACAGGCAGAGGAAATATTTTGTAGAGAACGAGTGAACACACGTCCGCCTATGTAATAACTACGTATGAACTGCGTATAAGATTTATCTGAAATCTAAAAGACTGTTTCCACAAAAATATTTTTTAAATAAAACTACAAACAATTGTATATCCTTGAAATCGACTTACTTGGGACACTGCACACTTATGTAGGAATCGTTTCTATTGATCAGTACTGGAACTGTTTCAATGCCTTTAGTTGATCCGTCACAAACTTTTGGACGTTCTTCACAGTTTTAAATTAGTGATGCTTTTGATTTATGAATTAGGCGGCATGAGGGACTACGAGGGATGCTGCTTCTTTTGGCCAATTACTTGTTCGCAGAAAGTGCAATGTGATTTGAGAGTTCTCTGATGAAGAATCTAAGAGTCAACAATACTTTGGAGGGCCCAAATCATGCAACTAAATTTTTATGAACACTAGCGATTTGAATTTTTTTAACTTTATATGCACGATCTTGTGAGAGAGTGAAAGAAAGTTGCACTACCAGATAAAAAATTGCTCAACAGGGATTTTTAAGTACTATGCTCTTTGCTGATGATCAGGTTATAATCCAGAACTGTGTAGATAAATTACAGTTCGCTGTCCACTGGTTGAATCAATTGTATGACACAATTTAAAAATATCAATGCAAAAAATCCACGCCTTGGCATTCCCAGGAAAAGATCCAGTACTGACAAAAATCGTGATTTCCAATCAAACGTTCGAACAGGTAGCACAGTTTAATTATTTGTGGTGTGACATAACATATGAAGAGGAGAAAACATTTTATATAAGACTGACAAATATCGAAGGATACGTGCCATTATACGACGAACTCTGAAGGGAAAACGATGGGAATACTCAAATAAAGTTCTATAAAGTGATGGAAGTTCCCTCTTTGTTGTATGGATCAGAACCATGGGCCCCTAAGATGTATGTGATCATAAGTAATGAGATTTATTCCATCAGTCAAACGTTTTACAAAACTTGAGCATATAAGAAGTAATGATAGGCTTTAAGATATAAATTAGGTGTACAACCGATAAGAGAAATAACATCATGGTATAAATAAAGTTGGAGGGGCCATGTTATGTATGTGTCCCTGGATAGAATGCTAACGCAGGCGATGAGCTATAAACTTGTGGGAAAGCGAAATGTTGGGAGACCGAAGATAAGATGGTCCCGGAATCCGGAACAGGCAGACATGCCTAATCCTGGCAAGCAAGAAGAAGAAGAAGACCAATCATTTGTATTATCAATTGGTTATCAGATGTATGTGTTTTTATTTTTTTGTATTTGACACATTTTCATAGTTCTTGCTAAGGTTTGTCGACCAGATTAGGACCCATCCTCCGCACTTTCCTGGCTATCCAAAAATGATGATTTATAGCCTACCAGCTAAAAACCTAAGCCCATGGCCTAGGTTCATCATAGTCAATTTGTTTTAACACATTAAACGTTCCTGTTGCAGTTTCTGAAAGTTCGAAACGGATTCGGCTGCACGGCACTGCACGGCTCTGCTTATTATTATTGATATCCTGTTTTGTGGCGTGAGGCAAAACAGACAAAAAAACTGTAGCACAGACGAAATCTGGTATGTTTAAGAAGGTAAATTCTGAAATTTTTAATGAAATTAACTACACATTATAGTTATCATCTGTTGTGTTGATGATATTAGAGTGTAGCCACTTAGTTCAGCCTCTTTAGTTTCTAGACAAAACTTGTATATGACATCGAGCTGTACAATAGGCCTGCATAACTAAATTAACTACAAATTATGAACCTAGGTGCTTTCAGCGTGTTATTAAAAATGATTTGGAAGACCTTTGGCGGACGGGACATGAAAGATTCTTGTGGTAAATGTAACTGAATAAATGTGTGTTCTATTGGTTTCGATCTCATTAGTGAAAAAAAAAATAGTGGCAGGTTTTAGTTTTCTGTTATTTTATATTTTTGTTTTGTTCCGTTTTCATAAGAACTGATATTTAACAAATTATACTTGTATCCGTGTGTGTACCTGTAAACAGAGCGGCGTCCAGATCACTGCGTTTGGTCTTACGTAAAGAATAACGGCCATGCTTTAAGGTTTTATTTGTTGATTTGTTTTCGAAGAGATAATAAAAAAATGAAAACAATACGATTAAATAATTAAAAAAGGGTCGAAAAGCGCGTTAACATACGCACATCTCCATACGATTCGACATGCTAACAAAAACCATCAATACAGAAAATTTTCAACTCGCTGTGGATTAAATTACTGGACCATATTGTAAACCGAGTTGGATAAACGCGGACTGAATAAACAGTCGAAAAATTCTCTTTCCTACCCGGTAATAGGCATAACCTCGAACGGTGGGATACCAATTGAACCGTCCGTCAACCAGCAGACAACTAGAAATGTTTGAGCGATTTTGTACTCGCAAGACGGCTACAACGTACTCCAATTAAAACTGTTCATATCCACAAAACTAATAAGCCTAGTCACTTTTACACCACATTTTTTTAATTTTTAATATCGCCTTTTCTTTTTATCCCTCAGGGAGGGTTTTAACGCCCATAACTCTGGCCGACCCACTTCTTATAGCATATACAAATATATGTTTTGCTATGATAGTGTAGATATTACGTGAAAGTTAAATAAATTTGCTTGGAGGAGATGACAGTCCCGTGTGAAATAATCTCACCAGACTCTTTGTTTGATGTCTCGCCCAACACCTCAGATTGGTTTCATTTTCATTACGTTATCATTACATCTGCGAACACTGTCACATGTAAACAAGTAAGTCAAAAATTTTACAATAATCAACCGGTCTTTGAGGGAGCCGAAGAAAACAGAAATTGAGAGGTAATCAGAAAAGAGGCAATTATTCAATTTTACATTCATTCGCGCTTAACGTACTAAAAAAAACTTCAAAAATCGTATTACCTCACGGCTTAAAGATATATTTTCGAATTGAAGCGAAGAGTATTTTTTCCAATTAAGAAGATTGTACGGAGCCGCTAAATCAGAACGGTTCGCTACAAGACTGTCGTTGAGTTCAAACGCCTGAAAGTCTACAAAGTTTCGGGGGCGGGAAGGGTAAACAAGATTTTACTTTGGGTGATGACGGGGGGTTCAATTTGCTAAATGGCTGCTAATTACTGAAACGTCTAAACTTGTGATACTGAAAAGTTACACGCAAGTTTCAAGGCCATCGTCTCGAAGAAACCGGCATTCCGAACTGGAATCGTAACTGCTGTGTACTAGAAAACTTTAATGGTACATCAGCGTATTGAATGTGTAAAGTTTACACGCACACACGCAAACTTGTTGTAATACGCGTGGGAAAACTATAACAGAATTGTTTTGGCCGAGTGGTAGACCTACTGTCGTTCCTGTCCTTTATGGTGTACTACAGTCACTATAAGCAATATGTAATATTTGAACTCGTTACTGATACTGTGCAGCTTGTGTTCTCAAGGCGCCTTAACTGGCGAAAATAAATTCACCCCGGAAGAAACTGGGAGTGACCCTTATCCAGACCATTTCACGCGACATTGTATCACATTCGCCGAACCATGAAAATCTGAGGCTGTTAATCAGAAGGGAACAAAGTGTAATGTCTATGCATATGAAGAAGTAAGTGTCGCCATTTAATGTGTGTGTGTGCGCGCACGCATTCGATTCTAGAGTGGCCGTTGTGGATTTTTATCTTTCCCAGGCTGAATCGTTTGTCACGATGTCAAGGCAGACTGTGGCTCACACAGCCCTAATGGAGACTTGGCTTTATCAGCTGGGTAAGTTGAGACAGTCTACGCGTCGTCGTGTTTACCACGCTGCCTTATTTACAGTATGTACCTTACTGCTGAAATAATGTAACCTAAACTACCTGTGATAGGTATAAATGTTATCTTTACATGTAAAGCATATACACGTATATGTATGATAGATAAAATATTAGAGTGCTAGCGCACTTTCAATCCTGCCCGAATGCCACGTTTAAGGCGAACGTTTCTTTCGTTTAAGTGATTCTGAACATGTTCGATTCAAACGTGGTATTTCGGGCAGGATTGAAAGTGCGCTAGACCCTCATATCTTCTTATGTGTGTGTGTGTGTGTGTGTGTGTGTGTGTGATATGTAACTTGTACATTATGTACTATCTTACTTTCCTTTCCTTGTGGTTCGTATGTCTCTGAATGATTTTATTGTTGTATTTTAATAACTCTACTATTTTCTGTGTCAACTGCAATGATTTTCAGTGAAACCTCTCTTAGCCGATTTGGACTCCCACAGTTTTTTTCATTTATTTATATTGCAACTAGTTAACAAATTAACGAGCAATTTTATTCTAACTAATATGGTAACAGTGTGTAAAACGTGAAGCCAATGGCGCACTCCTCGTTACAGTTGCTCATGAGCAGGTAGGCCTATTTGCTTAAACACTTCACTTGTTGACACTAGTTCAAACGGTTTCTGTCTCTGTAACCGCCAGAGAAGTCTAGCATTGTCAAGCACTTAGGGCTAGCATAATCAATGCAGTGTAATACTTCACTCTTTTGAAGTTTATGAAGCCTTCGTTAGTATTTAGTCGCAAAACGTTTAATCTCGTTAGTAACCACAGGCATTTTCAGGTCTCAATGGGTGTTATCATTTCTTACATACCACGGGCATCAACAACACGGCAAAACACTTTATTTGAAAAGTCTGAATGATTTTAATGTTGCACTTCTTTCTTGCAAACCCTGAAGTTTCACCGCATAAACCCACACTGGTTTCAAAACTTTTTTGTAGTTACAATAACAGTCTATTATGCAGTGAGAGCACAGAGTTTCTTCCAAGTAGCTGCCATATTTTCTTGAATTTTATTCCAAGTTTTTTACGTTTCTTCTTGACATGTTCTTTCCACTTGAGCTTAAAGCACTCGTAGTGAATTGATTTTTCACATAAAAGAATTTTCCGTTTAGGAAGGCCCGTTTAGTAAATTACGCATACGAATTAAATACGTCGACATGTCTCGTCATTGGAGAGGACTCGGTTTAAGAGAGTGCAGAGTGGTATGATGCAGGAAGACACGCGTAACAGTAAGACACGTCGACGTCCACAGAATATCTGCCAAGACTGGACGTCAGGTTTTTCAGTTATAATATAAGTAAACCTACAATAACAATTTTTAACTAAAATTAATGTTTTAAATAAAATATCGCCTAAACAAAATAGACGATAATGTAACACATTTGTTTACTTAACCCGGGGTATCAATTAAAAAAAAAGATCTTAATTAGTCCATACTTTATGGGTTCAGGTGTTTTGAGTCTGGGTGGTAACAAAGAACATGATTACATACATAGGCCTATATGCTTACAAACGCGCAAAAACAATATCCTCCTTGTATATACACCGTAAAAAAAATAATAATTTTATTCGGATATCAACATTTACAAAGCTGGGACAAAGTAGAAATTAAAGTGACAAAAAGAATTATACAAAAAGTTGAGAGGAGATAAACACGACTAGCAATGCTTTCAGTCACATATTTTTTGTGCACAAAAAATTTCACGTGAAAGAAACACTTAAAGCACTGGATATGAATATTCAGTATTCGAGGAAATGATTACATTAAACTTTTTCTTCTGTCTTCATAATGTCATTTCTTTCGTAAAATAAACGAAAAAGCCTTCTGTCGAAAAAGGAAGTAATTTCGTTAATGAAGTAACTGACGTTTTGTATAATTGTTACCTGAAACCTTTACAGGCAGCCGCGTATGTAAGGGTTGTGGAAAACGGTACGGATTCATTATTCATATCAGGTTTGTCTGCAGTGGAAAGCGACCTCCATCCCTTACGACGTTAGTGATCACTGTACGGGGGTTGGATAGAATGCACTTGATTAAATGTTGTTCCTTTTCTCTTTCCTTTTTTTCTTAATAAAGAAGTCGTCTGCTCCTCCCCATGTCCCTAGCCCTCGGGATTCTTTAACAAATCTCACTCAATTTGTTTTGTAGTAGAATTAATTTCGCAGGTCTCGTTATCTTTTTCTTTCATTGAACGTTCGTAGTTGTCCAGTGTCAGATTACACGATTATCAGACCCTCTTTGACTGACATTCCCTTTAAATGTTTTATATGATTAGCCTACTACACAAATATACCAGGAGGAAAAATTTATAATAATAAAACAATAACAAAACATAAAGTCATGATAATAAATGTTTTTTTTAATGTAAAATTTCTCGTAACATGGTCTTGATGGTCTTTTTAAAGTGGAATATATTTCATATTCGAGTTAAGAAAAAGGTTTTTGTATCTATCACATATAAAAATACACATCTCATTAACAAATAATATTAAAAGAAGACAAATATTATAAAAATTCTTATGGAGTTTCCATCATGTAATCGTTAACTGTATAATTTTATAATTTAATTGTACCAATATGGTTGAAATACGAACAAACCAAACTACAGTAAAAAGTTAATAATTGTTAAAAAAACATTAACGTTGTTTAGTGCTTCATGAACAGACCTACCTATATACATCAATGTCGTAAATCGAATATTGTGTTATATATATCCGACAAAAAACCCCTTTTATGAAATACTATAAATCAACACTGCTCTTCCTACTTTATTGTTAATATCCAACTGCTAATTTTTTTAGGATTTTTAAACTAACGCAATTTTTTAGGATTTTTAATCTAACGTAATTTTTTAGGATTTTTAAACTAACTGCGTTCATAAGAAAACACTGTCCGTATAACGGACTTTCGATATAACGAATTGGCACTGTAGGTGAGCTGTTTTCTTTTAATCTGTGCGGACAGATATTTTTCAAAGAAGAGACGAAACAGAAATTACGGAAAATGGTGAGTTAGACTGGATAGATAAAGACAGGTTATTGTGACTGCGATCCTGTGTACCAAGCAATGAATGACAGTGTAATGATTCTGAAATTCTTTCAAGGAATTATAGCAGTTATTCATAGATGATTCACATGAAGACAAAGAAATAAAAAAATTCTAGCAGTAGTGAGGTTATTGGTACAATGACTTCACTTATCGATTTATCAGTAAAATAACGTGACCAATAGTTGCATGAAAATTATACAATATACAAAACATATTGTAAACAAAATTACAAAATTATCTCTAAGACGGTTTAAGGAACTTACAAAGAAAACAGGTACATAGGGAACGTCATCAAACAGGCACACAATTAAAAATAACAATTTTTTTCTCAGTTCAATTATGTTCATGTCATTAATTTGTATTTTCTTATTTTGTGTACTTATTCCCTTTTTATAGATACAATATAATTAAAATTTTAGAAATTTAATTTTTATGTTCTCATATTGTGTACTTATAGCAGTCTATGCAGTTGTAGTTGCATACGTAAAACGTAAACGTAGATTTATAATCAGTGTTGATTTACTTCATGTACTCTTAACTGTCTTCCGACTTAACGCCTAACGTCATAGGTAAAACTTTCTTTCTGTAGGTAAAACTTTCTTTCTGTTTGTTCTTTCAGAAAATGATTTATACTTAGTAAGTCATTTTAAAGTATTATATGGCTAATGGTATTAAAAACAAACCTAACGACACCTTAGGTACATACACATGTCTAATTTTGCTACCTTGTAACATGTTATGGGAAGACTGTAGTAAAGTTTTTCAAAAATTTGACATTTTTAGTTTTTTTATATATTATTATTGTCTACTTTTTTGAACAATTTGATATATGTTTATATATTAATTACATTTTAAAAATTACAGACTATTTTCTGTATTTTATGGTTTTTTTTCAGTTTCACAAAAAAAATTTTGTTTATATACTGCATTTTATATACTACGTATAACACTATAAATAATAGTATAAGACTATATTTAAATATAATATGAAATATTAATATATAAAGCTTTATTAGTTATAATATAATACTAAAATTAAATTCTATAATATGCATATTATGCTATATAATAATTGATTACTATAGTGTATTATACTTATATATAGCCCTTGCTGAAACAGCAAGGCAGAAAAATAGGAACATGTTTGTTCCTAAGAACTTACATTCCTAAGAAAATAGGAAAGTTGTCTTACAGTAAAAAAATAAGTTTTTTGTTTAGTGGAAATCTAAGTAGTGTTAAATTTTTAAACTTTTTGCGTTTCTGTAAATTAGTGTTTTTTATTAGTTAGATACACATATTTTGCAAACTACTACATATATCAATACGAAATTTTCATCATTTGTACACCTGCTTATACTTAAGGTTAGTGGCCTATACCACTGGTATATAAAACTATACCAGTACTGGTACTACTGGTACCTGGTGTACTGGTGGTACTGGTGGTATATTTATATTGTTTACGGACGAAAATAGAAAAAATAAATGTTATCAATTTTTAGCACACTGGTTAAAGAAAAATGTATATCTTGTACACCAAGCATAATATTTTAATTATTCAAGTTCTTTATTATCAACACAATAGTGTTTTAGTAGTCCTAAAAAAATCAACTACATAGGTGCAATAGCTTTTATGTAAATAGCACCTAAAATCATCAAATTTAACATGAAAGAGATATAAACGTCACTACCATACGGTATTTGAAATATCGGACTTTCGTTATAAACGGACGGCATCTCCTAAGGTATTACATATAACGGACTTTCGTTCCAATGAACCATATCTCCAAACGTATTACATATAATGGACTTCGTTACAAACGGATGATATCACCCAAAGATGTTACATATATCGGACTTAAGTTACAACGGACCATATCTCCAAAGGTTTTATATAACGGACTTTCATTACAACGGACGATATCACCTGTCACCCAAAGATGTTACATATAACGGACTTTCGTTACAACGGACAGTTTCCCCCAGTTAATCCGTTATAGCTAACGGCAACTCTGTTAATACTGATTGTAAAATAATGAAAATAATGTAAAGCCGCGTCCAGACGTACGAACCGCACGGTGTGCACACGGTGCGCGCTCCGTGTGCACACCGTACGTCGTGGTTTCGGCGCACGGTGTGCGAGTTTCCGAGATCCAGAAATTCTGGCGTACCAACCACGAACCAGTCTTGCAATTACTATGGAGCAGGAAGGAGCTCTCCTCGTGTGCAGTGGTGCTGCCGCCGTCATCGGTTATATTTTGAGGAAGAGGAAACACCGACGGGATCGCCGACGTCGTTGGTGGTCAACAAATATTTTTTTGCAACGAAAAGACGAGGTATTATTGCAAATCCTGAAAAATCAAGAAATCAGTGGGCAGTACAGGAATTTCACTCGAATGAGCTCAACAAACTATGAGGAACTGCTGCAGATGATCGCCCCAGTTATTCAGAAGAAGCAGACCTACATGCGAGAACCCATTTCGGTTCAAGATAGGTAGGCAAGTTTTTTATTTTATTAAAATGTTGTGGATCTGAAGGTTTCCACAATAATGGATATTGTTTATAAATTTCGATCAACTCGAGAACTTTATCTTCTGACCACTCCATTACACTAAAAAGAAACTAGAAAGAAAAACAATAGAAAGAAAACACAAATTAGTTCGCAAGGGGGAACGGTATGTGTGCGCCGCACTGTCCAGACATGACGCACAAACCGCTTTGTGTTCGCGGGAAAAACCGACAAAATCTGGATCGTGGCGCACGGTGTGCGAACGGTGCGCGCACCGTTTGCAACGTGTATGTCGCGCTGTCCAGACGGGGGAATTTCATGTACGCGCACGGTGTGCACACCGTGCGGTTCGTACGTCTGGACGCGGCTTAAGGAATACACAACACGATTTCTCGGATGCAATATACCCTTGAAAAAATATGAGAGGTAAGTATGTCACCTACCACGAACGTCCAGAAGATTTCCGACGGCAGAGGCCACAGACAGAACGTCAGAAATTCTTTCAGGAAAGAAAAGCGTCTTCGAGACTCAGATACTGAAAGGAAATATGAAAAATTATGTTTAATGTGAAGAACTAATAAAAGTGCATTTAGGAAAAGTCGATGAAGCAGGCAATGATGGTTACAACACCACTTCATTCCTTTCTGGAGAATTATGCGGTAGTAAATCAAGGATTCTCATGTCAGTTGACATAAGTAGAGTGAAGACACTAGGTTTCCTTTTTCCCGTTATACAAGTTACCACAAGAATGTAGCTGCACTATGATAACGATGGATGAAAATAAAATATATAATAATGTATACTAAAATTCTCCTGCCGCACTATGTTCTCGCATTTTTACTTTTATAAAATTCATTTCCCTGGATGTTCCAACTATTAGAAAAGTAATATTTGAATGCTCATGTTTTTGTAAAACAAAAGAGTGTAACTTAATTATATATACGTATTTCAACTTGCTTCTTCTGAAAGAATATAAACAAACTTATCACATCATCTTTTACAGAACACTTCATAATATAACAAACAAATTAAATAACTTTATAAAAAATAATTTTGACATTATTTTCTTCTATAAACGTCCTTTCAAATTCACTGCAGGTTTCAAGGCCCAGTGTTTGAAGCAGATACGATGATGGACTCAGTGTGCCATTTCTGTAATTGATTAATTAAATATAGTAACGAAATAGTGTCCAATGTGCATTCACAAACAGAAAATTTCGCGCAGACGTTTGTACACTAACCAATTTTATTGGTCGATGAACTAAATTGTCTACTTTAACAATAGTTCCTTATTATAGATTATAAAGTGTTGCCCAAGTTTTTAAAATTTTCACAGGTCCCGCGTTTTATAACGTACAAAACAACATAAATTTAATTAATACGATAACAAATTTCAGGCCACTTTGCTACTACTTTTGTAAGCATTAATACAATGTCGTCAGACGACGTCGTTCACTAACGGGGACATCAGATTATTACGTTCCTGTAAATGGTAACAAGTTATTAATTTATAAGAGTAGAATTGCATTAAAACAATTCAGTTATATCAATTCAAAAATGCCACTTTAAATGCAAGAGTAATGGCATTAAACGACTTGTTAACGATGGACAAACGAGAAGGCGTTACTCAGGTAGGCTGTGTTGTGAGGAACTGTTGTTATTCTGGCGGCGGTTCAAAAATTGCCTGCGTCCGTGTTTTCTTTTTTGGACAGTCACCTCTTCTTCTCCCGTGTGGCATGTCAAAACAACAATCAAAGCAAGTAAACACTGTTTTGTGTGTATGTGTGTATGTGTGTACGCGCGCTCGCGCTCGTGTTTGTGTGCGCGCGCAGGCGCGTGGATACCTGAATGAATTAAAATTTCCAGGAACGACAGCACGATGTAAGGCGTGTGCTTATTATAAAATGTTGTAAGAACGACGTTTGATTCGTGCAGACTAAATATTGATTTACTGTACACAGTGATACCGTTGATACCATTTGTATATTTATACCATTGAACAATGTAGAGTTTAGGATCAATTTTGGTGGGGGCTACATTATTTCAGTCGAACGGGTTGAATCAGACAATTGTTGGCTGACAATTGCATCCAGACAGCCTTAATTTTCCCAGCTGATAAGACCAGATGCTGATTAGGCTCGCCCGTGAAAAACATAACGCACAAGCTATAAGTTACATATCAGTCGCCATCTGACGTTGCACCGATACACTTTATAAGCTTCGGATATCGGTCGTTTGTATCGAGCCTGGAAGTTGTGCAGACGCAGCAATTTCTCAGCCAAGTGCAACGATATGCGTCCTCTCCTTTACCATATGCGCTTTCACCACGCATTTGACGAAAAGAAAAAGAAATACAGACGAAGGAAATCAAACATAGTTTAAAATGTGATAATCTTGACAGATCCGGACTTTCCTTATGGGAGTCGGAATGATATAATCGAGAAATCGTGTAATGAGTGCGGGGTAGGCATATGTTTGTAGATTTGGACATTACAGACACTTTTGTAAGCTGAATACTGTTACTCAATACGGAACGTTCTAGTACTATGGAGAACGTTGTTCTAATAAGCATTTCTCGCTTAGCCCAGTACGTGGGTGTTTCTGCCAAGGGCGCGCTGGAGTATCCTCTAGAATTTTCGAGTGCTTGTTAAGGACGCATATTATGGAACCCTGCAGACTATAAAAAGCAAACGCCTGCCGCTTGGAAGTCAGTTTATGTTGGGCGATTTGTCAAGTGATATCAAGTGGTGTTGTGTTATATTTAGTGCAGAATGCTTTATAATTGACATTATTATTGTGTGTGGACAAGTTTTACTTGATTTATTGTACGAGTTGATTACAAATTGTTATTTGTAATAAATTAAAGCTGGTGATTAGTGACTTTGGCTACAGCGACAGCCAAAGTCAAATTGCAAACGGGTACGACAGAACCTTTTAATATCACGAGAGGGTTAAAACAGTGCGATGGGCTGGCACCAATCCTGTTCAACACAGCACTTGAATATGTGATCAGAAAATTGTAAATTCATAGGAATTCAACATTAGAACATGAAATGGTCCAGATTGTAGGATATGCAGATGATATTAAATTATGGCAAGATTCCCAGGAAGAGCAAAAGAGACCTTCCAGGAACCGAAAGGTAAAGCAGAAGAGATAGGATTACAGGTTAATACATATAAAACAAAGGTTATGATCACCCTCGAAGGAAAACCAGGAAATCTGAAGAGTTTGAAATCGAAAATAAACCTGGAAACAGTTAACCAGTTTAAATATTTGGGATGTTGGATGGCAGAAGGTAATGAATAAATAAACGAAATAGGAAAATGATACAGGCCGCAAATACAACCATATTCAAGACAAGGAATATCCACCATCAGTCCAAGGTCACATTATATAGTTATGATTAGATCGGTGATAACATATGGCAGCGAGACTTGGACTCTGAACAAACAAGCCGCTATTGAGGAGAATAATAATACCAATCCAAGTCAATGGGATATGGAGAATGCGTCACAACGAGGAACTATACAAGCTATATAAAGACAATGATCTGGCCGCCACCATCTGACTGCATAGATTGCAATGGCCAGGACACACCATTAGATGGAAGGCAACCGAATACTTAGGAAGGTACTGTTTAGTCAAATCGAGGGTAAAAGGCCTGTCGGAAGACCCAAGCATCGCTGGATTGAGGCAGTGGCGACTGATGCTGATATTTCACTTAAAATAAAACTATGGACATTCCCTGTCCGCCAAGGACAGGGAAAAATGGGGGCGGATGATTATGGAGGCTAAGGTTCGACTCCGAACTGTGACGCCATAGAAGAAGATTAGTGACTTAGTTGGTGTCTTGTATTTTGTTTTCCACTGTACCATACGAGGATCAGTTAGACCGTCGTAAGAATACGTTATTCATTACGAAGAAACCTCGAATATTCTTTTGATATTTCACAACTTAAAGTATGCATTCTTTTAAATAACCAATACTCCAAAGTAGTATGTTTTCGTGAAGTGTGTTTTAGCATCTTGATGCCCTCATCTGTCTAGTAGAAATATAACAGTATTGTTATAAGAAATAATATTGTTTTAATAATATTATTTACAGTCATTTTCTATTCTCAGTGTTCTGAAAACCTCTTCACACAGATTTTATCCGATGCACTCACGAACTATATGAAACGTTTATCTCAAAGTTATCGACTGAACCACGTTCCCTTTTTTTCTTGTTTCAGTTGCTTCTCAAATAAATAAATAGTTGTCTAACTACGTTAACAATTGGAAGGCTACTAGCCTAAGGCGTAATGGATGACGTCGGCGACGTTAACAATCTCATTATGCATTATTCTGTCCTTTAGCCACTGCCCCTGGTTTGGTAACCACAAGTCGACCAGCAGGTGTTATCACTAACAGCTTAGTTATTCGGACATTCGCCTCACATTTCACGTTTTGCTATCAATACGTCCAGTACTTACAACATTCGACTTAAGACTTTTAAGTCTTTCCCTCCCAGTACAATTATACTTCTTTTCATCCACTTGGATATCGAAAATAACCCTTCACTCAGCATGAAATTATATTAATGAAATAAATAAATAAATCCTGATTACAATACTCTAACCGTTATTTCTTTTATGTAACTTCTTGAAGCCCGAAGGATTCAGATTTTCTCTTAGTAATAAATACAAAATATATTTCCAATATATTGTAAGATTTTACTCGTCCCTCTAACCAGACTCATAGGAATTTCGAGAATGTCTTGTACATGAAAATTCCAGTTTTTTTTTCTACGGATTTTAAAAATAATAGTCTAACAACAATTCCTAAGACACAAATATTCTAGTAAAGCCTAGCCTAGGCAAGTAAAAAAAACTTTTGATGTCAAAACGGCAAAAGAGATGAAATATTCATAATATTTTGAATTATTTTACGAAATGTGTGAAATGTAAACCGTTCGCGTAACTAAATAATCTTAGGAACATTGATAAACTGTTTGTATAACATTTATTCGTGATCTTTTCCAACAACTTGTAGCGTATCTGAAGACGTCATAATCATCTGCTTGACTTTCACGATGTGCTTCAGACTACACGCTTAAATCGTTCGAGTAGACAAATGCATTTTATAATTCTGTTTCTAGCCCTGCATTAATTTTTAGCACTTACGCGTTGATCCAGTGGAACTTGGTATTACGATAACAAAGTCGTGCAACAATCAGGTCTGAACTACGGAAGCGTAAAATAACTCGAGAAATATTAAGGAGGTAGAAGTGTTGTTAGTTTTTATCGTATACCATGAGTCGTAAGCCTACATATTAGAAATTATCCGTTAGTTAGGAAGTTCGCTTTCCACTTGTTCGTGCATAGCCGATGGTTCAGCGAGATCTGCAATCCAACAGCGTAATACAGAATTTTATAATCCCCAACTATCAATCGAATCATAAAAAATCATCTACACTCGCAGCGGGATAACTACTCTAGGCATCAAAGTGTATTAAACTATTAGTATCTATAATTAATATGCAACATTAATAGTAGTAGCGCTACTTACTTATGTCACTTAAACAGTAGAAGGGTACTTGTTTCAAAGAAAACACGTAAACATTACTGGAAACACAATAGAATATTTACTTATTATTTCGTTTTACAGGTGTATATTTAACTTTATAAATAATATTAACCATTGTGTTTAGTATTTTCCTTCGAATGTATTATACTCTCTGTTTAATGTTACAGTATACATTAAACATATATTCAACATAATAATGTATCTAGTTTTCTAAGACGTGAATAATTAATGATTAGCGGGTCCTGTCTACTTTTAAGCGAGTTTTGGTTTATTTTACTGCAAATGAGAACCCTAACCATACCAAGCACGTAGTAAGCTGCCAGGCTACTAACTTAATTTGGATACTTCCTGTTAGTTCAGATTACATTAAATAATGTCCTCTCTTTTTCTCCTTCAGCATCTCTTCAATGTAAGTGCGATACAATCCTAGGGGTCCTCACCCACGATGTTTTCGCGTTATTTCTCCCATCTCGACTACAAGGCTTCACCTCTGTGCCATCCACCTAAAAAGTGTGGTAAGCACCGTCCACAGGCGAGTCACCATAGTGTCAGGCGGAGATCAGCATCTTTCCCATCCTGTGGAGTAAGCATTAAAGTAGCCATGGCCTGTGAGAAGTTAACTTCCTGATACCCACGTTCTGTCCACACGGCAATGTTTGTGATCAGCTTTCCAGTCCATCTTCCCATGATCTCAATACCACAACACTCTCACCAGCGTCGCATCTCTTGCCTCTGCAACTTTGCTGTGTTTGGTTGTCTCAGCTGTGGATTGAATAAGTGATGAAACGTTTGGTGACGTACAAATTAAAATACTTGTATCAACGTGTCGACATAATTTATTGACAATTTGAGGACCAATATTTATAACGGGCTTAATGTTTGGCAATTCGCCACGAATATTTCGATTTTCTGTTTAACGTATTCGTTAGTAACTGTGTAATACTAAAACACTCATTGTATGTATTACATAAGCTTGTCATGTTAACAACAAATTCCTTTACATTACGTACAATCGTACAATATTAACACAATAATTGACGGCAAGACAACATTAATTAATACAGTTAGGTACTGTAGAATCACTACAAATCAAAACTATAATTAATGGCGGTAGCGTTACATTTACATACATACATACAGTGAGGAGATGACATATTTTATACATTATGTGTGTATAAAATAGTTCTAATGTACTTCTACTGTATGGATCTTGAAGACGACAATAATTTTTCTTGGAATACCAACACAAGTATTTTAAATCGTGTCTAGTAAATTGACTGAACATAGCTGGAATCTTCATCGGCTCGTTTAGTAGTTTAATGTTAAATTAAATACTTAGAAAAGTGCATTATAACATTTATGATTACTGAAGAAAAGTCAGAATAAAAATAATAGAAAGACATAAATCTCTTAGCCGAATAATTCAAATTTTGAAATTGAACTATTTGCAATTTTATGGGGAATAAAAACATGTTCTCACATAAACTGTGGGTAAGAAAAGTACTGCTGTTACGGAAAGTAAGCCTTATTTTATTTCCACGGGTGCAACAAAAAGGACACTACATACCTGACAATGTTTACGCCTACTAAATTTGATCTTTTAATCCCCCCCCCCTCACGACATCCAACACGCATTACTAAAATTACTATAATTTGGAAACACTGTCGGCCACTGATTGGACCTATCTAATTGAAACCAGATACATATATTCCCAGGAAGTGTTTTATCCCACGTTCATTACTGCATTCCTCTAACACCGACAGCCACTACCGCTGTTGTTCTCGTGATTTTTCGGAAGTAACCGTCTTCGAAATCTCGTCGTCTTCAGAAATTCTCGTAATTCCAGTTTTCGCCTTCAGTACTGCATCGTGTGACAACAAAAGGGTAATGGATTACGACTAAGTACAGTACGACTAACTAACTTGTAGTATGTCTACGTTAGAAGAATTATTGGATCCATGGAGTCGTCGGGTAGAGTTTTAAAGAATCATTAGGAACGTTAATCTCGGATTGTTATAATCTTTCTGTTAAAAGGATCTAATTACTGGAAACAGGGTAAAGTATGATCAGTGCTCTGCCATAAAAACCAAAGTAATGGAATTTTCACAGATTTTACGTACGCGATCAAATCTCGCCTAGTGTTACCATTCCAGAGCCAATTTACGCTATAGGTGCGATTCTGTTGGAAGGTACCATTGTACACACCATCGAGTTTCTCACATGAACGACAATCGTATCACTACAAGAAAGACGGCTGTGCTTATTATTTTCTCACTTGATGTGGAATACAAACACAGATTTAGTTGAAAACATCCTCTGAAATGCAGCAACTCAAGTTAAGGTTCAAACTTCTTATAACGACATCGGTTATTACGGCGACATACTTGTTTTGCATTGAAATGCACATTTTACGACTATTGTAGCTGAATTACCAAACGTCACAAATTAGAATTTAAATTTAAATTTTTTATGATCATTAAAGTCATAAGAAGTACACTAAAAACTCGTTTATCCGAATTTGAAGGGACCCCCCCCCACCGGTTCGGATAAACCGAAACTTCTATTTAATAACAATACATATGTAAGTACAGTAACTTTAATAATAATAATAATTTAAAAGTTACTTACAGTGAATATGATACAATAATCTATAAAACGGCACCGAACTGTAAATTATAGTTTCTACATTACTGGAACAGTCCTATTCGTACATTAATCAATCATAGGTTTTTGCCTAAGCTTTGAAGCTCGTTTGCTGCCTGCCCGATCTCGAAGTCGTTTCGTTGTTAGAAGTTCTGCAGGGGAAGTTTCATTGTTTACATTTATGTTTATGGTACTTTATGTTTACAATATATGAACATAATACTTTATGTTCGAAAATCCGAACAAATCGATAATTCGGAGTACCCCTTATCCCAATTAGTTCTGATTATTGACTTTCTACTTTACATCACGTGGAATCGCTTGTCTACGCTATTAAATATAGATTGTAGCGACAGGAAAATTCTTTTGTGTATTTTTAAAATTTACTAAAAATTGTTTCGGATAAACCGGATTTTTGGATAAACGCGATTCGGATAAACAGGTTTTTAGTGTAGATGATTTCAAGAAGAGCTTCATCTTCCACTAATGAATCAGGAAGCGTTCATGAACTTGTTGCCTACCGTTGATTTATTTCTACTGCACACTAGGACGAAGTGCATCACAAGCAAGGCAGACTGCCTCAATTTCTCCTCCTCCTCCTCCTCCTCCTCCTCCTCCTCCTCCTCCTCCTTCTTCTTCTTCTTCTTCTTCTTCTTCTTCTTCTTCTTCTTCTTCTTCTTCTTCTTCTTCTTTTCCTACCATGGTGCCAAGGATAAGTTGAATTCAGCCGTTTCGATTCTCGCTTTAGCCAATTGGCTTGCAATCTCATTCTTTGTCGGGTGTATACATTAAAACTTCATACGCAATCTGATGTTATTGAAGTTGTATGAACTAGATCCGACTAGTTGGATACCCTAAGCTTTTCCTTCCTAAGAGGTTCTAATGGTGTCGCATGTTATAATAAATTAATTTTGTACTACTGAAATTAAAGATGCGAAAAAGAACTTTAACGTTGTCGAATTCGCAAATATATATATTACAATAGGCATTCTAATTGCATATGTAATGAAGTAGAGAGTAAATGCATACGATAGCATGTAAAGACACTGTGTGAATAAGTAGAATTGCAGGTTTGAACATTATACATAATTTGATAAGGAACATTGTTAAAAATGTTAGTTTTAGGCATTGGGATTATTTTTAGGCTACGTTATGTTAGGCTTATTTAAGTCTTATGAAATAATTTTAAGTGATGTGAAATAGTGCCAAACGAGTTCGCGTGTGCGAGGGTATATAATTATTTTACGGGATTTTATTAAAAAAAAACACGTTAATTTAAATAACAATTATGATATGGGAATTTTTTAGATGAGGCTTATATCAGAATATTCGTAATAATAAGACGTAACTGATGACAATAGTTATTTTAAAAATCAGTAAATAAATGTATGCAGTAATACATATTATAATAGATTTTTCCTGGATGGCTGTTTAAAATTATAGAATGTTTTTATTTACTAGCAGTGTTGTTGTTGTAGTTGTAGACTCTCACGTCGTTATATAGTTTGTTTATTATTTAATATAACTAATTAGTAATGGGTAATTCGATGTTAAAGTTTGTGTTTAAAAGAGTATTAAAATCACTAATAATTCGCTGTATTCACCTCCCCACTTACCATCCGTGAATATCTTCAATCCTCTCGATGGGCGATTCTATCTCACTGTAAATACATTTATAACACAGATATTTCGTTTGAATATCGATAAATACACGTTAAATAAAACAATTCAGATATTCAATTGTAAATTAAATATTACAATATCAATAATTCGAATATTGCCGCCACCTTGTGAAATAATTGTTTCTAAAAAATAAGCTATTTACTTCTATTTTATAGAAATGAAGACTCTATATCCACTGGTAATAAATTGAGGATTTTATTGACAGTAGTGAAATTTAGCAAAAACTCCTTTAAAACAATTAATATTAATTTTTTTTTAAAACAACAACAAATTAAATAAATATTGAGACTTCTTCAGCTCAAGGCTGGTAACACTGTTACAATGTACGATAATATGGTGAATTAGGTTATGTTCACTTTGGTCATTAGTATTACCAATTTTCGTGAATTCTTTTAATATACATGATACTAGATATAAAGATGTGTTAATAAATAACAATGTTTACTTATTTATTATGATTAAAAAGAACAAAATTTAAAATTATTAACCTCAATACGATAGTCAATACTATCGTACTGTACTCTGGTGCCTAGTGAAGCTAAGATTGTAAACACGTGCTTTTATCGTTGCACTATTAAAATAATATTATTGATTTATTAGTTATTACTATTATGAACTGGAAAGAGAAAAAAATTGAAAAAACTCTTATTATTGATTCCACTTATAAAAATCATCTATGACAGAAGTGTTTCTCTGTGACAAAATATACGTTTTGGTTCTAGGTTAGTTTACCTAGATGAGAGTAAGTTATAATGTATAATAAGTAATATCATATAAAACTCTTAATACTATTTTTACAAACACCTTATTTATTAGTAATAGGATGTATCAGTAATGATAGTATCCACAAAAGAAAGTTATTATTTATCAAGACTAAATTCATAGTCAATTAAGCGACTATATTTACAAGTAATTGTGTGCGGTATTTAATATTGATTCCGCTTTTATTAATTATTCTTTAAATATAAAAATATAACATCTTTTAATTAATTATCGCCATCACGTTGGACGATAACTTTGTTCATCTCATTCTGATAATTATTCATCGTTATCGGTGAATGCACTCAAGCGTGTTTACTTGACTAGTGCAGTCAAACAATAACTTTCGTTCAACCAACGAGAATAATTTCATTAATATTTTTTTTTTAAATTGTTAAAGTATTATACTCCCTGTTTCCTTTCACATGACATGACCCTTATTATACACTGGTCATGTCTTTTGTTCACTATACACTTATTACACTGTCACTCGATAATAGGGTGTTCAGTATAGGTTAATATTTGACCACGTTACTGGGGGTGACGCGCACATTTTAAAATATGTCTTGACGACTGTGACACGCTCCTCTCGCTTCGAGTGTTGTAAGACAATTCATTCATCTCGCTAAAGCGTCTCTTTTCGTCTGGTGAAATTGAGTCATTCGATTGGTTTAGAACGCCATACTCTCTACCCCAAACGCCTTCGTTAAACAAATATTTTAATTTTTAGCGTTACTAACTTCGGGTTAGAGATTATCTATGACGTGTACATGGACATTCGAAAATGATCGAAAATCTTATATTGGCTATAAGTTTCTTATTTTTTGTCAGATCGTCATTTGGATAGTGGCATTAAATTGCGGACACTTGCGTCTTTATTTTAAGTCCAAACAAGTAATAATTCCGTCCATTAATAATTCACTTAACCTTCTTCAAAACTCATATAGTGGTTCTTAACACAAATAAGTCCTTTTCACTATATTTTGTTGTAATTACATCTTAATACTTATGACTAAACATTTTGAGTCTATTTCTCATTCATTCTAATACATAATATTACTATATTTGCAGTTTAAACAAAATTTGCTAATGGCGTATAAGCCAAATATGTCCGATTGTTTACATTTACTTATATCGCTATTATCCCTTATTCTACTACATATTTTTTGTATTATAACATTAATAGGTATATCTATATACATTTGTTCATACTTTATTTTGGTAAAATGCTATTTTGTTTATATATAGTATGGTTCAAAATACATTATGCTCTCATCTCGCCATTTTGTCACTCTTATTTAGTTATTTTACTACACATTGGATATATTGTTAACAATTAAAATTGTATTGTATGGTGGTTATTTACACCTAGTTCTATGATTGCAGTTAGTTAGTTTATTAAATTTCAATTATTAAATTACTAGTATAATATTTGTGAGGTGTTCTCATAGTAGTATTGAACATTTCTATAACTACTGGTAACACTTTTTACATTCTCTTTATAAGTTTTGTCCATGTTTTTTGACTAACTCTCTTGTCACATTGGGGTTCTGTCTATTTGGTTTATTGTTATTGTACTTAATCTGATTCATTTGTTGTGTCCTTCAGTTCATATGGTATTCATTGTTTTGTATTTTTATTCTTATTTAGTCTCTATTTGAAACAATTATGGTTAATTACTTTGTTTAATTAATGTATATGATTTTATGTTGTAGGTCCAATTCATGTGAGGTTATGTGTCATTTGTTTGACAACAATGTGCTTCATAGTTTTTTACAGTATTCATCTCAACTACTGTCATCTCATTATGGCATGTTACTACAATGGCTTATTATTATGTTTTACACATTTTTACACTATCTGTTGAAACAATAATACTGGGTTTCTTAGTCTAATTATGTTACATATTTTGGTGGATTGTATCTAGGCTTTGGTACATTGACTTGTTTATACTCAACAAATTAGTTTATTCACTACTATTTGTCTTGACATTCATCTACATTTTGTCCTGTGTTGCTATTACATTCAGCCACATTCCATATCAAGGATTATAAAGCTTTTATTATTGATCTCTATGAACAATTAATTCACTTTTCTGTATTATATATTTGGTGGTCTTATTGATTATATCTGTGGTTTTACAATCTTGGATTAAACTTGGTACACTAGTTGTCATTTCACTTGTTAATCGTTGATTCTTTCACTTACAAATGGTCATTCACTTCCCTCCGTTATAAACACTTTCGCTGATATTGTTTGTGCAGTTTACTTGGGGTAAAACGTTATTATATCATATGTTGTTACACTTATATTATGTATTCACTGTCATTGTTTGTGATCACTTATTGATGCTCAACACTTGGTTTCTTTATTATTGATAGTCCAATAATCATTACACTTATTCTGGTCACTACATTGATTTAGATGCTTTCCATATTTTGTGAATGTTGATGTCTTGTACTGGTCATACATAATCTTCATTCTTCATGGTACATTTCTTCCTCTTCTCCTTCTTCTTCTTCTTCTGGTTAGTTGTTTGTCACTTTTGGTGCTTATTCTGGTCACTACATTGATTTAGATGCTTTCCATATTTTGTGAATGTTGATGTCTTGTACTGGTCATACATAATCTTCATTCTTCATGGTACATTTCTTCCTCTTCTCCTTCTTCTTCTTCTTCTGGTTAGTTGTTTGTCACTTTTGGTGCTTTTCTTGGTTACACATTATTTGTAATAATTCATGTTCACTGAATATAGTCATATTCTTCCACATTTTCATTCATTATTATGATAGTCATTGTCCTATATTTATTTCATTCTTATAACAAATTAGTTTGTTTTTTCACTATGGTGATTGTATTTGTTTCGTCTCCTTCTTACGATGATAATCATTTTCGGCATATCCCCTCACTATTTTGATCTATTGGGCCTGTATGCTAACGTATTATATCGACTCATGGTATTTTCTCTTTCTTTGTCATACTCGATGATATTCTTATTACTCTTCCTTCTTCTCCGTTGGGTTGTTTCAATATTATTTATTCGTAGATACACATTTTATTTTTATTCTCCTGTTCCTTCTTCTATGCTTGATGAAATATGTTCATTTTATTCTTCTATTTGACGTATTAGACTTTTTTTTATTTTTATGTAACTGCTATTTTGGTACGTTACAATATATATATAAATATATATACATAAATAAATATTTATTAAGTAAATAGGTTTTATGCCTATAATTTCAGTCGTAAAAATTATCAGGTTTCTTGTACAGGAATTATTCTGTTTGGAAGCCTTCTTAAACAAGAATTTCATATACCTGTAGAAAAATCATAAGTACGAGTTACCGAAGAACCAATCAGATTACTAGAATTCAGTCGAAGATGATTATTTGAAACGGATAGATCAGTCTCTCTTGAGAGTCGATAACGTGTAAGGGCCGCGTCGCTCATGACTATCAGTTTGCTAATCGGGATTAACACAAGTTTAAAATTTCTTTGAGTTACTCCAAGAAATATTCTAATTGCTATTCCGCGTAAGTTCAAGATATCCGATTAGTGTATATTGACACTTTAAGGCTACTGGGTAAAAAAGTGTATGCATAATACACTAATTTAGCAGTACCAACGTCTTTTCGCGGTGAAAGTACAGTATATAACTGTGCTCGTGAGAAACATGTACACGCCCAAAAGCGACCTTGAGGCCTGACGGAGTATATCAACCCATCGCATCCATTTACAGGATCATCCAGGATCAACCCGTCGTCTGAAGGATCTCCAGTCGACGTTAAAGCGAAGTGGACCTATATTATTTATGTACAATAAAGAAAAGAAAATTATTTAAAAGAAGGACACTAACATATCACTAAAGACTTTATAGCAAATAAGACAAAAAGATCTTTTAAATATTAATTTATTTCATTGTATAGAAAGTTTTTAGTTATGTTACAAAGGTCAACAGAGGCAGATTAATATAAACCGTAATAAAATAATAAAACCTCGGTAGATTGTTATAAAAGAATAGCATCATTAATAAAAACCACTTCATTCCAGTAGAGTATACGTCGACTAATTAGTCTATACGACACCTAAACATGAGAAGTAAAATTTATTATATTACTTATACTACACAAATCTGAAATACGACATTTGAAATAATTCATCATCATCATCTATCTGTCCAGGATTGGGCAGGTTGCCTGTTCCAGCTTCACCATCTCCGTCTCGGTCTGCCAACATTTCTTCTTCCGGTTGGCTTATAATTCAGGATTTTTTTGGAATTCTTTCTGGAGACATGCGCATAACATGCTCTTTCCATCTCTTCCACGCTCTTTCAAATATATTCTTAATAAAACAAACAACTTCCAAAGAATATGTGGGACATTACGGAGAACACTCAAAGGAAAGACCACGAAAGAAACACAAATACAATTCTATAAGGTGATGACAGTCCCCATGCTATTATACGGGTCCGAATCATGGGCACCAAGAAAGAAAGATTATAGACAGATGGAAACGTCTGAAATGAAATATCTTAGATCTGCGAAAGGTTGTATAAGATTAGATCACATAAAGAACGAAGATATAAGACTTTGAAATAATTTTAAAAAGAAAATAAAAACAAGTGTTGGCGCTAGGAGCCAGTCAAAGGAAGAAATTTTTAATTGAATAAAGTTTTATTTTACGCACACACAGCCACAACACTCTCGCGTGCTCACGTATATATTTGTTTATATGTGTGTGTGTGTGTGTGTGTGTGTGCGTGTGTGTGTGTGTGTGCGTGTGCGCGTGTGTGTGTTCACTTATCTTTTATGCATTCACATATCCAAGCAAGTCGTGGGATTTTAGTTACACTACGCCACACTACGTCACATGGAAAAAACTGTTGCAGAGAAGAGAAACTACCGTGAACTGAAATGACTACTTAAAATTTGAAAAACAAAAAATTATTTTTTCAAAAATAATATATACAGTATGAAGTAAAAATATTAAATTTGTATTGTTGAAATATATATAAAATTTTAAAATAAATTAACTTGATGCGCGGCATTCGAACTTGAATTTGGACGAAGCATGTGCGCACGCGCGCGCTGTGCGGTGACACATGTTCGTAACGCACAACGCAGGTAATACAGATCACGAACGACAATATGCGGTATCTATCTACTGGAAGCATCTTGACTTAATGTTACGGGGGAGAACCAATTTCTGGATTGATTGGCCGCCACTATATGGATACGACTGTTAATTAACAACAAATATGGATCTGAGCCGCTGCTCACACCGCACCGTATTAGCTCAGCTGTGTACACTGCTGCTCTGTGCATTGCTACGTTAAATATTTGGTTTTTCTTCCGGTGCATACAAAAAAATACTGAGCATTACTACGCATCCCTGACCTACTGCTGCTATTTATTGTTACACGTTAATTAAATTAAGCTGAACAAAGGAATATTTTAGGACAAAATAACACTGACCACTTAAGTACGTTAACGAAGGATAATGGGGTTAGCGCTCACCGTCGTGATACCTGTGGGTGTCAGACATGAAAATACTTAAAAGCTGTTAGAGAAAGAAACCGAGAGATAAAATATGGTAAAAGCAACTAATGTGTTTACTCTCTTTTTCTCTCTACCTATCTCTCTCTCCCTCCCCCTCTCACTCTCTTTCTCACTGGCTTTCCCCCTCTCATTCTTAGATATTGCCAGATTTTAATTCCATTCTTGTCTTCTTGGTGTTCTGATATTCTTTTACAAGTGCTTCTTCAAAGTGTGACTTTTGTACGGATGTCTCTTATTTTATCTTTTCCGGCGAGCTATATTGACATTTGTCCTTAGTACGTAGTCTTCACTGACTTTCTATCTGCTCCAATTGGTGACCCGTGTGAACCGTTGAAATTACTGTACCACGGTGTAGGTGTACGTTGTGTGAGTCAGACTGAGTGTTTGTGAACTGTACAAGACTCCTCCTCTGATATCCGTTGCGTTGATGATGCTGGCTGGAAAGTTATAAATTTTATGGTGTGTCCGGTCCCTATGTAGTGTTTCCTAACCGCTTTCTTCGTCGATCTGGTGTGTCCATTTCTTCTTTCTGTGACACAGAAAGATGAAACGGGTCGGTATGGCCCATGTACGAACCACAGTCGGCACAGAGTACTTCATTTACTTGTGAGCTTTTATTTAGACTGTGTTGTTTAGACGTCTTGACGCTGCTGCCGATTTTCCCTTGTGTCGAATATAGTTTTTTTTTTGGGGGGGGGAGGAGATCTGATATGTGCCTTCAACATGGGATAAAATTTATCTGTTCTTGTTTTCACTTCCCTATATTTCCTATGATATATCTGATGGGCTGATAGTGGGTCTGTGTTTATGAAGGGCATCAGATAATATGGAAAGCCTATCGGAGACAATAGTATTGAAAAAGAAGAAGAAGAAGAAGAAGAAGAAGAAGAAGAAGAAGAAGAAGAAGAAGAAGAAGAAGAAGAAGAAGAAGAAGAAGAAGAAGAAGAAGAAGAAGAAGAAGAAGAAGAAGAAGAAAATATAGAAACCAGATCAGGGTACTAGATTTACAAACCAAAGTGTCGTAACTCAATTCCTTCTCTGATCGCAGCAGAATGTCGAACTCTATAATGGCCCCAGTGAGCTCCTAGTCCGGTGACTACCTAGCTGATAGGGGTATACTTACTTATAAGGTTATGTTAGTAACAGTGTTATATTACTGTTTTAGCCACAATATTTTGTGTCCGTATCCGTGCCCATAATACTTCCGCTCCTTATGGGAAACATTAAACTTAATTTAGAATAACTACGAATTCTTTACCTTATTCTGATAGAAGAAAAAAATTCTTTATTGGTTGGCATGCACCTTTATCGGATATCACTCATTTTCTTCCTGTTACACGGTATATTATTTCTGAGACACTTTAAGTTTCCATCTTTTTCGGTGATGTCCTCTTTGATACAAATATGAATTGGTAAGAAAAATTCACATTTTCAAGACAAGTTTAGTTATGGGTCTGCTCCTGCGTCTTAATAGTAAAAAATCAACGGTTAACAGCAATATCTTCGATAGAAACATCGAAAGGCGAATTCCGATTCTACTGATCAATAAAGAGATACTGGAGAATGGTTGCTACAACAACGAGGTACGCCTATGCCACATTGTTTTGTAAACTCCACATTAGATTGAGATAGAAGTCAAAAGAGGAACATATGTGAACACTGGGATTCTGCAAGGCTGTAGTGGATATGATGGAAGATGAAGATATAATAGTGGAAGAGAGAGATATAATAGTAGAAGATGAAGAGATAAAATCCAATCAGAAAACTAAAACACAATTTGGAAGATGATAAACGGAGGGCGAAAGGAAAATTACCCAAACGTCGAGTCCATAATCGTGGATAAAACATTGTAAGGGAGATTTAGAGGAAGTCCAGGAGATATAAAGATGTCGAGCTATACTAGAGAAGAACACTAGAAGTTAAAATTTTCAAATGTTCATAGATGTAGTCTCAATATCTTCAGATTCTGAAAGTTTTATGTCATCACAATAACCATGTGCCCTCTAAGATTTTTTAGCATATCAAAAGCATCGAAGCGTCCGACAGTCTAGGTGGCGTAGTGTTAGGGCTGTGTGGGTCCAATCCTTCTGAGGATAGATTTCAATACCTCCAGTTATACCAACCCCTGATTTTGGTAACTGCCTCAATAATCTAGGATAGTTAAAGGCGGTATAGGACTAGTACTAGGTTCATTATCATGACTGATTAAGAATGTAACCCGATTTAAATTAATCCCTCACCCAGTCAATGTTACAAAAAAGTACGTCCAATGATTAATTGGACAGAAGGAACATTTTAAACCAATTTTTAAATTGTAGAGGATTTCATATCACCATTCTTCATTTGAATCTGTTATTTGCATTGGTAAATATATTTTAACACAATTTCGAGTAGAAGTATCAATCTTTTACCATTAATTTCCCGTTAATGTAAGGCCACTCATATAGCCTTCGATTAATACATTATTACATGTTATAGCTTAATGTTATATTTGACGTCACGAACATTATTATTATCTTCAAGGTAATATGAGATATACGTTAGACCAAAACACTCGGGCATGTGCTGTATGCAAAACGCAGAGAAGGAAGACGCAGTTTGGCAACAGCAGACAGAAGCGGGTTTAAATAGGAAGTCACTCGCGTCCTTTGTTTCACTTCCGGCCGTTGTTGTCATAGCGACAGGACAGCGTCAGATGCTACCAGCTTCCGGTTACAAGGACCTTGTCTCCGGACGACAACAGTTTCCAAATTACAGACTGCTTAGATGTTGTTAGATTGAAATTCGGTTTTGTGCCCCTCGAATTATGTTGATTACTTACTTGTGGAGAGAAGGGAAACGCTGTCTTGCGTGTAACGCGGATTTGATAAAGGAAATACGACCAAACAACGCCCATTGTTTCGCTAAAACTCTTGCAGGTCGCAACGGTATCTTTGTTCTAATTTTGGAAAAAGAAAACACAGGCAGTTCTTTATAAAGGAAAGTAAACTTTACATCGACTTCCTTCGTGTTGTCTAATGTATTTCTTGCAATTCTCTGTAAGTGATATGTGGCGTACACTTCACTCGTACGATCAAAAGAAAAACTGTTGACACCATCGGATGAACTGAAGATTTTACTTCAGATTATAAGAAAAACAAATTTTGGCTTTTTATATTTTGGCCTTTTAATAGAAAACTAAAAATTACGTTAAACTGATACATCTATATGAAAAGTAATGAGATTACATTATGCTTGAAAAGAACAAATTTACTATTGTTGTTATTATTATTATTATTAATAATACTAGCAGCAGCAGCAGCAGTGGTGGTGGTAGTAGTAGTAGTAGTAGTAGTAGTAGTAGTAGTAGTAGTAGTAGTTTTAGTAGTAGTACTAGTAGTAGTAGTAGTAGTAGTAGTAGTATAAAAACATTGTTTGAAACTACAGATGTTTGAAATATCAGATTAAAACATTTATGAGTTATCAGCGTCTACAGACTGTCTAAAGTAAATGGCATCAACTCTGGCGTGTGCAAAACATATTCATATAAATAGAAACCAATTTTCAAACTACTACATAATGTAGTAGATACTTTACTACTCTAATTGGTTAAATTCATCGCTGTTTTATTACATATGGCAATCCAACGCCTATCAAAAGCTTTCAACTAAACATGAAGCAAGACTGTTGAGGTGAATGTCTGAATGTTGAGATGATTTAGTACCATAACCAAAACAGAATATTAAAGAATAATCAAACACTTCTAACTGGTTTAGTGACAGTGAAAGTTTAGAATGTAGTGAGAGTTCTGTTATCAATAAAACTCAAATTTTAAGACACCAGTAGGCGATCTTTACCTCTTAAGCTCTTAGTTTCATAATTACGAATACATTGGTGTTTACATTAGTTTTAATGTGAAACTTTTTACAGGATATCAGCTGTGATGAGTTGCCGCAACATGGGTTTGCAACACTGTACAGATATACAACGTTGAAAATGGCCTGTGCAGAACAAACATTTTTGACACACTTGGGACATTTATAGGAGAAAGTCACGTGACGCAAGGCAACTACGTGAAAGGGATCACTCACTCGACGAACACCGTTTGTGTGTGCCTTTGATTAAAAAAGGAAAAGGGGGCAGTAAGACAGTAGGAGAGAGAGGACCCTTACTTCACTAAAATCGGTGATGGCTTTTCTCAAAGTTGTCAGGCCATAAGAATGTGTTCGGGAAACATTTTTAAGGACTATTAAATAGCAAACGGTACAAAATGAAAAGAGCAACATTATTATTACGTTTGTGAGGAAAGTATTATAATATTACCTGTTCTGTTCAGTGTAACTGTATAACTGACATGGAACAAAAGGTTTTAAGAAATATTAAATCGCTTCCTTTGGCCGTTAGTAGAAGCTTATATCGTATCTAAACACCAAACGTTTCAAAATGACACCGATTTTGATGAACATACGATTTATATGAAACTTGAAATTTATTGTACGTTTCATTAATGAATGATCAGCCACGCACCAACAGATCTTGTGAAATTTAAGAGGTTGTCATTATTTTTATGTGACACCCTAAACACAGTTTTATATAAACATATTCGGTAAACGTATAGGACCTGTCTGTCTTTGTTTTGTTTGATCACGTGTAAATCTTGTTGCAGTGAACCTGTTTCTACACTGGGCGTAACGAAAACGATTTTCAACAGGTCTCATTAAATATGTAAATGTAAATTATTCAGGGAAGTGACCCCCGATCTGACGGAGATTAAACATAATTATACCAACCGAAACTGGCACCCTCAGTCTGATATTATTCTCGCGTGAAAGACATTCATTTTTGTGTGACTTCGATTTCAAGCTAAGACATGGAGTAGAACTCTACATACCTTTACTGCTATATGCGGGTACGGTTCAAGGAACAAACTATTCCTCATAACTGTCAGTGTGTTTATGGGTACAGTAGTACATCACATTCTTATCTGTGATTGAAGTCGCTTCCCGATTTAAGAACTGAACATTTTGTTGTAAATGTAAAACGAAAATGTAAATATCCTCCGTGAATTAAACCAGAACTTGCCTACCTTTGTCCAAGTTAACACACGCTCTTTACATCACAAGAAGATTTACCATATATATCGTCTCATGGCTTCATTAATAGTGTTTTACAATTCGAAGTAGTTTTAAAACATTCCATACTTTTTAACTACAGCATTTTTCCACAGTAAAATATTCTTGGTAATTTTCCGCATGCTTTTGCAACACAGTTTAACCGAGCGTAACGAATGTACTTAATGAGGGCAATCAAAAGCTGTTTTAGAAACAAACCTTGCGTAGGTGGCTCATAAAACTGTCGAGGTGCTGAAATCTTGGCAAGCGTTGATATTTATAAAACATGTTTATTAAAAACGTCCCAGGGAAAATTTCGGAGCGTGACAAACACAGTAAGGCGAATAAGAGCAAATTTGTTCAACGGTTTCCTATTGCAGTGACCACAAAAAGCACACACGCAGTCACTGAAGCTGACGTACTGTGTGTGCGTGCGTGCGTGCGTGCGTGCGTGCGTGCGTGCGTGCGTGCGCGTGCGTGCGTGCGTGCGTGCGTGCGTGCGCGCGTGTGTGTGTGTGTGTGTGTGTGTGTGTGTGTGTGTGTGTGTGTGTGTGTGTGTGTGTGTGTGTGTGTGTGTGTGTGTGTGTGTGTGTGTGTGTGTGTGTGTGTGTGTGTGTGTGTGTGTGTGCGTGCGCGCGAGAGAGAGAGAGAGAGAAACCAGCAAAATATGGCGAAGATATTGACAAGGAGATGTGGTTTCTTTAGAATAAAAGAAGGTAATAAAATCTTAATAATGAAATCTGTCTGCACGAGAAAATGCCTACGGTCACGACGATAAAATAATAACTACACAATGAAGGAAAATGGTAGTGACACGGTCAATACCAAACAGATTAGGAATCAGGTAACCCAGCGACACGACCAAGTATTCTTGGAGATATTTAAACCTGCTATAAAACAATAGGCATCTTTTATTTAACCATCAGTTTAAGAGTATGCTGTTAATACAAGGTATAGAAGTTCTTAAGCTTTGACGCTTCAGGCTTCAACATTGTTGAAATTCCTGCTACTATCCGAGCTGTTAGGCTGTGATCCACAGTTGTTGCTGTTGATAAATGTTGATAAACGTTTCGGCCCTACCATCGGAGGACATCATCAGTGTCTCGGTACGGCGTCCGCCAATTCTATCAATAGTCTCTACCTCGTCTCTGTGGTGAATTGGCGGACACCGTACCGAGACACTGATGATGTCCTCCGATGGTAGGGCCGAAACGTTTGTCAACAGCAACAAACAACTGTGGACCATGCCTTAACCGCCCGGCTAATAGCAGCAATTTCAACAAGATGTAGATATTAACATAAATATTTCTCTTCATAATTCTTGAAATTCCTTACCATTTAGGAGTTTTGTTCTGTAGTTATTGTACTGATGTCTTGTATTTCCTGATACCGGTTGGTTTCAGGTTGACCGACGACCGACAACCAGTCTGTAACACGCGCGAGGAAGCTCAAAATTTCGTGAGGAATGATTCCCAGATGCGGATACTAGAATCGATCAGTACCCACCGAAAGAATTAACAAACCAGAATGTTAATGATCCGGCCCAAGTGGGCTAAAAAATGTTTTGTGAAGTGAGTGATCCAACAAATGTGGTGAATCCTGTCGGCATGTACCAGAAGCGTTTGTAAAAAATAGCTTGTAATGCATGCATCGAATAAGTAGGAATGAGAAATGATAAAAATTGTGGACTGTATTGAATTGATTTTAATGATGTTTCACAAGTCGCATTACATGATTAAGTCATTGATAGAAGGTTGGCTAATAATGCATGTTGCCAAAAAGTGTTAAAATTTTGAATTGAAATGATAGCGAGCCTAGTTGGCCATAAGTGAAAATGTGCCGGCGTAAAGCCTACATTAAATGTCGACAAGAAAATATGACAGTAAAAAGGTCGGCGAACCGACCGCCGCTAGCGTCTGACACACACTGTACAAAGTTCCAACACGCAAACTTGGACCAAAGCAGTAAGCAGATTAGCCAGCCTACAAAGTGAAATTATCGCGCTACCGTACTCAGAATGTCACATGAGTGACAGATTTAATATGGACTTGGCGATCCTACTGATCGTAGAAGATTTGTGGGGAATCAAATTCAATATAAGTGAAAAAATGTCATTACAAAAAGACATCTTCGATACAGGTTTTATGCAACGTGTTGTTCAAATTCTCTTCCGCTCTATGTCTTTTCCTTAGTTCCCACTGTGTTCTTCGAAGGTTATTACTTTATTTGCACATTCACTAAAGACGTTACAAGCGTCTGTTGGTACGGTTGTCGTCATAAACCTTCAGAATTACCCTAGGCTTCACACATAATCCCATTATCGAATCCCATAATCCCGGTATTCCACCGTTCGGAAGCTAGTTCTGTTTCGAAGTTGAGACAAGTGATAGTTATCACTGTAACCCAAGATAAGAGTACTGTTAACCGGAACCAGATTGACAAATGACTTATAACGAAATGATTAGGCTTACTCTTCCAGCCGTCTTTCTCATATCACTTGCAAGACGAGACCCCGGGATCCAAATAGAGTTGCCTCATGAACGTCACTGCCAAAAATCGATCTTCACTTATAATGTAACATGACTATTTTCACCACTTCAGTATCAGTACTAACAAAATATGAAGACAAGATATACGTTTTAAAACAGTTATTCATTGTAACCGCTGCATCGTCGTCATCATCAATATTATTATTATCGTCCAACATTTTTTTATAATAACGTTTTATCTTTCACGGCTGGAGCAGTAGATGTAATAATTCATTTATTGAACCTGCTAAAACAGCCAGACATTTCTATTTCTACACGGGAAAGTATCGTCAATGGTGCAGTCTTTTTCCAAAGTGTCCGGCAGGCCTTCTTTCGCTGTTGTGAGAAATCGACGTACCTGGCTGGCTCTTCTAACGTGGCGTCACTGCTCAGTACCTCTATATGATTAATTTTTTTCTGTTGTCGAATTTTTTAAATAGTGTTTAGAAGAAGTATGAATGATATTATACTATTTAAATAGCTGGTGAAACAATTGTCAGGAAAATAAAATATCTGTCGAATTATACAAAGTGATTGTTTATTAAATTCAATTATTAATAACACGTTCTAGCAAGCGCCGAGCGACCACTCGATCAGTGTATTTTTAAATATAATAATTGTTAACATTTTATTGTACACTAAACGCTCAATTTACGTTGCAACAACAACAACAAACTTTCTTCGCCTGTTACTTTTCCACTATAATCATATATATTAACTTGACTCAGTCGGTAATTCAACCTGATTAGCGAATATATTTTTAAAAGACTTGTAGTCGTTCCATTGATTTTTAATGCCACATACCGGTATATTGCTATGAAACATATTTTTACTTTTGTTAACATTAGTAATTATAGTTTAACATTAAATGCACCTGAAATATTCTACACAATTATTTGTTATTACTCGTTTCGAATAATAGCTATTGACCTACTTTCTCTCCCTTTTATGTTTCGTTTAAAGAATGAAGGTGGAGCGTGTTATTTACACCAGTTATTTAAATTAGGCCAACCTGTTTTTAAGCCTTGCAAACTAATTGTACGTGAACAAAATACGGAATAGATTTCAGTGTAACTCTTACCTGACTCATTCTGTCTGCAGTGCATTGGTTAAGTACAAGTTTGATTATATTTAATATCAAAACTATTTAAAATTTAGTTATTTACTATACTAAAGGAACTCAGCACCAAACGTAAAAACGTCTAAAAACCTCTTCCACCCTTTTACTAGGTTCTCCTTAAGCTCATCTGCTTAATTGTCTCCAGGACACTCTTGTTGCTTCAAATTCTCTACGGATATACTTCTTTTCCATAGCTCTGCTGGTGTGCCCTGCTTTCATTTTCCGGTTAGGTGGCAATTAGGCGCTTACTTTGTCAACTCGGAAGCTTTCATTCTTTCTTAAAAAATGCCGAATGTAATTCGAATCTTTTATATTTGCGAATTGTTTCTTGATTAATCTTCTTCCGAATTTGAAATAAAAACTTCTGTTGTCAATCACTCCTGAAATAGCTTTGCAAAGTCAGTCAATAGGCCTGTAGGCAACCAGTTTGAATCGAACGGAATACAAGGAAGAAAGCGTGGCCCTACTACGTCTCAGCCCACCAACTCTTACACCAGAGTCTTAACCTCAAAGTACACAAGCTGAGTCGACATGGATGTTGAAGGAGGTCACCTTAATTTTGTGGTGCTGCCCGGACTCGAATTCGGGACCTCTTCAATAGTCATTATTGAACCTCTTCACGGGACACGGGACCTCTTGAATAGTACTGAACAACTTAAATAGTCAGGCGCCATACGTCTCCTCCAGTTCAGGCGAGATCGACCTGGAAGTCAAACGTGGTTTTATACTTCCTCTTGGCTCTTCTTATACGTATATTATTAACGTTCTGTTATTTTCAGAATTTTGTTTTTTATTGTTTATTCCACTCTTGATAGCATACAAACAGGTCGATTTATGCGCTCACTTATCTTACGGCAGTAAAAATCGAACGCTTGAAGATTGTTGTAGACTATAGTGAGCTATTGTGTCCTTACAAGCCTTTACCTTAGTATAAGTCCATCGACATGGTATTTTTTATGTCTACACACACAAGGGTACTTACAAACGTCATAAAAAACCTCTAAACCTCTGTTTCCATGAGTAGTACACACATTTTACATTCGTACGTATAAAAAAATTAAATATTAAAAAAATAAAAAATTAACTAATCTACTCTAAGCCAGTTTAGTCTTCTACTTACCAAACGTTCTCTTCTCAACTAATCTTATCCACCGAGTACCTGGACACCACGTATAGCCGCTCAACAGCAATTATAACGTCCTCTATCCCTAGACACCACGCTGTTACCCAACCATATACGGAAATCTCACAACACTGCTTCCAGATTTATGTAAAACGCGCGTGTGCACACTCACACACACACACACACACCTCTCTCTCTCTCTCTCTCTCTCTCTCTCTCTCTCTCTCTCTCTCTCTCTCTTTCACACACACACACACACACACACACACACACACACTTCTATCTCTCTCCGTGCCTCCTCCTTCTCAACTCAGCCCGTGCTGGCTTTCTATTCTCCATATTGTCTTTATGCTCTGGCTGAAGGCATAACATGGAATGCTCTGGCTCAGTCCTCAGAACAGACCGGAATTTCCTTTCGACGAGTCTCAAATATCATGAAAACACACACACCCCACGCGTTTGTGTATTCTTTTTTGAGAGACGATTATATTTGTACAACAGTGTCACTATATTTGGACAATATACGGCTGTGTATTTAATCAGCCTTAATTCTTTCTGCAGTTTCTTATAGTCAGAAAGAAAACATCAGAGGCAAGGATGAAACAAAAACTGCGACTGCACGGAGGAGTATGGAAAGGACTGTGTTAAGGATAACCAGGCGACACGATTAAATGGATTAAATGTTAAGCAGGAAACGATTCAATGTATACGTTACGAAGTCAGAACAATTATTATCGTTTGTAGAATTATGAAAACTGAATTAAGATAGCTAGGCGAGAAGATGGCAACGCTCACGAAGGCTGATACGTTGTAGACCAAGACAGGTAGAGAATCTCTTTGCACAACACGACGACTGTGAGAGCGGCGTAACAATATTGAACGCATACTGTAGGTTTAGAAAGCCAATGTAGACTTCCTTTTGTCTGCTAAGAAATGTATCCATTATCTGATGAATCGTGTGTGTTATATGGTTTTGTCTCCGTCGTTCCTTCCTACAGCTGATTGTTCTTTGAGCAGTATGCTCCACTACGACCTCCTCGCTTAACTTCTTCTCCAAATCCTAGTATATGTCTTCAGGGCTACAGGCAATAGTTCTATAATCTCTACACTTTATGGTACTTCTTTTCTTCTTACCGAAATTATCAGGTTGCCCTACTTGAAGTAAACCAACTACAGGAAGCCATGCATTCTCCTGTGATCATCTGAACCTCAGACTCCACCTAGTCCCAACTCCATCCAATCTTTATCTGCTCATCGCGACACTCATTCCTTTCTTCTTCATTCAAATTTACATCTTCTCCCCTAGATGTCTCAGTATAGGGATTAATCCACGCCCTACAAAATGTCTATTCTAAAGCATTAGGGCCAAGTCAGCAATTCGCGAACGAGAAACTAAAGTCATTATGAAACATAATTTGCAGGCGAAAATACACACGCGCGTGCTCGCGAGCGAGCGAGTGTCGTTTATCACTACTGCATTGTTATAATCATGAAACTATGTTTCTTTTAAAATCCTATAAATCATACGTAGGGAAAATAAGAGCAACCAATAAATAATTATTATCTTTGTCTAGATTATAACATGGTAAGTGTGTGTATTGAGGAAGCAGACAAGTATCGACATCTAACTCAAATTGAACTTCTAAGCTACAGTTGAATTTAACTTAATTGAACTACTTAGATTTTAAGGTGAATTAAAATGTTAAAATCAAGATTTCGACACGTGTCCCAATCTTTTTTTGTTTCTGATAAAAACGTTTTCGTAAAACCACGGTTTTGTTTGTTTCTGGTAAGCACGTTTAGTTATCACATACATTACAATGGAAACGAACGCAACAAGGTGTATGTTTATTACGACAAAGGCGAACGTAATCGAAGTCTTCATTGCTTGTACGTGAGAGCAGACGAAACACAGGATGCAATCCCAACTCTGATTAGAACAAGAAAAGGAAGTACGAAGCGAATTGTTTTCTGTTCGGCGTAATAAACAAAAGGAATGTAAATGGCTATAAAAACGCACATGCGCGCACTCACACATGAAGAAGGGGTACTCCACACAGACAGGTTCGAACACAATCTGTGCACAATAGATAGGAGAGCAGGGAAAATAGGCCGCCTGATGGAAGTAGAAATATAACAATAGGACCCAAACGAGGGGTTTACGTTGATAACACTATCAGCAATGATGAAACAATAGGCGACTCAAATTGCTCTAAAATACCCCTAGACTGGCCAGTGGGGCTGTACGATATCGAATTATAGCAGTTTCCACCCGACTGCATCACTCTCTCACTCTCTCACTCTCTCACTCTCTCACTCTCTCTCTCTCTCTCTCTCTCTCTCTCTCTCTCTCTCTCTCTCTCTCTCTCGCTCTCTCCCTCTTGTGGTTTTCCAACATTGACGTGCTCTCGCTATAAAGTTTACAGAGTATTGAAGAGAGGGAGGACATTACCTGCAACATAACCCCTTTCCACCTCCCTCCGTTTCACAATATGTCGCATTTCATCCACTGGCAGTCTCCGCGTCTCCTGCGGTCAGCAGCCCATTCAATTCATCATCAATTATGAAAACAAGAAACCTGAAAAACGTTTTTTCAATTTTCACGTGTTGATGCAAATTATCTCGTTACTTGATGCTATGAAAAACAGTCTTACGTTTATTATTTTAAAATAATTAGAGACGTAGATGTTAACCAGTAAAATTTTATAATCACACAGTTTTCAAATTCCATAATTTCTGTTACGTGTTGAAAGCTGCAAAAAATGTAGTCAGAGACAAATGCTTCATGGGATTTAATACTCTCCATTTACATGGTTTCAGTACATAAATAAACAGAACACGGGTAGAGAAACTTTCGAATCAGGTGTGGTGAATGGTACCGGCTAAAAATTGTAAGTCACTTAAACACGCCTGGTGAAACGATGTAGAAGATCCTTATGACGATATGAATGGCATGGTGATCAATGAAGATTGTCAGTCTAGTCTAGACGACGGTGGATACAGTCGGTAAAGACGCGTGCTCAAATACACTAAAAGAAAAACATTAAGTATTCGCAATTCTTGGCTAATTTCCAAGACTAACTTATAAAATTCAGAAGAAATGAAAAACTATGCATAATTTATTGAAATTGAGAATAAAAATTTCGTGGTTATGCATTAGTAATAACATCGTTAACTAATGCTTAATATTCTTCTGCTTCCTCTTTTTGCTTCAAATCTTCATATTCGTGTTTATGGTCCCGTCGTTAACCAATTAATCAATATTAAAGTCTGTTGTCAGTTATTCAACTTGACACGTTTCAGAAGGTATAGTTGGTTCCTGATGAGTACAAAATATAGTCCGGAGATGGACATCCGTTAGAGAAATTATTCAAAACTAGAAGACTCCTGCAGCATGAAAAATTAATGAAGAGACCTGAGAAAATATGGGGAAATCTTTTCCTAAAAAAAAAGTTACTGAAAACCAGAATGTCCTCCTTTGTCTTAGAAAGTCGACAGGCTAGAAAGTGCATTTCAAATCCTGACAGGAGGAACTCACTTCCACAGAATAAATCCTCTGCATTCTGAATTTGAATCTGACTTTTCCAATTTGTAATTAAGTGAGTAGATCCACAAGAAGCCTGAACATGATAACAGCATCTTAAAATATTTAGTTCTGGAAACCCGCACAGAGGATACCCGCTTAAAAGAATGGCCCAATAACTTTATTATGACTCTTTAACAGACTATGAAACGTATGGATGATATGGTGTAACATTTACTTTATTCCCATTCTACTATCATGTAGGTAAAATTACTAAAGTTTTGACGGATATGGGCATGCAATTAAAATATTACTGGAAATTTTACAAAAAAAAAGAAAGAAAATACAGTATATGATAAATAAGATAGGCATCATCTCTGATTCAAAAGCAGCAACGCAGGCATCGTTCAAGCCGCCTAAAGGTCCAATTGAAAGTTACAAAATCACGCTAAGTAAATCTGTGTTCTTCAGTGGATTCCATCCTGCTATGGGATTATGGGCAATAAAAATGCAGATACGCTTGCCAAAAAAACAAAAGCCATATCACTATATACTCTTCAGGTAAACATTACAAACGGATGGCAAACAAAAATTAAGAATGATTTCTGTACTGAAGCAGCAACCATCGGCAAGAGATGACAACTCCTCTACAAAACCACAGAAGCAAATCCAGAGCTTCCACGCAAAACAGTATTTGCGAAATTCAGAGTTTCTACAGGCAACGATTGTTTAGCAAATACCTCTACAGAGTTGATATACTCCCCTCAGCAAAAAGCATCACGTGTAACCATTGTAGTAAAGAAAGTTTGACATCTAGAAATCTGCACAGCAGTCGAAGTAGTAAATTCAGCAGGTTTGAAATACTGAAACAGCAAGAGTGCCAACGACTTTAGTGCCAATGCAACAGTAAACAAAAAGAAAATTCATTTAATGTTTTTTGCACCAGTCTTCTACGTAAATTCTCTCTTTGTCTTCGATAGAGTATTATTTTCTTTTTAATTCAAGCTACAAATGCTTCGTATGTTATGCTCCAGACTTAAGTCCATCCTCATGCATTAAAAACGTAGAACACTATCTTAGCAATTTTTTTGTCTTGTACTTGTTCTGTATCGTCTTACAAACGTATAATCTGTATCATATGAACTGCGTATTTCTTATGACATTTTCATACACAGTGATATGGATATATCATTTTCTTATGGATATGGAAACAGTGATGACAGCATTGCTGTGGTGCAATTATTCCCTTCATATCTCTTCTTCTTGTTCATACAAGGATTAGATGAATTCGGCTTTCAGAAATTTAAGGTCTAGCTGTGTTTTATCCAGCTTCTCTTGTTCATTTTGTTGTGTACCATCTGTGTGTTGCGTCTTTGTTCCTTTTATGCATGAAACTGTTCCTTCTGAGAGACTGTTATCATGCGTCCTTTGTTCACGCTCTATTCTTCTGGTCCTATTGTAGACAATAGGGTCATTAACTGCAAGAATATTCAGATCCGATCTTTCCTTGCGTGTTCTTTGATACATGGCCAAATTCACTTCCATCGCCGGAATTCTGTCAATATTTTCTGTACTGATTTGGGTTGTCTCCAACAGATACAGCCATTATTACTGTATAGAACTTCGTAAGGGTTTTGCAAGGTGCTTCTAACGATGCCACAGAGTACCTAAACCAACTGAAAATTTGTCAGCTTTATATTTATATCGGTACCAAAGCCAATAGACATTATACCTTGATTATCCGAAAATGAGATACATGCTGAAATTCCCAATTATCCACATTAATTTCTGATCTGATATGATATTGCGTTTATATAAACATTCGTGGTATTTTTAAAATTCACACGCTAAAAGTGACCGATTCTACTTTTTGCGATATTAGTACATGTGTTTATAAAAACGTCTAAGTATTTTAGTCATGTTAGGTTCCTAGTTCATTAGCATAATTTAGATCTGAAAGCTAACTGAGTAAGTTGTGTTGTGCTATGTTCGGTAATTAGTTTAACAACCAACAGTAAAGACTGAAGAAATTTCATTAAATTCTGTGTAAAGACTGAGGTAAACTCCCTAAACTGGTTAAGGTGTTACAGAAGGTGTTGGGAGCCCGGGATGCATGAACGAGTGCTTCAGAAATGGTACAAAAGTTTCCAGGGCAGTCGCGAATAAGTTGAAGATTGTGATGATAGAACGATAAAGATTGTGTGTTATGTTCCATGGACTTTTATAGTTAGATGGTATCGTCAGTAAAGCTGTTTGTGAATAATGCCAGGTTTATGGAAGAAAAATGTATGATACTTGAACCCAGATAATGCTCCAGCATACGCGTTATTGCTTGTTCAAGAATTTTGGGTAAAAGAACATCATAAAGAATATAAAGATTCTTTTCCTATTTCCATAAACGAAAAAATCGTGAAAAAGTATGACGGCTTTTGAAGATATAGAACCTCGTTTGGCGACCTCAAGATCGCTCAAAAAGCACATTAAGAAATGTTTTGTGGAGTAAAACAAAAAAACTTAGACATCATTTTGTTTATCCCATGGTAATAACTTTGAAAACGAACATAGTTATAAATATAAATTTTCAAATGAACAAAAAACTGCATGGCCTTTGTGATCAAAACCTAGTATTTACTCATAAGAGCCATTATCTTAGTCTTATTAACAGAAATTGTTAAATACATTATTTTCCATCTAACATGTATATGCTCTGAGGATTGTCTTGAAAAGATCATGCCTCGCTATCGAGGAACTCACCATTTTGTTAATTAAAAGTTTCTGGTGGCAAAGAAAGAATGTGTCGTTATGGTTACAAGAACGTTGAGCCCGCGGCCGTTTTTTGATGAAGTTCAAAAAATACGCTGTAACAAGCTGTAACAGTAAAACAAAATACACTATCATCTATCATGATGCTCAAGTAGGTTGTATTGCTACCTACGTGTTGTCAGTAGTAGTGAATGAAATACGCTACACTGGTTTTACAGCCTTATAAAACAGTAAAGGGAACTTTAGAAACCGATAGATTCATCCTTCACTCTCCAAACCAGTTAATATTTATTTTACATGAAAATTTCAAATACACACTACGTTTTCCTTTCAAAATAACCGTGGAATAATAATGTTCTGTAAGAATATAGAATTAATGTACAACAATTAAATAAATACATTTAACAAATTCATTCAATAAATTGTGAAAAAAGCCCATTTGGGATCAAAATGAAAGGAATTTAAACCATAATCTTATATTAGTGTTCATTTTTTAAAATTAAGAAAATTTTGGACGTCAGGACCCAAAAAGTGGGTGAAATTTTCATAAGTTCGCATAAATTCATGTGGGGGTATCAAATTAAAGAGAATTTTAAATGACATCTGAATGTAGTGTTAAGTTTTGGAAATTTCAAATTTTTGGCACTCCAGAGCCCAGAAAAGAGATTAAAAATTTGAAAAAATTTGTCAGACTAAGGGAAATTGTAACGCAAATCCGAACTTTTCGAATTTTTAGTGTTTATTGTATGATTGTATGCTCTACAATTGTTATATTACTAAAGAAATAGCAGAAAAATCGGGATTTTTGTAACTTTTCCATGGTTGAAAAATCATTTAATATCAAAATTTATGTAATAATAAATGTACTTCGTTCAAAATAGTTGTGCAGCTGAGGGAGTATACTAGTTGGTGTCTGAGTGATATTTAAGCCTGGATAACCTTTTATTCATTTTTTAGCTGCAATCCTAGAAAATGTCTGAAAAATGGACTTCGTTGACTGTTGAAATTCATTTAAATATCACAAATATATATTAATATTCTTGCACAAATATACGTCAATAAGAGCAAAAGTTTTATATTTCAACATTAAGTAGGTAAAACGAAAAAAGAGAACATATCACACAAGACCCACACAGGCAGCAAATATAATATGCCTAAGTTGAACGTGGTCACCGAAGAATTGTACCCAGATTTATTCGAAAATAACATCTTCTCCACCTGAATACACCTTTTTACTCCTCTTTACACCAATACTTCTTTTTATCACTCGCCAACCGAATCTATTTTAATGGACGTGTGCAAACCAGACTTGGTTGGAAATATCGCGATCGGTCATAGTACTTATATATAATATACCAAAATTTCATACATACACAAAAATATCCCCATTGTTTAATTACTTTTTCGGGACACTGTGACCATCATCTGTCCTTATGGGCGAGCCGCCGTGAGTTCCTTATACCGACCGCACGGTAGCCTTACGACGTGTTATTTTCAGTCTCCGTGTAGAATGATCCTAATGGAGTGGCAATGTGACAATGACGATGGCGAAGATAACGATCGCGTAATTGTAGTAATCACATAATTAGCTCCGTTATAAAACCTATTGTAATTCAATTACACTGTCAAATCACGCCGCTAATGAGAGCCGAGCCTTCAGTTTTGTTGTAATTGATTCAATTAAGCGTTTTATTATTATCACCATTATGCCACCAACAGTAAAAGACTTTTTGTTTCGGATCGTGTTTAGTATTCACACGGCCCCTCTCGCGTGTACACACGTTTATTGTTCTAACATCCTATCTATATAGTACACAGATAGGTGCTCCTCTCAAGGTCGTAAAATCTGAATACATTAACAGAGGAAATGTCGGCCTGCACCGGATATAAGCGTCCTCCCCGGTCAGACAAAACACAATATCACTCGACGCACGAAGCACGTAATGTTGAAACCGCCAATTAGAAGAAATGCTCGTACCTAATGACGTTATTATCAGCAACGCGCTCTAAACACTACATAATTATGTCATTATCCAGTTGGCAGTGAGAGTTTATTTGCACGCCGTGGTAATGTACCCCCCAGCGAGATTTCCTTACAACTTGTTTTGATGTCGAATGTTTACTACACGGAAATGTCGTTAATATAAACAGAACGAAAGCCGTGATAGCCATTAGCAGCTGTAACAATAATGATTATGATGATCATCAGGGGTCCATATGAGTTTAGCACACCCGACGTACCCTAGCTGGATTCTCACCTTGTTGCAACCTGTCTTGGGTGGAATTCCTTTCTTTAATCTTTCCTGTGTCTGGTATCTCTTGACCAACTCTTGGTGTTTTCGATCCCGACGCTATTAGTATTTCGAGGCTAGGGAGTCTTTCAATATCTTGATACTTCAGCTTTACTATGTAATTCTTGTTTTCCTTTCGTACTATCCGGTAAGGGCCCGGTCAGACGGCCTTCCAAACGGCACTAGAGCAGAAGAACCTAGGAAGTGGGTCTCCGAATGAAACCCAGAGCAGGACCAGTGTCTCAAAAGTAGCATTCTTAAAACTGGAATTACTTTACAGAACGCTGGTAACGTCCTTAGAGGACATTTGTCCTACTCTAAAGTCTAAAAGGTAAAAATAGAATTTAAATTAGGGTTATGGACAGGGGACGACTATAAGTACAGGAAATTATATTCCATAATAAGAGAATAGAGCAGGTGTCACATTTCCTCTGTCTTGGCTGTGACATCACTTATGATATGGACTATAATGTCGATCACAAGTTGGCTAAGTTTCAGTCATCGAGAAAAACAAGGATAGAGACTCGACTAAAAATTTTATAAGGTCGTGGCTGTGCCAGAGTTATTGTGCGGTTTTTAAACTTGGGTTCCAGCGAAAAAATCTCAGTAGGATACAGGCGTCGCAGATGAGATTCTTGCGATCTCTTAAAGGCTGCACACGAAGAGATAGACTCTACACTGAAGAGATTCGTAATGAGTTGAACATTTTTAATAACTATGATGGTATTGCAGAAAACAAAGAGAAGTTGACTGCTCATCTGAATAGAATCCCAGATGGTAGGTTGTCTAAGGAAGTTTGGCAATACAATCCTGTTGGGCAACGCAGTGTAGGGATACCTAGGAAGATCTGGTGAAATGGATATATTCCTTTGGGACCGGAACAGGTGATTCGTCAAGTCCCTGATAGGAAAAGCAGAAGAAGAGATGATTGTGATGACACAAATTATCGACATCGTCATAAAGCGTTTTACAGTAGCACTCATGTATTTCTGTCACTGACTATTCCTTTCATCACTTTTGAACGTCTGTAGTGATTATTTTCTTCCCTTTGTTCTTCTTACGTGTCCACGGTAAGATAATAATCCTGATTCGGTTCCATAGCATACTTCCGTTCCGTCACTCTCACTGTTTCCGTTACCTTTCTACCTCGAGGTCTTTTGGACTCTATAAAATACAAGTCAATTAATGTTGCTAGCGTTACGCCTATTCTGCCTTCCAATTTCCCACATAAGAAGGTCAGGTAATTGTTGAAGTTCTGATGCGTGCCATGCACGAATAATAAGTTCCTATACGCTGAGATGAATTTGAATTCGCGAAATGGCTGTATAATACTACATCACTACGTCACCTGGCCTCACTGTTTAAAAAATTACTAAAACTACGATTCTTCCTAGAGTGTTATTAATTCTTTGTCCTGTAACATAATTTATGGTTGCAGATTTATAAATCTAGTCAGCTTTTACTAACAATTCGTTCTAATCAGTTAGTGTTCCTACCGTGATAGTTAGGCAACACATAGGAGCTTTGTATAAATGTTTGCAAGGTCGGATGAACGTCGCAGTTTCGAAAGTTCTACCGGTTTCTCGGTGTCTTCGATTTCTCAGTTATTCTCCACGAGTCGTCGTCGTGATTATCTATCGTAGAACCATCTCGTAACGTTACTACGCTACACAGGCGACCTTAGCTGAGTATAAATACCGTAGTTTCGGATGCGGCCGGCCAGTTTCAGTTTTGTGATTCAGTGTGCGTATTTGCCACCTGTATTTAGTGTAAAGTGTTAATTGTTAGTTATTGTGTGCCGATATTTATAATTGAGTGCCATTGTTTGTAACGATAGTTTGCATTGTATAATTTGGAAACTGTATACGAGTGTCTTTGTTTATTAAAAGAGTAAAAAATTTGTGAACGGTTTCTCTTATGTTTAATAATTTTTTCCCACTATTTAAACTGTTTAAAGGCCACAACTCGTGTGATTGTCGTAACAATGTATTACTTGTAAGTGTATGCCAATAATATTTGTTTGGTGGTGGAAGGGACTATTTGGTTAAACAGAAACATCTCAAAATGAAAATAAAGATGTATAAATATAAACTAAAAAAGATATTACAACATAAATGAAGCAAAATTTTCCGTCCTTCCGATGATGTTTTAGTATATTTGATTTGATTGCTTCATTATCATATTCTTCTTCTTCTTTTCGTTAACACATACTAAAATATTGTAGAAAATCCTATGAAACGTTTCAAAGGTATTTACCATGAATGACGGTTTTCTTCCCGCATTTAAAGTGAAAATGGTTCTAAACTAGGTTTCAGCGAAGGAGAAGAAGAGATGATTGTGATGACACAAATTATCGACATCGTCATAAGGCGTAGGTGTACGCCAGGTGTGTCAGAGAATCCTCTTGACATGATGTGTTCACACTTCTCTAACTTTCTTTAGAAAAGGATTCAGATTCATTGCATCCTTGTAATAACTGGTGAGAATAGTCCATGCAAATAGAGACTATGGCTTGAAGAAGCTGTTTAATAATTTCTGAAGCTTCCGCAACTATTCTGATTACGTATGTTTCCAAAAAGTGACGAAAGTAGAAAATCTATTCCAATTAATTTTTTAAAATTTATTTAATCAATTTTTAAGTTTTCGTAATAATTTTTCTCCCTTATTTTAAAAAGTAAAGTTGTTTATTTCCTTACATTAGAACGTAACTTTTCTTCATTCGATGTTACAATACAATCAGTTTACTTTGGAAATATTTTCAACGGACAGGCAATTACTGACTGCAATCAACGGACAAACCATCAGTACAGTGAATTGTTTTATGTATATAGTTTATACATTTGAGCAGCAGGCTAAAATTATTTTTAATAATTGGGATTGTTTTGCAACTCACCAAATATTTTGCGAACTGCAGAGGATACGGTTATAGCTTTATTCACGATGGCCGGTAGAGTGTTAAGTAGGACGAGACAGAAAAAATAAAAACACTTCCGAGCGAAAGCAGCAATGACATTTAAGAATATGAAAATACAAAATACCCCTGAACATATAATTTACGTAAATTTCACTCACTCTCATCACGCAGGCTCAACTGCACACCCGTGCGAGCTAAAAAAAATTATCACAACTTAAATCCTACACCCTATGTAAGAGTACGAGTTAACCCCTTCTCCCCACTCCAGAAAAACGAATATACGAATTAAAAATTACTTTATGCATATTAAAATTTCAGAGACGGGAAGAGTGGGGTTTCATTAGTGTACAAATAAATTCAGTGTGTCCTCCTTTATCTGAACACACAGTGCCTGTGTTTTTTTTATGCCAAACAATTCGGTACGGACGAATTCACAATAGTGTGCCTGCGTGCGTGTGGGTGTATGTAATCATTGTGCTGTTGAATCCATAATCCGTTGTGTGTGTGCGCGCTACTTGCAGTATTCAGCGCCCGGCCCGCTCTGGCTCTGGCCGTCTCTCATTTCATGCTACAGTAGAAATTGGATGCGCCGGTCGGTACAATCCGAAGCAAAACTCTTCCCAAACTACGCACCATAACGTTCGTATACAGTTTCCCGTAATCTGCCGGTTTTTTACAAATAGTCTGTAATATTAACTAGTAAGCCCTAGAACTGGCTCATTATTTTGAACGAAACACATTTACTATTAGACAAAATTACAATACTACACAATTTTTCAGTTAGCATAAATATTTTGAACTCTTTCTACATAAACATAACCCAAATTACTCTACTTTTTTAGTAAAAAACCCGATTGTAAAGCAGACACAATACAATAGACACTACAATTTCCAAACTATTTAATTTGTTGTTAGTTAATGTAATCATAATGCTTGAATGATAAATAATTTAGTCCTACCTTCTAAGTTTAAATATGTTTCCACAGATACCTATACAATTGTATATAATACATTTCACAAATATACATAATTTATAACAACGCGTAATGTTTTGCAAACATAAATCACAAATTTCAGAAGGGTATTCAAAATTCGCAAAGGTTAAGAGATATATTAATTTTTTTCAAATTATTAAAGATATCGAGTTTTTTATTTTAAATAAAATTTGTGGTCTACGTAGACCTTTTACAGTTCCTTGAAATTTTGATTCCATATTTTTCCCGTGACCCTAAAAAAAAAAATAGAGTAAACACGCCATTCAGATTTGGTTAATATTCTCTTTAGTTTGTTAGCCGGCAATGACTTTTACAATTTTTTTCAAATCTTTGGTCCCTTTTTGTCCCCAGTGTCCTAAAACAGTGAAATTTTAAAAACTGAATACTATACTCATTCTGTTAAACAACAGAAACGTACGCAAATCGACATGAAGTTTAGCAATTTTTCAAAACGTTGACACAGTTTGTGGGCCCTGGCGTTCAAGAAATTTGAAATATCGAATCACTATGTTTATGTTTTGGTTAAAATTCTCTTGTAACCCCACACAGGTTTTTGCGATTTTTCTAAAATTTTGATTCTTCGATTTTTGTCTCTCAACCCCCTAATTTTCGGAAGAGCCAATCTAAAAAACAGTAGGATTCAGTAGGATAAAAAAACACTATGGTCAGGATGCCAAGTTTTACGAAAATCGCCTAATGCATTCAAAAGACTTCGTGAGATATTCCAAGCAGATAGGCATACAGATAGATAGACAGACAGACAGAAAATTGACAACTTAAAAATGAGAATTCACGTGTTCGTTTAACACAATAATAATATTGCGTGATATCGGCTGTTATCGGGAATGGAGACTGAAAATAAACTTTAAGAATAACAGAACATGTTAGAAATGATCCTGTGGGTAAACCAAGAAGGTGGACAATTTTTTCTATCTGGAATTAATAATAGACATGGACGGAACATCAAATATAGAAAATGCAAAAACAATAAGCAGTGACAGAAAAAGCAATACACATGTTACGAAACAGCGCTAGACAATTAAAATGTTATCAGTTAAACAGAATACGATGTATAAACCAATCGTAACAAGTACCGTGTTGTATAGAACAGAGATGTGGACAGTAAATAAACAACACAGCGGTAGATTATCTGCAGTTGAAATTGATTTGTGGAAAAAGCGACCGTAGATCATAAAAGGATAGGAATAGGAAGATGAGGCGAGTGTTGGAAACAGAAAAACTATAATAATAGTGCGACGAAATCGAACACAGGAGCTTAAATGATTAGTAAGAATATGTATAGATGGAAGAAAACTTAAATCAGTTCACAAGTGGAATATTTTGAGGAAGGAGTAAAGAAACCTTTAACTACACGGGACATAGCATAGAACAATCGATGGGGTAAAAAGTGAAGTTGCGAAAAACAGGGACAAAATTTTCTGATAGGACGATTCGATACATCGATGTCGAAAATTAAACTTTTAGCTTACATTTATTGTATTATGGCCTATAATATTTACCTTGAGGAAAACATCAGAATTGAGTACAAAAATTTGTTATGGGTCAAATAAAAACTTTATAAAAAATATGACTACATAGATACAGCAAAAAGTTTCCACCCAATCCTCCCTCTGGCTGTGAACTGGAAAGAAAGAGTTGTTGAAAAATACCAGAATATCGGGGAATGAAAAAATAGAAATTAATACTGTAAAGGTTTACAAATTTATGAGTTTGCGTGTATGTGTATAACTTCATTTTTTCAGTTATAATTTCAAAAAATTTGCTAATGATTATTTATTTTATTATGATGACGATGTCTATTACAAGTAATAAAAATTGTAGACCACCCACCACAACATAAAATGGCAGCTTTCTATTCACTATTTAACAGAATGTACAAAATTCCCCTAAACAAAGAAGAAATAGACAAAGAAAGAAATATAATATACCAAATTTCTTATGGAAATGGATACAATGAAAATACTGTAAACAAAATAGAAAATACAATCAAATATAAAATAAAAACTGAACCATTAATCAAAATGAACAACACATAAATAATAACAACAATAAAAAATGGGCCACATTCACATATATAAATAATAAAATGACAAACTAACAAAACTATTTAAAAACATGGATATCAAAATAGCATACAAAACTAATAAAAATAATTTACAAAAACTAAATAACCCACACAACAAAGATAATACAACAACCAATGGTATATATAAAATTGAATGCCAGGATTGCAATAAATGTTACATAGGACAAACAAAAAAACATCTGATAAAACGTTATTTTGAACACCTAAATGCATACAAAGAACCAGAAATATATAAATATTATTTGGCCACACATGCAATAAACACTGGACATGAATTCCCAGACATAACCAATATGACACTAATAAAACATATACCACACAAAGGGACATAATGAACATTTGGGAAAATTTACAAATATACAAACATAAAACACAAAACAAACTAATACCTGAAGAAATACAAATCAATACAAAACATGACACAATTTTCAAAGCACTCAACATAGAAAATACACAAAATACTAATATATATATACACCACAATCACACACAATAATACCAATTTAAAGCACCAGAGACCAACAGGAAACCAAAGCAACAACCAGCCAACACATAAATACCTCACAAGGCTTAAAATTCGGAAGGCTGAAGATGGGAACACAAGGCTTCCCGAAACATGTTCCAAATAGGGAGAAAACATCTTGAGGTAAAGTCATTATAAAATATATATTATATACATCAAGAAACGAACTGTAGCAGAACGTGTTTGAATTATTATTAATAATAATAATAAATAGATCTTTTCTCACAGGAGTATATTTTTTCTATTTTTATATATTTTTTATTATTAATAATAATAAATATGTTCTTACAAGAATATATTTTTTGTATTTTTATATTTTTATTTGTTTTTAAAAAGTGTATTAATTTTTATTTCTGATGATGATAGTTTATAACTATCGAGACAGTGTTATATTTTAATATTCCAGAAAGTACAAAAAATACGCGTATATTCTCGTAAGAAAAGTTTTATTTATTATTAAAAATAATAAAAAAATTATTACCTGTATACAAATATTTTTATAATTAATATTCGTATGCTATACGCAAAGGCGCGCATACACACACACACACACACACACACACACACACAAACGCTCAATTACACAGGTATTTAATCTGGCATGATTGATCACTCCCACTTTTCTTGAAGAAAGAGTCGAAAGATGTGGAAGAGCGACTAAAACTCTAGAAGCAGTGTAAAGCCCTAATTACGATTATGTCATCATCATTATCATTATCACCACCACCACGATCATCGTCATTGTCGTCGTCATCATGATTGTCATTATTATTACGAAAGACTTTTCATAAATAATCCACAAGTTGACAACATTGCGGAGTTGATGATCTAATCACAGTGAAATTACTTTTAGTCATTTGCTTCAACAGCAACAGCCTTTGAAAAGTGCCTTTGAAGTAGACACTTTAGACCTTGCCAGAATATTATGAAACTTTTCAGATACTAAACTCTTTATCCACATATGGTGACACGCAACTACAGGCAACTGTAGACCTCTGTGGCTCCCTATCCTCGTGCCATGGCGCCCCCTTTATACGACTTTCACCTATGGACTCCTTGAAATATCCCAAGATCCGCAGAGGTCCATATGGCCTACAGTTACAAACCGCTACCAGAAGAGCTCTGTTACCTGCAGTCTAAAAATCGTGATTATTCACCACTTATTTTTACCTATCAAAATTCCCCTTCCTTCCACAGACTGATTCTCGCTCAATATAATGTTAAAATTAGCGGTAACGAGCCACATCTCTCTCTGACTCTTTTTAAGTACCGCACTTTAGTTTTCAAATACACACTACCTGTATGCAACCTTTAAGAACGTTAATTAGTTTATTCTAAGTGATATTGTCATTTGTGTGTGTGTGTGTGTGTGTGTGTGTGTGTGTGTGTGTGTGTGTGTGTGTGTGTGTGTGTGTGTGTGTGTGTGTGTGTGTGTGTGTGTGTGTGTGTGTGTGTGTGTGTGTGTGTGTGTGTGTGTGTGTGTGTGTGTGTGTTATGCAGTTTTAGTATATTTTGTAACACTCTCGTGAAAGATAAAAAAGTGATAACTTTGATATACACATACATATTGTAATATAACAAATAAATACAAATAATAAATGATGTGTTGTGAATTTACTACAAATAAATGATGTTGAAGTCCCGCTGTTGTGCTCGCCAATTTGTAGTGAAACAAATAAATAATATTAATAAATAATAAATTTAAGGTTGATAAGAAAAAATTTTGTTGTGTTTATTATAATAAACACAACAAACACAATTTATTAAATTATTCTAATTTTAATAAAAAATTTTTATTAATGTTTTATAGAAAATCTTTTATTTCTATGTGATTAATTAATTAATTAATTGTAAATTTTTAATTACTGTACTTCCAAGTGAGTAAATTAGTTATTGTGTTTTTAAAATATATGTTCACTAGAGATAATCTTGTTATGTAGTCGGATCAAATATTCTCTTTTCTAACTTAGCTCCTCTTCTTCTTCCTCTTGATATATTTCTCTAATATTTCTAAATTATGTTAGAAGAAAGAAAAAGCTAATATTTATCATACAAATAATTATGAACACAAAGTAATTGAGTAATTCTGATGTTTATTTCTTAAAATTTGAATTTTTGCGCCAATCTTATGCGCATCGTCTATGTCATTGGTTGAGATTCGCTCAGGTCGATTGTAAAAAAATGACAAAATATAATGTTATGAAATTAATTATTTCGAGTTCTTTTAACTGTCGAAATGGTCAGAGAGGGCAAGGAACAAGATATAATACTTACAAATACTTTAATCTAAATTATTATTTGCTAAAAAATAACAGGATTCTGAAAATTGTCAATTATTAAGTAAAGATTCGAACCAATTCGTAGAATGACGTCACTGGCTCATGGAGGCTGTGCCCAAGCTGGTCGCTGTGCAAATGAAAAATGGCTGCCGTCACCTCGGATTCTGCTACACGCTGCTGATGCTATGTTTGGTCTGCTCCCTCAAATATAAATGTGTATTCCTTCCTCTGCGATGTCGTAGTACCTCTGGAAAATTGTGTGAAGTGTTCTTCCCTCCTCGACGATGTTGTTCTGTGATAGTTTGTTGGTGCAGTGTTCTATGTTCAAAACTGTTGAGTTCGTGTCCAGATAATATTTGTTGAATTTTGCTTGAAATGGCGGTTAATTTCTCGTGCTAGTAATGGATATTACTACTACTGTTATTCTGGTTCAGTTTTGGTGTTAGTTATGATGTAGTGGTGTTATTTTCCATTTTGTAACCTCTGTAACATTTTTCGAGGTTGTACTTCAAAGTTTTTGCACTATTTATATTTTTTAAATCTTCCGTCTGTAAATTCTGATCTGTACACATTCACGAGTAACAATAGACTGATGACTTAAAGTCGTCGTTTAGGTGGTAATTTATAAAATGTCTTATTCCTCTTCCCATTGTTTTTTACAAATTTACATGTCTTGGATTTGATTTCAACTCATAAAATTACATGACAAGTTTTCCTATTTATTGCTGTAACTTAATTATTTATTAATTTTATGAAAATTAACTATTCAGCAATATTCTTAAGCTAATTTTACATAATTCGATATATAACTGGGTCTGTTTTAAGTTCAGATAAGCCTAAAATTTACAATTTTTGATATTTATTATAGGCCTTGGATTTTTTTACAATTTTTAGTTATTAAATGGTTTACAAGTGATTTTATGTTAATATTTCCTTTAAATAATTTTACTTACTTCATGATTATTGCTTGTTGTTAATAATTTGTTGTTATAATACTCCAATATTGATTAATTTACTTTTTATCTGAGTTGAGTACCCCTTAGGCCTAATATTCCATATTTCCAAATAAAGTTAATTTTATTCTTTTGTCATTACTTTTGCTAATATTTGTTTCTGTACTGATTACATTTTCATATCTTTGTTTTGCATGGACTATTTTCTATTCATTATATACAGTTTGATTGAATTTATTTATTTGGGTTTGACTCTATGATAGTTGATTTTGGTTTAAAATGCCGTTTTGTTTTTCTATTGGGGTTTTTTAGTTATTTTGCCCTATTACTCTTTATATGGTTTACAGTTTAATAATAATACAATATTCATATTACCTACTTGCCTTCTCTGCGCTAACAAACTTGGAAAGTACTGAACATCATTTCAAATACAACAGAATATCTTATATCTACTAATTTTTTTTTTATATCACTTAATCATAACAAAAATATCTTATGCCTATTTTTTTTATATATCATTGAACTATAATGGAAACATCTTATTATTAACAATTTTTTCAGTCATTGACTGTCCTTTGTTTTTTGTTTCCTTTTATAACAAATTTAATCATATTAAAACATCTTATTACTAATACCACTTTCAGTTATTAACTGTCTCTTGTATTCACTATACCTAATTTGATAAAACAATAAAATAAAAACATCTTATAACTATTATATTTTTATTATGCCTAATCTTTAAAACACTTTTATCATTAAAACTATTCTTAGTCATTAGACTGTCTGTTATTCTTATGTTTTTTTATAGGGTATTTCTTTACACTGATGGTAGTCTTTTTAAATGATTTCTATTTCCTACACTATTCGTTATTATAGTGTGTCACTTGTTATTCTCTACACTCAATGTAGTCTCTAACTTATATTGTTTTTATTACGGTATTTCACCTTACATTTCCTACACTAATGGTAGTCCTTTTAAATATTTTTTTACACTGTGGTAAGTTTTGGTTGGTTTCTACACTATTGGTAGTCTTTTGGTTTGTTTGTACTCTGTTCTTAAATTAGGCTTACATTTTAGTTTACAATTTTATTTTAATTGCATTGTATCCTGTAACTTGAGTTATTTGGTCTGACATTCATCATTGGTTTCAATTATGTAACAATTGGGTATATTCATTCATCATAATGTTTTAGTGAATATCCTTTCTTGTTTATATATTCCTTTTATGAACCTTGACATATTTTGTCTCTTCCTTCTTATTATATTAGTATTTCCTTATCTTGTGGTTTCATGTCCTTATATTATTAATTCAATGAATCTGATTTGATTATTCGGTTTCATTTATTTTCTCATTTACAGCTCCTTATTAAGTTGTTGTTGGTTTTGTATCTTGGGGTTTTCTGCTTCTTAATTTAATAAATTTCCCCTTATTAATATTTTGTTTACTTTTTACTTTTGTCTTTTCATTTACTGCCCCCCCCCCCCCCCACTGGGTATACTGCTGTTGTACTGGGGTTTTATATAGTTGGTTATTTATATATGGACCAAGAGTTTTCTTTGTTATTCAGTTTAATTTTATTAACATTTCATCGACTTAATGATCAGCTTCTTTAGTTTCTTTTTAACCATTTATTTTTTCTCACTCACTATTGACATTTTCTTCTTTATTCATGTTGTATTAAGTTAAATTTTAAGGTGATAATTCTGTTATGCTACAATATATATATATATATATATATATAAATTTAATAATAATAAAACGTTGTACAAGAATACATTTTTTTATTATTTTGTAAATTTACATAGGTTTCGATAGTAATCCAACTATCATCATCAGATATAAATAATTATTTGATTATTTGATTTCGATTAGTGTTGATTTATTTACAAACCTCTGATGATCCTGATATATTTCAGTAAAAACGTGCGTCAGTTATTGAAACGACAAAAAGGTACAAAAAGGTAATACACTACTTGCAGAAAAAACTATATTGAATAATATCATAATATTATATAATCGCTGCAAGAAACATTGAGTTGCGTATATAGAAAATTACACACACACACACACACACACACACACACAGCCTATATTTTAACTTAAAGGGGTTGTTTAGGTAATATTCTATCACAAAAACGTAGGAAAGCTGTAGATAGAAAAAAATAAAAATTAAAGAAATACGATTAAGGCAAAGAAGTGTGAGTTCACGAGTTACATAAATTATGAACGTAATTAGAGTAATACAATTATTAAAATTATTGTGTGAGAACACGGTTATTGCGCAACCGTTTTGACAAGTGCAGACTGTTGGGTAAAACATTCTGGGCCAGCCGCAAAAACTGTGATGTTTTCGTCTTATGCACAGCAATGTGTTTAGTATAAAATCCCATCACGTATGATTTTATTCCGACCCATACTGTACTGTATATTTTGAAATGTATTAGGTACCTTTAGATAAAATGGCTTTTGATAAATTGACGGCTGACCTTCTTCTTCTTCGTGGAAACAGTTCGTGCGGAACTGATCGACTGCTAAGGGGGATAGTTCACGCCCCTTCTTCTACGTTTTACTTCCCTTATTGTGTATTGATATGGAAATCCATTTTATATGCGTCCTTTATTCACACCGTCATGTGATTCCTGTTTGGCAAGGACCAGTGGCTGCCTGAAAGCTTAGCCAAGTGTGTTATAGGACGGCAATTAAATTGACTCACGTCCCTTGTGTTCATTCTTGAACGTATTTATTTTACAAGTCGTGTATACTTTCTCTCGCCGTATCCATGATCTGCCCATTATTCTGTCTACACTTCTGTCTCATCTTGTCTCCTTGTCACCCTCTTTTTCTCTTTCCCGTTCCCCCTTTACTTAACTATTCCAGTTATCACTGTGAAATTTTAATTGCATCAGATATTCATGCCCATAATTTCATATTGCGTAACATTTTTAGTAAGTAATTGCTTACTCTAAGTAGTTTTGTTATCACTCTCTATCACTGGTTGAACATGAGGGACGATCATAGACAAAAGTGGGTGTACAACTCAACCGAATGGACTAAAACAGGCTTCCAAGAGACTTAAGATTCTGTAATCTAACAACAAGTATAACATTGAAAAATACATTTTACAAGATGGGAACGAATTTAATATGGCTTTATGGAGACAGAAAAGACAGACAGGCTTTATGGCTTTATGGTTTGTGCCTAAACCATTAAGTGAAGAATCAGGTATATGTATCAGGAGTGTCAAAATTTTCATAATTTAAAAAAAAAAGTGAACGCCAAGTCCCTCATGTTAATTTTTGTTCACTGTTTTAAGTTCACAATCCATAGGATCCCAGTAACAGTATTGTCACAATAAACATAAGGTTCAAAATTTTCCCTGTGTGTATTTCTTTCCAGTTACGTTGTCAGTGACGGCATCACTGCGAGGCCTCTTGTAGCCGGTTGTTTGCAGTGTTATCAACGCCCAGTTCACATGCGTTTTTGATTCAGCAGTTCATAGGCGTTTACCCTAGTACTTTACAGCAATTTTGCTATGACAGTGGTGCATATTTCAGTAAACTTCAGTACTGTGTTTCTATATTTCCGAGTTTGCGATTACTGTTACTGTGCTAGGATTATTAAAAAGACTATTTAGAAGACTAAATGTTAGTGTGAATTTGCATGTTAATTTCGTTGCTTATAAATTGAGATTTTTAATTTATAAAAATCACTATGAATATAATATTTGAATTATCAGAAGTTCTCTTTATTACCATACGTGGCTGCATTGATTATGTAGTGTTTTACACACACACACACACACACACAAGCTAAGAATTAGAAAAAAAGTAAAAATAATGATTGTGTATAAGGAAACCTGATTTATTTAGTAAACGTTTTATGAAATAAAAACTCCATTAACGTGATTCGTATACTCCATTAACGTGACATATATGTGATTAACGGATAATATATTAGAAAACAATAATATTATTGTGTAAATAGAACATGATTAATACTCTTTAACACCGCCTGTCACGGCGGTCGCGAACTGCGTCACTGACAACTCAACTTAACTTAAGAGACTGTAAAAATAGAAATTTCGCCTGAAGACCATTTGACTGACATTCCAACAATATGTTACAATTTTATATTTATTTCATTATTGAATAATAAATAAAATAACTTTTATTAGGACCAAGTTTTATTTAAATTACATCGTATTGTACATGCGACAGTTTTTTTTTATAGTATTGTCATCATGACATATTTAAATATAAATATAAATATATAAATATAAATATTTCCCATTTCTATTCATACGATGTTGATGATATATGATGTTGGTAATATTAAAACAACTGTTGAAGTATAATACGATATTATTTAAATTAAAATATATTATAAACGAATTTTATTTATTACTTTATAATAAAAGCAATACAAAGTAAAGTCAGTCATTTTTTACTATTGATATTACAACAACAGAAATTACCTCTACATTGTTCACCCCCATAGAAACGCACATATATACAACGACACACATATACATAGTGTTATATGATAAGTGCAATCATCCTAGTTAACGGGAGACGTAAATATATATATCGATTAAAATAAAAATGATGCAGTATTCTACCATCAAGTGACATAAAGGCAAATTCCAAAATACCCACGTAGGCCTACGTAAGTCTCTTATATACGGAGTCTCATGAAACCCTTCTACAAAAATACAAAACTACCAGTTTAAAAGACGAGCAACTGTCAGCTGTTTTCTGTTATCTGCAGAGTTGTGTTCTCTCACATCGGTAGTAGCCGCTTCAAACATTACCGAGCATCCTGTTGTGTTATCTCCACTATTATGAGTAGCCTAACGACGCGCTTGCACGAGTGCTTGCTGCACATTCGGATTGTTTGTAGGAACATTTTTTCAGCATAATAAATGTACTCATGTTTTCGAATACGTGTCAGATCAGACGTTGTGACATAGTTTAGACATTTTTTTAAAACAATAATTATTTCTGTATAAGAAAGTTAATATTTTACAATGTAAGTCAAGGGTAAAGAAATAACACCGCTCGAATTGAAAGTCATTATTTTTTTAACCAAAGTAAAACACAGACAAATAAATAGGGACAATTAAAATTCTTAACCTACATACAGTTTTCTACTTTAATGTAACCCAAGCCGTCTGTGAAAACGGTTTAGGTTCCAACAATAAATGTACATCTGGATAAAAGACCTAGGTTTCAATCTCAAGTCACAAGTTATTTTAAGCCGTTCCACATAGCATTCGATCCAATTGCATATCACCATAGGTTTTTAACGGAAACTACTATTTCGTTCATTAGTCAACTGCAATTTACTAATCACATATAAAACATATATTATAAAGTTATCATATAACACAAATAAAGTTTTTATTTGTTGCTGCAGGTTATTAATATTTTCTTAATTTATAAAATCTTTTTAAAATGTTTCGTGACTAAAATCTAAATTTACAAACGTGTACAACCTACATAAAGTGCTTAGTCTACGTTATGACTTGAACTTTCTTACTTACCCCTAAAGCCAAAGCCTAGTCTCTGCAGCTGCATGTCCACTGCAGTTATTTTCATCTCATCACAAGCGCTACGTCCCAACTCGGTTAGGAGCTGACAGGATATTGGGAATTCTAAGCAAAAAGTCTTCAAAATTACGACCTAACATTCAGCTTGTAGAAAACAAAAATCATGGTCATCGAAAACAAAAGAACAGTACAAGGTGGATATAAAATTGGGTAACATAAGTCTGGAGAATGTCAGTGTGTTCTGTTATCTGGGTCGTTTGAAAATGATAATAATAAAATCTTCCGAAGCCAAAAGAAGGAAAGCGGTGGCAAAAGAGACCTTTCAGAATGAATGACCTTACTGAATAAAAAGCATATTAGTACTGAGGCCAGAAATGTTTTTGGAGTGCGTTTATGAATTTTGGATTTTAACTGTATGATCCTCAAAGCGAACACTGTGACACTACCCAACATTGATCTTGACACTTTTTTTCTCTTCATCACTGAAATAGGTCTTCTATAACTTGATAGTCTTCTTACTTGGTGGTATAAGTCAGCCCTGCCTCATTACACGCATGCCGCATACCATACATGCACACATACTGTGCTACTGTTGGTACTATTGTTAACTGAAATCAAACAAAGTGCTCAAGTAATAATTAGTTTTTTTATTTTAATTGCGCATTGCATGCACAATAGATTCTCAATCTAAGGGAATAGATACATATCACATATAATACAAATAATATACAAACAAACAATTAGTACGATTCGGTTAATTTTTGTTTGTTTAAATTACTATTACAAATTATTAATGTTCAATTTATTCAAACGCAATTACGAAACGTTCTCGAACACTGGAGAGTGGCGTTCTACATGTTTCTCGACTATCCCAGCAGAGGCCAGCTGTAATTTTTGTGTGCGTACATATTGCTACTTTGAGAAGAAAGACAATTACGTGACACTTATCATGTGTTAACAATAGAGGCTGTTCTAGACCGCATCGGTCAGCGCCCTGCGTTCAAAGCCAGACATTGACACTGTTTCTAGTGGATTCGAGAGCGCCTGTAATAGGCACTTGTTAAACATGTCATCCAAAAGGTGACAGATTAGGCCGGTATCTCAGCGGGGTATAAATATATGCATCCAGCGACGGTCAGTTCAGTTTATGTCGGGCGATTTATTCAGTGCGTCTCAAGTGGTGTATTAGTGATTATTGTGCGGGACTCTCGTATTTGATATTACTATTCCGTGTGGACAAATTTTACTTGAATTATTGTACACGTATAATATTGTTGAATAAATAGTTGGTTACAAATTGTTATTTGTGATTAATTAAACTGGCGATTAGTGACTTCATTGGTGTCTGTATTTTGTTTTCCACTATATAATACGATGATCGGTGAGACTGTCGTAACAATATTTTAAAAGCAGCCAGGCAGAGCCGCCATTCTGTAATCGTTCTGTATCTAAGTCGCCATCTTAGGAACTCTCAATGACATGGCCGACGCCAACGAGGACGTTAAGCCAAAAACTCTTTCCAATTACAGTATGATTGTAAACGTTTATTTTCGATGGCTTTGTTTTAAGTTATAGTATTTAAAATTAACACTATTAATGTCTCTCAATAACGTATACTTTGTAAATATTAAGTTTTATCAATAAGTTAGGCAGAATAAATCTCAGAGTCGAAGAAGTGTTGTGTTTGTAATATATTTCAGGTTATCTGGTTAAACATTTTATTTGCCTCCAGAAAACCAGAAAAAAAAATATAAATTATTTTTTATTATTTTACGAGATGTATATACATCGATAAATGAAGTTTTAACTTTATTCATAATGGATCTGATGATGACACCATAGGTGTCAAAACTCGAGTCATTCTATATTGGATTTTAAGAAGCGCGACAGAAGGTAATAAACCTATATTATAGTTCTTATCTGGTTATCTCGAATGAACGTGTTTTAAATATAATACTACTCTTTACCTGGAACGTATTTTGTGTACTCCGTAATGTCACTGGGTTATTTATTGCTCACTAGGCTTTCCGGTGTACGTTGGTAGTTATAGTTTTTATTGAAAATTATTCTCTTCGTAGAGGTTAATAATATTTTTTGCGACTTATCTTCTTTTCACGTTTTAAACACTATGGGGCCATTATTCACTATCAAATCTTATTGATTTTGAAGTACCGGATTGACACTGATTAACTTAATTACTATATTCCTCTATACACAAACAAAAGCGTTGGCCTTTTTTCTAGAATACACTACTGTTACCTCCCAACTGCCTATTTTGGCCTTCCGTTTAGTTTTATGCTACAGTATAATGTTTTTAAATTCTTATTTTTGTCTGTAACATGGCTTTTCTGTGCTCACATTAATAGTTTAAAGGCACATTATCTAATTTACGCTTTGTTGACATTTAACGCTATTTTACAATTTATAAGACTTATAATGTTTCACATACTGCTTGTGATTCCGTAACCATGCCTACGTATGATTTTAATTTCTGTTTCTTATAAACTAATTCTACGTTATGATTATATTATGATTGAGTTTAGCTTATTTACACTATTACACACATAAATTTAGGTTAATTAATTCCAGATGTTTACATATATTGGTTAATATTACATTTTAATTTTTATTTTAACTTATTTATCATACTTTCCAAATCTATTATAATTTAACATGTCACCCACTACAATGAGTGGAAGTGTCAAACCTAACCTTCTTACAAACTTTACAAATTTTAATTAATTTGACAAAGTTTATGTACTGTAAGTATTTACAGGAGTACAATACATACGTACATACGTAAATACCGATTACTGTCTGTATATCAGAGGTCATTTATATTAATTACTGTTTCGGCCTAATTTATATAAATTCAACATCAGATATCTGTCTTTACAGTCCAACCCCACCCTACCCATCGCTCTGGAGAGAAGCTTCCAACTGACTTTATCGAACGTTTTTTCTTAGTCAATGAATGCTACAGATGTCCACATATTACTCGAACTGTGAGCTTTAATTCCGTCCGAGGCTTTCACGGCCGACGTCAGTGTTGTTAAAATTACGGCTTGCCGGGCTGTAAGGCCGCGGTCCAAAGTTGTTGTTAGCAAACGTTTATAATTACGGGTCTCCTTCTTAGGGCCACTAGCCTTAACCACAGTACTATCTACGAACTACGTAACTACGGTTATTAACTACGAATCTCGGTCAGTGTGTTGCAGCGTTCTGCACTGAAGATGGCCGGCGAAGGTACGGCCGAAACGTTTGCTAACCACAACTTTGGACCGCGGCCTTACAGCCCGGCAACTGGTAACTTTAACAAAACTGAGCTTTAAGTTCATGTAGTTTGACACATCTTCGTACCCCTTGTTAAGGAACCAATGTGCTAATTTATTTTGAAAATGAAATAATTTATTGATTATAGTTTGTATCAATGCGATGCTAAAAACTAATCCAGACCATATGCGTACAGTATAAAACAACTACCACCATTATTAACTATGTCTTTTTTATATATTTACAGGTATAGGCATATTCTATTAATTTGTAGCTTATATTTCACCTAAATACTTAATTATCTAATTAGTCTAACTTTCCTTTTTGCTCTGTAATGTATACATCTGTTCACGAATTATCAGCATCATACTACACTTTGCTTTGTTTTTTGATACTCCCACTACACAGTTCAGAGGGCTTAATCACTTTTATATCCTTCTCACTAACTTCATATTTAGATGATGAAGAACTTCGCTGTTAACATGGGTAGTTAATCTGATTTGACATCTTCGTATCAGTTTCTTGACTTTTTTGTTTAACACTAGAAACGTTCAGGTCTGATGCAGTTTATTTCATGCTTATTGTGATTAATCGACGATATCTCTAAAAACGTTGTTTTGAAAAACTTTGTGTTAATTCTACAAAGCTGGATCCCGTAGGCATAAAGTACCTGTTTGATACCGTAAATCAGAACTCTTAATTATCTGTTTATACCAACGTAGCCTACTGAAACTACATTCGGGATGCACGTTATTGATTGTATAACACGATTACTCCTCATGTAACAATATGATGCGTAATGAGCAATGACTACAACTATATAGAACATTTCCGAATGTTGTAGAAACGTCAGGTTAACTGTAGCTCCGGAGTTTTTCTTGCGTTATAGGTAACTTCAGTGGCGATTTATTTAGGACAATTATTTTGTCAACTACAATCAGTTGTGAAGCAACGTTAATTGTTTTAACTAGGGTTTAATAAACTTAATGACGTTTAGTTTTAAATTGTTTACTGATAATATTGTGTAAGATATTGCATTTGTGCAGAGAGATTGTTGCATTATGTGTGATATACATCTATTCACAAACCTTGTGGTTACGTGACTGTCTCTGGTGGTAATTGAATCCAACCCCACTAGATATCGTGTTCACGTAACAATACCCTCTTATACGTGCATGGAACCAACCTCTTACAAATTATGAACATTGGTTTGTAAATATAGCTTAATTTGACTTAACAAATGTGGTCAAATCTTACACACTCACGTGCATAGGGCGCATCAGTAGAATTTGTGTTAGTGTGTTTTACGTTTAACCTAGGTTATGTAATAATTACTGACTACAATGATTCAAATTTTTTAAATTTTCTTAACGATTTTAAAAGTCTGTTCATAATCGTTGGTCTAATGAAATATAGCCTACTCAGTGCAAGTGATCAAATTAGTGCTTGTATTTTAGGAAAATAAACACACACACTGGTAGTTATTTCTCTAGTTCCTGTTGACGGAGATACCAACAAACTAAAACTAATCAAAGATACGTAAGGCTCTATATAGACTTTTGTACTTGCGAAGGAAAATATTTATGTAGAGGATAAAAATTGTTTGAAACTCATGGTTACAATTCCACAACATCCATATCCCTTGCTATTCACACACACTATTCAAAACTGTTGTACAGTTTTCGAAGTTGTGTAACTACGAACGTACATTTCTCCTCGTGAGTATTACTTTTATGATTATAATTTGCGCGCCGGTAGGTTTACTAAATATCCCGGTATTGGAAAGTATAACTTACTCGGTTTTCACAAACTCGATATCACATCTGCGGTTCTTACATCTGACCATGAATTTGTTGGTTTTGAAGTTACACTTCCTATCTGCGATGAAACGTTCGTATGGAACGTAGTGGCTGTCAATGAAAGGCTTAAATCTTGTAAAATTGTTAAGTGAAGTATCTAAACAAATCCTATATTCCTTATCATTTTTAAAAATTTCGTCTGAAATTTTTGTGTTTTACTTTTATCAAATTATAAACCAGTCTCACGTGAATTGCAGTTACATTGCACTTATTGGTCGGATGCAGTAAATTATTTTAGGAGCCATTATTTAGTGAAGTGCCTTCACGGACACTACACTAGATGAAAAGTAGAATTTAGCTCTTGAATATACAGTAGCGCAAACAGTATTTGTAAAAATCAGCGTTAAAACAAGAAACAAACTATCACACGTACATAAGGAAGAGTTACATGCAAAGTATGTTTTTTGTGTGCGTGTACACGAGATTGTGTGTACAAGAAAGACTGACAGTCACTATGCAGTTTGCACAAACTTTTTGTACAGTAAGCCTACCGTTAGGACATTTTTTTTTAATACAGCAGTAATTGGTACTTCCCCCTGCGGGAACTCAAAAAACCGCAAATTAAAAAAGAATCCCTATTCCGTGCTCCCAAAAGAACCAGCTACCTATGTTGATAAAATTTAATGCCTGTACACTTAAATGGAGTTTGATTAAAGGCTAAGGAAGGATGAAGGGTGTGTTTTGGGCCACCACCTGCTTGTAATTAATTTCCTTAGAAGGGGGATAAAATCTGAAGGGTGACTTAACTTACTCTGCCCCCTCCCAATTAACGATGTGAAGATGTTACATCCCTTATGAGATTAATGCAACATACTTACATCCATCCATACACGTGCTCGAGTGTGTTGGTTTGGAATTTACGCTTCCAACCGGCGATGAAATCGTGTGGAAGGAAGTCAATGTTAAGGAAAGGCTTAAGTCTCGTTAAATGTTTAAATAAAGCGTCTAAACAAATTATTATTTGTTGCTTATTATTATCAGTAAATGTTTATTTTTATTGTTATTATTTTCATTAGCGAGTTGTATAATCTAGCTTTTGTCAGTCAATTACCTTCGAATACCTTTTTGTATATTGTCACCGGGTCTACAAAAAGACCCTCTCCCCTCTTAGTCTCGTCGGCTTCCTGAATTTCTTCCTTTTCTCATCTCTGTCAGTCTCTTCTGTCTTCTACTTCTTACAATTCTTTCATCCTATTTTATCCTGTCCTTTCATCCTATTTTTCTGCTCAACCCATTCTTTTTTGATGTCTACCGCTAATAGCTTTCTATCGGTTTTTCTATTCAAGATATTTTCGGTTTCTAGAGTCGCCGTTCTATTCCATCTTGCATATCGACGTATCGCAATGCTATATATTTCAACAAGAACGATTCACACCATTGTATATCTTCTCATCTACATGCATATAATTATATAAATATGTGTTATATAATGCTCATTAGCTTCATCTACATGTTTCCCTTCATAGCTCCTTCTACTTATCAAGTTTCAATTTTCCCTTATTATTCAAACATTTGCCTTAGAATTTCCCTCAAAAAGGACATAGTTGTTCTGCTGATTTCTGTCATGGACCCACTTTCCTCTTCCGCAGCTCGCAGTTTTATGAATTGCACATATTTTCTTTGTAACTACGATGTACAGTCACTGTATTAAAAATAGGCGACAAAGTTAAATACACGTTATTCTCCAAAAAGGCTATTGGGGTGATACAACATATAACCTATGTAAGCCCATTTGTGTACCTAGCGAACACAAGGAACGTATGTCGTACATTAAGTGTACTGAAGGAAAAGTTTATGTTGCAGGATGAATTCACTAAATCTCGTTTATTCGTTGCTGGATTAATCATTTTGTGTATTTGTAATTACGGATGAAAATAATTAAGAAAATTACGTGTAGTTCACATTTTTGTGAAATATCAAAACACACGATAACAAGATGATAAAATTTATACGCTAAATATAGAGATCAGCAGTATTTTTTAACAGTCACAGTAAATCCCAATGTGTTACGTTACTGGCTTTAATACAGAATTACGTAAGTAAAAGTGATGTTCACTACAAGTAAAAAATTTGCCTAATTCGTATCGGAAACATTATGTAAAATGTTTTGTTTGTAGCGCGGTATTTATTAAAATTAATCTCTCTCTCTCTCTCTCTCTCTCTCTCTCTCTCTCTCTCTCTCTCTCTCTCTCTCTCTCTCTCTCTGGCGCTACAGCTCTGTGTGAGCCTAGCCTCTTAGAGATTTGTCGCCTGTGTGTCACGGATATGCGCCGACGTTAACCAGTTCTTAACGCCCAGTTACCTCAGATCATCTTCTACCCCGCTGATCTTCATTAGGTCTGGCTACTTCTCTTTGATGGCAATATTTTCTATCATCATGTTTCTTTCTGGTTTCTATTCCTGAATAAAAGAGAAGATTATGTCCAGACAAGTCGTACCTCTCTAATATTGCGATTTTAGTTACTGATGGCTTTTTATCATCTCATAAAGCTCATGGTTATAACGTCTTCTTCACCTGCCGGTCACGTAGGTAATTCCTAAACTTCTCAAAACCTAAAATTTCGTATAAACGACATTTGCTACCATTCTTCCTTGAGATTGCCCAGCTCTTGGAGGTATAGACAGTAAGGGCTTCCAAGTATTTTTACATAAAATGCTTGACAGTTTTTGTTAACAAGCTTGCTTTTTGCGCAGTACAAGGCCATAAGATTTATTGTTTGCTATGACGACCCTTCGTTCCTATTTCTTCTTGTACTTCATTATTCCATGACAGGTGAACACGACAAGAAAAACTTGAAGCCCCCGCCTCATCACTCTCTCTCTCTCTCTCTCCCTCTGTCTCTCTCTGTCTCTCTCTCTCTCTCTCTCTGTGTCCTATCATTTGTCTTCTCAAAAGACTTGATTTATAACGGTAATAAAATCGTTCGTGATCTGTTTAACACAAGCAACATAATGTCAAATTCGTGGGGATTGTAAAATGTTTTTAGGAATACATTAAGCTGTTTTATAGTTATTTTAATTGCTAACATTTCAAGAATCATATAACCGCTAACCTTTTAAAAGTCGTAACAAGCGTTAATAGTGTCAAAACAACCGCTCCAAGTGGTATTTCCTATCTCACAAATAAGATTATTAATTAACTCCACATTAAAGAAACGTGCATAATAAAACAGCAATCGTGCGCCAGATGTGAATGTGTGAAGTACTCATGTAGTCTGTTTCTCGCACTAAATGACCTTCCCAACAATATTTATGTTCCTTGTTGTATACGAAAATTTCAAGTTTTATTGTGACGCTGCTCGCTGCTGCTACTCTGCACGTCGACCGACCGAAGATCACTAACGCTGAAATATTTACGTTGACAATTCACGTCTTTGCACACACGCACACTGTAACATGAACTGTTATTGTTTATAATTTAAATTTACTTAATCTCAGAGAATAAAACTGGGTAAAATAGATAGTGTATTGAGCTTACACAAATTCCGGCTTCTTGAAGAGTTCTCGCGGTAACTCAAAATATCTCGTTAGATATTTTGGCCCTAATCCGGAAAATCTTCCACTGTACGCGAAAAGCACTAGAATGATCTATATATTATTTGAGTTCTATAAGTGGTAATGGTTACGATGAACTCGAATTGTGAACCAACTTCTAAGTCTATAGGAAAACGACCTGTCTTGTCACGAAAAACTCGTGAGAGCGAGTACGTGTTTCTATGGCAAGTCTCGGAAGAAACTGGAAGGTGTACCAAAGTATCCAAAGTATAAGGGTGTACTACTACTACTACTACTACTACTACTACTAATACTACTACTACTACTACTACTACCACTACTACTACTACTACTACTACTACTACTACTACTACTACTACTACTATTACTACTACTACTACTTCTACTACTACTACTACTACTACTACCACTACTGCTACTGAAACGGCCTCTTGCCGTTACGTATAATTTTAAAACTAGGCGTATGACCTAGATGGAGGATCAAAAATGTGCTGGACCCAGACTGACAGGACTCGGAATAAAACTCTCATTTAACATTAACAGGTTATCGTTTTATTAGTGTTTTCTTATATGACATGTTTTATATTGTATTCTGCTACCAGTGTTAATCCTGCAAAATTACTCGTACATCTTTATGTCATCAAAATAATTTATCAAAAAACACAATAACCAATTTAACTTTAAAATTCTAACTGCATTATTGTATTGGTAGTTTTTAATTCAACACAATGACGGAAGAAAGAGACCTCCGAACTGAAATAATCAGAATGATAAATCACAGCATTCAAATAGGATTAAAATTATTAACACTCAAACTCATGTTCGTACAGCAAACCATATCTTTTGTTTAAAGAAAAAATATTACAAAAGGCTGCCATTAATTATTATTGTTAACAAAATTTCACTTAAAGAATTCTATCAGTTCTGTTGTGATCAAGAAAAAACTGGCATTACACATTTCGTTTAGACAACTGATAATAACTGTAACTGAAATTAAGTTTCCTGATTACATGAATTCAGTATTTTAATGAATCCGGCTACTATACAAGAATCACTATTCCATTACTGCATATGAATCTATGTCAGTAGTATTCTTTACAACATTTGAGTGTCCAGTTAATTGCTGGACATTTAGTTATGTACAAAGTTAATTTTTTCATGTTTCTTGTCATCAATATTAATCACATTTTAAATTACATTAACATTTCTCTGCATCAATAAGACAGAATAATTAAGTTTATATGTATTTAGCAATATGAATCACTGAGGTAAGGAAATGCTTAAGCTGTATACAGATACAGGATATATCATACATGAATAACTTGAACTTTATTAGTCTATCAGCATGTCCTTTTACTTTGTAACTGTTGAAGTGTAGTTGTGATCGCTGGGTTTGAATATATGGAAGATTTTCACCTGTTTTTCTGAAGAATGTGGATTTCAATGGTAACCTGTGGTGCTGCTAAACAGACGTGGTGCTGGTAGTGAAGAAGTGTTTGATGATCCTCTTTCTAGTTAGCGGTCCTTCTAAGTTTTCAGGGTAGGAGTACATGTGGCTGACGGCATGAGGAGGGAACTCTCTAGTTGACATCTCCGCCGATGGTGTCCGATTTTCCTGACACCATCTAAGCACCGCGTTTCTCCCGACTAGTCGGGAACCCTGAAACAGTTTTTATTTGTAATGGGCCGTCACATAATATAACTACCCCGACTATCACACTTCTATTCTCACTACCACTCAGTCACCAGCCATAGGGAAGCTCGATAGTTCACCTTTGCATTTCCGTTAGCATTTGCAAAATTCCAAACATTTACTTTAATTACTTTTACATTTATTTGTACATTATCTCTTAACGATTTTTTTATATATTAACTCTAAACTTAATGTTCTTTTAAATTTTACATTTACTTTTCTGCAAATAGTTGAGTGCAAGATTGACACGTGGTCCCAAATACGGGAAGAAACATGTGAGACACACACACACATTAAAATACGTTTTCGTTTTCTTTCCTTTTTTCTTCTATATTAAGAAACATAATCCTTTATTAATATAATATGAACAAAGTAATTGTCCTCACCTGAGACACTCTACGAGATTAGTAACCCATAGTAAATCACAGCGAAGCCAACCCAGCCGCCAGTCAACGAAATGCACTGTCAATGGGCAGAAGAGAGAATGAGGACGACTCACAGTTTCAGTTAACCCAGCATGGTTCGAGAATGCCAGCTGAAAATTGTTAAACAGCTGGACAGCCGGCCTACTTTATCTTGTCACCGTTCTCGAGCGGCAACTTTCATTTAGTCATCGCTGCTGTATACCTTTCCCCAGCGCGGCGCGGCAATCTCACTCAATTGGCCGAAGCAAGACCAAAGGCAGTGGCCTTGGCGCGATTTATGAACTGGCCGGGAGTTTCGAATTTCGAATTCAATAGCTTCGGCACACTACTATTACTACTTCTACTATTACTACTACTACTACTACTACTACTACTACTACTACTACTACTACTACTACTGCTGCTGCTGCTGCTGCTGCTGCTGCTGCTGCTACTGCTGCTACTGCTACTTGTACTACTATTACTACGACTATTTCTACTACTATTACTACTACTATTACTGCTACTACAATCATCCCTTACTACATCATCCTTAAGCTAATTAATGTGAAGAAAACACATTGCATACATTTATTTGTACAAAGTAACGTACATTTATTCATCAAAAGTTTTTTCCAAAATCAGTACAAAACTTCATTAATATCTAGAACGCCCTCTTTTGCTCTTTACTAGTAACTCAACATTATTGGACGTTTATTCGATTAAATTTTTCTAATATAATTTACATAGTCATCATGGAACAAAACACGGATTTCGCTGAAATAAGCTCGGCTTTTTAGTAATCTTGATTTTCTAAGCATATCCTCAAAAATTGGTCAATGACTTTCTAATGAGTTCATATCAGCTGGCTAAAACGAAAATACAATGTATAATTCATGTTATCCTGGCTGTTTGGCCGTGGTCCATGGCTTATTACAAAACCAAAAGTTTCGGCAGCCCCAATGGCCGCCATCATCAGTGGTATAAAAATCCTGTACGTCGGGTGTTCACGTACAGGCCCACAGTACTGTGGTATAGACTGAAGTTGTCCTGGCATGCTACCTGTACTTATAAATTCAGCAAAGTCCCACGTACAGGTAAAAATGACAGGACCTGTACTTATAAGTACAGGTAGCATGGCAGGACAACTTCAGCCTATACCACAGTACTGTGGGCCTGTATGTGAACACCCGACGTTCAGGATTTTTATACCACTGATGATGGCAGCCATTGGAGCTGCCGAAACGTTTGGTTTTGTAATAAGCCATGGACCACGGCCAAACAGCCCGGATAACATGAATTATACATCTGACACCGCCCGTGAAAGCCTGAGGAATATTTGACGAAAATACAATGTTCATTCAAAATTCCTTCATTTTGATGGATGAATGTCACCAAGAAAGATCTTGTTGAAGACTACCTGTACCGTCTAGACATAGCTATACGATATGTTTTCTTAAAATATCTATAAGTTGCACTAAGAGCTCCTACACCCGCATAAGTGAAGAACCTCGAAATGCTTTTTTTTTAGTGGATTGTTTTAGGACCTGATGACTGTGTTTTGGCGATACATTTCGTCGCCTGAGCATTGAAAAAAACATTACAATCTGAAATCTCATTTTCTACATAAAGAAATTCCTTACCTCGGAAATCATAACGTTTCTTCTGTTCCCACCTGTCCAACTTTGTAAGTCTTGACCCAAGCGGGGTGTTAGTTCATCACAAAAGTAGTTAAACTACACCCCGAATTTGTTTTACTATCTTCGTTAATAAATAATAACTCTGAAGCTTCTACACGTCTTTTGGTCAAAATGGTCTCTACGATATCGTCTTGTTTTTTCACAACTATACAATTTTAGTAACTAATCCTATATTTCCTTTGTATCTGGCAACAATCTCTCGTCGTGCACAGTTAACGTTTTCATGAAAAGCAATGATAGACGGTTAAATCCATTTATAAAATGTTCCAAGAACTACTTGAAAATAACACTAATTAATAACGTATACTTAGACAACAGATACGGAATACACACATTTAAATCTGTTGAGCATTAAATGAAGCGACTGCCATAACTTACGAAATACACCAAACAGAAGACGAGAACCATATCGTTATGCTGTGCTAGAATATAAATGATTTATCTACGGGCTAGTAGGCCGTGGCCACTGCTGCTACCAACAGACGTTTCGGCCTCTCATCTGGAGACCATCTTCACTGTAAAAACGATTCGGTAACTGACATGGTCTTAGCCAGTTAACCACAGTACTGTGGCAAAAGATCATGGTACTGTTACACGGTCTTCTTTTGCCACAGTACTGTGCTTAACTGGCGAAGACCATGCCAGTTACCGAATCGTTCTCACACCCAGAGAAAAGGCCGAAACGTCTGTTGGTAGCAGCAGGAGCGGACCACGGCCTAATAGCCCTGAGATACGTCACTTATATTCTAGCACCGTTGACGCAGGCCGTGAAAGCCTTAGGTACAGATGTCAGTACACTGTAGCCAACCTAAAAAGTTAAAAGTTTTTTCCATATCCACATTAATTTGCTACTGCTGGTGCTGCTGCAGCTACTACTACTACTACTACTCTTACTAAAAAAAAGGTTCACCACTATCACCAACATCATGCTCATTTATTATTATTATATTATAATTATTATTGTTGTTGTTGTTGTTGTTAGGAATAAAATTGTGAGACGGTCTCATCAGAAATAAATATAATGGCACGAATGTTTTAATTAGGCACAGCAGCCACATGATTGTATTTTTAAAGGTAAAGACTGAATAAACATAATGTTAGGTGAAGGCAACAAGAACGTGTTGGATTCTTTGATCAAGTGACCGCAGAACGAACTTGACTGCAGAATATTTAAATTTAGATATGTCAAACAGAATGAACCGATGGCTGGAAAACATGACCTGCCACCAATCTCTAAATTGAAGTTGCAAGGACACCAAGATTGTGAGGTAGGACTACGAAAAAAATGTTAGCTGTCAGACAGCGTTGCATGTTTTCGCTAATCGATTTTACTTTTTCACTGATCTTCCGTATAATTTCTGTAGAGAAAGAATATTCAGGAAAAGCGAGCAGTAAGCTTCACGTGGACCCTCACGTAATGCATTATGCAGCGTAATGGGCACAGCACGTAATGCGGTGCGTCCCGCTAGCCATATACACGGCGCATTATGCAGAATAATGCAATAACCCCGGGGCAATGCAGTTAGATAACCCTTGCGCTTCCAGCACTAATTTCGTTCGGAGCCCCTCGTACATCTCGTAGTTGCAACGATGCAAAAGATATTATTGCCTAGCGAAGCTGGGGGCAGTAAGAGAGAGAGAGAGAGAGAAGCCGGCATGTTTGTGCGATAATTTGTGCGTTTTCACGGCCGGCCGATTTTAGTTCCCTTTTGTAGGCGCGCCGACGCTCAATTCACTATGTCACGGTTGCACTGTCAGCTCGCCAAACTAAACGTGTACGGACATGTAGATGCAAAATCAACTTTGTCAGTGTCAAATATAAAAACACTGTAGGGAAGGGGGAGATAGAAAGAACAACTCGATAATTAACCCTTGCCCACTGTTTCAGATATAACATCACCTAAGGCGACGATACTGACAAAGACGCTGAAATTGTAAAGTGTAATTCATTCTATGCGGAGTCGTATAACAGAATTTGCACAGAAAACCCAGAATTAAATAAAAACGTAGATAAAGTTTTATAAAGTCGTGGTAGTTCCTTCTGTACTGTATACAGCCATGATAATTTAGTAACAACCTAAAGGAATATAAGTAGTTTCCAAGCGTCCTAGTGAAGCCTGCGTTATGAAAATAAAATCCTGCGTCAGATGAAGAGAGGGAGAGTGCGAGACAGATAGATAGGCAGACAGGCAGATAGACAGATAGGCAGATAGACAGATAGACAGATAGACAGATAGACAGACAGACTGGTAGATAGACAGGCAAAGATAGAAAGAGAGACAGAATCCCACAGACAGACAGAGCAGACTAACAGAACATGGGCAGAAAGATTTTTCCGAAGAAAGTAGACTAATTAGACCAAATGAACCCATGCTTCTTCTTTCTTTACCTCTACAATTCTTTTTAAAGTTTGACTTGCTCAACTAATTACCTTCTGGTATCATCCGTAATCCCTATCAAGTTTCAGTTCTCGTGCTTGCAAATCCTGCACCACATATGCAGCTGTGGCCTTTCTGTATTTCTAGTTTCAGCAGGCTTACTTTTAATATCTGATGTACTCCATTCCATGAACATACTTCAGCCATGTGATTCTTTGGGGCTTTATAAATCTCCAGTGTTTTCATTACTAATTACTTCATTTACTTCGAAGTTTTGTCTTTGGATTCTCCAGGTGCCATCGTATCATAGACTGTCCAGATATATTTTTCACCTTCACTTTTCGATCCGTCTTGAATCTTCTTCATCCTTTTTCCTGTAGCGGCCACCATCTTGCTACAGTATGCTATTTCAGACTTTATGATGCTATTATAGATTCCAAACTTTGTGCGACGATTTATTACTGTTGAGCACAGTAGCAATAGCAATTCGCTAACACAGTGTTTTCCCTTCTAGTCATCCTCTTATTTCCTCGCCCATTATGTTTTTACTACAGTGGCACCTCGATACCACGAACTTCAGTAACAAAATTCCTTCATAACACGAATTTTTTCAATCCCTTGAATGTCCCATAACACTTAATGTTAAAAATACCTCTATAACCCGAAATTACTTAGTTAAAATCCTTATAAGCCGAATTGACGTTTATTTGAGCTCAAAATACTGTACGAATTAACCGTTATAACACAAAATTTTACGCAACGAAACCTTTATAGCACGAATTTGACCTCTATGAGACGAATTACCCACGGCAGCGAACTCAGTAAGCTGAGGACCTCGATAACACGAACCTCACTTTGACGAGTTAGTCGATAACACGAATTTTGTATAATCCCCTTGAGATTTGTGTTGTCGAGGTTCCACTGTACTAACTACTGATCACAGATAAAGTATTTGGTTACGCTATCCAAGTTACATTCTCTCCCATTGAGCTATAGTTTACGTTTCCAATGTTTCATGGTACCGTATAGTTGGTTTTATCCAGGTTCACTACTATTCCAACCAGTTTGGCGAACATTCTTCTTTCTTCAAAAACTCTCTGCTCCATCACTTCGCTTCTACCTGTCATTACAGCTCCGTCGACATAACCCCAATTTGTCTACTATTGATGTTTAAAATTCCTGTTTGAATAAAACAAAAAACAGAACAGACAGACGACGCCCTGTCTAATGTCAGGATATATGTTAGTTTTTAAATGTATTAACTGGCGCGATTAAAGTGTCCAGCTTGTTTGGAATACCGTAACGATTGGATTTTGATACAAGGTATTTCTGTGTACAACATGAAAATCCAGTCGAAGGTCTACAAAGAGGTTATTCGTTTTTATTTTATGTTCGTATCCTTTTACGAAGGTTTCTGTCATTCTGTGTACATGGTCGATTGTGTTTTTCTGTTTGGTTGGAATTACGTGTGAAAGAACGAATTATTTACTTCTGCAGGAAGGCGACATTTCATTGAACTTTCTTCGCTACGGTGCCTAAATTAACATTGCAACATTGTAAGGCATTTAAATTTGAAAACAAACGTTGGCATCACTGAAAAGATTTAAAAAAATAAATGTTTCGACTACAAAAGAAACCGGCAGCCGTCTTCAGGACTACTAATATTAAAACATAAAGTATAAAGCTGTAGTTCACACAAACGACATTCTATCCTTCGGAAACAGGGTGTCATAGAGTCGAGATATACGCTTAAAACACTAATTACTATGCACAAATTTAGCTTAGTCGCTAACCTCACAGTCGTTCTAAACTAAATGAAATTTCTCATGGTGATAGATTCACATCTCTTATATACCACAAGGATATGCACGATTTGCCAGATACCAGAACCAGACACTGCAAAAAGAAAACCGTATTTACAAACAAATTTTAATTTTCCGTAAGCATATAGACAAATTCATTCAGCACAGTAAAAAGTGTAAGTCCTAATTTGTAGAAAACAATATTCCACAAATTTGGCGTGACGAAATGTTTCTAGGGTGCAACGGTTTTCGTAACCGTTTTCCCTTTGTGTCAGTGCACGGGCATTGTAAAATTAACCTAATGAAATAATAAAGGACTTGAACGTTTTTATATATATCATCGCATAAAGTAAAACTATCCAAACGGACATTCTGCTTTCCTTTCTGTATGTTGTGTACTGTGTGAGTTTAACGTGTTAATGTTGTATTCAGCAATGTTACACTGTATTTTGAGTGTTAGCAACAAAACTAAGTAGCGTATACATCTGCAAATTGTTAACATGTAAACTTTGTAGTCTACCTTAAAAAGGTTGAGTTACTGTCTGACACAAACAAATAAATGAACGTTTTAAATCATAATGACGCTAACGTTCAGAGACAACTTACAAAGTTTGCGTGTAGCAGCGTGTAGTTGACGCAAAATTCCGTTGTCAACAGGACAGCACTTAAAGTGAACATCGTGTCACCCTTTTTGTTTCAATTGTGCATAATACTATTGTGTATTTTATGCATGTGTTAACGAGTCTTCTGTTCGGCTAACTTTGGCTGACACTTTGATAAGCGTACCTTTGTGCTCTCATTAATATTAAATGTTTTAACCTTTGTTTAACCACAAAAAGGCTACAAATTTCTGATTGTATAATCAGAACGCTGCTTTTTAATATGGACTCAGTCAAAGCAATTACCTTTTTTAATTTAAATACAAACAATTCGTGACTGTAGTCGTTGAAAAATATTATAACATGAAATACTGTTACTTGCTAACACGGCGATATTAACTGGATTAAACATACTAAGAACAAATTTTATTCTCCTGAAACTTAACTTTTTTGACTGAATATGGTGTAAATAAATTTGCAGTAAAAGACAAATAGTTTTCTTGCGCTGTTAACTCCAGTTAGTTAGTATTTACATTACAATTGGCCAGTTGTGATAACAAAAGACTCCATTAACAGTGGATAACAATTTTATTTACCATGAATCCTCTTAAAGTGAATTAATCGGATTTGACTGAACCGTTTGCCATCCTTTCGTATAGCTTACGTTATATGAGTTGAGAAAACGGTGATATCCACAATGCGGCTGGGTTATTGATTTCTCTCGAAATACATATTGGCTACTACTCAATTTTTATGAAAATTCGAAGAATTGTTCAAAATGGTGGACAATGAACAAGAATTGCGACCATTTCTTGACGTTTTAAACAAGTAATGTATGGAAATAGGCCTTCATGATACTGGGGTGTTAGGCCATGGTCGGTTGCTGTATAACATTTACACACACACATAGGTTCAGTAGTGTATAGCGAAATAAATTAAAATTATACACACACATGAAAACGGTGGTTGAAATTCATACAAATCTTCTGATGTAACAGTTCACAAAAATAAATTAATTGTACACATGTTCAGAGGTGTAGAGTGAAATAAAATAAAGTCATAATTTGTTTAAATGATTAAATATATTTTAAAATTCATAATATAAAATTCACAATTCATAATTAAATAAATACATTATAAAATATAAAATTCACAATTCATAATTAAATAAATACATTATAAAATTGATATTTTTTCGAAAGTTTATATATAATTGTGTCGTACTTGTAGGAGAAGCAACCTGCAACATAACAATACAACAACATTAAAATCATGTTAAATATCACACACACACACACACACACACACACACAGATATAGTTGGCAGAATCAACGCTTTACGCGAGTAACTTCTTAAATTATGTGTCATTCTCTCTCTCTCATAAGTTAATGTCCATTCATCAAAACTTTGTAAATTAGAATCTGCACTACATTCAAACACACGCACACACAATGATAAAAAAAATTGTTTATTAAAAGTAGTTTGTTACCTTAACGAGATACATGCAGAACTAGTGCTGTTACAAAATATATATATAGTAGGAAAGCCCACAGACTACTAGAAATAGTTATCGCCTGAAAAAAAGAAACCGCACATGAAGAACTAATATGTATAAACACAAATATCGTTACAATAATAATAATAATAATAATACGCAAACTTACGTTTACTGCCGTCCGAACTGAAGTGTGAGGAGGCAATAACTATAGATATCACAGTGAGAATTTTTTTGTTGTTTTTTGTTTTTAACAGGTGGTGTAACGGGGAATTTTAGCAGGTGGAGGAGCAGAGTCGTCATTGTCGTCGGCACGTATCCGATAATGACCGTACGCAAGGGTATCACGACCATTGTCTAATATATAGCGCTTATCATCATCATACGGTGACAACGCTTGCTTATTTACACGCATCGTGTACAGCGTATGATGATCGCTACGTAAACACAACGCACTGACAGAAAACCGACAATGATCAGTGAGACACTTGCGATACATATCGTGTCGCAGACTCCTCTTAATAGCAACTCGAGGCACACCTTTACACACACGTTTTTGACACGCATTGCCGGGATCTTCATGGGCCACAAGGAACGAATAACATTTCGCTCTGAGACCTACGAATTCTCTAATAGGACGAGCACACGTTTCATCCTTGAACAGCCCGACAACCTTTTTGTTCTTAAGGCTATAACAAGGATGAGACGTGGGGTAATCCGAGGTGTCAAAAACGTGCAAGTCCTTCCTCATATCTGCATACAAGTCTGATGTTTGAATATGATACATCAGACTGTCTGTATCAGTCATTAACAATTTAACGTTGCGGCCGTACTTGGCGACAGCATAACGATAATGAAAGTCGTACATTATTGTTTTGCTAACGTCAAGCACCGTGAAGCCAACATACACGGGACGAGAAAGAACAATGGATTTTTTACGGAGTGAGAGCCCCACCAGATCTTCGTATAACGAATCATACGTTTTAGCCTGGGTGTGGAAACTAGTTTTTGAAGCCGTCGTTCATCCGAGACTAGTTCAAAGTCTATATGTTTCCGTACGTTCTCCAGCGACTTACCGTATACGGCGTTGTTCATCAGTTTGAAAAGGTCTTTTTCAAAGCTGTTGACGGCTGCTTGCCTCTTGCGGGTGTTAAAATCGATAAACGGTTTCAACCAAGCGCTTTGCTTAAAACACAACACCCTATGAGTCGCTTTCAGCTCTAAACCAAGACTTAAATACAATTTCAAATTTCGATAATGGAGAACGTAATTTTGTTTGTCCTCCAAAGTTGTTAACAACTTCTCTACGGATGACCCTGATTCGTTATACGATGATCTGTATATACTCTCGTGTAAACGTTTGGAAAAGGGAGAAAGGATATCGTGTGTTATGCGCTGGCGCACAGGTGCAAGCGGGTAGTCGGAATGCAGGTCGTGTAAGGTATTAGGATAGTGTAGGTCGACTTCGAGGATGTACCCGATGTCAGCATCATCACTCACATTACGTACGTCCAAGGACTCGATTTCGTTACGATCGAGCCATCGGAAGTCTGCGTAAGGGAGTGGTTGCGACATGGCTGCACCGTATAAATTGTTACAGTCTGTATACAGAATGAAGGAGGTCGGTTTCGAAACATCGTACTGATCTGGAATCAAAGGATTGTTAGCGACTGCATGACGGTTGGATATCATCGCGCAGCCTCCGCGGACCCCAGACTCGACGAACAGATGTAGATTTATTTCTGTCAACAGTTCTAATTCGACCCCGGTCATTTTTAGCATCGCGTTCCAAGCGAGTCCGGGAAGCGAGTAAAAATGACATGGGTCCAAGCAGTAATCGCGTAAGGCCATGTCTCGAAAACTTTCAAAGACATCGGCCAGCAGCATTACGTTTGTCAACAAATACAAATCATGGTAATCTCCAAACGTACGCAGATTGAATGCACTCCACACGTTTTGTGCGTGCTCGTAATCTGCGTCCGAAATAGATGATTCCATCAACCGGTTATCAAAGTGTTCACGAGCGGGTAGACTTGTTTCGTTGAACCGATCAATACTGTCAACGTACTCGTATGGGTATACCCCCTTGCGTACGAGCAGATTGGTCTGTTCATCGAAACCCCGTCTAAGCATTTCCTCTCTAAGCAAAGGAAATTGGCTCCCGGACGCGGACAGATTGGTAACGAGTGTGTCCAGAGAGCGATTAAGAAATTGAAAGGAGTCTACGAAACGCAAGGGACCCAGGGAGAACGACACGTAACGCTCACTGGATGTCGCGATGCAGGATACGCGTTTGTCCTTATATTTCCCCAAACCCTGCATTAAATGGTGACAGTCGTAGCCACGAAGGTTGTGAAAGAAGACGGGGATATGACGAGGCATCTTGTAGCTCAGATTACAGCTATTATGGGCTGCTCCCAAGAATTTCCCCGTAAGATGGCAATGATTGCGTACCTTGTCATCGTCTGTCAAAGGGCGCTCACACAAATGACAAACGGTGGCGTTAGTGAACGCAACATTGTCATCATCGGACATAATTAATTGTACGTTATGTCGTACCACCTTCATCATATCCTCGACGTCTTTCATCAACCACGAGAAGAACGTGTCTACAACGTTTTCACCTCGATAAACTTTAGCCTCTCTCCAAAGGCTGTGCGTGTGATCGACGATAGCATAGGAAAAACCTGACGGAATATGCATCGCTTCGTATGATGTGGACGATACAGGAGGAGAGGTTATTTTCTGACGGGCACCGCTGCTATCGACGGAGTAGAATTCACCTAACTCGTGCACTGTCGTCGGGACGTCATTACCAGGTGAACACGATTGAAGCGGAGTGATGAGGGACTCGAAGTCGGCGTAGACGGTGAAGGGTACTTTAAGACAGTGCGCGTAATTTTTAAAGGACATAAACTTCTCCTCCTCCGTGGGCATTTTGGTTTTCTGCTCGCCGTAAGGTGTGCAGTAGGGGAGATGATCGGACAGACCATGTTCTGTGGTGAAACGATGCAGGCAGTAGTCGCAGTAAAATGATTGACCGTTGTGTTGTGTTAGGGATGATAACAATCTACTCATGTTACTGATAAGACAGTAATGTTTTCGGCTATTTGTATCGGTCAGAAGCAAAAGATTAACGTGATGCGACCTGTCCTTATTCGAGGTAATTCTCAGAGGGTAAACCTCATTTTTTGATTCATTTCTGATATTGTCTTCTATATCATAGCCGAAAACGTTTATAGAAATGTTAGGATTCTGTGCTTCAAATTTGGAAATGGACTTTAACGAAACAGGGTACTCGATACCGGACATATTTAATGTGTTTATGAATGGGATGTAGTTTGAAGCACGGTCTCTATGTTGTTGTTGAGGGTGTATGTGGGCTAGAACAGACCACAGAAAACACATTTCATCTTGGGGGTTCTTGATGTTGACTACTGCCCTGGTGTGTGAGAGTTTTCGCGGGGTTGGAAGGTAGGAGGACGCTGCTAGAGGCTGGTACCGTCCAACAACCAGTTCCAGCTTCAGTACAGCATCCACCGACCATCCGCTCCCGTCACGGGTAAAATTAGATATGCTATTGAAGATTTTATCGTAGGATTCATCGAGTAGACAATTCAACTCGTCGCTGTCGTCCGCGAGCAACATGCGACAACGTCCGTGGGAGACGGCGTCTTTCGTTACCTCTTTCTCCTCACCACTGTCACCATCTACCACGGTTTTGGTAAAACGTATCCTGCACGCAATATGCCACTTGATATTGCGTAAACGTGCCTGCTCTGCCTGAATATCCTCAAGCAATAAAGGACGTGCCTCAGTCATTACGAATACTATGTCATGATCCGACGCGTTGACGTTCACTGGAAGGTAGTCGAAAGTTGTGATGCACCCTCGGACACTACTGTTCCTCTCGATATAAAACCGAGTCACAACTGAAACAATAGAAACATGAGTATTAGTAACCAATAGGAATGATAAATAACGTGTACACAAATTCATGTTTGTAGTAAATAAATAACACTCGTCGGGGTAATATGTCAGTTTACTACAAACCGTAAAGATGTCGGCTACTCCTGATTTTAGTATCGAAAGTGAAAGAATAAAATCGTTCAAGTATTGGGAAGTGACGTTTATCAGCCCCGACGAGTTAGCGTTTGCGGGGTTCTACTTCTACCCTAGAAATTTCGCTGTTTGTGGGCATAGTATGTCATTCGTAGACGATAGAGTTAAATGCTTGTGTTGTGGAATTGAATTAGTTGATTGGAAAGAAGGTGACAAACCTATAAAGGAACATGAAAAATTTTCATCTACATGTCAATTTCTAAACGATGTTAAGAGTGAGACTTTTCATACACACACCAATAGACATAGTATGACTCAAACTTTAATTCGCATCAGCAAGTTTGCACGCTACATAATTACAAAAATAATTTCTTAACTGTGACAATTGGTATTGAACTTTTTACCTTGTTCAGTCTGCTCCTCCCCACGTTCCTGCTGAAGGTTAGCCATGATCTTCAAGAGAGAGTGAGAATGAATGAATACTGAAAAACAAAAGGTACTGTTATAACGCTGGTATTATGTTAGTGTATCTTAAACGATTTATATATCAATTTGTACATAATACATGTACGCTTAGACCAACTATTTGCTAGATCGAGAAAATTAAGTTTATTTTCGCGCACACACACACACACACACACACACACACACACACAGACGCATACGCAACGTAACCAAACACACAACGCACGCACACACGAACACACACAGACGCACACGCACACACAACGAACGCACACGTTGGCATGAATCATGTTAGGTCCAATTACGTTGTGTCGCACTGACTTGATATTTATAGATGACTTCCATACAGAAGCAGATAACAGATTTAAATAATACTTTCATGCTTACAATATACAACCAATGTACACAAACTTATAAAGCATCAAACTATATATATCATTCGTTGGGTTGTAATTATTATTAAACAGTAAAAATGCTTAGAATGAAAATATTTGTTATGATTTTAGTAACATATAACAGCGTCTTACACACCACTCGAATCTATATATACCGTTCTGTTTCAGATAATAATAATAGTTTGAATATAAAAAGACTGTGTATGAATACAAAGAAATATCAATTATTTGAGTGAAAGTGATTGTGAGTAGGAAAACAAACGAACCGGTAAACATTATGAATTTCCCTATGATTACAACAACAGCTTAACTCAAGAACGCACGCTTAAAATTCAGCTATACCTAAAAATATATATCTTCAATTAGAAGTGTAATATAAAAGGTACAGTAAGAATATATTTCAGAAAATTGATCACCCACACACACACACACACACACATGTATTAAATTCAACTATATATCTTCAATTAGAAGTGCAATATAACAAATACAGTAATTGTAATTTGATCATACACATACATGTATTACATTCAATAAATAATGTTTTAATGCAAATAATTTTTACGTTTAAATAAAATCTGTACATACAATAAATTATGCTCACCAAACTAGCGTATGTTGACTACACACACAGGAACTTGTGTATACTGAGACGCACAATAATACAAGCAGTCTTTCAACTATTAAAAAACTGCTGAGATAGATTTATCAACGCACGCAAGCAGTCAGTGTGAAACCGATAAAATTCAGTTATACCTAAAAATATATATCTTCAATTAGAAGTGTAATATAAAAGGTACAGTAAGAATATATTTCAGAAAATTGTAATTTGATCACACACACACACACACACACACATGTATTAAATTCAACTATATATCTTCAATTAGAAGTGTAATATAACAAATACAGTAATTGTAATTTGATCATACACATACATGTATTAAATTCAATAAATAATGTTTTAATGCAAATAATTTTTACGTTTAAATAAAATCTGTACATACAATAAATTATGCTCACCAAACTAGCGTATGTTGACTACACACACAGGAACTTGTGTATACTGAGACGCACAATAATACAAGCAGTCTTTCAACTATTAAAAAAACTGCTGTGATAGATTTATCAACGCACGCAAGCAGTCAGTGTGAAACCGATAAAATTCAGTTATACCTAAAAATATATATCTTCAATTAGAAGTGTAATATAAAAGGTACAGTAAGAATATATTTTAGAAAATTGTAATTTGATCACACACACATATGTATTAAATTCAAATATATATCTTCAATTAGAAGTGCGTTAAGAATAAAAGTACGTTAAGAATATATTCAGAAAATTGTAATTTGATCATACGCGCACGCTTACACACACATGTATTAAATTCAAATATATATCTTCAATTAGAAGTGTAATATAAAAAATACGGTAAGAATATATTTCATAAATTGTGATTTGAACATACACATACATGTATTAAATAATGTTTTAATGCAAATAATTTTTACGTTTAAATAAAATCTGTACATACAATAAATTATGCTCACTCACCAAAACTAGCGTATGTTGACTACACACAGGAACTTGCGTATACTGAGATGCACAATAATACAAACAGTCTTCCAACTATTAAAAATGTCGTGATAGATTTATCAGTGCACGCAAGCGAGTCAATGAGAAATTATCGCTAAATTTGTTGAGTATATATTGGTCTCTGGTGGTAGGGGAAAGCCGGTGTTTGTTTTGGAAGTGAATACTTTCTAATCCATAATTACTTGCGGTGGTGCCACTAATGAGTGTCATGTGTCATATTAGAAAGTGAAAGGAGGATTTAGCGAATACACACTGGTTTATTTCGGTATAACCCTCTGAACATACATGCAATTAGTTGTATAGTAATCATAAATGTGTGTGAGAGAGAGAGACAATTTAATAGTTTGAATTTTATACCACAAGGTAAACTATATTTTTTAAGTCGTGTGTTGTTTCCGAAAATTATTATTTAAAACTGATAATTGTTTTATTAAAATCTCGCGTACGTGCCAAATTAATTGACGACGGCGACTCTGCTCCCCCTCCTGCTAAAATTCCACGTTACACCACCTGTTAAAAACAAAAACAACAAAAGAATTCTCACTGTGATATCGTTAGTTATTCTCTCTCCACGCTTCAGTTCGGCCGGCAGTAAACGTAAGTTTGTGTATTATTATCATTATTGTAACGATCTTTGTGTTTATAAATATTAGTTTGTAATGTGTGGTTTCTTTTTTTTATAGTATAATGGAAAACGCTGCTGTAATAATTGACTTTCACTGCTTTTATGATGACGACGGCAATTATATAGTAAAGGAGTTGTCGGTTATGGACGTAACACGTTTTGCATGCAGACATTGGATTTTCGCCCCGCCTGCTACAGTCGTTACGAATTCGAAATACACTAGAACCAACTGTTGGTTATCAACAAACTATCATGGGCTGAGATGGGGTGAAGGAGAGACACCGTACGACTCTTGTTTCAGTGTTAACAACGTATACGAACATATATAAATATGTGTTTGTGAAGGGTCTTGAGAAAAACGTTTTTTAGAATCGAAAATAATTCATCATCATATAATAAATCTTGATGACTTTGGTTGCCCGAAAGACATACCATATCTATTTCCCGGTACGTTATGTCTTACACATTGCAATTCTTCTTCTTCTACACAGTGTACAAATCATAATGTGTACGCACTTAGAGAGTGGATAATTAATGATTTTTCTGTTATACAAACATTTTTAATGTGAGTGTCTCATAGCATTGTTAATTTCGTTAGTAAACTTGTATATGCCTGCAGGCGATAACTATTTCTGTGGGCTTTCCTAATATATATATTATGTAACAGCCATAATTCTGCATGTATGTACATGCAAAGCTTCAGGGGATGAAAAATTTCCTGATAACTACCACCACCACCATTACATTCCACTAGTCTTCTTTGTAGTCATTGTTTAGTTCCGCCTCGTTTGATACAGACGTCTTCACTTCTAATAATGTCGTTTATCACAAAATTCAATGCAGTTTCTGCTATTGAGTACAAACGGTGTGCAGAATTAACATTGAACAAGCAGTATCCGATTGTTAACATGGTGCATGTGGACACAAGATATGGGAAGTCTGTGCTTGTAACGTTGGAAGATGGTGAGCTACGCTATCGTGTATATCTACCTAAGAGGTATGCTTGCGTCTTTACGGATGAAGAGCTCCGTCATATAAGCCCCAGCGACCTACATCTCGTGTTTCGAGGGATGAGGAATCAAACAGTGCATGTGGAAATAGTACCTCGTTAAGGTATCAAACTACTTTTAATAAACAATTTTTTTATCACTGTGTGTGCGTGTGTTTGAATGTAGTGCAGATTCTAATTTACAAAGTTTTGATGAATGAACATTAATTTATGAGAGAGAGAGAGAGAGAGAATGATTTTTTATCATTGTGTGTGCGTGTGTTTGAATGTAGTGCAGATTCTAATTTACAAAGTTTTGATGAATGGACATTAACTTATGAGAGAGAGAGAGAATGACACATAATTTAAGAAGTTACTCGCGTAAAGCGTTGATTCTGCCAACTATATATGTGTGTGTGTGTGTGTGTGTGTGTGTGTGTGTGTGTGTGTGTGTGTGTGTGTGTGTGTGTGTGTGTGTGTGTGTGTGTGTGTGTGTGTGTGTGTGTGTGTGTGTGTGTGTGTGTGTGTGTGTGTGTGTGTGTGATATTTAACATGATTTTAATGTTGTTGTATTGTTATGTTGCAGGTTGCTTCTCCTACAAGTACGACACAATTATATATAAACTTTCGAAAACATATCAATTTTATAATGTATTTATTTAATTATGAATTGTGAATTTTATATTATGAATTTTAAAATATATTTAATCATTTAAACAAATTATGACTTTATTTTATTTCACTCTACACCTCTGAACATGTGTACAATTAATTTATTTTTGTGAACTGTTACATCAGAAGATTTGTATGAATTTCAACCACCGTTTTCATGTGTGTGTATAATTTTAATTTATTTCGCTATACACTACTGAACCTATGTGTGTGTGTAAACTGCAATCATAAAACAGAAGTATTGTACCACATGAAGAAGAGCGTATTGAAGATTGCTACGCCGTTAACGTATGGATTTGTCATCTGTAACAGCACACAGGTAAGTAGTTCATTGACAACAACACACATACATAGTTAATATTTGCCAAATATATATATATATATTTCTAACAAGGATCAATCACACTGACTGCATTATAAACTATTAATTAGTTATTTGATACATGAAAAATGAAGACGGCGTTTTGACAACGAGAGAGAGAGCTAAAATTATTTACTCATCACACCGACTACTCAATGTACGAGAGAGAGACAGGAGAAAGGGTATGAAACCTTGCATAGTTGAAACGTGTGAGAGTGAGAGAGAGAGAGAGAGAGAGAGAGAGAGAGAGGACGTTACTATTTGTTGACACAGTTGAAACAAGTGAGAGAGAGAGAGAGAGAGAGAGAGAGAGAGAGAGAGAGAGAGAGAGAGAGAGAGAGAGAGAGAGAGAGAGAGAGAGAGAGAGAGAGAGAGAGAGAGAGAGGCGTTAATATTTGTCGAATAAATATAAACTTTCTAATTTCATATACATGCGCGCGGTACTGACCACAGAGAGAGAGAGAGACATACACAACAAGTGAGAGAGAGAGAGAGAGCTAAAATTATTTACTCAATGTACACAGTGAGAGAGAGAGAGATAGAGAGAAAGAGAGAGAGGGAAAGGAGAAAACGGCTTGAACATAACGTTTGACAACAAGAGAGAGATAGTTTTACGTACATTCAAATGTGAGAGAGAGATAGTAACAATTATGATCATATAGTTTGAATTTCCCACCACAGAAGAGAAAAAAATGTTGGCAGATCTGCTCTATACACACACAATAATGTAAGATTGGTAACCCTGATCATATATTTTAATATATACACTATATAACACATATTTGAATTTCCCTCCCCCCGTCGCAGAAAATGTTGACAACCCTGCTCATATAAAATATCTATACACTATAATAATAATACAACGGTTGGTACACCTGATCATATAGATTTAATATACATTATAACACACGACAAATTTGAACTCATGCAAAGGTTGGTACACCTGATCATATATTTTAATATACACTATAATGCATCGAGTTGGAACCACCCCCACCCACTGATATGAAATAAAAAAACCTCCCACCCAACACCACCCACTGATATGCAAATCAGCTTTCTTAAAAAAATAAAAAATTATATTCACGGATGCTGGTGGTCCATTGAACCTCATCCCACCAAATCAATTTAATTAAAAAAATAAAAAACCAAATAAAAAAAATAAAAAAATTTATTCGCGGAAATTCGCGGTGCTGTGGTCCATTGGGATGCTGCGGGCCCAGCGGTGGCGGCGTCATCTCTTAGATCATGTTTTTTATCGTTTTTTATTGTTTTTTAAGAAAGGCGGCATTCCTTTGTGGCTTTGAACTCTCATTTTCCCTCTACTTATAAAAAATAAAGACATACGGGAAGAAGTAAATATATATAACATAATGAGAAAATTGAATAATACAGGGGAAAATGGAGACAGCATATAAGTCGCATGGATGAAGACAGAATACCAGTAATTGTAAACAAGTACAAACCTTCTGGAAGAAAGGATGCAGGAAGGCCAAGAAAGAAATGGATCTGAAAATGTGAAGTCGGAACAGGTACATTGCCTAATCCCTGAAGTGTAGAAGAGGAAGATAACAATACGTGTAAAATGTACATTACAATCCCTTTTGTAACACGAACACACACGTTCAAACAAATAAGCAATATTTTGTGTGTATTGGTTATACCTGTACTGCCCGTACACAGATCGTCATTGTCGAAACGTATAATCGCCGAACACTTGTGTCTCTTCGTTGACACCAAATCTTACGTAATTTTTTAAGCTCTTAGTATGGATTCTAATTACTGCAAAGTCTATCAAATTCCATCTATTTTGAAATGCGATTCAGTGAGATTAATAACTTTAGATGATGTATTGTTTCTTTATGAATTGGATTATTCAGTGTCGTTGAATCCTATGATTTCGATATGTGTTTTAATTAAAACTGTAACAAAGACCAATTAAAAACCGCATCTTCAAGACCAATGTCAAAACTGTTTTGTTGTATGGGAGCGAGACTTGGATAGTCACAATGGAAATTACCAAGTGTCTGCAGGTCTTCATCAGTAGGTGCCTGAGGAAAATAGTTCAAACTTTATGGCCAAACATTGTTTCAAATAAAGATCTCTTTAGGAGGACAAACGAGGAACCCATTGCCACCCAGATCAAAAGGAGAAAATGGAGGTGGATTGGCTATACCTTGCAATTGAACAACAAGCCCTATTTTGGAACCCTCAAGGAAGAAGAAGACGAGAAAGACCAACAATCTTGTGAAGGAGAACTATCGAGATGGAAGCAGAAAAGGAAGGGAAGTCCTTTGGAGAGCTCAGAGTCCTCGCCCAAAATAGAGTCCGTTGGCATAGCTTTGCTGAGGTCCTATGCTCTGCAGAGAGCGACAGGAATTAGTGGTAGTAGTAGTGGTAGTAGTAGTAGTAGTAGTAGTAGTAGTAGTAGTAGTAGTAGTAGTAGTAGTAGTAGTAGTAGTAGTAGTAGTTTTAATTAAATGTATGGCTGTTTTACTGTCTATGACTTCAAATTAATTTCACCACACTAATTACTGTAACAATAACCTCCAGACGGTTTTACACTCCTCAAAGAGAGAACTGTCCTTGCCAGGAAAACATGGCTTAATATATGACGGAAAACTGTATACTGTATTTAACATTTATTCAGAAAAAAAGACTTAATTCAATGCTTGTAGAGAACGACGAATAATTCACATATAACCAGGTATGCTCAATTATAAATCAAAGTAAGTTGATGAGTTATAATCCCCTTTTATTATTCTAAGATAACGGCAAAAATTAAGCAACACTAGTGTTTGAAACTGCGAAGATATATTCACGAAGTATCGTATCGTAAAGTAATTGTAAGTACCTTATCGGTCACATAAATGACCGTGGAATATTGATTAGAAAACTGTTAAAACCATGATAATTACTTGCTTGAAAGTCGTTATACAGTCTTAAACCAGGAATGTCTAATTGACTCCGATAACTGTGAAACTCTGCTGAAATTAATTAATTTGTTGTAAAGGCACGATTCGATTTTTACGATTACGTGACATTGTTATACACAGTTCAACAATTAAGGATCTCACCATGAGTTATAATTTTGTTAAAATACATTCCTACTTTGTGGAACTCTTCGATTTTGTATAATTTCGCATCAATGTTTAAGAACAACGCTACACCTCTTGTGTAATGTAACAATAATATCAAATTGGCTGTTGTTGCTACACAGTCTACTTCTTGGCCAACGTAAGCCTATATTATTCTGTACAATTTGAAAGATAATTTTTAAAATTCTAATATAATTTTTAACTATTAAAATATTATCTTAACCAAATTCTATTATTGGTTGTTCAAATAACTCTTTTTTAGTGTCAAAACCGACATTCGATCTCATTGATTAATTGTACTATCTTGTAAGAAGACCTTACGTTTCGTATCTTTGTGTGATGCTAATGAAAAGTCGTGGAATCACATACATTATCTGTGTGAGCGGCTAGTGTTGTGTGTGTGTGTGTGTGTTTTGGTGGATGAGTGGGGACGTGGGTAAACACGATACTGTTAGTCACAATACAAATAATACAAACGTAATAACGTGTTCCAGTCTTGACGGATGCATCCATCCTAATAAAAAATATACACACACGTTCGCTGATTAACAATCAAGACAAACTAAGAAAATGAGATAATGCAAGCGGCAAACGTTTCAGGATGTGTTATTTGCATACACGTAAGTGTATGTATGCGTTAACATAATATTTACAAGAGTAATATGGAAATTCGCTGGCACATGTTAGTGTAGCGCTGTTTGCTTTACCTCCTATTGTCTTCTGCTTGCCTGATTCTCTCTCACCTCACCTGCGTCTGTCACACATGCCGCTCACTTTCGCTGCCTCCTTCCGTACCCTAGTCATTGCATGTACGATGTACCATTAATATAAGTATATCACTGTCTATTTTTGTATCATTATTTGGAAGGTTTAAAAACCAGACCTTCTTGTATAAAACCAACTTTTTTCTTTTTTTGTGGTCAGTTTAAATGGGATCATTTTTCTAACCTGTCTGTTAAACTTTCTGAGTAGCTCAAAGCCAAAAACTAAAGAACAAATATGCCGAACATTAGCGCATTATTTAAAACAAGATAAAGACCAAAAGTAAAAGCATTAGTCTCATTTAATAAAACGCCTAATAACTTTTTTATAAATAAACATCTAAATATTAATAAAAAATAAACCTTTTTATTTTTATTTTTGCAATTACACCTAATTCCAATTTGGAATAAGAATTAACCTGGAAGATACTCGACGAGCTTTGGAAACAACAAACTTCAGGCATTTCGTTGAAATATAAGAAGAGATCGTGTAACATTAGAGAAAACGTATATACGCGAAGCGAATCAAAATCTAAAGGATACTTATGTCGGACTGAAGATAGTACACAAAATTTCAGTGGCTCCAAATGGAGGCTATGGACGGGTAAAGGGAAGCGGAGGAACATCAATGACCAGATGGTATGACGGCATAAAGAAGGTAGCAGAGGCAACACGTATAAGAACGGCAAAAGAGACTTAAAGAAGGTGTAACATCAGAAAAACAGAATCTAGATATAAATTATGTACAGACCTGTTTTCCACCAACACTAGACTCAGAGTGCGGGCCACAACTATGTATGCATACACATAAACTGGTTCTTAACTGTTTGTTAAGACTTATGTCTTTAGTTAAAACATAGCTTGTTAAAATAAACTGAATTTTAAACGACATGAAGATAAGTGAGCAACCGTTTTACATCTTTTGTGTCGGTGTTTAACATGACCGTACTAAGTCATTACATATCAGACATTTACGAATCACCCCTTTATATTTTATTACTAGTTTGTCTCCTGCATCTCTTATTTTGTTACAGTTAAATATAGAAGTTCGCTAGTTCAAAAAGTCTGTCACTTAAAGCAGTCACATTCACGTTCAGACGAAGTGGTCACATGTTCAGTATGACAAAATCGAACATGACTGGAAACTTCTAAATCAATCCGCTGATTAACGCAGCAAATCAGTTGAACATTCAAAATATAAAACCTATACATATAACACAATTGACTGAAAGAATTTACAGTAGCCAACTGATTTACAACACTACCTACAACTGAAAGTACTGAAATCGATTAAGATTTTAGATAGCTACTTTGTTTTACGCATGACTGTATTCAAATTCCTTGACCTCTTTTTAAATGATTCTTTAAAATTTTGTATAAGCTCTTAAAAATTTAAAGTAATAAAAATGTAAATACCTTAATCTAAAACGTAACTTGGTTACAAAATCCGTGACACATGATGGTTTTTCGATAATGGGAGAAACTGAGTCCACGTCTGAGTACTGAAAACTTTAAAAACTGAATAAATATTGTAACGTCACAGAACGTTCCATAAAGGAAATTATTTGCATAGCAATTTATCATAAGGGGAAAGTGAGGTGAACAGTATCGAACCCAAGTAATCCTAAAAATGTTGTAATATTATCTAATAATTAATATCATTAACATGAAGAAACGACCAGACTATGACTAAGACTCAAACCCCATATATATTATTTAAGTGAAGAACAGTGTAAAACCAATAATATACTATAAGAGAGACAGATAATATCAGAAACAACCAAAATGAGGTCATTACTTATTAAGAAATGTAACTCTGAATAGGGTATAAAAAACTATTTATTGTGAATTAATGGACAAGATCCATTATCATACTATGTAATGTAAATAAAATAAATGTATTAAATGATTTGAATACATTATTAGAAAGGATCTAAGTTAAAATAAAAAAATATATATTGCAACGATATTAACGTTGCAAATATAAATTTATTTGTGTTTGCGGAGCCCCACGATTTTGGAGCGCCAAATATATGCAACGTATTTATGTGTGTGAATTTTTATATGTACTTTAATTTGTATAGCCCCACGTTCTTTGGGAGCCAAATATGCAACAATACATATACATAAACACATATACATATACACAAATTTAGCGTGACCGGTCTCACGTTCAAGATTGACAAATTATGTAACAATATAACATTTAAATTGGGTTTCAGCTGTATCTGCAATAAGAACTCTATATAACTTGTAACGGTATTTAAAATTTATTTGATATTATTAAAAAATTGTGCACATGGCACTGACTTCGATTTACAACATTCGTTATTATTTGTTATTATGCCGTAAGGCTTATGCTATATACATCCTTACTGACTAAATATTCTATTCTACTAATTATTGTATTAAAGAAAAATCTCATTTTCATACTACTCAGTCAATTAATGTGTTTCAACATATCAATATTTAAATCTCTTTTTATATATTGTAATGTACTCAAAATATTAATAGTTATTGAATTTATCTTTTGTTTCTCAGTACTGTTTTATCTCAAATACTAATTATTTCTTTTATGAATTTGCTAACTGCTATAATTTTTTATTGTTCGACTAAGCTTTTCGTCATTACTGACATCTTCAGGTCTTAAACAACCTGTTTAAGACCTGAAGATGTCAGTAATGACGAAAAGCTTAGTCGAACAATAAAAAATTATAGCAGTTAGCAAATTCATAAAAGAAATAGTAAGGATGGCTGCTAATTTAAACAATACGAAGAATCAAATACTAATTGTTTTCATTTAAATGCTTTGTATTCATTTTATTTCATATTAATTTGAGCTCTTGTTACGTTAATCGTATTTCTAAAACATCTATGTTTTTAATTCTACTTTACAAGAAACATTGGCTCTTACTTTAAAATAAAATAGAAATGTCTTTAATTGTCTTTGAGTTCATTGTACGATTAAGATATAAATAAGTTGTTTATCACCTTATTGTCGTCAATCATACTCGATCATTTTGATACATCTGTAGTCGTCCTCGTCTCGCACTCCAGCGTCGGCTGTCTCTCTTCTCCTCTTGTCCAGCGTCGAATCACTCCTTCTTGTCCAGCGTCGTATCACTCTCTGGAACTCTCCTCTTGTCCAGCGTCGTATCACTCTCTCTTGTCCAGCGTCGTATCACTCTCTGGAACTCTTTTCTTGTCCAGCGTCGTATCACTCTTTCTTGTCCAGCGTCGTATCACTCTCTGGAACTCTTCTTTTGTCCAGCGTCGTATCACTCTCTTCGTGCTGTTTCTGACGTCAATGGATCTTCTTATGTAATTCTTCTTATGTACTGCTGTTATTATTTAAAAATGATTGTATTTATAACTTAGTTACATAGTTGTATGTAACTGGAAAATTTAAATTATTTACAAAACAAATAAATACGCCGTGCGGACGGGCATAAGCTCCCGCTGCACCGTGGATGATTTAAGACAGAGAACCACTGTAGCTTGCGTGTCCTATTTATACCCATGTCTTGGTCGACACCTGCAGTGGTACGAAATCGACATGTCAGAAACTGTCTCTGGATTCAGTTCCCCCACTCTTTGTCAACTTCGCTATTTCTTATATTTCTGCGAATTGCAGAGTCCTGTACGTATACTCTTATACTTATCTTATAACTATTTTTACAACACATGTTCACTGTAATTTTGGACATTGCAACTTAACCCTTTCGATTTGTACACAGTTATTTCACTATTACACTCATACGGTGTGTCACTTTCACGTGGTTTTCGTACACAGTATTTAGTAAATTTTATTACATTTTATTGTGTTTTTGGATTTTAATTCTTAATTATAGTTTATGAATAATTACGGAAAAACAGTAATTGTGCAATTATTCATCTTGGGGTGGCAAACTCGCCTGCATAGACCTGCGTTCACACACACTAGCAAAATACTGGTGTACACACTTTCAGTTACATTTGTGTGTGTGTGCACGTCGATTCAGGTCGAAACACCTGTTCATATTTTTGTCTGAGCCAAGCTTGCAATCCCTGACATGCTTATTTCTAATATATTATTAATTATTTACAGTTTATTAGGTAAATTTAAATTTTTATATTCAATGCTCAGTACATCACTTATTTGTACTGTCGCATTATCCCTCTGCTTGGTAACAAAAAAAAATTTAATAAATTTATTTATTATAATTTTTTTTTATTTATTATTATTACATTTGCAAAAAAAAATGTAACAAATAATAAAGAATAATATTCGTCATTTCACCCCTAATTGGAGTGTATACAAATGTCTTACCTCCCGTCTTCACACGCTCACTGCTCGTGACCTTGTAGTAGGGTGGCTTTAACAAACAGCTGATCTGACCGGTTTCATTGACCTCGTTGTTTTCATGTGTAAAACTTCCTAAATGACGTTGCGTGGAATTTACCAATTTCTTTCTTCTGTATCTCATCATATACGATGAAAGTGTGTTGTCCTACTCGCTGTCTTAACGTATACGGTCCATTATAAAGTCTGAAGAATTTCTTCGCCGTATTATCACTCCGTTTTCCAACAGGATTTGCTTTGATTATCTTTAGAACAACTTTGGTTGTGGGTCGCATAATTGGGTACAGTCGGACTGCCTTGGAAAACACATCGATACATACCAATATGTGCTTCACACCTCGACTTGATCGTGGTAATGGTCCCAGAAAATCCACTGCAATTAGCTCTCCTTTGTTCTCCTTCTGTATACTCTGCATTCCTACATATGTGTGTAAATTCGGTCCTTAGTTTTACATTATCTTACTCATACATTCTTACCTTCGCTTCTAATCTTCCTTAACTTTTTTCTTAACATGACATTACTTTATCTAATACATTACTTATACAATACATTAACATTCATTACCTTTTATTACATTTCATTAACATTACCTTTCTGATCGCTACTACTTTCCTGAAATACACTTCCGTAACAGAATACTCTTTTAGCTTTGTAGTGTGTCGCATGATCGGTTACAGAGGAACTGTCTTGGAAAACAACGATATTTTTCTCGAAGTCTTTAATCCTAAGTAGTCTCTGCCCTTTTGACTTTTCACTCTCGCTTTCTTCTGTGTCCTTGTATCTTCATTAAGTGTTCGCTTGATCAGCCGTTCTAACAATTATGGCAATTATTTCCATTCCTAACCCTTTCTTCATATTAATAACAACAATAACATCTTTTACCATTACTTTCTTAAATATTTCTCTACAATGGCATTCCTTACCATCAATAATACATTTCTTAATTAACCCTTTAAAATAATATTCCTTATTTCTTTTCACTAATATTCATTTTAATTTGCTATCATTACCATTAATAAATAACATTCCTTAATTATATTCTCTTATCTTATTATTAATAATTAATAGTAATATTATTTTTCTCATTTAAAAATAACTATTTATTTTCGGGTATTGAGTTCTGAGTTCAGTGTGTCGTTCGATCTTACACCCCTCATTATAACAATTGCATTGTCCGTCGTCTACCGGACGTATATTGTTCCTTAGTAACATAGTCGCCGTGCTTACCATTGTTCTCTCCCTCCTGTAAACAACGTCCGCGTTCCATTGTATTACTGCGATGTTTGTTTTTATCGTAGAAGTCACCTGTTCATAGGGCAACGTTTTCCCTCTCTTTCGTCTCTCTTTACAAACGTTTCTCTCTCTCTCATTAGTTTGGCTTAGTGCACCTACCTGAACAGTTGTCGACGGTTTTTTCATTCGACGTTTATGATAATACTCACCGTAGTTCTCATACTTGCAGTTATAATTATCGTTACTATAATTATCGTGCGTATATCTACCATCATGCTTACCACAATTTTGTGTAGTGTTTCGTCTAGATAACTTACTACGTTTCTTGTTATACCTACAGTGATATTTATCTCCTTAAGTGTGGTGTCTTATGTGTTTCAAATGTGTCATCTTGTGTGATTTACTATTGTGTGTGTGCCTCACACTTGGAATATCGCTATTAATAAGGTATGTTTTATTAACCTTTATTTGCTTCTCCACCTTAATGTTAATTACTTTTTTATAATTATCGTTAGTAATTACGAACGTATTTTCTCTCTTATTTTTAATTCTTATGGTTTGTTTATATTCTACTGCCGCAATGTGCGTATTAGAATCGTCAATTCTTTTTACTAATTCCTCTTTTGCTTTCCTTTCTTCTCTTAATTTTTCGGTCTGTTTTGTAAAAAATTCTGTTAACTCTTCTATTTGCGTTCTAATATTATTTTCTTTTACTTTTTCTGTTTGTCTGTTCTCTACTTCACCAAATACGGCTTGCATCATAGCTTGAAGTGCTTCTCCCATCCTTAAACTTCCTGATATTGCCATGATGAATTATTATTAAAATATTTATTTCGTAGTTATTATTTAACAATTATTATTGATAACCGTTCCCTACTTATTTATTTATTTCTTTATTTTTATTAATAGTTATTATTAATACTCATTACAGTTACACCTGTTACATAGACAAATAATATTATTCGTGGGCGCCAGCTGTGTGATTACACAACAATTGACATAACATTCAGTTACTGTTTAATATAAATAATAATTACATATTATACAGTTTTCATTTGCACACTCTTTATATTTTAGAGCAACCATTTAGCTACACAAAAAATTTTAATAGTTAAATGATGGGGATCGGGCCATACGTTCATGGGCTACAATTTATGTAACAAATTTTTGTACATAAATTTAGGCATGTCGTGCCCCACGTTGGGCGCCAAATATATGCAACGATATTAACGTTGCAAATATAAATTTATTTGTGTTTGCGGAGCCCCACGATTTTGGAGCGCCAAATATATGCAACGTATTTATGTGTGTGAATTTTTATATGTACTTTAATTTGTATAGCCCCACGTTCTTTGGGAGCCAAATATGCAACAATACATATACATAAACACATATACATATACACAAATTTAGCGTGACCGGTCTCACGTTCAAGATTGACAAATTATGTAACAATATAACATTTAAATTGGGTTTCAGCTGTATCTGCAATAAGAACTCTATATAACTTGTAACGGTATTTCAAATTTATTTGATATTATTAAAAAATTGTGCACATGGCACTGACTTCGATTTACAACATTCGTTATTATTTGTTATTATGCCGTAAGGCTTATGCTATATACATCCTTACTGACTAAATATTCTATTCTACTAATTATTGTATTAAAGAAAAATCTCATTTTCATACTACTCAGTCAATTAATGTGTTTCAACATATCAATATTTAAATCTCTTTTTATATATTGTAATGTACTCAAAATATTAATAGTTATTGAATTTATCTTTTGTTTCTCAGTATTGTTTTATCTCAAATACTAATTGTTTTCATTTAAATGCTTTGTATTCATTTTATTTCATATTAATTTGAGCTCTTGTTACGTTAATCGTATTTCTAAAACATCTATGTTTTTAATTCTACTTTACAAGAAACATTGGCTCTTACTTTAAAATAAAATAGAAATGTCTTTAATTGTCTTTGAGTTCATTGTACGATTAAGATATAAATAAGTTGTTTATCACCTTATTGTCGTCAATCATACTCGATCATTTTGATACATCTGTAGTCGTCCTCGTCTCGCACTCCAGCGTCGGCTGTCTCTCTTCTCCTCTTGTCCAGCGTCGAATCACTCCTTCTTGTCCAGCGTCGTATCACTCTCTGGAACTCTCCTCTTGTCCAGCGTCGTATCACTCTCTCTTGTCCAGCGTCGTATCACTCTCTGGAACTCTCCTCTTGTCCAGCGTCGTATCACTCTCTCTTGTCCAGCGTCGTATCACTCTCTGGAACTCTCCTTTTGTCCAGCGTCGTATCACTCTCTTCGTGCTGTTTATGACGTCAATGGATCTTCTTATGTAATTATTCTTATGTACTGCTGTTATTATTTAAAAATGATTGTATTTATAACTTAGTTACATAGTTGTATGTAACTGGAAAATTTAAATTATTTACAAAAAAAATAAATACGCCGTGCGGACGGGCATAAGCTCCCGCTGCACCGTGGATGATTTAAGAAAGAGAACCACTGTAGCTTGCGTGTCCTATTTATACCCATGTCTTGGTCGACACCTGCAGTGGTACGAAATCGACATGTCAGAAACTGTCTCTGGATTCAGTTCCCCCACTCTTTGTCAACTTCGCTATTTCTTATATTTCTGCGTTACTCTTATCTTATAACTATTTTTACAACACATGTTCACTGTAATTTTGGACATTGCAACTTAACCCTTTCGATTTGTACACAGTTATTTCACTATTACACTCATACGGTGTGTCACTTTCACGTGGTTTTCGTACACAGTATTTAGTAAATTTTATTACATTTTATTGTGTTTTTGGATTTTAATTCTTAATTATAGTTTATGAATAATTACGGAAAAACAGTAATTGTGTAATTATTCATCTTGGGGTGGCAAACTCGTCTGCATAGACCTGCGTTCACACACACTAGCAAAATACTGGTGTACACACTTTCAGTTACATTTGTGTGTGTGTGCACGTCGATTCAGGTCGAAACACCTGTTCATATTTTTGTCTGAGCCAAGCTTGCAATCCCTGACATGCTTATTTCTAATATATTATTAATTATTTACAGTTTATTAGGAAAATTTAAATTTTTATATTCAATGCTCAGTACATAACTTATTTGTACTGTCGCAATATATGTTATGACAAAAAATATATGTTTAGGAGCTGAGTACAATCACTCAGATTTTATGTGAAAATTAATGATTATAGAATTGAGATAAAAACTATATGTAATTGTCAGGTAGACAAAGATGAACAAATTATCTTATATAAAGAAAGCTGTAAAGTGGTAAAAAATCAGTTAAAATAGCCAAAAACTGTATTAACTGAAAACATGTAGTAGACCTATAATATTGTAATATTTATGAATTTAATGTTGACAAAATGCAACCAAATTGCATTATAAAGTTGAAATACAATATAGTGTGACTATACTAATATATTTGACTAACTTAAACACTTTAATAGTCGAATTAGGAAACTATTTACCTATACCATACCTGGCTGAAGCCAAGGAACCATCACAAAAAACAGTCATATTTGACAAAATAATTGCAAAATATTAGCAAAAATAAGAGGAAAAAGGTACAATACTATAGTGTTCTATAGTAACAAACTTACTACAGGACTGTGGACTGCTTCACATCGAGGCTCAGGAGCTCTTCCAAGGCTAAGATTGACGTACGTAGCGGACTTTTTCGTGGAACGTTGTTGGTGGCAGGAACTCCCGCCCTAGCTTGCGCCGGCAGTAAGGTCATCATCGACTGAAGGTGTTGAAAACTACTGGATCACCTGCAGTGCCGGTACAGTAACAACTGAAGAGGGAAGCCAAGCTAGCTGCGGCCACGTATTAGTGGATCGTGCGACCGCCATCGACGCTCCTTGTTAGGGCCGCGTGGCAGCAGACGACAACACTAGTCCGGGTGGATCAGTTGCTTCGACTTGTGTGCGCGGTAGTGTTCGTGTGCGCGTGTGCGAGTCTCTTGGCGGCAGTAGCCGTTCGCGGTCTGGTGTCGGTTGGTGTGCGACCAGTGTAGTGTGCCTCCCGAAGCCAAAAGGCAGCAAGTGCACTGTACCAGTGTATAGTGCTGTATGTGGTGCTCCGGTTTTTCACGACGCTCCGGACCGGTGGACCTGTAATTGGGACCACTTCGAGGCAAGCCCTTTACTGTTATTCCGCGGTTTTTTGGTGGCATTGCCCGCTTAGCTTGCCGTAGGCTAAGTTAGGTCCCTGCCGGTAGCGGTCGGTCGCTTCACCTAGTGTGGTGTGGCCTCCAATACCGGCGCTGAGCGGGTTTACAATTCCCATAGGAGGGCTTCGGCCCGAGTATCTCTGCCAAAACGCGATGGGCGACCGTCCCCCCCTCCCGATGCCCCGGCCTCCGCTCCCCGATGACCCGGAGCCTCTGGATGCTCCTTTCCGTCGGAGCTGCTCTCTGCCCTTGTTCGTCAACGGCGTCAAGAATGTCGTTGACTTCTCCCGACGCCTCCGCCTCGGAGTTCGCCTCTCGGCGGACGTGCAGTCTTCGCGTCTGCTGCGCGGCGGACGAGGAGTACAGAGCCGTTTACCTATTCCTGCAGGCCAGTGGACTACAATTTCACATCTTTACTAATGAGAAGGCGGCTCACGTCCGGCTAATCATCCGCGGTCTTGACGAAGACACGGACCCCGACGAGGTGGCGGACGAGCTTCGCCAACTTGGCATCCTTGTAAAGGAGCGTATTAGGTTATATACCTTAAGCGGACCCAGGCGCAAGTTACCCCTCCTCCGGGTGATCATCCTGAAGGGGGGCAGGCAGATAGACTGCTGGGACTGACCAGTCTTTGCGGTCTGAAGATCAAAGTAGAAAAGAGCCGTGAGGCTGGCCACGTCCCTCAGTGCCATCGTTGCCAACGATTCGGGCACGGCTCGGACAGTTGGCCTGAGTCAGGTGCAGGAAACCGCATCCGACCAAAGATTGTAAGGTGCCGGCTAAGGGGCGCTGCTTTTGTATTAATTGCGGCGAACCTCACTCGGCAAATTACCGTAGATGCTGGGTTTTCCAGCAGCAGCTGAGGCAGGCCGCGGACAGGACCAACCCTCTTGCCCGCCAACAACTTCCAGTCGTCCCGGAGCATGCTGCCTTTCCCCGTCTCCCGGAGAAGGTCAGCTCATCTGAACCGCAAACTCTCGCCCGACCTCGCCCACGTGCTCAGCCACGTGCATCGGCCCCGCCTGCTCGGGAAGAGCATGCTACACCACCATCGTCCCTGGAAGACCAGCCCGTTCCTATGTACGAGGAACCTGCCCCGGAGGTAGTCGAGCTAGTCCCAGAGAGGTCAGAATCCCCCCTCCCAAGGCTCGCTACACCCCTAAAAGTAGGAAGCAGAAGCAGAAGTAGCAGAAAAACACTGCTTCCACTGCCCCTGCCCAGAAACCAAAGAACAAGCCAACACAGCGCTCCGGAGCTGGTGTTGCTCGGCAGTCCAAAGTAGAGCCCCGTCCTGCAGCTGAAAGGACCGAGCGCCCATCCAAAGACACCTCATCTCGGGTGAATCCAGTCCGCAGCTATGCTGCCGCCGCCCGCAGCGAGCCTGCCCCCTCTGCTTCGTCGTCCACATCCCCATCAACTCTAGCCGAGGTAAAATCCTTCCTCGAGGAATATGGCCTCGTCGAATTGGCCCGATTGTATCGTTCCATCCGGGTGCGTCTCCGCACGGCGAACCCGACTGAGAAATTCCTGATGCTCGCGGAAGTTGCAGCCGCCATAGGTCTTCTGTAATGCTCCACGCTAACAGAATTACCTCCATCCAATGCGACCTTACCATCATAGCGTGGAACGCCAACAGCCTTCGACCCAAAATCGAGGAACTTAGAGAGTTCCTAGCCCGTCGCAAGCCCGACGTGCTTCTCCTCTCTGAGACCTGGCTTAGGGCCCAAGACACAGTGAGATTCCCCAACTATGCGCTTTATAGGGACGAGAGACCTGGGCGGAACGCGGGGAGAGGCACGGCCATAGCAGTAAAATTTTGCATTGCGCATCACAGTGTGGTCCTGCCTCCTCGCCAAAATACCGAGGCCACCGCCGTTGAACTCCCCGGAGTTCTCGGAGGCGTCCTTCTGGTTTCGGCTTACAAACCGCCGACCGCTCCAGTTCTAGACGCCTACCTGTCTGCTCTTTTCGGGGCGCATAGGAAGGTTATTCTTGCAGGTGACCTGAACTGCAAACACCCCGACTGGGGTAGTCGTCTGACTACACCATCCGGGAGGGAGCTTAGCAGGTACCTTCACGACCACCACCTTCGAACCTACGGACCCGGACTACCGACTCATTATCCCCGCCGACCTGGAGCCCGACCTGACATACTTGACATTGCTGTTGTCAAGGGCGTTGTCACCCAGATTGAGGTTTCCGTGTTAACGGAGCTGTCCTCTGACCATTGTCCCATTGAGGTGCACGTACCTACCCGTCACACGATTGGGAGAGCAGCACGACGGGTGCTCGAGTGGGGCCGATTCGGACCTGCTTTCTGTCGCAGACTTCCCGAGGAGGTTCCGCTCGATACCACTCAGCACATCGACGAGGCGATCGCCTTGTTCGAAGATGCCGTGGTCTCTTCCGTCGGCGTGTCCTCACGGATGAACCCTAATCTAACGCCCGATTACCACCGGATCCCTGAAGAAGTCCGTCTTCTCGCTTTAGAGAAGAACAGATTTCGGAGACGGTGGCAGCGGACGCGAGATCCGGCCGACAAGGCCAACTTGAATCGAGCGGCCGGCAAGTTACGTCGTGACTTGCAGGCCTTCCGACGAAGCTGCTGCGAATTTGCGGTCACCAAAATGGCTGACGATGCACCGGAGGAAAGCTCCGTTTACAGGATTCCTTCCGCGTTGACCAGGAAGAGGCGCCGTCCTCCACTCCCGGCCATCAACGAACCTGGGGGACATCCCTTTGCCAAGCCGGGCGAGAAATCTGAGTTCCTGGCCGGGCGCCTAGAGCTTCAATTTGCTCCTAACCCGTCAGGGGACCCAAACTCCGATGAGGAGATTGAAGACGAAGTTGAGGCTTATCTCGGCAGCCCGATCACATGAGAACCCGAACTCACTTCGGTGGAAGAGGTAACGGACAGGCTTTTAGCGCTTCGGCCCCGGAAGAGCCCTGGGCCGGACAGTGTTACTAACACCGCCCTACAGAGACTTCCGGACCGGGGAGCTCACTTCCTGGTCGACTTATTCAATGCCTGCTTCCGATTCGCCTACTTTCCTAAGAAATGGCGTTCGGCTACGGTCACGATGATCCCGAAGCCGGGGAAAGACCCCAAGTTTGCCGAGAGGCCTATCAGCTTGCTGTCGTCCACTTCGAAACTCTTCGAACGACTAGTCCAGCGGCGACTAGCGGATCACCTTCAACGGTTCGACATTCTGGTCTCCGAGCAATTCGGTTTTCTGCTGGGCACTCCCCGACGCATCAACTGATGCGCTTCGTGGAGATCGTGGCCGAGGCAGGTTGCTCGCGCGAGTAGACCGTCGCCATTTTCCTTGATGTCGAGAAGGCTTTCGATCGTTTTTGGTACCCAGGCCTTCTATACAAACTGACGGAGATTCTGCTTCCGGATTGCTACATTCATCTGATTGCTAGCTTTCTTCGGAACAGAACCTTTTGCGTGAGAGTAGATAACACCCTTTCTTCGGCAAGGGCTATTACTGCTGATATACCTCAGGGAATCGTCTTGGGACCCCTGTTTTTCACTGTGTACGTCAATGACGTGCCGAAGTTGCCTGGCACCAGGTTGGCCATGTTCGCTGACGACACGGTGGCGTATGCCGTCGATCGTCGAGCTGAGACGGCAGTTACCTGGCTCCAGGAACAATTGGACGAGTACGTTGAGTGGGCAGAGAAATGGAGGGTTGCCATCAACGCGGCCAAGAGCACAGCGGTAGTCTTCTCCAGACGCTTAAGGCTCCCAGACAGACTCTACGTAGGCGATACTCTGTTGCCCTAGTCTCGAGAGGTCAAGTACCTCGGGGTCCACCTTGACCGTCGTCTTACCTGGCGGACACACTCTACACAAGTAGCCCGCAAGACCGCCAATCGTCTGTATCAACTCCGTCCCGTGCTATGCAGCAACGCCATGACCCGCCGCCTAGGGAAGCTTATCGTCTCCACCCATGTGGTGCCGATGGTTACCTACGCGATACCCGTTTGGGGCTACTTGGCCAAGACCCATAAGCGAAAGCTTCAGTCTCTCCTTGCCCGAGGACTGCGCTGGGCGTGTAAAGCCCATTACCTGACATCTAACAAAACCATCCGTGACTCCCTGCATGTCCGTTCCCTGGACGCCATTATACGGACACTGTCCCGAAAATTCTATCGTCGTACCGCCCGATTCCAGGGCAACCACCTGATTTGCGTCCTCGGTCGCTCTTTCTGTGCCAGGAGAATCTTGGACCCGGCCTCGGCGCACTCTTACCCTCAATTAATTAACACTTAATTGACTCCCACGGCCGGTAGCAGGCCACACCCTTAATCCAGACCCCACCCATGGTCCCTGCGGCAGGAGCTCTATCTGAAGCTCGAGACGTAGTACACGAGTGGGCGACCGGCATGCCCTTCGTCCCGCGCAGCCCCTGGTCATCATCAAGTCGGCTTCATTAAAAGTGATAAACTGCGGTTGATGAATACTAATTGTGGGAACCCCGCGTCCACATGGACTGAACATGATAATGTCGTTTTAAGAACGGGAAGACCTGATTGGTGCACAGAGGCAGTGTCGGGACAGCCTCGCTTTCTTATGAACACATTATTACATCAAAAGCTTCCGACTGTTAACAGTTTGTCTGAGTCAGTGTCAACAGACAAAATTCTTTCTTCCAAAAAAAGTATTCTGTCTACTGTCGCATGCGTGGATGACATCATGTATGAACTCTGAGTAGACCCCAGAATTTAATCCAATAAGTCCATTACCAAAAGTAAGAGTGTCGGAAACAAAAAATACGCGCCAACCAAAAAATTATATCTCTAACATTGTTGCGTTATTCAGAGTTCAGAGTTAACTATTACAGTAGTAGTAGTAGTAGTAGTAGTAGTAGTAGTAGTAGTAGTAGTAGTAGTAGTAGTAGTAGTAGTAGTAGTAGTAGTAGTAGTAGTGAGTACTGGTAATAGTAATGGAGGTGAAATGAAGAAAAAGAAGAAGAGAAATTTTCTGTTTGCTTTAGGAATAAGGTTTGTCATGTTCTCAGTATTTATTTCGTACACAAAATTTATTTGCAAAAAAATTCATCTACCAAAAGTTTTTAACTCTGTAGGTAGGGGAGGAGAACGTACCAACCCTTTTTTAATTTTAACTCTCGACATTAAACTAAAAGTTTCCAGTGTCCGTATTTCGTAGAGAAATCCGACGAAGGGGGTTTTATAAAGTAATATTAAATTACTGTTGAAGTAACAAAATTAGTACTCAATAGAAATGGTTGTTTCTAAACGGAGGGACGACTCGCCAACACGTGCCCGGCTCGGGTGGACAATACGGTTTCCGTCGGGAACAAAGGTAGTCTATCATATACATACGTATATATGTTTCTAAATGCGCAGAATATCGTTTTAATAGAATGGGTGGGTGACCAGTGGAAATTCCTGCCGTATAGATTCATTTTACTTTCATTTCCCCGGCTGCCGTACACACTCACGGCTTCGTCTCTCTCTCTCTCTCTCTCTCTCTCTCTCTCTCTCTCTCTCTTCCACCCCTGTTGTAAAACCTTTCTATTCACACCCGGCAACTCATTCAGAAATGTCCCCGCTAAGCGTCAGTATCTCGTGTGGACAACAAAGCGAACCGCCTTCCAACTCCACCTTCTCACCGTATTGATAGAATTACAATGAATATCAAATTAATTAGCACTTCAATAAGCTGTAATTCAACTTCAGGATTAAATTTAAATTAAATTCGCAAACTACGTAATGTACTCACTCGGTATAGAATGTCTTGTATCGTCGTTGACAAAGGCAAAGGGAAAACGACCGAGAGAGGAGAAAAAGAACGGCGCACAAACAAACAAACAAACAGAATGTACACTGCACCACGACGATACTTTTGTAAAACGACGGGGTCGGAAAAGTGCTAATTAATATAAGTTTTTCGAACGAGGAGCAGATAACTTTATAAATTAACGATGAAGCTAACAAATTCTGCATTGAAAATTAAAAAAAAAAGACGTCTTTGACGCAGCGACACTGCGACACAAGTAAAGTCGTAAAATTTTCCTAACAGCCGAAACGTATTCACAATGGGTCTGAAGGAACTTTATTTTCGTTTCCATTTGTAACAAGCATGCTATTATCATTAAGTTCGCATATTTTTAAATCAGTTTTCTACAAAAGGATTATACTTTCCCTTGTGATACATTGCTTCGGTGTATACTTGGTACTGAATGATTTGTCCATAAATTGGTAGTTGTGGTATTATTAAAGGCATGTTCATTATTCATGTTACAGTATTATTGTGATATATCAATTCAGTCATAAAAATTTTTCACTACGTTTGTTCGCTATGATTAAAATTTTCACTACAGTTTATTTTTGTAGTGTTTTTCTCTTTTTTTTTTATCTGCCACCTTATTCTGTGTTAACGGAATAACATGTCGATTGGTTTTAACTCATACTTTTCCAAAGTGGGCATTTTTAATAAAAATGTGGGTATTTTGTTCTTTTGATATTATTGACGCTTCCAAAAATTTCGCCTATTTTATAACGTGGTAACCTCAGTGGTAAAGCCGGGAGAATAGTCAATCCGGGCGACTGAAACTGATCAATTATTGATCTTCGAATTGCCGAAACCTTTGGTCTTGATGATAATGTTAATAAATAGTGCTTGCCAACCGGAAAAATTATCAAAAATTCTAAAATTTTAAACAATCGCTTCCTTGGAGTCGTTTGGTAAATAATGGAGAGAGTACCAGTCGTAGCGGTCCTTGTATCATCAAGGGTGTCCATTTCTTTGCAGGCGGAGTTTTATATAATCCAACCGCTGTACAGATTATTTACGTCGGCTGACCAGCAAAGAGTCTGCGTTAGCCAAGAAGGGAGCCAACGTAATAGAGGTATGACCTGTTTTAAAGTTCCTGGTACCTAGTTTGGGAGGTTCATCTGTTAGTACCCGTTAAATTCTCGTGAAAAATTAATCACTTTCACAACCCGGAACTCAGATGCCTCGGAAACATAAAGCGTAATTTTTTATTAGTAGATTGATTTAAGTACCGTAACAGGTAAGCTACCTAATATATCGTCACGAGTATCGATGGGTCGTCATCGCAAACAGGAAAGTAAATACATATTATTAATCCAACGAAATCGATATACACAGTTTCCATTAACACGTTTATAAAACAAGCACACGAGAGTACTACGTTTATTCTCCTATGTTATACAGGCGTCCAGTACACACAGTATACAACAGACAACATTCACTAAATTGATACTTGCCAATAACATCAACAGTTAATTAAACAGTTAACCAGACTTGACCGTTTACGAAATGAGTATGAAAAGGATGTTTCGGGTGAAGCTTTTATTAATGCAGATGGATCCAACCATCTGGTAGAATTGTCACAGCGCGGTTCACGACAAGAATATAGTCAATAAACGTTCATTAACCGAGTCGTAAAACATTAAAATGTTCTTGTTTTGGCGCCTACTCGTTCGCCAGAGACGGACTATCACATCTCATCCAACTGGCATCCCGCCATACGAAATGATTCTCGTCGAGAATTATGAGTGGTAGTTTTTGTTAAACAATGCCATCCAACCAGGACCATCACTAATGTTTGTTATATTGTATGCCGGCTACGCCTTAGTAAATTATACAAGGCCTTGTATACACCATGGCTGTAATCGATTTATTTGAAATGTTTGTAAGAAAATGTTATTACCCTATATTATTTGTGTAGAACAGATGCCAGGTTTTCCCGATTGCGTAACGAGTAATAATATATTCAGGTGTAACGTGTTTGGCTGGGCACATGTACATTTTTACGATCCCTCACAATTCTCAAACGATTACATCGACTTTAACGAAATATGGCTCGTATGTCAACCAGTTCTTCTCGTGGACGCAAGTATTCTAGTCTATACGTATGCTTTTGGCCTTGAACATAGATACATGCTGTTTACATAAAAATTTTAAACTTTTATTACTCATGGAGAAATTTATTATTATTATTTATTCCGGCTGTACAATGTTTACAAATTTTCCGGAACCAAAGATTACAGAATTGATTGATTATCATCTTCCACTGTTGCTTGACCATCCAAAGATCTTCTGCAATTTCTCTTTCCCTCAATATAGTCTGAATTTCTTCTATCCAGATGATAGGTGGTCTTCCTCTTTTCCTTCTTCCTGGTGGAGTCCGTTCCATAACTCTCCTTGGCAAACTTTCATGTGTCATTCTCTGTGTGTGTCCATACTACTATATTTTTGTTTTTCTGAAGAAAATCAACAATTGAACTTTTCACATTCATTCTGTTCTTAATAACATCACTTATAAATTTTCCACGTCTGGATCTTGCCGAACGTCTCCCAAATTCCATCTCTGCTGTCAGTAATTTTGTTCTTGTGTGCTTATTGGTAGTCCAAACTTTTGAGCCGTAAGTCATGGTACTTCTAACAATGGCTTTAAATATTTTGATTTTAGTTTCTGATGTAATTTGCTTATCCCATAGGATTCCATTTAATGTAGAGGTAGCCATCTTCCCTAACTTAATTTATTTTTATTTTATTTCCAGGATTTTATTTCTTTGTATTGCTTCCCATTGGCCGTAATTTTCACCCCTAAATACTTCTATTCCTCCGCACACGAAATCTTCCCCATGCCTTCCTCTAATATCAAGTCTTGCTAAAGGTCACCTATTGCCATGTATTTTGTTTTATTCATATTTACCTTTAGTCCCCATTTCTGATATTCCAGTATTAATTTTCTAGTCATGTACTCTATGTCTTAAAAATCTTGAGCCAAAAGTAATTGGTCATCAGCAAACTGAAATGAATAAACAGTATCACCATCAAGTAGAATTCCCACGTTCCTGCACTTTTTTCGAAGTCTCTATTGTTTTCTCCGTACAAATTTTAAAAAGCGTCAGTGATAGACAACACCCTGGCGTAAACCTTTGGTCACTTAAAACCCTGGTGACAAATTCCTTCCTATTTTTATTCTCGATATAGAATTGTTGTAGAAATTTTATATTGCTTTTATGATAATGGGGTTGATACTGTAGATATTAAAACTGTCCACTGATTAGCTAACGGTATATTGTCATAAGCTTTTTCAGTGTCAATAAAAACTAAATGAAGAAATTGTGCTCGAAAAATTTATCATTCACCTTGATCTTGCCAGTAATCTTGGTCCATTTCGTTAATTACATTTAATTAAAACTGTTCTTTATAATTTCATCAGTGACGATGCAACTACTCAAAATTATGTAGTTAGGCCTATCTCGTAAGTACGGTACGTTTGTACGTCGTTTGTGGCCTTGTAACCCCCAAATCTACGGCACAGTTTGGTAAACACATGTCATTCAATTGGTTTTGATGATGCGAGAGCCACTGTCAAAGAGAATTAAAAAGATGCTAGGACAATCTCAAATACAGTATTTAAACTATTTTTTTGAAACCGATAATTCTTTTAAGTTACAGAAGTTATTGTAATGTGAAATAATTTACTAATATTCTTTTTTTCTTATAGTACTGTAGGAGCTTCGAATTTCAAAACTCGAATAGTAAAAGATCTTTTTGGTATTCATAGTTTTCCGTTTTAAAAACTATACCTTGCTTGCCATACGTAATTCGTACCCAGTTTTAATAGCTTATTAGATATTTATTGTTACGCTCAGTTATGGAAACAATTAAGTTACTTTCAGGATGAGTAACATATGTAAAGAAGTATCTTACACAGTTAACTTGAAGGCTGCTACAAGAAATTACTTCTCCGCTACAACGATTTCACCTGGATATTCACCAGGTGGTGGATATTCACCTTTTTTTTCTTATAGATTATGGTTAGTACAGTCTTATCTTACACATACTAAATTATATTCACCTTTTTTTTCTTATAGATTATGGTTAGTACAGTCTTATCTTACACATACTAAATTCTACTATGTATAAAAAATACCAGGTTTTATTCCAAGCAAAGTGTATGTGTGTTTACACAGTCTGTGCCCTGACATGTTAAATTAGTAGGTCTAATACTCGTGTCAAATCAAACTGTCACCCCTTTGACTGTGCTCCATTTACTGAGAGTTGAGAGTAGTCACAAAATAAACAACTCAGCAGCAGTTAGAGTACTTCGAGTACATTGATGTGGTGTTGTTATGTCTAAACTTATTATTACTTTCTTTACTATAAGGATTCCATTATTACCGTAAAAAACAAGAAAAATTCTTTTTAATATCAGTAGTCATAGCACGTTTCCTTTCTGTTTTTTAAGGGAGTTCGGTGGCTCAAAAATAAAAAAAAAATTTAATTACTGAAAATATTCTGTTTTTCTTTCAAAATGGTATATAATATATAACACTATAATTAAGTGCAACACCTTTAAATAATTTTTTCGAAATAATTATTACAAGGGCTAATTTTAGTTTCCATTTCACACATTCACTCTTTGTATTTTGTTTTCAGCAGTTGACTATGCTTATAATCTATATGTTGACATCTATAGTTCCTGTTGTTATCATATGTCTTTTGTTTTTGTGATTTGTCACCATAGAAACCAAAATTGTGTTGATATGTGTAATTACAAGTGATGTATAGCCTATATAGTGTGCAGTGAACTGTGAATATTGAATGTGGATATTGTTATTTCACAACTTATTTTGTTCTTTTAGTCACATATTTTCATCAGAATTCCTAGATCCTAGACCTTGCGTGTTCAAAAATGTAAAATGGTAGGAAACCCCAGTAGAAATAGTTGTCTTCTAGATTCTGATCCTACGCTAACCGAACCGCTTTTAAGATGTATATTTCGTTTTTTTGTTGTTATTTTTTTAGTTGTTTCTAAGTGGTATTACTTTTGTTTTAAAAATTCATTTTGCTTCTCAATGTTCACATTAAAATCGCCCAGTCAGAATCTTTTTTTTTTTTGGCATACATCAACACTCAACTTCCGACAAAAGGAATACATTGCGGATGGTTTAACTATTTCAAATAATATTATATTGTTACGACGTTATAACTGATCGTCGTATGGTACAGTGGAAAACAAAATACAAGACACCAGTTACGTCACTAATCACCAGCTTTAATTATCATAATTAAACAGTTTGTAATCAACAAGATAGTCTCTTACAACAAATCAAATAAAAATTGTTCACACGCAATAAAATGTCAACTAATATAAAACACAATTTTATTACAATTGTCCAGCAACACTTCGCCACAATATTACGAACCGCACTCCAATAAGTCGCAACTCAAACTGAAACTGAGTGTCGTTGAGTACTTGTATTTATACCCCGCCGAAATAGCAGAATATTCCATACTGCGCGTCAAGAACGTTACTAGAAAACACCATAACGTAATTCATTGCGGCCTTGACACAGTGCGCGCGGCTTCTGCCACAGTCTAGCTAACGCGTTGAGAATCACGTACGCACACACATTACAGCCGGATTCCACTGGAACCTTCGATAAACACGTAGATTGTTCTGTAATGTCGTAACAATATGTTATTTGTTAACCAGCAGTCACCATTCCAGATACCTGTATTGGCTTACAAATGTGTCGCTTGCGGTTCGTTTTACTGTGTCATCCCACTAACCAGTTCATTTCTCCTAGTTTGTCGCTTATTTGTACCCACTTCTGTCTGAGTGGTGTTTACAAACTAGGCTGAATACGCCTGTTGTCAACTGTAACAACAGGTGATCACTAATTAGTCAATTAGTGATTTTGAAAATCAAATTACTAAGAAATAATATAATTATCAATATAGTATCAATATTATCTTATTACATGAGATATCAACTGTGGATATTAGAGAGCAAATACCATTATTGTACTTTTGAAGAATTGTCAAACGTTGATTCGTGTGTAAATGGATTCATCATTATCACCAATAGAGACTTTATATCTCTTGCGGAATTAAAGTCGCTCTTTCGATCTCTTCAACCTCAGCTGTAGTGACTAGTCACCTCACTCCCATGCACAGTTTTTCATTCTCCTTGGCCTCTTCCACCAGTCTCCTCCACTCATCTTTCCTCATCACCTCCTCACGCCCATTTTATTGATATAACCTATAATCTGATTCATTCAGCTTATCTTTTGCCTTCTTATCTGATTTCGAAGCTTGTAGTCAAATTTAATTAATTTTACACAATACACCTCAGCTAATCAAAATGTATTCGTGTCCTCACTTTATATTTTCAATGTTATTTTCTACACTCTTTGCATTAACTTAGACACAGAATAAATTAACAAAATAATGTTAAGCATTCACGGCCGGTGTTAAGACTGGTAAAAGTTGCCGAGCTGTTAGGCTGTGGGCCAAAATGTGCAGAGTTTCGACCGTACCATGATGGACATCTTCAGTGGCGTGGGAACATATACTTCAAACGCCCGCGTAGGACTACAAGCATAGACTGCAAATATTGATCACCCAGCAGTAAGTGTATTTTTATACCTGAAAACTTTATAAATACGGTGTGGAACAGTGTTTGCTCATAGTCCTACACGGCCGTTTGACGTCTCTTTCCCGCGGCACTGAAGATGTCCGTCACAAGTACGGTCGAAACGTCTGGCGCTAATCATTTTAGACCACGCCTAACTGCTCGGCAAGATTTAATAGTACTCAATAAATTAGCTTACTCTTTATAATTTATCTTTGCTACACTTGTCAGTCACAGATGTCACGTCATGTACTCAAATACACATTGTTGTACCACGATTACTTCTGATAAACCACGCGTCACAGAAAATGCAGCACACTGTATCCCGGTCAGGGGGTATCACTGGATTAATGTAATTAAATAATGTATCTGATTACTTTATTAAGTCTAATTTAATTTTTTTCAACATATATCGTCTTCTGAGTAAAAATATGTTTTATTAAAATATGGAGTTAAAATTATTGTTACAAAATCAATGTATGTATGTCTATTTGTAATGGAATTGCAAGAGGAATTATAGTGAGAGGAGAAATAATACATACTAAAAATATGCGGATGATTAAACAGAGTTGCGAATCAGAAAAGGAGCTACAGTTTATGGGGGAGACTGTTGTAAGTGTGGAGAAAGAGTTCGGAATGAAGATAATTTTAGGAAAAACTAAATTGATGAGAGTTAGCAAGAATGAAGATTTCGTTAACATGTTCTTGGAAGAAATAACTGTACAGTAAATGAACTTATTTAAAGTATCTGGTGAGTACGGTGGCATGGAATGGAAGCTCTAGGGAAGGAATGAGAAGTAGGATATGTATGGGTAAGAAAACTGCTGCTGCTGCTGCTGCTGCTGCTGCTGAAGAAGAAGAAGAAGAAATAAAACTGCTGAAAGTAATAAGAAAGAGAAAAGCATCTTCGTTTGGAGCATATTGTATAGAAACTGTCTGTATCTAGTGACCATAGAGGGAAAGGTGGAAGGAACGGGAGGACGGGGAAGAAGAAAGGTTGGAATGCTTGAAGATATGATGAAAAACAGAAGAAGTTATAGACAGATAAAGACAAATGCACGGAACCAAGAAAAATTGAGAGCATCCAGTTGAAACCTGTCATAAATAGTTTTGCTAGAGAGAGAGAATATCGAGCTATCTGTAATATCTAGACAGAGGGCAAACGATTACACTATAGGTACAAAGTCTAAGAATTGGCATTGCGATTGCATATATGTACAATGATAAATATTTAATTAGTGTTAATATATTTATTAAGTGAGAAGGATGTGTTGGACACTCGAGCTATCTGTGAATTTTAGTTTCCACAGGTATTTAATTCACGCCAGGTTGTTGATGCTGAGTACACTTCTAGCGTCTGTTTTTACGAGAGTAAGTGCGCGCGTGTCTGTGACTGTGTATTTGTGTAGTTATGCGTGTGTACTGATGTACGATGCGAGTACACCATACATAGTCTTTTGTGGGATGTATTTTAACCGTGGAAAAGTAAAGGCAAACCATAGGGACTATACAGCGAGACCACCGAATGAAATCAACGAATGCGAGGGAAATTTACATAGCTGAAAGGTATGCACATGAATAGACTTTGCATTACAAACGCACATACACACACAGAAGGGTTGAAGGAATTTTTATTATAGAAAAAAAACGCACTAAAGCTTTTTATATATATTACAAGATAAAATATACTTTCAATGTGCTTGAATAGGGTTGCTTGATGTGTGGGTACATTAATATGACTAGAATCAAAGAGGGTGAGTTTGCTAAACAGCCCTCTTGGTACAATTGGCTTCTTCTCAGCAGCAATATTGTGCTCGAAAACCGGCTGGCTCTTAGCCATTTCTGTAATTTTTATTTGGGCCGAATGTTCTCTGCGAATGCTCTCGCTTTCCACATATCAAATGAATAACAAGATATTTGTTTTATTTTAGGAAAGAACGTTTCTCCTTCTTCTACCCTCACCCGCTTCTAACTCTCTCTCCCTCTCTGTCTCACACTCTCTCCCAGGCTCTCGTACTCCCCCTCTTTTTATCACCATACTTCATTCACCACTTTCTATTTATACGCTTAGATACCGTAACATATTTCTCTCAGTCTCTCCTTTTCTTTTTTCCACGCCTCTCTCTCTCGCCGCTTTCATCTTATCCATGCCGTGTCTTTACCTCTCTCGCTTACTCCCTCCGTCTTTGTTTAACCAATTTACTGCGACATACTTTATATATTGGCGTTTTCTTCTTAAAACCTATACTGAGGAACTGGGTCGCAAAGAAATCTTTTCCCTTTTTTAATGGAACGTCTACGGCGGGGCTGTTCGACTTTAGCAGTCAGTGCATTATGTGAAGAAATAAACAAGACAAGCGCAAGATTAATGAGATGAAATTCGTTGGGGAGTTGAAAGAAAATTGGAAACGTCTATTTCTGCGACTGGAAGGGAATTAATTTTTATCGGCCGTACCAATATAGAGTGCAGGGGAAGATGTATGGCTTTCAATTTCTGTGCCTCGTGTGTCACTTATGATTTACTGTCGGTTCCTTAGTAGGGCACAAAGACTAACAAATGTTTAGATTGAGTTCGATAAATACTAAAAACACGTGTGACGATATGTAAACTTATAAATCTTACTCAGTACAAGTTGTGGTATGTAAAACGTTGCGTATATTCTATTGTGATGCTAGTTTACACTACATTCTGTCCAGACATAATAGTAACAGAAACTGAGACAGCAGTTCGTAAACCGCATATCAACGATCTACAAATATGATTATTTTATAATTTTTATTATGATTTCATTTCGGGTCACTCTTTGTTCCATACTGCTAGAAAAATCGTCGGTCGCGAGCTTCCAGTAACTCGCAGATATATTTTCGTTAGCTCGCGAAATGCAAGCTACAAAAACAGGGGATCCACGTACGAACATTTTGTCAACTGTATTCCATCGGCGGTGAGACCACATATACAGTAATTATATTTTGAAGAAAGTCACTGACTACCTCCTTAACAAGAATTACGCTGGTTTACATTTTTAGTACGATATTTATATTTAAATTCGTCCATTACGAATAAGATGAAACACCACGCACAGTAGCTGAAAACAGTAATGGAATAGGTTTACCGCTTTACAAATTATGTTTTTTAAACTTAATTATTTGTATAGAAATATTACAGAATTTGTTTCCTCAAACATGTAAAACAGTTTGTAGAGGATGTTTTTTGCGAAAATAATCTCTTCCTAGCTGCCATGCCATGCCATGTTTTGAAACTTTGAAAATTTAATTTTCAGAAACAAAAAACTGTTATACAAATGTGTGCTAATACAATTTCATTTTCATTTTCGCTTAAAATACACGTGTTTCATATACGGAGCCCTCCTTTTCATTTTAACTTCTACTGTTATGTAGAATTCAACCTCATTTTGATAATTTTTAAAACACGAAAAGAGAACTATTTAAATTTTGATATTTTTAATTTAGAAGTGTTAATCCGTTTACATGTAGATTATAACCGTAAATTATATGAATATAATTTTATTTCAATACTGGTAATATTTTAGAGTAAGAGTACAGTCATGTTTGTGTATATTATTATACTCTTCCTTTTGTTTTACAAATTTAGTTTTCTTAATTCCTCTTATTGTGTTCGACCGCTTTCTTTTTTATATTCTTTTTTCTGTCTTCCAGTTAGTTATCAAGTTTAACGAAAATCTGAAAGGATGCCAAACACCTAGGAAAATATTATAACTAGTAAGCTCCCTGCTGCTGAACTCGTTCATTATTTTGAACGAAATACATTTATTATTAAATAAATCAAAATCCAGACTACTCTGCCATTTTTTAGTAAGACAACAATTGTAAAGTAAACGATAATTATTACTTTTTCATCCCCTATGGTTTTTTTTGGAGTCGTACTGAAAATTCTTATTTCCGTATTGTTTTATTTTTATTTAATTTTATAATCCTAATGCCAAAATGACAAATAATTTAGCTAGTTCTTACGTTTATATACGTTTCCGTAAGTATCTTATACATACCCGGAAACCTTGTAATAATACGTTTCTGTATACATAACTGACAACCTTGTAAAAAAGTAACTTTGCAAATATAGTTTGTTTTTTTAAGGGGACCAGGACGTGAAAGCCAGTCCCCTGTTAATTAAATGGAGTTTCGCTTGTCAGCTAGGTACATTTATTTCAAAAACTATTCAAGACATTCAAGAAACTTTTCTCCCTGAACGTTAAATATATAAGGCATACTGTGAACCTCATTAAATTCGTTATTGTTAAAAATGTAATTAGGGTGATTTTTCAAAAAAAAAAGTGCTTCCTAAATATAAAATTTTTATTTCTTATTGCAAACATAAAAAGTTCATACACTAGATACCAATCTTACTTTTGGGTTCAGTGCAAGCACTGTTAGGAGACAAACATAACAAAAAAACGTCAAGTATTTAGCATGTTTCAGTACAGACTTATATGGGCCTGTAAAATATGCACTTTCGAAAAATCGCATTTAAAGTTTTGAAATGTTTCTTTTTCTGAAAGCGCCTGTACTATACGCATATTTCTTTCTTTTCAGCTGTATATTCTTTATTCTGCTTTCCTATCTTCTTTCCAGAACACTCTTATATGCTTCCCAAATCCTTATTTTATCAATAAGCTTCAACCCTGAATCATAAATGTACCTGGTATAATGATGAACCTTCATTAAAACACAGAACTGCATCAGTTACACCAAATTTTAAAATTTCAAGTCCAATAGAACCGGTTTTCGATAGTCTCGAGGGAAGTAACTTTTTCAGACTTTCATTCGGGTTTTAAGTCTGACCATGCAGACAGAGCTTCAAAAGGTTAGTGTCGGCCAAGTCCTTAAAAACTGGCTTGACTGTATCCATAAATACCGGAGGGAGAGAATTAGAGTGAGTATACTTGTTCCCTGTTGGAAGGAATTTTTTTTATCTGCACCAAGGGCCTGTACCTATAGGACACAACTCGCGTCTTCAGTTCTCATCAGTGGACAACATGTGGGAAAAGGTAGACCAAATATTTTTTTGGCATCATTTTGATGTCTTCAAGATTACAACGTATAGCTAGTCCACAATCTGTTTGGACCTTATCAATGATGCTATCTGTTAGTCTTCCCTCTCCCATCCCAATGTGCTTCCTATCACTCAGCTTTTATCATTTACCATCATTCTTCAGCCTTTGTAAACCTGCACCCTTTTCTTTTCTGGACATGACCAATGCACTCCGATTTTGTTATTTTTACATACCAAGTGGCTTGTAACAAACAGTAACAACTATCTTATGATGTAAAACTAAAATGTAACGAAAATTCACATTAGAGACTCACTCTGATCGTGGCACGCCAAAACAACAACCACCACCAACAATGGTGACGATTTCATGGAAACGATTAAAAGACAACACACCCAAGTACCAAAGGAAGTAGTTTCTGATGTTTGTAGTTCCCTCAGAAACGCCTGGATTAAAACGGTCATCAGTTCGAATACCTACAATAATTCAAAAAATTGTACACTCGAGTTATTTAAAACGGGTTATAAAATCGCATATATCTTCACATAAGCCTATATTGTAATCCAAATAATATAATGTGTCGCTACATATTTTGGGATATCTTACCTGCTTAAGGGGAGATCCGCACTTTTTTTGTCCAATGCATTTTAAATGGGCGAACAAGTGTTTAATTAGGTACCATTAATTAATGATCTATTGAAGCTATGTATTTGAAATTTCTACCGTACCTTAACACATATATTTGTCACATGATGTACTAGTTTGAACCAATTTAAGAAAAAATACCAATATAAAAAATAATTAATTTAAAAATTTGTTGTAAAACTAATTATTCAAAAGAACAGATTAATTCTAGTACACTTTGATTGTTACACTGTAGTGTTCAACAACAACAAATTTTAAGTCAATAGCACTTATAGTTTTTGAGAAAAGTGTACCTAATTGTTGAAATCCATGGTTACGGAAAAACGCGCGTAAAGCTAAACAATGGGATTGAAAAACAACGCGTAATACTTTTCACTTTATTTTTTTTTTATGTTTACATTAATGTAGTTAGTCTCATAAAAGTGTATATTTTCTTAATCAGGATGAAATGGAGTATAGTTTGGGACAATAAAAGAAATTCGATTTTTCGTCCGAAAAACTGCTGATCTCCCCTTAATAATTAAGAAACGTTCAATTTTTTTATGTTAGAGTATTGAGATAGGAAACGAGACTGATTTTAAAAGCATGCTAAACACGCGCGCACATGCACACACACATTTATGTAACTGTCTGACCTGTCTATAGCAAAAGTTAATCTTGTCACTGCTGCCTTCTCGTTTCCTCTGGCAAACGCCCCTGGCATTATTAGGTTGCGTTCTACGTAAGCATGATTCGAGGTCGACCAAATATATTTATTAACTTATAGGACGTTGAGTTGAAAATATAATTTAATTAAAGGCTCTACAGACGGCAGGGATTGTTAGTTCCCCTAAACGTAGCCTAAAACTTGTTCATTTGGGGTGGGACTAACTATTTTGTACGGCTTCCTTCTTACCTCCGGGTTACTGACCTCCTCAATTTCCAAGCTGTTGTTACATAAAACTCAACGCACCACTTCCTCGTTTACCAAAAAAATCTGCGTTTTCTTGAATCTCCCTATGTGCACAAACCTTATTCGCCAACACACACACTCGTCCTTCATACAAATTGTATGATATCCAGATATACGTATATATGTATTTCGATGTGCGTAAACGCGGGTTAATAAGTTTGAGTGTCATGAATAACAACTTAATTTTTTACATTTATTTATGAAATATGTTAATACATAAATAAATAGATAACAGATGACTAGTTCTCTATATAAGTACTTAAAAGTGACATCCTATATACAATGTATAAAGCCAAGATCTGCGCAATGGTTTCACTGACTGTACGCAAGTTTAGGTCACTACAGATGCCTTTATTGCTGACGAACCACGGGTCTTCGGTTATGGCACGCAGCACCTTGGTCTGAAACCGTTCCATTATAGCGATGTTGGATTTGGGAACAGTTACCCAAAGCTTTAAGCCGTATGTCCACACATACTTCAAGACAGTATTTGTAAACCAACAGCTTATTTCGCATTGACAGTTATGCTTTTTGACCACGTAGAACCGTTCCATTTTGAGTTGGGTATCTTTTACTCAGAATGTCCAGATATATCTAAAATCATCATCATCATCGGCTCGACAGCCCTTTGTGGGCCCTGGACTTCTTAAAATGATTTCGCTATTTTCTCTATTCATAGCCATATTCTTCCAATTTCTAATTCCAAGAGTACTGATGTCCTGACTCGCCCCTTCTCTCCATCTCAGTTTTTGCCTTCCAACTTTCCTTTTATCTTCTGGTTTGGCATTAAATGTGTTCTCAATAATTCTGCTTTCACAAGCATGTATAATGTTTTCTATTCCATTGTAATCATTTTAATTTAATAAAGGTGACCACAGATATACTTGACAGCCTTTACAAAATTGCTGTATGTGCCTTATCACAAAGAGCGCATAATCTTCTTACTTTCTTGCGCATAGTCGATAGTCGTGCGCACCTGCACATTTAGCACAACAGAATTTTATTGTGTGCATTGATTATTTGTGTAGCCATAGTTTTAGCATCGTTTACGCTGAATTATCATTTGCTTTTTGTATAGGGTTTTTTATATTGTATATTTCCCCATTCTTACTTTTACTTTAGCATCGTTTACGCTGAATTATCATTTGTTTTTGTATAGGGTTTTTTTATATTATATATTTCTCCATTATAACTTTTACTTTCAAGATCGATGAAGAAGAGGTTTTTAGGTTCTTTAATTGCTCTGATCAGGACCCTTCTCCTCTGGCGTTGTTTTTATGTCATTATTGTCCGTACTTCATTCTATATCTCTTGGTACTATGCAATATAATTTTACTTCAGGTAGTTTATGTGTGTGTCGTACGATGTTATGTTTGTCTAACAATTCTTTGTTTTTTGTTGTTTTTTACATTATTGGCTTGAATTTTCATTTTATTTTCCGATAAAATTTTATATGTGAATTCGTTTGTTGCATTTACAGTTAGTTTTAGCAGGCCCAGAACATCTATGGTAAATCCGTACAGTACGAATGGAGGAACGTGTGTAGTCTGTGGGTACTTTTTTGGTTTGGAAAGCGTTAGGGTTTGTTTCTTGTACATTAGCTAGAGCTTTGTATCGATTTTCCCTTTTCATTTGACTAGTTTCGGCTAAAACGTTGTTGATGATTATTGCCTAACTGGGCTTCCAATTATTTTTTTTTACGTTTAGTGGGCTCCGTGGTGGTATTAACTGAAAATGATTTGGTTCATCCACATTTAATTGTGGGTCATTATCTTCCATGACGGCTTCTTCTAACCACAAGGTTTTCCCTGAGTCCCGAAAAGGTGGAAAAAGCGGCTTAGTAACAAGAAGTAAGCAGAAAGTTTAAAGAAAGGGCAGTTTAGAGGCGGTGGTCTGCCTGTAGTTAATAGCGGTGGTTCATTAGACGATGGACTGCATGAGACATTCCATCTAATTAACTGATGTACAGCTACCGTACTAAGATTACATTGCAGCAGATAATCAGCGGAAGCGGAGAGGTTTCAACTGAGTGTCCCGAGATCGATAACACTTTAATTGTTGCAATTTATAGGCTACTCTTCAGCAGTCATCAAGAAGAAACATCGGGCGGGTACAGAGCGTCTTTGACTGCATGCAGGCTGCTGTGAACATGGGAAACATCTATAATTTGGATGCAGCAAGCATGTTTGAGAGGGTAAAATTCAGCGTCCGATGAACCAAGAAAAAACTAAACAGATTCCACAATGGAAGCCAGAAGGTAGGAGAAAACAGTTAAGACACAGAAAAAGCTTGCAGAGGAGCATAAATAAAGAAACGAAATGAAGATGCCCGGAAGGGAAGGAGATGATAGATAACGGTGTCGATTGGGTATCGGAGACGTGAACGTTATAAACTTATTGTGTGTGCTCGTATGTGTGTGTGTGTGTGTGTACAGAGAGAGTTGAGAAGAGAGGGAGAGGAAGGCAGCAAAACATAGATAACCAGATAAACAAATCCAGAGAGGGGAAAGGAGTGGAAGCCGCGAGGAAGCACACAACTGATACTATACACTCAATCGTTCATATGTGTTCAAGGTAGAAAACGTAGACTAAGACTGTTACCGGCAAAATGAGCAGATCGTACACACGGTTCGTATGATTTACACGTTACACCGTTTGTTCTGAGTAAACTAATCAAGCACTTGACGAATGCGTGTGGCCGTGAAGTAACTGCCAATTATAGAAAGTAAACGAACAATGCTCAGCATTTAGTCAAACGAAAAGATCTGACAGGTTCCGAGAGGTACCGTCATCCGGAGGCATAAACACGCCGACCCATTTATCTACATTGAACACTGACATGTTTCCACTCACATTGATTAGTTTTATTGATCGCTGGCAATTTATCAACCTTTCTCGTTTTTGTTTTCAATTTTTTGGTGGTGTACACGTCATGTTAATTACATTTATTAATCACCGTTGTTTCACGACATTCGTGTGCTATACATTGTTAGTAAACATTTCTAATTTATTGTAGTTCGAAATGGTTTCATTGTTTTTCAAGAAACGTAAAATTTAATTAAACCAAGTAACTGATATTAAAAATTTGTACCATAGATATGATCATTCTTCAATTCGTGGTTATTTTAAGAAAACACTATTTATTTATAAGTAAGTGTAAGGAGATAACTAAAAAGAAGTGTGTTAAAATGTTAACACATTTAATAGCATTCTCAGGAGCAGCTGAGTATTTACGGGGGGGAGAACGGGACCGAAACCCTCTCCCCAAGAGAGTCGAAACTTGTCGTGAAATTTTGTTAATTTCTTAATTTTTAAGCTGTTTTATTAAGTTCTCAGCTGTGTGCTAATACAGTAGTAACCATTTTTAAAATAAATGTCTACAAATATGTTTATTACACAGCATTTGCTTGTATGTTTTAAATATGAAATATAGGAAAATCAAAATAAGTCAATAAATATCCTGCAAACGATGTTTCAATACCGCTTATTTTTATTGTGTTACTACTTTAATGGGACTGATTGCAGTATGTTATTGACGTTTTTCAGCCACTTTAAACGATTACAATATTTATTAGTCTTAAATTTTTTTTTTATTATTTTGTATGAAGCCGATTCGACCGGACACCCCCCCCCCCCGACCAAATTCTAGATACCCTACTGTTCCGGAGTTCTTCCGTGGTCTTCCACGATCTCTTGTCGCCACTGGCCTACATTGAAACGGTTGTTTAGGAATACGCCTTTTTACCATGCTCTCTGGCTACTCATGGGCTGGGGGGTACCGGTGAAATAAAATAGCCGGGGTGAACCAAAGTTAGCAATGGGCAGACCGGGCTCATCAGCCGTAGAGAAGGCGGCCGGTCTAGGGGTTGTGTGCCCCGAATCAATGCACCTGGTCCTTCAGTTGGGGGTTGTGCGAGGGGCTGGTAACCGTTCCATGTAAAATTTAGTTTACTCGAATACTTCAACAGAGGAAATATGCGGCTGTATATACTGTTCCGGAGTTGATATTGAAAATATTCAAACTATTAAAAAAGAGCTTTTCATTTTTCATTGTCATTTACCAAAGGCTTCTGTCAAAATCTTCCTTCGGCAGCCGTCCGCGCAGAATGTCGTCTGAGAAGTAGTCAGATAGTTAACTATTGTGCAAATTATCTTTGGGGTTTAACTCTCCTGTCTGAGTCGGGTGCAAAGTGTTGATTTCACTTTAATGTTGTTACACTGGAATATAACTTGATTATTTACTCGAGTCCAGTAATCGTTAAGTAAAGATGCGTCGCCCCAACAAAAAATTTAGAAATTCATAATACGTTGATTCACTGAAGTCAAATTAAAGACACAAAGCATATACAAACTTGAATCTGACACACAGTGCTAAATTGCAATACTTTAATGAACTGTATATTGAACAATTAGGCTACTAGTTTCGTATTTCCAATTATCAATGATTGATCTGACGCATTTTAAACATTACGTTAAATTTTCAAATACTCTTAGAAGTACAATTTTAATATTACAAGATTGTTATCTGCTGATGGTTAATTCCGTTAATACTTTTTTCGTAACAAGTCTCGGCCGGTGAGATTGAAAGTCTGATGTTTACCGCTTTGATATTTACCATTTTCGAAGCGAGGATGGATGATCTGAGAAAGAGACTGGTTAGGTGGCTGCGGAATAAATTGCTAAGCGTACAGGCTAATTTAATCACTACTCGGTTTACAGAGGAGAAAGATAGGGCGAGTAAGGAGAGGAAAGAAAGAAAGAAAGAAAGAAAGGAGTGAGAGAGTGTGTGAGAGGATGAGAACGGGGAGAGAGAAGGAACAGAATAATTTACCCGAATTACTTACGTGTTATTATTTACGTTTGTCCGTCTCCTAATAGTCTACTGATGACATAAAAGCGTTGTCAGAACATCACTGGTTTTTTATTTTAAATTTGACTGCACTTATGTTCTTCATCTTCATATTGCAATATTCTCTAACGAACGTCGGCTATTATCTTGGTGATAATATTTTTATTTACTGGTGGATGCGGTAGTATTGCTACACCATTAGCTCAGGTCCCCAACCAGGATGTATGGCAAAAAACGGGATAACCCTTACCTCTGCTTTTCCTTGTATGAATATTGTAACGGTCCTGTTTATTGGTGTTACAAAAATTATAAATATGAATATGTGAAAATTTTGTTTAAATTAAATTTATTGAAAAAAAAATTGTTTTTTCTATTTCTTTATTTATTAATTATTTATCAGTTTATTATTTATTAGATTATTCCTCGTTATTATATTAATTCCTTTCTTATTTTATTTTCTTTGGTTGTTTATGAAAAATTTGTTTAACGCGTTAAATAGATTATGAAATAGAATAATCGATTAGTGGTATTTGGATATTCGGTGATTGTAGCCTACTCCTTTGCGATGTTATTCTCTTCCTCCTTGACGTCCAGGCTTCAAGTGCTACCTGAAATTCTTTTAAATATATGTTTGCAAAGAAATAAAACTCAGAATTGGAATGTTAAATGAATTTATTAATCTAGTTGCGACTAATCGACTTTGAGTCGAAATACTGATTCACAGCTCGAAAACTCTTTATCTCAGGTCGTTTGGTTTATTTTATTTAAATTATTAACATTAAAAATTCATTGGTTCTTTTAACTGTTATCAAAAGTCAGAGAAAGGGTAATGCTGAAAGGTACAATACTTACAATTAAAAAGTTCTTACTTAATAAAATATAAATAATATTGATTATCAAAATGTTAGTAAAAAATGCAAATATTCGAACCACAGGCTAGTCTGGGGCTGACGTCATCACAGCTGACGCTGGGGTATATGATAAAAGATGGCCGCCTTCTTGCTACGTAGTTACACCAAAATTTTCCCGTCGATTCTCCTCCAAATAAATGTTGATTCTTTATGTGTCCTTCATCATAGTAATAGTGATTAATTTTCTTCGTTTTAGTGTGGTTATTCCGTATTAGTTATCCGTTGTTTGGTTCGGCAATAGGTGTTTAAAAGTGTCAAATAGTTCGTCCAGAAGGTTGTACTGATATTCACATTAGATAAATTCTGATTAGTGCCTGGACTGTTTCGATATCTTGTTTACAATATCCAATCTTCCTACATGTGGTTGGATTTCTTTTATTTGACTTTATTGTTAATAAATCATATTTTAAATTTCCTTTTTCATAGGCTTAGTTCATGTCAAATTATTTTTTATCTTTCTGAGCTATATCTTTCTGATGTGTTCACCTCGACGTTTAACAATTAACTCCCAGTTTTTTCTTCATCATACAAAAGGTCCTGGCTGATTTATTAGTAAACTAGCGAGTACCCGGCATGCGTTGCAATGCCACTCAAAGAAAGAAAGTGTTTGTATATATATAATATATAAAGACTTCGTTCGCGTGGTCTTCAATTTAATGCGATAATATATTTAGAACAGAATCTATTCCATTGGGTTGCCATAGTAACCAGATCTAATAAGTTAGTTTTTTAAGACTCGAAAGGACCCCCCAGAGGATCGTATCAAAAAAAAAACACCTGTCCTATGTTGGTTCTCCCATTGCGTAAAATATTTGTGCCAAAGTTTGGTTGAAATTGGTCCAGTGGTTTAGGAGGAGATGTGGAAGACCCTAAAGAACCCCCAAAAGAACCCCATTGAAAAAACACCTATCCTATGTTGGTTCTCCCTTTGCGTAAAATATTTGTGCCAAGTTTGGTTGAAATCGGTCCAGTGGTTTAGGAGGAGATGTGGAAGACCCCAAAGGACCCCCCGAAGTATCATATCGAAAAAACACATATCCTATGTTGGTTCTCCCGTTGCGTAAAATATTTGTGCCAAGTTTGGTTGAAATCGGTCCAGTGGTTTAGGAGGAGATGTGGGAGACCCCAAAGAACCCCCAAAAGAACCCCATTGAAAAAACACCTATCCTATGTTGGTTCTCCCTTTGCGTAAAATATTTGTGCCAAGTTTGGTTGAAATCGGTCCAGTGGTTTAGGAGGAGATGTGAAAGACCCCAAAGGACCCCCAAAAGGACCCCCGAAGGATCATATCGAAAAAACACATATCCTATGTTGGTTCTCCCTTTGCGTAAAATATTTGTGCCAAGTTTGGTTGAAATCGGTCCAGTGGTTTAGGAGGAGATGTGGAAGACCCCAAAGGACCCCGTCAAAAAAAACCTATCCTATGTTGGTTCTCCCATTGTGTAAAATATTTGTGCCAAGTTTGGTTGAAATCGGTCCAGTGGTTTAGGAGAAGATGTGGAAGACCCCAAAGAACCCCCCAAAGGACCCCATCGAAAAAACACCTACCCTATGTTGGTTCTCCCGTTGCATAAAATATTTGTGCCAAGTTTGGTTGAAATCGGTCCAGTGGTTTAGGAGGAGATGTGGAAGACCCCAAAGAACCCCCCAAAGGACCCCATCGAAAAAACACCTACCCTATGTTGGTTCTCCCGTTGCATAAAATATTTGTGCCAAGTTTGGTTGAAATCGGTCCAGTGGTTTAGGAGGAGATGTGGAAAACCCCAAGAACCCCCCAAAGGACCCCACCGAAAAAAATTCATAAACCTTCGCGGGCGTGCGCACAACAACTCACCGAAGTTTCATCGGAATCGGATGAATGGTATAGGAACGCATACGGGACAAAGAAAGAAACAAACATTCATTTTTATAGATATAGATTTACATTGTTTCAGTCAGCTGATTGAAGTCTCAAGTTTGGTTTTGTACAAAAGAATTGAATTTTACATTATATTATAAATTACATTTTGCTTATTATCTATTCTTATTTAATTCTAATTACATAATCAAATTCCTCATTTACTTCTGAATAATTTAATACCATACCTGATATATTTTATAGTATTTTTTTAACTCAAAAGTCACATTTACAGTATATTTGGTTGTAGGCCTTAACTATTTTACTTACTCCCACATTAAATGGTTTACAATCTATGTTAGATTCCAATTATCATTAAACAAGATCGTTGATTGAATTATTATTATTTGGTTTCTTTAATTCTCAGTAATTTTATGATTTACTTAGCTAATTTGAATACTATCTCCAATTTAGGCTTTTCTTTAGACTCAGTGTTATTACACTTGCATTTTTCCTAATAATATCCTATACATTCTTTAATTACTTTCACAAAGTGTTGTTACATTTATTATAAATGGTTACTGAGTTACACTCAACAATTTTCATTCATTTAATTAGTTTCACCAACTTATTTTCTAATAATTTATAGTGGTGAGATTTACAATTTGGCCTATATTTTTTATGTTAGTTCAATTACAAAGTTTACTATTATTTCAGCTTGCTAATACCCTTTCTGACATACAATTCTAATAAAATCCTAACAACTAAATTGTCCTTACTTAATTACAACATTGTTTTTGATTAATTGATATTATTGCTTATTTTTTGAATTATAACAAGGTGGATTTTATGTCATACTACAATATTCTTCATACGTTAGTGAATTACAATCGTACTAGAGATATAATGGGATGGTTTCTCTGTTCCACGGCTGATTCAGTAACAATTGTTGTTTGAAATATCCTAAATGTATACAGGTGCAGTTTTTTCTTACATCGTGACTTGTCACTGAAGGATACTGATGAATTATGCCATTCCAAACGCCAGTGATTCAGCTTACTTACGAGGACACAGTTTGTTAAAACAACAAGATTATTGTTCTAGAATTCATCAAAACATTTACGTTTTTTCAACTCACAAATATTCGCTTTGGAGAAAAGTGTTTATTATCCGGTCACAGTGCAAGTCATAATACGAATTTCCGCGTCTAAAGCTTGAAATATGCTTAAAACTGCCTCTTACTATCATGTTGAGACAGACAGAAGAAATAGTTTACAGCGATATCGCTTTTAACGATACAATTTCCAGGTCCCGGTAAATTTAAATACGAAACAGTATTAGAAAATACGAATAAACTATATCGTGAACAACGTAAAAAGGTAATAACGATAGAAATGTTACGTCCATAGAATCAAGACGCATCACGTTTAGCGTTGACATTGTTATTAGTGGCGAAGCGTCCATACTCTGTGTAAGAGCCGAGTAGGCTACATCTTTCGATAGTACAAAATCTTTTTTTTATTTCGTTAAATCTATTAACTTTTCCACATAAAAGTTATACTGCATGAATGCTAAATACTAAAACTTTATGTGTAAACAAAATGAGATGATATCAATCAACGGACGAAGGAGGGTGTTCATAATGTAACGGATCTTCATGTGAATGCTACTCGTCCATATTGTTACGACGGTCTACTGATCGTCGTATGGTACAGTGGAAAACAAAATACAAGACACCAATTAAGTCACTAATCACCAACTTTAATTATCAAAATTAAACAATTTGTAATCAACAAGATTCTCTTACAACAAATCAAATAAAAATTGCTCACATGCAATAAAATGTGAACTAATATAAATCACAATTGTATTACAGTTGTCCCGCACGATTACAAAACCCATAACACTTCGCCACAATAATTACTTTTCACTAATAACCACTTGAACCCACAAAGTAATCGCCCGATAATAACTCGCAACTCAAACGGAAACTGAACGTCGCTGAGTACTTGTATTTATACCCCGCCGAAATCCAGAAACATCCATACTACGCATTAACAATAAAGGAAAACATTAGAGCGTAATTCATTGCGGCCTTGACACAGTGCGCGCGCCCGCGCGACTTCTGCCACAGTCTAGCTAATCCATTGAGAATCACGTACGCACACACATTACAGCCGGATTCCTCTAGAACATTCGATAAACATGTAGATTGTTCTGTAATTTCGTAACAATATACTGACGTACCGCGTAGCCAGTCTACGGAGGTCATTGCTCCCTGCCACTGTGTACAGTATAGCGCCAAATGTGTTTGTGACAGGAAAGGCCATACTCCTTCTGTAGCTAACCGTTAGCCATACTCCTAATACGTTCCTACCGCTCCGTGTGATTCCACTGCAGCATATTTACTCTTGTAGTTACTGCATGGTACACAACTTTGTTTTTCCTAATGGTAATTATGATATTCCGTAGGCTATACCGTTTACCATACTTTATAATTTAAAATCATAAACGTATTGACTTTTGTGTTTTTTTTTTGTGATACTAATTTTCAGTTACATGATTTCAAATATACTGTAATTGAATATAGTTCAGATAACAGGATGAATAAAACGTATATTCAAACGTACTGTGGTAAAAATGCATAAAAAGCGTAAATCGATTGTGGCTGTAGGTGAGTCAAGAATAAGATTGGGGATAGGGGAGAGGAAATTGATTTCCGGCCGCTTACAAATCACAAAAATGCAAGCTTTGTCACTGGTTGTTATATTATTGTTTAGTTAAAGGAACGTGTTCTATTATAATCTACTGAATTAGCCTTGATTCTATAGACCTGTAAAAACAAAACATAATTATAATTTACCAATGTTTTTTGTAGACAAAGTCTACTGGTTTTTAAAAGAGACCACTGAAATTATAATAACGAAGTCATTCTTTTCTTCTCTATAGAGTAATGAAGAGGTTTAGTTTTATAGTGTTTTTTGTGTGTTAACTTAGTGGCGTTTATTATAAAATAGTTGCTGCCAACATGCCATAGCAATTGGTTTGGTTTTTTATATTGACGGAAAACTCATATAATATTTTGCTGGAAAGTAGTGAATCTATCGCGAATCTTGTCAAGAAGTTAAAAATATCTCTACAGTACAGTACCAATAATGATAAACAGTACCAAAAGAAGAAAAATAATGATATGGAAAGATCTTGAAACATCTGGAATAAGATACGTTGTCGTTTAAAAAACGTTAGGGCTAGCAAACATTCAGATACAGAGGGCACTTTTAAATTCTAATACAGTCGAACAATACCAAGTTATTGCCTAATTGTGCAAGCACGACACCAGAAATTTGCTGAATTAAACAAAACTGAATTTGTATCATGGATTCAGCGATATCGTAATCGTCAGAAAATTTACGATGAAACAGTTGACGTTCTAAACGATGTCCTGAGCAGTGGTTGAATAGAACAGATGAGACAAAGTTACACGTATGTTATAGTGATGAGCATATTTTTAATAAGGATTAGACGTGGTTATTTTTATGACTTGCCTTTGATAAAACTATGACTTTTCGAATTGAAAAATATGTGTGAGAGAAACTATTGACAGCATTACCGTTGTTGCAGAACAGGAACTAAACTTGAAGCGTATACCTGATAGGAAATGCTGAAAACCACCGATTTTTGTAGGTATAAATGGTTACCTGTAACACGCTGTTCCAATAAGCTCATTGGATGATTTTAAAAATTTATTAAATTTATTTTCGAGAGATTATAACAAAGATTTAACCGCAGAAAAATCTTACTACTATTGAATAACTGTTCCGCTTATCCAGCTTTAAGTTTATACAATGGAAAACTTGTTTTCCTGCTTTCCAATACTAGGTCAGTCCTTCTACAACGACCCAGATATAATTTCCGTATTTAAATGTGATTTTCGGAAAATTTCTCTGAAAACCATACATAATTTGAAATCATAAAATACAAATTTTTGTATCTTTCCAATAAATTCTTATGATAGTCAAATCGTTGAAAAATGCATAGTTATAAAGAACTACGAAGTGTTTCCGCCGTGCAAGACTATTTTCTCAGCAAAACCAATATCAACAGAACAATAGTATTCACAACAAAATTAGTTACCTGTATAAAAGTCAAAAACAGGACTTAAATCTTCAATAAAGTCTGACCAAACTTTAGTGTAAAATTTATCCACATAAACAACATGTTTGTTGTTTTGTGTGAACTGCAGTGCAGTGAATATTAGGAAGTGTCATCAATGGAACGGTTATAAGAACAGTTCTTCTCCTCAGTATTCTGTTCTTTCGATAATGCGCATAATCGCTAAAACATTAACGACACATTTTAACCATTGCTTGCAGTTTGCTAGTAGCTATATGATTAATAGTTAGGATAGGACTTCACTTGTCTTTTTACATCTGCTGAATGTTACTTTGTATAATGTTAGAAAGAATACAGACCTTTATAATTATTTGGTCTAAACAACCTAAGCGTCATATAATACAGTGCAGGAATCTATGTACAGGTCACGGATAAAACGATATATCGGATGTAACCATTAAAATTTTAATCAACTTCTACATCATTATATGCGATTTCTGTTTAATAAAACTTTGTTAAGGTTTAGAGCAGGCTGTAAATATAAGAGTAGTATTTATTTTAAATTGTAAAAACAATTGAAGTACTATAGCTTGAGCTGAGGATATTGCAATTGAGGGAACGGGTATGACAGCTGTGAATGAAGTGAAATATTTAGCTGAATTATTAACAAACAACAAATACGCAATGCCAGAAATTGTTAAGTGTGTAAGATCATAGTGAACTGTCCTCGGGAAAACTGATAACATTATGAAGACTAACGCTCTGCCACTGTGTTTAAAACGAAAAGTGTATCAGTGTGTTTTATGAAGCGTCTTGCAGAAACATGTGCAATGAACATAAGATTAACAATCAAAACAATCAAACTGGGAAATCTGCAGAAAACGTGGATAGACTATCCTAGGAGTAACAAGGTGAAACAAGAAAATCTAACTAGAAGGCATCATGCCATTTATAAGGCCAAAAAATTAAATGGAGGTGGGTAGAATATGGCAAGACGAGAAAATAGCAAACCCAGATAAATAATGAAGTCATAACGTTGACCTTTGCAAGATGGAAAAGTGATCTGATTAAATAGAGAAGTAACTCAGAAGTCTCTGACAGGTCGTAAAGAATTCGCTGAAAAAACTGATAATTACAGGTAACCGATGTGTTAGCATTGGTAGCATTGGACAGACTAGGACTGCTCCTTCTGACGACGATGACAATGGTGATAATGATGATGATTATATGCTATATATGAATAGTTCATAGTAGAATGTGAATAGCTGTATACTGATAACATACTTATACTGTTTAATATAGACTACTTCCGCCTTGTGGGAAGTGACGTATTTCTAACAATCGTAATTCTGAATATTTAAATTCGTAAATTAAGTACCAGCATCTTCCAACAGACAACAATGGCTTGATCTGTTGACCCAAACCTGCCTTTACACTTATTAAATATTTATCATCATCATCATCATCTTCACTTCAAGGATTAGATCCTGGTTGTCCTGTCCGTTCGTGTACCAACATGTCTCTTACTACCAGCGGGTTGGTATCTCAAGGCTGCTACTGGTACTTTACTATTTGGCAAGCGGTCCAAGCGTTAGCACCAGCTTCTCCTATTGCGAGTCGATCGTTAATCCTCTTACGATGTTTTCACTCCTTTGCCGATGTAGGAGGGAATATCGTTGAGCAGATATTAACAATTTAATTTCAGCACTTCAGTTTTCTTTTCTTCCTTTGCACTGATGTCCGTCCAGGTTTCACTTGTGTACAGGAATAAGGGAACAGCGTGTTTTGTAAAACATCATGCCTGTATCTGTATTCTTTCTTGTTTAACTTTTACCCTTCATTGGATCATTTCAAAGGTGCTTCTAAAGTTTGCTAACTCATTATTTAACTTATTCTTATTAAGTCCAACTATAATAATCGTAATTGTGAGGTACACGCGCCTTAGTTAAATAAAATAAAAATTAATCGTCCCTTAAAGCTTAATTAAACCAGCTTATTTTAGCTTAAGTCAGATTAAATAAGCTTAGTTAATTAATCAGCTAATGTTAAAATGCTTTATTAGTATTGTCGTGAAGTGTAATAAACAAAAGACTGTCAAGTACACGTATACATATGACAAGCAACTAGCAGCTAGCCGGTTACAGATAACTTGTTTCTATTGAACAGACGGCTGTATATCATCCCCGGCAGTAGCGTAACTCCGGGGAGAAGGATCACCCCCCCCCACCTCCACCACCAGAACTATTCAGTAAAATCCCCCACCAAAAATTTCAGTGAAATGCCATAAACATTAAACGTAGGCCTATTTATAAGCCATATGCGTGTGTTAAAATGAGGCTTATATATAATTATACGAGGATTGTTCAGTAGAAACACGTATGATCTGTACTTAAGTACTAGTGACGCGTCTGTCAAAAATATTTGCAGTTTGCCCTTTTCTAAGCATTGTGACTGGGTTGAAAATAGCATCTATGATAGAAAATCCGTCCCAAGATAACCTGCGTGCCGTTATTCAGTTTTTGCCCGCTGAGGGGCGTCAGCCAATGGAAATTTATACGAGAATAAAAACTGTATATGGTGACTATAGTTATTGTCACGGCAGTGGTTGAATGGTGCAATAAATTTCGACGAGGAAGAGAATCCACTAAAGATTTGGCCTGCCCCCGACCTGCACGTGTTGCAGCATCACGTAAAAATGTGAGACAGCTGGAAACTGCTTTACATGCAAATAGGCGCATCAGAGTTAGAGAACTTTCTCAAATGTTGAGCATCAGCGTGGAAACTGTTCATTCCATCATTTAAAGTCTTGGCTATCACAAATTTGCTGCTCAGTGGATTCCACGATTGCTTACTGATGAGCAGAAAAATAATTTGCGTTCGGCCTTATAATTACAGCATTTGATGCGCTATTAACAAGGTAATGCCTTTCTACACCAAATTGTTGCCGGTGATGAGTCTTTGTGTTATCACTACGAACCAGAATCCAAATGTCAGAGTATGCAGTGGAAACATGCACAATCTCCGAAGGCGAAAAAATGTCGGTCCCAACCTTCGGCAGGAAAAGTAATGGTGACCATATTTTTTATTATCGGGGTGTGCTGTTCTTAGATTTTGAAGAACCTGGTGTCACAATCAAAGTTGAGCGATATGCAGACAGCTTAAAACGCTTACGGGTCAGCACCAAGAATAAACGTCCCGGGAAGCTCACAAATGGTGTCATTCTTCTGGTTGATAATGCTCGACCCCATGTAGCCCAGACGATTCAAGATCTCTGCTTGGTCGTATGAAGTGGGAAGTCTTAGAACATCATCCTTACAGTCCCGACATGTCCCCGTGCAATTATCATGTTTTTGGCCCATTAAAGAAATCACTAAAAGGACGGCGGTTCAAATCGGGCGCTGATGTAGAGTTTGCTGTTAGCTAATGGTTCCGCAAACAGCCGCAAGAATTTTACTAGCAGGGAGTCTACAGATTAGTGCAACAGTGGGACTCATGCCTTAATGCTAATGGAGCCTTCTTTTAAAATCGTGGAATAAAATATGCTTTACAGCCTCTAAACGTGTTACTCTTGAACAATCCTCGTATCAATATATTAAACATCTCATTTGCCTGATTCAAACCTTCAAAATAGTCTCATCCTCACTCCCTCCCCAAGAGTAGTTCCTAGTTACGCCTGTGATCCCCGGCGTTCACAGAATTGTATGGAAACAAGTCAGCACTGACACAGAATTAAATTATCCTTAATCGTTTCAGATATTTAGTTAGTTGAAGCCCTCACCTGCAGCCACGTATCCTGTCCCATACATCTCGACATAACGGCTACATCCCATCTTGCTGATCAACACTCCCCCAAGTACGACATACCTGGTGACTGCAGTCATCTCTTCCCCAACACTTTTCCTTCAAGAATGTTATGCGGAAACGGTGTCTTCAATCCACATTTATCTTTAATATTAAGTAAATTAAATAACAGTACGTATAATCATATCAAGACGCCTTCTTAGGATTAAATCAAGGTAGGTTATATTTTCTTCAGTTTCGTTATTAAAACACCCTTTAGAATTCATCGCAGTGAACACGCCAACAATTGTAGGCCTACATAAAGATTCCCCACCAACGTCTCAATGAAAAATAAGCACAACACCAAGTTAGTATGAAGCAGAACACAAAAGTTATTCGTAAAATATAAATCCGGCATAATTAAAAAGATTTTAACTGAATTCAGAAAAAAAAATATATAATGGAAGATCGCAAGGATATCAGCAAGATCTTTTCCCAAATAAATATGCTCCTTTGATGCAAAAGCAGTGTTATTAAGGTGATATATAGCCATATGGTATTTTTTGTTTAATTTTCCGAATATCTGACGTCTGTTTGCAAAACAAGCAACAACAGCGTCCGCCGTGTGGAGCCGTCTCCTAATTAACAAACTAATTATATTAATATTTTTCTCTTTACGGAAAAGGAAACATTTAATGTGTCCAAGAGAACACGATCACCAGTAATAAATTAACGTTATATATCATTCATTTTGAAGATTGTTAAGGATAACAGAACTATATGCTTCACTGCTCGTGCTATAAAAAAAGTAAAACCTCACATAGTCGTATGAATAAAGGTAAAGAAATATGAATTTATCCTTACATTCTGAAAACGAATGTACACACAACCGAGAATACTACACCAACAGAACGAATTATTAATTCTTAAAATACGATTTCCACCTTGTGTATGAACAATTAAAAAAAAACTACAAAATAATCTACAGGAAGCACTATACAAACAGTTGTATCCGGATGAGATCGCCGGCTGTCACATTAGTATTCTGTTTCACGCTATTATTGCTGACATCCAGCCAAAATGATAATAATAATTTCCTATCTGATCTTACCACCACAATATAAAAAGAAGTGTACTATTGTTTAAAATTTTACACTGTTCCGTGTCTAACTAAAACATAATTATTTTCGAGGATATGTACTTAACAAACAAATTCAATTCTTTTAGACAATTCAGATTTTTTTCTTCTACGAAGATGGAAAAGTACATCAGTATAAAAATAGTATTGACGATAGCATGTGAACAGAAGCATGAGACAAAGAATTTGTTGGTCTCCTATAAGAAGTCGACCAAACAACTAACGACGTTAGCCAAACCATAAACAAAAACAAAACTAAGCTAATAATAATAGACGCTCAAAAGTGCAACAAGGGGATTAGAGCAATTAAAATAATGAACATCGAAACCGTGGCTGTTTCCATACACGTTGGATTCGTATTAACAAATAAAGTGGAATGCAGATAGAAATTCGGAAACATTAAATCTATTTTAATATCAATATTAAAGGAAGTCTTAGGTAAACTTAAGATAAAATGCAAAAATAATAACGACAGTTTGGCTATAAAAATGGGACTAGGAATAAGCTAAGACATCACAGTATTTCTTTGTGTATCAGAATACTGGGCAATGAAAATCTTAAATAGAAAGATATTTGACGCTTTTGGGAAGCCGTTTTTTGACATACAAAGTTAAGAATAATCTTGGCAGAAAACAGAATCAATGAATAAATGCTAAACAACTTTAAATAATAAAAAACAAACTACGCACAAAGGCAACTGAGAGAATACCGATTGAACGAAAAGAACTGCGAAATAACTTTAAGAAAAATTTTCAAAAATGTAATATACAGAAATGGCCTATAAAACTCACTGCAAAAGGAACAAAGTTTGGGAAAAGAGGGCGAGAAGATCGCCGGCCAGGAACACGGAGTAAATAGTAGGACAGGATTGAATCTAACACACTCTTTTAAAATGTCCGAGAATCGGAAAGAATCGAAGACCGTCACAGATAGAAATTCATGACTCGATATCATTCAAAATGGAGCAGTCGACTAAGAAGACACACTTTCTTAATCATATTATACTGGTAACATAAATATTCCGGAAAAAATATAAGTAGGTCATGTTGATTTCTTCAAGTATGTTTTTGAGATTGTTTTTGAAAAATTGATAAATCGTCATTACCAAAAAGATCACGACTTGTTTAGTTTACAAGTAGTGGCGACATTTAACAGCTTGAACTATTTAGTTCTATGCTTTAGCACAAATCCTGTGTCGGTTGCTTTTTAGTTATTGGCATCTTCAGTTATTCTTTTTATGGCTTCTCGACTGCACTGGACGGAGACTTTTCCTATTAGATCAATAACAACGAACCATACCATGTTTTTATTGTAGATCTATAATTCTGAAAACTTAAATTCCTTAGAAAACGATGAAGCTACCGTTCTTTGAAAACTGGTTCCAAATCGACGATTTTCTTTTGGATTAAGCAGCTTAATAACTCAACAGGAAGTAAACCAGCGCAAACATTTTATTAATTATATTTACTGAAATTATAATAAATTATATATAGAATATGTACAAGAAAGGACAGTTATACCCAATATTTTTTGTGTTTTAAATAACATTTGTAAATATTAACATCTATAAAATCACATGTGTAGGGACACTTAGTTCACATGAACATAAGCTGTATACCTAATGACTGCGTATAATGTATTAAACCCGAATCTCGCAGAACGTGCTATAAAAAGAAACTTGAAAATAGTGTTCGGCAAACGCATCTCCAGGGGCAGCAAATTTTGTTTGAAGCTCGTCAGTGTCTTAGAGTGAACTGTCCTCATTCGCAGATTCAGCAGTTATTTCCGGAAACATGATTGTTTACAGTTAACAGTTAACAGAGCACTTTCAAACACCAATTTTTTGCGTTGTACGTCTACTGGCTTTAATCTACTGATACGGCACTTGCAACTTGCGACGAATTCTGTCCACGTCTTGGAATTTCTTTTCTTTTTGATTCTACCGATTAATTTTTACTTTTGGACTTCTACTTTTGCCTAAGTCCTTTTTTTTAGTGCAAGAACGTTATTACAGTTCACTTTAATGCTTTGAACTTCTTGTAGAGCTCTTCCTTCTAAATACAAGAAGATATGTCGGTTTCAGAACTCGTGTGACAAAAATATTCCGTTTAGAGACCACAAAAAGCATAACAATTTTTTGAGACGTCAGAAGAAGCTACACAAGTTAAAAAAAAGAAGGATTAGAATGGTTACTATTATATATAAGCTTCTATGAAAAAGTGAAATGTGAGACTTATTCCAGTAAACACAGATTAAATTTAAGTTCCGAACACAAAGACAGTTCAAAGAACTACTCAAAGAAGAAAAAACATTACCTGGGAACTACAATGAGTCACACTGAAATAAGATTTTAACGTACTTAGTGACATTTCGGTCACAGTAGCAAAACTTGAATAAAAATATCTTATAATAAACTATTGTTTTTGTAATTTTATTTTTTGTTTCATTTAGAATCTATCATTTTCTGCTTTGTTTTGTTTTAATTCAAATTCCTCAAACATATATTTTGTTAACTACCGTTATTTGTATCACTTTTCTCAGTAATACATTTTCTACAAACTTTATTGGAAACTGTTTTATTTGTTTATTAGCAATTTAACAAAGTTATTGCAAGGCAATCCTCTATTCTGACTGCTTCCATCGTAATATTTTTCTCGCTTACCGTTCGATCCCCAGAATCAGAGATCGTCCTCAGAAGTTGTGGTTGGCGGTTGAAAGACCCTACTGAAAGACCTAACAATATCCTGTTATATCCGAACAGAGGATTTACCCGTAAGAAATCACCCATCGTTTAGAGGTTTTAAAGACAGTTATTGTACTCGAAGCCTAAAAAAATATTTTTCCGACTTCAATTTTTGGCACTTTCTGTAATTTTTTTTATAACCTACTAGTCTCTAAAACCCTCTCTATATATGAAATACTGAACTACTAATTTTGTCCCATAATGTGTGTTCCCGAAATTTGTGTCTTGCATTATTACAGAAACATGGGTAAACTTTTCAGCAGATTCAATCCTCGCAAACAAAGCATTTTAGGACCTATGTTTATACAGATTTTTTCATATTGTTTTTAGCTCTAGCATCACTTTGTGAAATAGTTCCCTTTTCTCCCGGAACACTCTGTACACGTACTACGCATATGTACAGATAAAGTATGCCTGATATGTTCTCCAAACATATTTATAAATAATGTAAATTGTGAAAATATAATATAAGCATAAAGGAACCAAATAGGGTTCAGGGTAAAGTGACCTCTATTTCCTAGAGGTCTGTATCCGAGGACCATGACTGGAAGACGTTCCAATACCATTCTTTCCATCTCTACCGGTAGTCTCATGTCATTCACAGAGCTACTGAATGAATACCCAACCTAGAATAACTTATCGGCTTCCGTAAAACTCTCTCGTATAATATCTCAATTCTTCTTTCTTGCTTGCTGGCCAGAGTCCAAATATCACAACCATTCATAAAAACAGGTTTAGCTATATGTGTTTAGTAATATTTAAGTATTTTTCCTCTAACTTTCTAAAATTAGTATTTGATGAATATTCTTTTGAATAATCAACATTTAAATAAATGAACCACTGTAATTGTTTACCAAAAAAGATACGTTTGATATAAATCGATCAAATTATGTGCGTAGGTCTGACGTCACCACTCTTATGTAAGTTCGAATTTCCTTATTGAATACGAAGGCGTTTTCCAATATTTCTAAAAGGCAACAGAGTTGTATATTCGTCGGAAAAGACAGGTATAAATGCAAGCCTAACAAGTGACGTAATCACCTTAAAACGAATTCTGGCGTTACAGTCCAGTCTCGTCTACTCGTTAATTCAGTTTAGCCGGCCGTGCCAATTTCTTTATCCAGCTCACTGAAACAGCTCCGACTCTCACACGGTGTAATGCATTCTTATACTACACAAACTTTACCGATTAGGCTGATAATTTATTTTGAACGACAGTATAAAATTTACAGACCCATACTCGCACCCTACATACCCAAACTTACACACACACACACACACACACGCGCGCACTCACGCACACCCATACATTTATTTATGTATTTTTAATTTCTACTTAATTGTATGTAAGAAAATAATTCGAATGTTTTGTACTATTCAACGCATTTCACTATGGCAATTTTTCTAATATGTTTTAAGTAAATAGGTTTTAATAACTAATATGTATGTGTGTGAGAATTTTGCGATGTTATAAATGAGCTTACGTAAATTAATATTGTAGGGAAATATATGAAATTATGGTTCATTAAAATTTAATTAATTAAACAACGGTTGAAATTTAACCGTCAACGTTATCTCTTGACAATTTATTTTGTTGACCAACATAAATTTGACTAAAATTCTCTTTTAAGAATTTATTTTACACAGTCTTTAATCTTTTTAAAAGTTCTTTAGACTTTATGGTTGAATTTGTACTAATGGACTTAACTTGACTGTAGTCTGAAGGACGATGTACGTAGCTGTAGTTCGAGCCGGTGACTTGATGATCTATGGTTGGTCCCCGACACTCCTATAGAGTGTTCGTAATAATGTCGATGGTAGAGATAAGGGATAGGATAGAGTTCCTCAGGGTCGCATTCGGGTTTTTATTGATTCGAAATTTGACAAGTTAATCTCGGTACGCCCGTGGTGTACTGTTCTTACACCAGTTCCAGTACGCTTTAAGTGTCTTTCCAAACCTAGGCCAACAGTCTTACACTACCACGGAAAGCATTAGGATTTAATTTGCGGTCGATGTAAATAACTCGAGATTATCTCTACGAGATAAGCAACGTTCAATAAGGTAAATTCGTGCACTTGTGATCGTTTTCTCCAAACTTATCGTTTTTTGAGAAACGCACGAAAATCACGTTCTAATAACCGATATCAACTGGGGGTCTAGTAACCTTATAATCTAAAATGTTGGTTGAAATTCTAAAGGCCTACATGCCCGATATTTAATTTAAATGATGACATTAAAATCTGATCACGGTTTATTCTTGATAAGTCAAGAAATGTCGTAAACCTACAGCAAAATTACCAATAATTTTATGGATTTCCAAGCATGAATCAGACACAGACTTACACGTATTAAGAATAAGAATATTGACACCCAGTGAATAGTATATTTAATTTCGGCACATTTCTACAGAAAATTCAAAATGGAATAAATTTTAATATGTTTGGTTTTGAAAATTTACACACGTCACAATATATAATTTAAAAAAAGTTATTTTTATTTCACATTTATGTTTATTGGAAGCAGAGACAATTTATTATAGACAATTAAGTGTATTTTCAGTATTTTTAAGCATTTTGCTGTTATAACTGTTTATGTCTCCACACATGCTTGAAGTTGGAGTTTATTATAACGATTTTATGCTTAACAGTATCAGAGGTGGAGACGTTAGTAGTTATAAAAGTATCAAATAAATGCACACGCGCGCACATTCACCGCACATATGTATATATATAGGCTACGCTTATATTATATTATATTATATTTTGAAGAAGAAGAAGAATATATGCTGCATTACGCGCGCGCGCGCGTAATGGAAAGCCATTTATATAATTTATTCACAACTGAAAATTTTTACGAGGACGTAATATTAATCGCCATCTGACTTCAAAAGTGACTGATACTGGGTGAAAAGGTAAAATATACACGGGCATTAAAAAAAACGCCGATTGACCGGACGAATGAGTAACATTCTAGTGATTTCACTGCGTCATGTATTTTTATAAACAGCTGGAAGGGTTGCGTAATAAATGAGAATGATTATTACGCACGCATGGGGTTGGAGCAGGCGACAGATTGCAGTAGTTATTAATGTTGGTCAGTCCGGGGGTGTAGGCAGCGGCAGCTACCCTATGTTACCGTGTTACAATTATTTATAGTTTCAAATTACATGGGGTTTATTGCCATGTACGTTGTCACCTATCTGTTCTAACACCCCCGACAAGACCCCTACGACGGTACAGTCTGTATCTCCTATGAGTCTCACTCTCCTCCCACCTACCCCTTTCCGTTCAGTTTCTCTTTCATTCGCCCAAATTCTTCACATTCTCCCCACGTTGCATTATATTTTCCTAGTGGAAAATGTTTGGAAAACAATGACAGTAACAAAAAAATAATATTATCCTGCTGCGTCAAATGTAAAACATACGTACATGAAACATATAGCCTAAGTGCAGTAGGCCTACATGGTCGAATGAGACCACTGTGAATTACTGTGATGGATGTGAAAATGGAAGAGTCAAAATCTCAGTTATACCAAATCGACATGAGATCGTTTCTGGTGTTTTCGACTGATTTGTAAAGTAAATAAATGTTTTCGATATTAGCTTTTTAAAAAAATAAATTTATGAATATCCTTCTACTGGAGTATGGCTTCAGATTTAAGCCATGTATGCATTTACTTTTTAAATCAGAATAGTTTTCTTTCATATTACTGTATAATGTATATTCACTATAATAATAAGTTTCATTATAATTTCATATCTTTATTAATCGACGTTTTATTTCATTAATAAACTAGATTTAGTTAACCCAAATGATATTATTTCATTATTTTTGATCAGCTAATTAATCTTAATATAAATAAAAGTCATTGTATGTATCTGTGTATGTATGTATGTATGTTCCACATCTCCTCCTAAACCAGTGGACCGATTTCAACCAAACTTGACACAAATATTTTATGCAACGGGATAACCAACATAGGACAGGTGTTTTTTCGATACAATCCTTTGGGGGGTCCTTTGGGGTCTAAAAAACTATTAGATCTGGTTACCATGGCAACCCAATAGAATACATTCTGGTTGCCATAGCAACCAACAAAATAAATACCTTTGTAGTTTAATGAGAAAATTTCTCGATTCTGTTAACCTTACATTTCTAATATTGTTGCTCTTTTTGCTTGGCGAAAAATCGTGCACCATATCCGACAATTTAACCAAGGTTTCTAAGTTCATACCAGCATTAATTATAAATAAAGATATAGGTTATGATATCGAAGGTGGTGTATGCATCTTAAGAAACTAAGCGAGTATAAAAAACAACGTTTTGATAGCGAATGTATTCAGATTGTAGTGTTCAGACAATATAAATGCGCTTGATAAGTCTAAATTTAAAAATTGATAAGCTGAAATCTATAGAAGTATTGTATTGTTAGAATAAGTTTAGGAGACACTAATTTAACAAATACCTTATTTCAACATTAACACAATTAAAACGACAGTTAAATACGCAGCGCGTGCAAGTACTGTAGACATTTTATTGAAAACTAATTTAGCTGTTCGCCCTCTCCCAGAGTTAGAAATCGAGCAGGTGCATCACGCGCAACAGAATTCTTCTCCAGATATAAGAATAAAGTTTATGACATGTTCTTAAGCAAGTGCGCTACAGAGTATTCCTCCAGTAAGAATGCGGACGTAACAATATAAGGAAGATTATACAATATAGAAGTAATATAACGTTAGAACAAGAATATGTGCATTTTTTGGATAACTACATTCGCCGTTCGCACTCGCACGAAGGCAGAAATCGAGCATGCGCATTACGCGCAACAGAATTCTTCTCGAAGTATAAGAATAAGTTTTATGACAGATTCTTAAGCAGGTGCGCTGCAAATCGAAGTAAGATATAAGCGAGCATAAAAATCAATTCCTTGATAGCGCGTGAAATCAGATTATAGTGTTCGGTCAATATTATCAGTGTATATACTTTAGCGTTGTTATCTGGTGATGCCTAGAAGGAAAAGAAAGTCCATCGGTCAAATTCAACCGAAAGCAAACAAAGCCAAGCTTTTGCGAGCAGGCGAAACAGATGATCAACGACAGCAACGGCTTCAGGACATGCGGAAACGTGCCAGAACATCCCGGGCGGCTGAATCTGAGGATCAACGCCAACGTCGTCTTCAAGAAATGCGGGAACATGCTAGTACATCCCGGGAGGCTGAATCTGTGGATCAACGTGAACGTCGTCTTCAAGAAATGCGGGAACATGCTAGCACATCGCGGGCCACTGAATCGGATGACCAACGTGAACGTCGTCTTCAAAAAATGCGGGAACATGCTAGCACATCCCGGGTGACTGAATCTGAGGAACAACGTGAACGTCGTCTTCAAGAAATTCGGGAACACGCTAGCTCATCGTGGGCCACTAAATCGGAGGACCATCATGAAAGTCGTATTCAAGAAATGCGGGAACATGCTAGCACATCGCGGGCCACTGAATCGGATGACCAACGTGAACGCCGTCTTCAAGAAATGCGGGAACACGCTAGCACATCGCGGGCGGCTGAATGGCATTCCAATTTATTTCTCGAAGATTTTCATTACACTCAAAGAAAAGAGTACAGCAAACATAAAAGCGTTGTTATTGGAGGAATTGACCAAATATGTAACTGCTGTTTTGCCAATAAATATAAAGGCGAACCTCAGGGTATGTGCTGTTGCAGCGGGAAAGTCCGTCTACCAGCACTCGAAACGCCACCAGAGCCGTTACTCTGTTGCATGTCTGGGACTACTTCACATTCCAAACATTTCCTCAAGAATATCAGGAGGTACAATTCATGTTTTCAAATAACTTCGTTTGGAGTCTCATCCATAGAAGGACAAAATGGGTTTCAAACACCTTCAAAGTTCAGGGTCAAATATACCATAAGGCGGTTCTCTCCTCCCTCTTCCGAGTGAAAATGCCAAGTTTTTACAAATTTATTTTCTCGGAAATGAAGATCTGGAAGTGGATCAACGATGTGACTACACAACAGGGGTGAGACGTGATATTGTGTTAAATCTCCAACAAATGTTTCACGAACATAACCAACTCAAAAAAACGTTCAAGACAGCTTCAGAGGATATGTCTTCGGATGAGTGTAAATTAGTCATCCGTGCCGATAAAAGACCAGTTGGAGAACACGAGCGTCGCTTCAACAGTCCCCAAATAAATGAGGTGGCAGTCGTCATAGCCGCCAGTGACTTCGACAGAAGGGTCATAATAATACAAAGACGAGGCGGCTCGCTACAACACATTGCAGAGACGCTCATATGCTCTGCAGTAGCCCATTATATTTTGGCTAGGTGAGGATGGATATCATTTTAACTTCAAGCAATACAATCCAAATACGGAGTCAACGATTGATAAGAAAGTTTCAATGATGAACTTTTATGCATGATAATGATTCGAAACAACTCATATAATCATATTTTAAACGCTCGACAGCTATTTCATCAGTTTATCGTTGATCTACGCTAAAATTGAAGCTGAGCGTCTTCTTTTCATAAGACTTAAACCAAAAAAAGCTTCGGAGTGAAGAATATATCCATTTAAGATAGGCCACTGCGAGTGACAGAAATGTCGACAATATTGGGAAAATGATGATTTTGCCCGCTACGTTTACAGGAAGTCCCAGGCAAATGCATGAGTACGCACAAGATGCTATTGCCTACGTCAGATCATACGTACGTCCCGACCTGTTGATTACATTTACATGTAATCCAGCTTGGCCAGAATTAAAGGAAGAACTAACTCATGGGCAAACATAAAATGATCGTCATGACTTATTAGCCAGAGTTTTTCGACAAAAACAACAAAAGTTAATCAATATATTGACCAAGAGCCACGTCTTTGGAGAAACCAGATGTTGGATGTATTCTATTGAGTGGCAGAAAAGAGGACTTCCGCATTCTCATAACTTAATCTGGCTGAAAGAAAAAATTCATCCTCCCAAATAGACGATGTTATTTCTCCAGAGTTTCCAAATCCAGAACTACATCAAGTTCTTTCGGATGTAGTAAAAAAAAACATGGTACACGGGCCATGTGGAAACATTAACCAGAATACACCTTGCATGAAAGACGAGAGATATAGCAATAAATATCCTAGACAATTGATTAAGGAGACACAAACTGGGGATGACGGCTACCCCAAGTATAGGAGAAGGGGTCCAGAAGATGGTGGATACACAGTAAAATTAAGTGTTCGAGGCGAGGAAACCGAGATCGACAACAAGTGAGTAGTTCCGTACTCACCTCTGCTTTCTAAAATGTTCCAGGCTCACATAAATGTTGAATACTGTAATTCAGTAAAATCTATAAAGTACATATCCAAATATATGTATTAACAAGGGCAGTGATATGGCTGTCTTTGGTTTGACGAAGGCCAGTGAGCATGATGAGATACCAAATTATCAGTTGGGACGATACATAAGCAGCAAGGAGGCAGTTTGGCGAATACTGAGTTTTCCCATTCATGAGAGGCATCCTACAGTCCTTCATCTGAACGTACACTTAGAGAATGGCCAAAGAGTCTACTTCACAAGAGAAAATGCACAAGCAGTTGCTGCTGAACCGCCCGGGACAACTTTGACAGCCTTCTTTCAGTTATGTCAACAGGATGCATTTGCAAGGACATTGTTATATTCGGAAGTTCCTCGCTACTATACCTGGGATTCTGGAAGGAAAGTTTTTTCCAAAAGAAAAAAATGAGTACCTGTTTTGGGCAGTGTCGTTGTTGCAAGTGAGGCTTTAGGGCGTGTCTACACTGTTCACCTGAATAATGCTGAATGTTTTTTCTTAAGAATGCTGCTTCATACAGTCCGGGGACCAGCTTCTTACGAAATCCTTAAAACTGTGAATGGTGAAGTATGCAACACCTTCAGGGAAGCCTGTCAAAAAATGGGTTTGCCGGAAGATGATGAACACTGGGGCAAAGAAATGTCCGAAGCAACCTTAACGTCATCTCCTGAGCAAATACGAAATTTGTTTGCAATTATCTTGACTACCTGCAATCCATCTAATCACAGAATTTTGTGGGAGATGGATACCTCGAAAGCATGAGTGAAGACATCCTTGCCAGACTTCGCCGAAACAACGTCAACAGTAACATACAATTTTCTGCAGAAATATTTAACGAAGTTCTCATTATACTAGAGCACAAATGTCTATCGATTTGTAGCAAACCTTTGCTACAGTTTGGGCTACCAGCTCCGGAAAGAAACTCTGACAACGCAAATAATGCAGATCTTCTCCGTGAAAAAAATTACAATACCACAGAATTAAAAAAATGTATTAAATCCAATAAACCACTATTGATGGATGATCAAAGGTAATCTTATGACGGCATCGTGGAATGTCTCAACAGAGAAAAGGGAGGTATCATTTTCCTAGACGCTCCCGGGGGAACTGGTAAAACGTTTTTGATTAATTTGATCCTCGCCGAAATTCGATCAAAAAATGACATAGCACTTGCGATGGCTTCCTCTGGCAAAGCGGCTACTCTCCTGGATGGTGGACGGACGGCGCACTCGGCATTAAAACTGCCTCTAAAAGTAAATATGGAAGAATACCCTGTTTGCAATATTAGCAAAACAAGTGCCCAGGCAACGGTGCTACGAATGTGCAAAATTATTGTGTGGGATGAATGCACAATGGTCCATAAGATATCCCTAGAAGCCCTTGACAGGACTCAGCGGGACCTGAGAAAGAATGATCAGTTGCTGGGAGGATCTCTGCTGGTTCTTGCTGGTGACTTTCGACAAACTCTTCCAGTCATACCGAAATCAACTCCGTCGGATGAACTCAATGCTTGCCTGAAAACTTCGTCTCTGTGGAAGTTTGTTAAAAGACTGACATTAAAAACAAGCATGAGAGTTCGGCTCTTTGGAGATGAGACGGCCCAACATTTAGCAGATAAACTTCTACAAATCGGTGAAGGCACATTTCCGACTGAATCAAACGGCGAAATTAGCTTTCCACATGATTTTTGCACTCTAGTTGCAACGGTTGAAGAACTGGTCGACAAAATTTATACAGGTATACCTGAAAATTACAGAAATCACGAATGGTTATGCGAAAGAGCCATTCTTGCAGCTAAAAACGATGCCGTGCACGAGTTGAACAGCCGAATTCAAAATATGATACCAGGTCCCGTCACTGAGTACAAATCTATAGATACAGTAGTGGACGCTGATGACGCAGTGAATTATCCCATAGAATTTCTGAACTCACTAGACCCTACTGGAATGCCACACATCGCCTTCAACTTAAAATCGGTTCTGTTATCCCGAAACTTTGCAACGGTACCAGACTCAGCGTGAAAAGACTGTTAGCTAACGTCATAGAAGCTACAATCTTAACAGGCAAAGAAAAGGTGAGGACGTATTCATTCCTCGAATACCATTGATCCCAACTGATATGCCCTTCAGTTTCAAGCGATTGCAATTCCCTGTGCGACTTACTTTTGCCATCACAATTAACAAGGCGCAGGGGCAATCAATTAAGTGGTGTGGTGTTCACCTAGAATCCCCGTGTTTTTCTCACGGACAGCTCTATGTAGCGTGCTCCAGAGTTGGCTCACAAAAACACCTCTTTATTAGAGTCCAGGAGGTAAGACAAAATATGTCGTTTACAGGCAAGCATTGCGATAGACTTTGTCGTTGCACCCTTAAATTTACTGTTGTATTGTATTTTGAAAATTGTATTTATTTGTATACATATTGCTACGACAGCACAGAACAATCTACGCGTTTATCGAATGCGCCAGAAAGATCTCGACGTAAGCGTGTGGTGTACGTGGTACTAGACGCATTTTGGGATAATTTTCTCGACTGTGCCAGGCTTCGCTCGGGCGCTCGGACTGTGTCAAGGCCGTAGCAATTACGTAGTTCGCGAGAGATAAGACGCAGTTTGGAAGCTTCTGGTGTGTGAGCGTAACTATAAATACATCGCGTCGCGGCCTTAGTTTTCAGTTCAATGCGAGATTTTTGACTGTGCGGTTCGAGAGTATTAGTGCGATATATTTACAGAGCGGTTCGAGTTATTACGGTGTACGTTCAAGTAGTTATTAGTGAAGTGTTGCGTTTTATATTCGGACGGTATAATTGTAATACAGTTGAGTTTTAATATTAGTGGACATTTTATTGCGTATGAACAATTTCATTTGATTTGTTGTAGACACTGTGTTGTTAATTACGAACTGTTTTACTATAACAATTAAAGGTGTGATTAGTGACTTAATTGGTGTCTTGTAATTATTTTGTTTCCACTGTACCTACGACGATCGAGTAGACCGTCGTAACAATATCGTATATTTGTATAAGTTATTGTTTTTGTACCTTTGTGTAAGTTTCAAATACATGTTTCTTTTAAAACTCCACGTATTTTCATTTAAACAAAAACTATTGTAATAATCTATTCAAATTGTTGCAATGTTGTATAACAAACTATTTTAATAACTATTGTAGTATTCAAGCTACATTTGAAAGATTTAAATTTAAAATAGCATGGAAAAGAGGTTTATTTTTCGTCGCTGAGAGTTAGTGATAATTTTTGAAAAAGAAATGTACGAGCCTATGAATAAATTATGAACCCGAGGAACGCTGGGTAAATCGGCTAGTAAATAATAAACTCTCTACACCTAAATAGCTATCGTTGTTAGAAGAAAATAAACTCAATAATTTGCGGAAAATAATTGAAAGCTATTTTTTAGTGGAT